>CM076579.1:1447222021-1447870625 GCA_034641835.2 Pinus albicaulis
ATCTCTTCTAACACATAATTATCATATGGACAAGAATTAGTTATATCATTTTGGGTTCTTGATTTTTCTACAATTTCTCATAATTTTACAAACAACCTTTTTCCAAAGTTATTCCAAGAGATCTCTAACCCTTGAATGAGGCTTAATAGTAACATTTTGAGTGGCAGAATGGGTTAATTTTAGTGTCATAAGTCATTTTAGCATAGGGTTCCTTACTATGTTGCAAATAATCTTTTCTCAAAATGTTCCAACAAATTCCTAACTATGAATGAGATTTTCTCTGTGATATTGTAAGTTGTTGTTTACTATAGAGAACTTCATTACATCAAACTTATCATTTTCTCAAGTTGTTCCAACATACCTCTAATGAAATGAATTGGACTGAGTTTAATGTTATGAGTTATTTTTCTTGTCAAGCTTTACAATCTGTGGATTAGCATTTTCTGTTCTTAAGTGCCATACATAGTTTAGAGTAGGTTTTGTTCTATTTTAGTGTGATCAATAACTTCTCTTTGCTAACGTTAAACACCATGTTGAAGCACACACATGGTGTATGAGAAGAAGAATGCACACACACAAGATTCAACACACAATGAAAGATAAGCATGAGGCTTTCTTATTTTCCATTATACAAAGATGTACATTTATAGTACAATGGTGTGACTCTTGGTTTCACATTCCAAGGTCACTTGGACTCCATTGTGACTTTTCGCATTCCACACCTACCCATGTAGGATTAGGTGTTCCAACATCCCCCCTTAATCCGAAGGGGTATGCGTGAGTCCAAGAAAAGAGTTGTAATACAAATCTGCAAAGTATGCATGGCAGCACTTGGGATGAATCAACTCTCTGAAATGTTGGAAAAAAGAGGTGGTTTAAGGATGACCACCAACACTGGAACGCAATACTTGTTGCAGTTCCCGGAACTCTTCCAAAACTGGCAAGAAGTTGAAGGCTTCTGCTAGAGGAATTGTCCCTCATAAAAAAGGGAGACCTTCGACCTAAAAGAAGGGAGGTCTACTACCTGTGGTGGTTTTAGGTTGTCCACCAACCAAAGATGATGGTTTTAGGTTATCCACCAACCGAAAATGATGGTTTTATGTTATCCACCAACCAAAGATGATGGTTTTAGGTTATCCACCAACCGAAAATGATGGTTTTAGGTTATCCACCAACCAAAGATGATGGTTTTAGGTTATCCACCAACCGAAGGTATGCTCATGGGCATCCGTATCTCTGGCTACATCTCTGAATCCAGAATGACGAATTGTGGCTTAGGCTCGCTTGAACTGCTGGCTACAACTCTGAACATGGAATGAGAGATTGTGGCTCAGGCTCGCTTGATCTGTCGTCGAAGCTTGTACATGACCACCATTTTCCCCCCTGTCAGGGACAAGGTGAGATGATGGCGAAAACTCAATTGCAAGTTTGCTCAATATCTGTGAACAAGTTCTAACATGTGTCGTAAACATCTTCTTGGCTGCTGATGCCCATTGCCAAGAAGCGATCCATCCAAGATGAATCTTGGTTCTTTCAGGAGGCTTGTTTCTGAAGCATCTGTCTGAAGAATGGGTGTGCCAACCACAGTGCTTGCATGGATGAAGATCAAAACAGTGATCTTTCATATGACCAACTCGATCACAATGTTGGCATTTCTCAATCTGTTGTGGAAGTGGAACAGGATCTGGAACAGCTGCAGGTGAACTGTCATACATGAATCCGGCACTCTGAAATATGATGGGCTTGGTGTAGTCTGGAATATGAAAGGACACATCCTTGTCATATCCAAGACCAATTCGGTGCTTGTTGTGGACAAGCTCTTCCCAAGGTCTGATGATAGGCTTGAGAAGTGCAGGCTGAGCTGCTGCATCTGCATGTACATCTGCTCTAGTACAAGGAACTGAATGTGAATCATCCGCAATTTTATCTTCTTTCTTCTGATGAGAGTCCTTCACAATGTTCTGAACATAAACAGGTTCAGAATGATGACTCTTTTGCTGAAGTTCTTCTTGTTGGAGCTGAGATTCCAACTGCAAAAACTCAATCTTCTCTTGTGCATCTAGCAAACAACTCTGAATGTTACATAGAGCATCCTTGCTCATTTTTATCATATCATGAACATTTGAATGAATGAGGTCATTCAACAACACTAATGCCTCATTGATTTTAGCCATTTCAACAACTTAGGCTCAAAAAATGAAAGGGTGTCGGCTTCAACCGAAAATGCACCCGTTTACAATGTGATGCAACAAGAAATACAAATGACTCCAAAGAATTTCCAGCTATGGAAATCTCAAGTACAAAATCTGCTTCTCAAATGATAGAGGGCAATCAACAATGACTTACATCAACAACTCAAATACTGATTGCAACTATGAAGAAGCTACAAATTCCACTCAAAATACAACATCAGCTCAATACAATATTTCTGCAAAAATGTGCAGCAAAAACAATGTGCAAGAGGCCTTTGAGGCAGCTGAATTTTTTCTTCAAAGAGTTGTTTTGCAATGATGGCAAACTTGTCTTCAAATGTCAAATCTTCAAAAAATCACCCTTATGTCAATGTCAAATCTGCAATTTTCTCTAAATATAGTCCATCTGCTCCTCATATGCCATTTTCTTCATTTCATTTCTGCTGTTCTTATTCTCTTTTTCCTCTCTCTCTCTGCTGTTTTTTTTTTTTTTTTAATTAATTGAAAATTAATTAAAAAAAATTTAATGGGAATAGTTAAAAATAGTGAAGGGAATTAAAAATGGGATGGAAATTAAATGGGAGGGGAGGGGAAATTTAAATGTAAAAAATGGGAAATGAAATATAAAAAGAAGGGGAGTTATTACACGAAATGGGAGGCGGATTAAAAAATCGATTTTAAAAATCAAAGGCGGTATTTTAGAAGGGAGAGCGGTATTAAATTTAGGCGGGAGGGCGAGAGGCGTAGACGTAAAGGGAGGGAGGCGTAGAGGCGTGAGGGAGCAATGTTGCAGGTCGAGGGCACGAATGGGTGTGTGCGTTGTTTGCATAGAGGGGGAGTCGGAGTGCATGAAGAACCCGCGTGGGATTAAGGGAAAGCGTAGTGTGAAGGGTTGATTGTGATATGAAAGCGGCGTGGGTAGAGTTCGGATAGCTCGCAGTTGAGGGCGGAGCGAGCGGGTTTGAGATGGAATGGTTTAGCGCATGTGTGCATTCGATGCAGAGGGAGTGTATATTACAGTGAGGAGAAGCTAGCCAGAGCTTGAGTGTAAGGGGAGCGTGCAAGGGATAGGCGGCCAGGTTAGGGAGGGCCGTGGCTTGGGTAATGTGATAGATACCATACCATGCAGCAAGAGTATGGGGGAGCGCTTCAAGGGTTTATACAAGGGTCGAGTGAGCCGTGGAGATAGGTAGAGGGGGCACGATAGGCTGTAGATTGGATTGAGGTCGAGTGTAGGGATGTATGGGCCGCGAGAGTTAAGAGTGAGGTGTGTATGTAAGATGTAAAAAATTGCTGGAGCGATAAGGGTGTTGAGGTGACTGTTGGGAGGAGATAAGGTGTTAATACAAGCGTGGAAGAAAGTAAGGGGAGTGCTGTAGCAGTCTTGGAGTGTGCAGGGTGCGTAGGGCTGTAAGGAGAGTGAATAGCATATGAGAGGAATAGAGTTGCAGAGCGATGGGGAAGTGTGGTAAAAAAATTTATTTTTTTTTTAATTTTTTTATTTTATTTTATTTTAAACAGCAGAGAGCAGGGATGGCAAAAATGAAGGCAACAACAGCCTCAGAGGATTTCAAAACAGCTTTTAGACAGTGAAATACATCAGCATGGCTTTGCAAAAAGACTCATAAATGAAGAAACTTTCAGCAGAAAAACCCAGAATTTTTCCAATAGCTCAGCAGCAGAAAAACTCAAAATTCTTTTCCATTAAAAAGCCAGAAACTTCTACTTCAGAAACCCTCTTTAAACAGAGTTTTCCAGCAACTCTTCAATGCAGAAATTAATAGAAATTGCAGAAAATGAGAATGAAAACCTTCAGATGGGCAGTGCTGCCTTTCCTTCAAAACCAATGCCTGAATGCTGGGATTCTGAATGCTGCTCCTCTTCAAAACACTGAATGGCGGCAAAAAATCTGCTGCAGAAACCTCTGAGTGCTGCAAAAATGTCAAATTTTTTTGCAGATATGCAAGGCCATAAACACAAATGGCTCACTCAATTTGCCAAGAACCCAAATAATCGTCGCACCAACAATTTAGTTCTTTTCCTCTTAGCATAAAAACACAAAACCAAAAACACTAGAAAAACACTAAACACAACGAAGAAGGAAGAAGATACCTAGGCACATATAGTGCACTTCACTTCAACAGTTTACTAGCCCTGGTTGACAATTTATGACATCAATTTAGGAACACTAAGTTGAGTAAACATTTTGGCGTCGTTGCCGGGGAAGTGTAACTAGGTAGCCTTGTTTCTTACCTCCCAAAAACAATGATATGCGTAGAGAAAGAGACTCAAGGGGTAGATTCATAAGAAGCAGAAGCTTGATTCCTAGAACACCACTTGTTTCACCAAGACCAAGAGGTAGCACACCTCCAACTCAAACCCAAATCCCATACTTTACTAATCATAGACTTCCAGAAGACTTAAGATCAGATATTCCATCAAAAATACCTTCCACTTCATCCACTGAACCTGTCTTAGAAGAAGATTCAAGAACCCCTGCTAGGGACATAAACTTTTCTACTTCCACAGAAGAATCAACCATGGCAGAAGAAGGGGGAGGAGGAGTCTTTAATGGAGAACATACACTATTTGGAGGGGGTAGAGGTAGAGGTAGAGGAGAAGGAGGTAGAGGTGCAGAAGGAGAAGGAGGTAGAGGTGAAGAAGGAGGCAAAGGAAGAGGTAGAAGGGAAATGGGAAGCTCTTTTGGGTTTCCTATAGTAGATGAAGAAACCAATGCAACTATGAAAAACATTTCACCCTCTGTCCTTCCAAACTTTTATGGACTCAAAAGTGAAGATCTTGAAACCTTCCTATTTGAATTTTAAGTCCTATGTAGAACTTATGATTACTTACAAGATGCCCAAAAACTTAAACTATTCCCTTCAACATTGAAAGGAGCAGCATTAAAATGGTTTATGAGTTTGATCAATAGTTCTATTAGGACATGGGAAGACATGAAACATGCATTTCTAGAGAGGTATTTGGATTACTGTATGCCAGTCAACCATAAGGAGGAAGTGTTTAAAATGCTACAAAAAGAGGATGAAAATCTGGAAGATTTGTTGGAGAGGTTTAACTATAACATCAAAAGAGCAAAAATGGAAAAATTAGACCAAGATACTTTGAAAGCTCTCTTGTTGAAGACAATTAGGGATGAATGGCTAGATATCCTTAATATGATGGGAAAAGGGGATATATCTCAGCTCACATTACCTAAAATAGCTGAATTATGTATCAACCTTTCAAGAGGGAAATCTAAAACTATAAAAGGACCAAGAGACCCTGCTCTTGCAAGGGCAAGTAAGTCTACTTCTGGGACAGTAAGTAGGGCAGAAATAGGACATATGCTTGATGAATTCAAATCTGATATTTTAGGGAGTCTTAGTGAACAAATAGACACCCTTAAATTACAAAACAAGAAAAAAGCTGAATCTGATGCCTTAGCAATATTTTTTCCCAAATGTAGAAAGAACCATGCCTTGAGAGAGTTCCCTTTGGATGCAAAATTAGTAGAGACTTGTGTAATTTGTTCAAAAAAACATGAGACCAAGATTTTTCCTTCACTTCCTGATCTTAAAGCTGTCTTTCAAGAAGAAACCCCTACAAATTCCATAGAATCTCTCAATTTTGTCTCTAGGAGGCCTTGGCAAGGACCTCAAACACAAGGATTCCATGATCAGCTGTATAATCAACCCCCACCAAATTGGAATTCTTGGCAGCAACCTTGGCCCCAATTCCAAAATCAATATCAAACTTGGGCACAAGGAGCACAAAATCCCTATGGAAGATAATCTCAGTATTATCAATATCCACCATCTTATCCACCATATCCAAATTTCCCTCCTCAACAAAATCCTCAACAAAATCCACAACATCAAAATCCACCACTTCCATTACCATTTCCTCAGAAAGAAAATCAGTTACCTGCCCAACCCATACCAAACCCCAACAATAAAAATCCTCAGAACACATACATGATAGAAGGCCAACAGTTTCCAACCTATTTGATTACTCCCTTAGACCTTAATGATGTTCAACTTAGGTCTGGAAGAATACTTGAAAAGAAGAAACCTTATGTAGTCATACAAGAGCAAAACAATTCTGAGGAAGATTCTCTATGGGAAAATAAAATTCTTGAAGAGAACACATCTTTTCAAGCTCCAAACATTGAAAAATAAAAACAAAAAGAACCAATAATTTTAGCTCCTATATTAGAGCAGCCATCAACATCCACCTCTACACCTCCCTTTCTAGAAACATTACAAATTGATAGGGGTGTACAAAAACAAATTATGGTGCCTAATTATGATTTCCTAGATGAGCTAAGGAATGTTTGTATTAAGATCCCATTATTACAAGCTATCAAGGAAATTCCAATCTTAGCAAAGACAATAAAGGAGTTGAGCATGAAAAAAATAGGAAAAATAATCAAAGAGACAAAGAAAATTCAACTGGCAGGAAAAATAGCAGACATCATGATGGGTAAGATTTCTATTCCAAAGTATCTAGACCCAGGAAATCTAGTTGTTAAAATACACATCAATGGAACTGAGATCCAAAACACACTTATTGATTTAGGAGCAGCAATCAATATCATGAGTAGACAAATCATGGATAAACTAAAACTTCCTAATCTTATTTTTACACCCACATTATTACAATTAGTAGACAGATCTGTGATCAAACCTGATGGGGTAATAGAAGACATTCCAGTGTCCCTAGATTCTTGGGAGTATCCTGTGGATTTTATGATCCTAACTCCTAAGAATAATCTAGGAGGACATCCTATTATATTAGGGAGACCTTGGTTAGCTACAGCTGATGCTTTCATTAGCTGTAGATCTGGTGATATGTACATCTCTGATGGTAGTTCAACCAAGAAATTTACCTTGTATCCTCCAGCAAAAACAATTACAGAATTAGATGATACTCAATGGATTGAGGATGAAGAAGATATACAACCTCTCTTCACAATTTCAGAAATTAGTGAAGATAGCTAGATTCTAAATACCTTAGAAAATTTTGAATCCTCTTCAGAATACAAACATGAACAATTTCAAGAAGAATCCAACATTGAGTTTTTATCATCAAGACATATGTCTCTTTACTCCATGGATAAATTTGGCAGCTCTACAATTGAGATATTTCCAGGTAAAACTTTGAACATAAACAAGAACCTAGAGAAATCTCAACAAGAAAAGCTAGTCAAGATATTACAGAGACATTCTTCTGCATATGCATGGGAGTACACTAATATGAAAGGGATAAGCCTTAAGACTTGCACTCATCACATCTACATAGAGGAAAATTGTAAACCAATCAGACAACCTCAGAGACGGATGAATCCAAATCTTAGGGAGATTGTTAAAGAAGAATTGCAGAAATTGTTAAATGTCAAATTTATCTATCCCATTTCAGATAGTCAGTGGGTTTCTCCTTTGGTAATTGTGCCAAATAAAAATGGTAAATGGAGGGTATGTATTGACTACCGGGAATTAAACAAAGCTACTCTTAAAGATAATTTTCCCCTACCTTTCATAGATCAGGTGTTAGATACATTAGATGGAAAAAAGTACTTCTCATTTTTAGATGGGCTTAGTGGTTATAACCAAATTCAAGTAGCACTTGAATATAAAGACAAAACCACATTTACCTGTCCTTGGGGTACCTATGCTTACCGAGTATTTCCATTTGGACTATGCAATGCACCTGTAACATTTCAAAGAGCAGTACTAGGAATCTTTTCAGATCTAATACATGATTGTGTAGAGGTATATATGGATGATTTCACAGTCTATGGAAACACATTTGAAGAAGCCTTAGCAAACTTGGAAATTTTTTTAAAGAGATGTAAAGAAGAAAATCTTTCACTAAGTCATGAGAAGTGTTTTATGATGTTTACTGAAGGAATTGTTTTGGGGCATCACATTTCAAGGGATGGGATTAGAGTTGATGAGTCAAAAGTTGAAGTCATCTCTAACTTATCTATTCCAAGTTGTCAAAAATATGTTAGGAGTTTTCTCGGATTTACAGGATATTATCGAAGGTTTATAGAAAACTTCACCAAGATAGCATCTCCACTTTTCAAATTACTTACCAAGGACTATGAATTCAAGTGGAATCCTGATTGCCAGTTAGCCTTTGAGACCCTGAAAACAAAAATCTCTGAAGCACCTATTTTAAGGGGACCTAACTGGAAATTACCTTTTCATATTTCAACAGATGCCTCAGATACAGCTTTAGGAGTTGTATTGGGACAAAAAGACCTGATTCCTTATGCCATCTACTATACAAGTAAAAATTTGACCCCTTCGGAGTTAAATTATACTGTAACTGAAAAAGAGTTCTTAGCTGTTGTTCATGCCATAAATAAATTCAGACACTATATAATAGGCTATGAAACTTTTGTTCACACAGATCACTCTGCAATTAAATATCTAATGAACAAATCAATTACTAATGGCAGAGTCATAAGATGGTTATTTCTTTTACAGGAATTCAACATTACCATTCTAGATAGGCCTGGAAAACAAAATACCGTAGCTGATTTCCTATCTAGACTCCAAAACATTAAAGACAACACTCCAGTTGAAGATCAATTCCCTGATGAATATCTTTTTGCAATTTCTACTCAAACTCCTTGGTTTGCTGACATTGCTAATTATCTAGTTTCAGGGAAATTTCCTTCAATAATGAATGCAAGAGACAAAAGAAAGATCATTTATGACAATGCAAAATATTCATGGGTTGCTAATGAGTTATACAAAACAGGTCCAAACTTTATCATTAGGAGATGTGTTCGAGAAGATGAGATGCCTGAGATTCTCAAGGCATGTCATGATGAACCTTGTGGCGGACACTTTGCTGATAAAAGGACAACCTATAAGATCCTTCATTTGGGATATTATTGGCCATCCCTTTTCAAAGATGCTAAAGAGTATGTCAAAAGGTGTGACAATTGCCAAAGGGTAGGGAAACCTTCTCCTTCAGGTGAGATGCCATTGCAGCCTCAGGTACATATTGAACCTTTTGAGAAATGGGCTTTAGATTTTGTAGGACCTATTAGTCCTCCATCAAGACAAAAGAAATATATATTAGTTTGCACTGATTATGTTACTAAATGGGTAGAGGCCAAACCATTACTTTCTGCTACTGAAGCATCTGTAGTTAATTTTCCTTTTGAGGATATTTTTACTCGTTTTGGTGTCCCAAGAGAAATTTTTACAGATCAAGGAGCTCAATTTACATCAAAGCTAGTAGAACAAATGATGGAGAGGTACAAAATCAGACACAGAAAATCTACTCCCTATCATCCACAAGCAAATGGTCAAGTGGAATCTACTAATAAGGTCATTGAAGGGATCCTAACAAAGATTGTTCATTTACATAGAAGAGATTGGGCAGATAGGCTTCCTGAAGCCTTGTGGGCCTATAGAACTACATGGAGAAGCACAACAGGTCATACTCCTTATGAACTTGTTTATGGAAAACAAGTCTTGTTTCCCTTAGAGTTTCAGATTCAAACTTTTAAAATGGCAGTCCAGCTAAGACTTGATCTAACAGAAGCAAAAAAGCATAGATTGGAACAGATTAATGAATTGGATGAGATCAGACAGGATGCAGTCCAGAAAAAAAATATAGTCCAACAACAAAGGACTAGATGGCATGATAAGTACATTAAGGAAAATAAATTCAAAGAAGGTGACTGGGCCCTCTTGTTTGATTCAAAGTTCAAATATTTTCAAGGTAAATTCCAAACACATTGGCTTGGACCATATGAAATTGTGAATTTTTTTGACAATGGAGCAATAAAAATCAGGACAATAGATGAAGAGAAGGTCACTTTTCTTGTAAATGGTCATATATTGAAGCTGTATCATAAGCCACTTTCAAGAGAATAATTTGTCAAGAGATTCCAAGAGAACAGTGATGTGAAGTTAATGAAGAAGAATCCTTCTTCTTCATCAACTTAATTGTATTTTTCTGAAATCAGATGATAAAAATAAAAAATAAAAAATAAATAAAAATAAAGTATAAACATGAAAACTAATCATTGATTAGCATGTTTATACAGAAAAGATAAAGTGAAAATCAGAATCCTTCTGACACTTTAGCTTTTCAAAATTGTTCTTTTCCTGCAAACAACTATCATAAAATCATAAGTGCATGCCCACTTTACATATCACATTTCACTTATGATCCATTTCACTTCATCACATCTCACTTCATCCATATTCTATTCACTCCATTCATCCATACTTCATTCACTCCATTTCATGATCCATCTCATTTTCATTTCAGATTTTCAAAATTGATCTCTTTCTGCAATAGAGTATTACAAATCATAAGTTGCAGGCCACTTTTCATATCACATTTCACTTCGCATTTGTGATCTATTTCATTCCATCATATTCCACTTCGTTCATGTTTCATTCCATTATAGTTCATGATCCATTTTCATATTATACTTCATTTCTTCCATATTTCAAAACATTTCATTCCATGTTTCAAAGCTTTCATAGGCATTCTGCAGCCAAACATTCTATAGCCAGATATTCTGCAGCCAACTATCCAGCAACCACGTGTTCAGCAGCAAATTGTTCATGCACACCTATGTCAACAAGAAAAATCAAAGGGATTATGAAGACTGAAAGATCAATGATTTTCAAAGGAAATACCAAGCATATTGAAAAAGAAAAAAAAAAAGAAAAAAATCAAAAGAAGGGCTAAGGTAAAATTGTGAAATTATTATGATAACAGATTATGAAAGTTATAGTATGGTTAAGTTATATGTATGTTTCATAAAGTTATTTTGATTATTCGTATTGATCAAGCCTATCATAAAATCCTTGGACAAATCCCTTCCATTCTGCCATATCAAATCATAATTTATTAAAAATTAACGGTTAGTACTTGAAGTGACCTATTAGGTCACGTCACTAACCCGAAATATTCAGTGATGATTTTGAAATCCTCATGGGATTTCTCCACGGTCTTTTACTTCATGACAGCTCTCAAACTCATTTATTCATATGATTTATCCTCATTGTATTTCACTCATTCCATATCCACTTCATGTCATTTTTCCATA
This sequence comes from Pinus albicaulis, assembly GCA_034641835.2. Taxonomy (NCBI): domain Eukaryota; kingdom Viridiplantae; phylum Streptophyta; class Pinopsida; order Pinales; family Pinaceae; genus Pinus; species Pinus albicaulis. The sequence goes on from CM076579.1 coordinate 1,447,233,305, forward strand.
GCCAATTCCTATCTGCAGAAACAGAGAAGTCATCTTTGGGGTGAAAACAACCTTCTACAGCCATTTTTACCTTGAATAGGAGAGCAGTAATGGAGCAGTAAATTGAAGATTGAGAAAAGAAGCCATGGGACTCATTGTAAGGTCCGAACCAGTCGGAACCAAATATCTAGAAGGTTACCCACAAATTAGAGAGATGTTACAACAGGTTGGATGGCTACAGTTTTTGGAGAAGTTCAATGGGTTTCATAAGGGGGTCACCAATTCATTTGCTCAGTCATTTAACAGGTTAGAAGTTGAAATAGGTGATGTCAAGTTCATTATCACAGAATCCTTCATAGCAGAGGCAACAGAATTACCAAGGCAAGGTGAACGGTGGTTCAAAAACAAAGAGTTCCACAATGAAGCATGGAGGCAGATGCTAAAAACACCAGGTATGGATATTTCAATTTTTAAGAAGGGCATTCCTAGCTCAGCATTGAAGAATAAATGACGAAATATGTTGCTAATTCTGCAAAAGTTTATAACTTGTGAGGGAAGGTTTGGTACCCTATATGTTTATCACATTTGACTTATGATGCATTTCTTAGATGAAGAAATCAATTTACCCTTTTTCTTACTCCATAGCCTAAAGAGAATGGCTTCTAATGTCCAAAAGAGGGTTCAGTTCTTGGAAACCACCCTATATCACCATGGCCTAGTTAAAATCTTAATTGAGCATCATTTAAAAAAGGTGGGAGACAGTTGGGATGAGTTCCTCTTGAGGAATCATTTTGAAGAACCTAAATAAACTCCATCTGAAGGAAAACTTGTAAGAAGAAGCAGGAGAGGAAAATTTTCCAAATCTGTTGAAATTAAAACTGGTAAATCCATACAAGAAGACAGTGAGGAGATTATCTCTGAAAAATTGGCTGAAATCAAGAAACAGCTTAAAAAGGAGAAGATAATAAGGAAGTATGCTAAGGAGAGAGGTGAGGGACCATCTAAACTAAGAAGAAGCCATAGGCTTAGAGGCATATTGAAGAAGACTGGAGTTAAACAAACAGGAATCATAGATATTGAAGATGAAGAGACACCAACTGACAGATATCCTGAATACCAGTACAAAGAGGATCTTAATGGAGGAACTCTGGAGGTAGACCCAGCCCAACAACAAATCTATAATTATGTTGAGTCATTAGAAAAGAGAGCCTCAGAAAGCAGAGGAAGAACTCCTAGCCCACAAAAATCTCCAATTGAAGTGTTGAGAAGAGATAAATATGAATTGGAAATACTTAATAGGCATATAAAAAATGAAAATGAAATTTTAAGGGAGCAAGTCAAGCTGAAAAGTGATATGAACACAACTCTCTCTCTGCAAATGGAAAAATTGTACAAGGCTAGTGAGAAGCTGAAGAAGAAAAATAAAAAGTTGAGCAGGGCACTTATAAACCTGAGGTTCAAATTGGTCATAAGGAAGCCTAGGATGCCATTGAACACCAAGCAAAGCAGAAAAAGGAAGTTAGATGTCCTAGCAGAAGTTTCAAAATACATGGATTGATTGCATGAGGACATGCAAAAGCTTTGCAGTGGGGGTATGTTGAGCCCCAAAGATGTCCTTTCCTTTCACCAAATTTCACTTCATTCCATTTGTCCTTTATCAGTTATAGGCTTAAAATATCAATAGGAATGATTAAAGTCACTTTAAGAATGCATGCAATGACTGACTTATTATACTTTTGTGGTTTTTTTGTCATAGTGATTTTTTATCAGACTTAGCTACAGAATGCAGCCATTCTGTAGCTAGTCACATATTCCGCATCTATATTTATGTTCACACAGGTTACAGGTGTCATTTGAGGGAAAAATGCATATGGTTGAATTCCAGAACTCTCCTACATCATTCCTTGCCCTCTACGAAGTCTGAGCAAAAATCTGCAAGTGGTTATGCACGTGGAGGAAGCCAAAACTAAGAAGTAGACTTCTACAAGGACAAGGACTCTGCAGATGTCTTCAGCAAAGTACGAGTCCTCAACAGGAGTTCTAATTCGATTTTGATTGAAAAATACACCTATGCCTATTTCTACTCAATGACAGTTATGTATTTTGCTTATAAGAATAACTCGGTGAACCGAGAGACAGTTAGTTAGTTGATGTTTTGTTGTTAAGTTCTCAAAAGACTGTGATACTCTATTTCTGAGCATTTTTTTCCTTTAATGAAAGAAGTACAACTTTGATGCATGATTTGAGGCAATGTTAAGGAGTTAAGGATTCGTGTGCTAATCTGATGGTAGAGGGCCCCTACTGTCTGAGAGGCTTTGTGCATATTTTCTAGATAAGTGATTTTTAACTCTGTTTATTATTAATTTAGGCAGTTTTCTGAGCATCATGTTTTTATGTTTACTTACATCGAATATTACAGTCAATCCTGTTCTCATGAATTGTTCCAATATATCACTAACACGTGAATGAGATAGAGTTGTAGTACTTCGGAGGTTAATTGCATTTTAGTTCAGTTCTGTTCATTGTATTTCAAGTTTTATTAGTTAATTGCATTCTAGTCCTGTTAATTAGACTTAAAAGACCCTCATTATTTTACAAGTTGCTCTTGTTCTTAATCTCTTCTAACACATCATTATCATATGGACAAGAATTAGTTATATCATTTTGAGTTCTTGACTATTCTGCAATTTCTCATAATTTTACAAACAACCTTTTTCCAAAGTTATTCCAAGAGATCTCTAACCCTTGAATGAGGCTTAATAGTAACATTTTGAGTGGCAGAATGGGTTAATTTTAGTGTCATAAGTCATTTTAGCATAGGGTTCCTTACTATGTTGCAGATAATATTTTCTCAAAATGTTCCAACAAATTCCTAACTATGAATGAGATTTTCTCTGTGATATTGTAAGTTGTTGTTTACTATAGAGAACTTCATTACATCAAACTTATCCTTTTCTCAAGTTGTTCCAACATACCTCTAATGAAATGAATTGGACTGAGTTTAATGTTATGAGTTATTTTTCTTGTCAAGCTTTACAATCTGTGGATTAGCATTTTCTGTTCTTAAGTGCCATACATAGTTTAGAGTAGGTTTTGTTCTATTTTAGTGTGATCAATAACTTCTCTTTGCTAACAACAATTTAGTTCTTTTCCTCTTAGCATAAAAATACAAAACCAAAAACACTAGAAAAACACTAAACACAACGAAGTAGGAAGAAGATACCTAGGCACATATAGTGCACTTCACTTCAACAATTTACTAGCCCCGGTTGACAATTTATGACATCAATTTAAGAACACTAAGTTGAGTAAACTTCCAAGCACCGGTCTTAGCTACACCAGACTTCACAAAGACCTTTATTGTGGAATGTGATGCCTCAGGAAATGGAATTGGTGCAGTTTTAATGCAAGAAGGAAGACCCATTGCTTTTTAAAGTCGTCCAATCAAAGGAAAGTATTTACCGAAACCTATTTATGAGAAGGAAATGTTAGCAATACTGCATGCACTAAAGAAATGGAGAACTTACCTAATGGGAAGACACTTCAAGGTAAAAAATGATCATGATAGTCTTAAACACTTTTTGGAACAAAGAATATCTTCAGAAGAGCAACAAAAATGGGTTACAAAGATGTTGGGTTATGACTTTGAAATAATCTACAAAAAAGGAAAGCTTAATGTTGTTGCAGATGCACTCTCAAGAAAGAATGAAGAGGTGGAAGCATTGCTTTGTGCCATTTCTATTATCCAACCAGATTGGATAATCGAAGCAAGGGATGAATGGAAGAAGGACAAAGATGTATGGACACTCATTCAAAAGTTGCAGCAAGATCCTAGTACATCTGATACATTTAGTTGGAAAAATGATTCCTTATGGTACAAAGATCGCTTATATCTTTGTAAGAATTCCCAACTGAAACAAAAGATTCTTCTGGAATTGCACACTTCTCCTTTAGGAGGACACTCAGGATTTTTAAAAACGTACCACAGGGTGAAGAAAGATTTTTTTTGGGATGGCCTTAAATCTGATATTCAAAATTTTGTGGCGGAATGTTTGGTTTGCCAGCAGAATAAAGTGGAGACAATTAAGACCCCGGGACTTCTACAACCTTTATCTATTCCAAGTCAACGTTGGGAGGAGATTTCAATGGATTTTATCACAGGTTTACCTAAGTCCGAAGGAAATAATGTCATCATGGTGGTAGTTGATAGACTTACCAAGTATGCACACATTTGTGCATTATCTCATCCATTTAAAGCAAGTACAGTTGCTACTACATTTATGGATAGAATTCAAAAGCTACATGGAAGCCCAAGGGTTATTGTGAGCGACAGAGATCCCATTTTTACTGGAAATTTTTGGATGGAGTTATTTTCTTGTTTGAGTACTCAATTAGCTCATAGCTCATCTTATCATCCTCAATCTGATGGTCAAACTGAGATAGTAAATAAATGTTTGGAAGGATATCTTCGTTGTTTTGTATCTGATAGACAAACACAATGGGTCAAGTGGTTACCTCTTGCTGAATGGTGGTATAACACTTCCTTCCATACTGCAGCAAAAATGACCCCATTTATGGCACTTTATGGATATCATCCACCATCCATCACATCATATTTAAGAAAAAATTCAAAGGTTCAAGCAGTGGAAGATCACATCGAGCATCAACAAGAAGTTCTCCAACTCTTAAAGGATAACCTGAATTTGGCACAAAATCGAATGAAACAACAGGCAGATCAACATCGCAGCGAGAGAAGTTTTGATGTAGGAGATTGGGTATTTTTACGGCTACAATCATATAAAAAAATGTCCCTCAAGAAAGCTAAGAAGGATAATAAATTATCACCAAAGTACTATGGTCCTTACAAGGTGTTGCAAAATATTGGTACTATGGCATACAAATTGGAGCTTCTTGCATCTTCCCAAGTGCACCCAATTTTCCATGTTTCATGCTTAAAGAAGGTTATAGGTGACAAGCTCCCTAGCTCAAACAATATTTTCAGAACTTGAAGGAGAAGGAAAATCATATTGGAACCCAAAAGAAGTCACTTTAAACAAGAATTCAACAACTACGAAATCGATCAATTTTAGAGTATCTCATCAAGTGGAAGAACTTACCCATTAAAGATTCGACACGGGAGGATGGGAATTTTATACATAAGCATCCAGAACCACTAAATCATTAAGGACAACACTTTTTTGAAGGAGAGGGGCATGCTAGGTCCCTATAATACTATTGCATCCCCTAATTGTTATTGTCAGTATAGCCCCCTTATTGTTATTAGTGTGCCCATGTAGTCCCCATATTGTTATTATTGTGCCCCATAGAAGCCCACTATTGTTTTTTTTGTGCCCCATACAAGCCCACTATTGTTATTTTAAGTCCCTTTACATTGTTATTGTTATGTTGGCTAGGATTATATTGTGACCCTCTTTGGACTTCTTATATATATATATATATATATATATATATATAGGGAGTTTTTTTCATTTGTATCATCCAAGAATTTTTCATTTATGTAATGTAAGGGAGGTTTCCCCTCAAGAGGCATATTTTCAAGTCGTTGATCTATATTTTATTCTATTTTGTGAGTTGTTTTCATAACATAAAAATTCTATGTCTGCTGGAAGATCACATCAAGCATCAACAAAAAATTCTCCAACTATTAAAGGATAACCTCACTTTGGCGTTGCATCGAATGAAACAACATATATAAACTATATATAAATTCTATACCAATGGATTAAATCTGATATTGTGATGTACTAAAACAAGATATTGAACCCTTCAATATTTGTGGAATATAAAACACGATCGCTCAATCACATGCAATTAAGAGAAAGAAGTAAATCAATCACACAACACAAGATATTATTTGGGAAAACAACTTCTCAAAACCCCGCTATCATATATTGTATAAACTCAAGGAATCATGAAACAATACAATGATTTCTTACACCGAGAAAATTATGCACTCTGTTCTCATTATTTCACTCGATCCGCCGAAAAACCGACTTGCACGTTCCGTGGAGTAATTGACAAACACTTGCCACTTTCATCCTTCGTTAACCCCAGCCTTTCTTAAGGTAATTCCTAGGGAAATATGCCCCTATTAAATAGGAAATTCAACCTTCCTTGATTTTGCAATCCATCATGGCCTTCTCATGACTTCATAATTTGCATATGTTATCACCCCAAAAAATTTAGCACATCATTGTGACAAGGTCACAAAATTTCATGGATCAAATTTGGGTGATTGGAGTCAATTTAGGTTTGATCAAGGGTAGGTTTTAGATTTTTATATTTTAAAGCTCATCCTTAGGTTCAAATAAAGTCTTATTTAAAGTATTTTCATGTTAAATATTCATCATTTTCATTTGTGGGTTATTTCCTAAAGTTTCAGGTCAAAACTATTCAATTAGCCAAAAAACCTTGTTTTCATAGTGCCACTCGTTGAAAAAAGTTTTCTTGCGCGACAAAAACGCTGATAGTTTCGTAGCACAAACATGAAAAATTGCACTGCATGCGCTACGAAAGCACGGATTTATAACTTTCTTGTCAGTTGAGTTGGCAGATGTCAAAAACCGTTGGGAAGGGGTAGGTTAGTGGCATGTTGAGTCATGTAACAATGAAATTTGATGTACACACCCACGTTTGCAGACATCATTTTCATTATAGGTTATGAATGAGGCATCATTCAATTATGAGATGACATTTCAAATTTCAAAATCTTTCCTAATTGGTCATTCTTGTTTCCTTTTGCCTCCATTCGAAATGTTTGAGTTCTGAGTGTCAAGCCAAACTTTTGTTTGATCCATACAAAGGTGTTACTACACCCATATCAAGCGAGGCTGCTGTTATTTTTTTTCAAGCGAGGCTAAAATATTTGTTCAAGAACATGGCAGAGGAAAATAAAATTCACAGAGGAGGACACGACTTAAGGCATTAACTTGAAGACATGAAGGCAATAATTGAAGACCCAATAGTGATGGAAGCATTCAAAAGAGTAGGTTGCCTTCGGTTTTGTGAAAAGTTATAGGGCTGTCATACATAGGTATCCAAGGAATTTTCCATAAACTTCAATGGAACAACCACAAAAGTCGGGATGCTAAATGTGTATATTACACAAGAGGTCATTGCTGTTATTATAGAGATACCAAGGGGTCAAGAAACCTGGTTCAAAAGTTTCAAATTTGATATGGAGCAGTGTAAAGAATTCATGAAACCTGAGTGCACAGACATGGACCTTAACAATGCTATCCCTAGAGGCTGCATCAAATACACTTATTCAAATCTACTGCTCAACATTCTGAAGTATTTTACATGTGAAGGCAGATATCACAAGGTTTACTCATATCATTTCAAGTTGCTTCTGCACTTCACTGTTAAGATTTCACTTGATTTTCCTTTTTATCTGCATAGGAGTCTTGCAAAGATGGTTGATAAGGTGTAAGCAGAATCTGAAGGGAGTGAAACATCCTTATTTCATCATGGTTTAATGAAGCTATTGATTTTGTATGAGCTTCAGAAGATATGCAGAGATTGGTCATATTTCTTGTTTATAAATGGATTTGAGTTAGAAACCCTAACCCCTGCAAGAAACCCTAAATCTAAAGGAGTTCCATCACCACCACCAGCAGAACCAAGTCAACCTGTGGCTGCAAAACCAAAAACAACTTCAAAAGTGAAGCCAAGAAAAAAAACTGAAAAGGGCCAAAGCATGTGAAAATACTCGATACTCCAAATCTCCCACCTGCAAAATAGAGGTCAAAGGTTGTCAAAGATGCATAACAGAAACAAGCTGTCGACAAGGAGACCAAAAGAGTAACTAGAAGCCAAGCAGTGTCATTGAAAGGAAAGATGGTTGCTATAGAAGACAACCCAGTAACAAAAGGGAATCTAGGGGACATCCTTCATGCCATTGACATAGAGGAGACACCCATTGTTCAAGCTAAGTTCATTGGGGAAGATGAGCATAAATTGAATAAGGCCAAGTCTGCAAAGAAGCTAGAGTTTGAGGGGGAAGATGCAAATTTTATATTTCAAGCAAGAAAGCCTGTGACTAGGCAGGTTAGGAAACTGAAGGAAGGAAAAAAGCAATTTCAAAAACCCACTGAGACAACTAAAGCTCCTAAATAATTTTTTGATCTTTCATCACCTATAGTGAAGCATACAATCAACAGAACAAAGAGAGGAAAAGAAGAAATAACAGAAAAAATAGAGTTTTAGCATCTTGAGGAAAAATAGAGGTTGTAAAACCAGGAAATTACTGTCATGAGAAAGAGGGCTAGAAAGCACAATGTCGAGAAAGCACAGTTTAAAAGGATGATGGCACTATGGGAAGGGCTAACTGATTCTATTTCTGAAACTCCAAGTAGTGTTGAGAAATTTTTCAAGTGGAAAGTTCCAGCAATAAATGAAGCCAAGTTTGTCAGAGTAATAAATAATCATTTGAGAGCTACTAATAGAAGACTTAAAGATCAAGTGGAGGACTTAGAGCAGCAACTGAAGTTGATTCATGATGAGTTAAAGAGCATAGTCATTAAAGTTACAGTCATAGAAGAGCCAATAGCTAAATCGAGTGAAAATGAAGAAGGGACCTCAAGAAAGCTGGAATGACTGTGTTTTTACAGTTGATATGATTTTTAAATGATGGAGACATGTATATTTTAAGTTTTTGGCATAGCTATAGCTTTCATTTTAGAAATTTTTTGAAAAAACTGCATACTCAGCAATTTCGTAGTGCAGTCAGTGTAAAAAAGCAAAAAAGCGCTACAAAATTGTTGTAGCTGCTTTTCTTGCTCATTTTGGTCAATTTTTGAAAGATTGAAGAGTAAGTAAAGAACTGTAAATGATATGGGAGATGTATTAAATGGTAAGTGAAATGATGCAAGTGGAAATAATTCATTTTTTGGAGAATTAAGACTTAAAATGGTAGTGTTACAAAGGCGCTATGAAACTGTCGTGTTTTCATAGTGCAGTATATTACAACTCTTTTGAATAGTTTTGGAAGCGGTTTTGGACAGCTGGGGGATAGGGATAAGTGATTAGACATTTTAATATAATCTCCAACATCTAAGGACCATGAAATGAAGTTTAATTGATGATCAAAATGTTCAAAGAATGCAAAGGATTTTATGCCTTAAAAACAAGGTATTGTTTCCTGTTTTTGTGGAGGTCAAATAAAGTGGTCATGAAGAGCTGAAGCCCATCATCAAAATTCGACCATGTGATGATACACTTGGAAAATGATGTAATTTCAATTAGATAATTTTTTTATAGATAATGATAAGGAGTTTGAGTCTTATTTGTAATAGGACTATTAAGTAGATTAGGTGTCTTTTTGTAATAAATTCCATGTCTTATGGTTATGCAATGTGTCAGTAGTTATAAATTCAATGTATCTAGCCTAGAGGTATATAATCTCATGTTGTAAGAGGTATATTAAAGGCAAAGAGGTCGAATTAGTAAAGGGTTCGACATTTTTGGCAAAACTGTGCTTATTGTAATTGATTGGTTTTCAGCTAATACAGAGATTTTCTGCTTAAACAACTTGAGATTCAGAAGGATTTTTAGTGTGTTCCTATTTTATTTGCATCTATTTTATTATCCTATTGTAGTGGTGTTTATCTATATTACTCAAAATTCTTCTTTAGATGCTCTGACTTCCTATATAAATGATCTGACTGTGTTTTTACAGTTCCATATGTGTTTATCTATTGACTAAAACTTTGATATGCCTCAACTTCCATGTTAAGTAGATTTGCTGGATTACTAAATAGCTTTGACTCCATAAGCCCAATGTGTACATGCTGAAGTGATTCTCAACCTACATCTATCATTTATCTGTTCATTACCTTAATAGAGTTAGCCATCTATATTTTTATCCAAATCATTAACCCTTGAGAGAGCCCTCTCAGGCTGAGGAGGCTAAGCCTCAGTCAAAAGATTAGGTTTGAAATAGTTACATGAATTTGACTGATTAAGAAGACTATCAGGTCCAATTTTGTGATAAAATTTTGGCTCGTTTTCCGGGATCCTGAAGATTATACTTTCCCAAAATTTTGAAGCTGAACTTCTGAATGTAGCAGGAGCTCAGGAAGCTTTTCGAGGTTGCATCTACCTAGGTAACTCCATTCAAAATTTATATGATCAAAGGTGGCTTCAAGAAGGAGATACGCGAGGATTAATCCTGACCTAGATCCACCTACCATTGTGGACAATCCAAACACCATTTCTAGAGGCAGTCAAATCATTTCTGAAATATCAGGTACTCCATCACATTCGAAATCTTTGTCCTCTGAAATATTAAGAAGTCTCGAAGATCAAAGAGTTGATGATAAAATCCAGGAAGTATTATTTATATCTGAAAGTGAAAAATAATTAACTAAAATCATCTTAGACTTGCATAAGAGAGGTATTGACACTTCAGCTCTTGTAACACAAGAAGATAAAGAAGATTTTTTGGAAGTTGTTACTTCCTAGTTATTGTTGGAAAGAGAGTCTTTAGATATATTGAAAGAGCTTGAACCTTTTGAAGTCTTGTTGAAAAGTAAAGTTGTTTTTCCTCTTCTTGATTGGAGTTTAATTGTTACTAGACAACAAAGACCAAACAATCCTCCTCATAACAGTTCTTCATCCTCTACTGCTGCTATCCCAAAAGCTACCACAGTCCCTTTTACCATGGCTGCAAATGTACCTCCTCCACCTACTGCACCTGCTAGATACACTCCTCTTGTTCTTCTAGCTGTTTTACATGACCTCCCTAGAAAATATGCTGCTAGAATCAAAACTTGGGGAAGTGATGAAGAGATTACAACAAAGGAACATGTATACCAATTTAATGATTTTATAGATAAGGAGGAGTTTGATCATGAAGATGTTAGGTTGAGATTATTTTCTCAGAGTTTTACTGGTGAAGTTAAGAAGTGGTTCAAAGCCCTTACCCCTGGAAGTATTCATAATTGGAATGAGTTTGAAGATAACTTTTTGAGAAAATGGGGAAATAGAACTAATCCAGTACAAGCTCTCACTGAGTATAATAGTTTAAGAAGAGTTGTTGATGAAACTGTTCAAAAAATTTCAAAGAGTTTTAATAAGTTTTATGACTCTATTCTTTCCCATTTAAAACCTCCACAAGCCTTAGCTCAGATGAGATATGCCGAAGCTTTTGATTATGAATTTTATATACTGCTGAAAGAGAGAGAATACCCTTCACTTGTTGAAATGAAAAATGATGCAGTGAAGGTGGAGGTGAATATGATAGCAGCCAAAAAGTAAAAAATGGGTAAGACTAAGTTAAAAGAAGAAGAGAAGCCTTCCACCTCTACCTTTGATGATAAGTTTGATTCAATGATGAAAACAATGTGAAATTTTATGGATAGGTTGGCCCTTGGGAATACCTCTGCTCCTCCTGCACAACATGAACCTTAGTTTAGAAACCCTCAGTTTAGGAGACCTCAAAATGAGTAGAGACCAAGAGAAAACAAAAATCAACAGCCTGATCCTCCAGTGAGACCTCCTTTCCCGCAGAACTTAGTTGATGAAGAAGATGATCATGAAATTCCTGAAGAGTCTATTCACTATTTTGATGAAGAAATGTTTGGAATTTTCTTTACTAAAGAGGAACATGATGAATCGGACCAAGGTAATCATGGAGAGGAAACATCAGATTATCTAAAGGGGTATCAACATGCTATTTTTGAAATGCAGAAACAATACAAACTTAGAAATAGAAATGTTCCTATCATTGAAAATAAGACACAACCTAAGAAAGATACACCTAAAGCTGTTGATGGCAAGAAATATACTCCTAAGGTTGTTGAAGGTAAGAAAGATACACCACCTCTTCCTCTTATCAAAGAAGCTGAAAAATCCGTTTCTGTTTTCAGTTTGGAAAATGAAATTTCTAAGATCAAAATTCCAGTACCTTTTGGTGAGATTCTCAAAGTCAATGAGTATAGAAGAAAGGTTTTTAAAATGTTGAATTCACAACCAAGAACTACTGATATTTTAAATATACAAGAGGATCATCCAACAATTTACTTGGCTCCAAGATTAGAAGATGAACAGAATGAGAAGGTGCCTACTTTTTATGTGAGCCTTAGCATTCATGACATGACATTACATAATGTTGTGTTAGATTCAGGGGCCTCACAATATTATGCCTAAAGTAATCATGGAAAGGATGGGGTTAGAAATAACTAGACCATATAAGAACTTCTTTTCTTTTGATTCGAAAAGAGTTCAATGAATTGGTTTAATTAAGGATGTTATTGTTGGTCTAACACAAGTTCCTGCTAATACTGTGGTCATGGACATCATGGTAGCAGACATTCCATCGAAGTTTGGTATGCTATTATCGAGGTCGTGGGTAGAAAAAATCAAAGGTACAATGCAGATGGATCTTACTTATGCTACCATTCTTGTTTTTGGTGAGCAAAGGAGGTTGTATCGAGAGACAAGAATGGCCTACATGGTGAGTAGTAAATACAAACCTCAAAATTTTCCAATTTATGATCTTGATACTAAACTTGGATCTTCTATTCTTTTTAATGAGTTGACTAATGAAGCAGAGGGTGAGAAGAAAACAGAAAATCAGAGATCTGAAATTCAGCAGTCCGGAAATTAGCAAACAGAAGATCAACAAGTCAGTGATAAGGAGGTGGAAGATTGGTGGTCATTGCATTTTGATGGATCAACAGGAAGAGAAGGGGCAAGAGCATGGATTTGGATAACAAGTCCAAGTGATGAGAGTAAGTTCTTTTCCTACAAATTGAACTTTGATTGCACGAATAACATGGTTGAGTATGAATCCTTGATTTTGGGCTTAGAATTTTTGAAAAGAATGAAGGCTCAAAATATTTCTATTTTTGGAGATTTAGAATTAGTCATTAAAAAGGTTTAAGGTGTTTATCAAACAAAATATATAAGTATGAGAGCATATAGAAACTTAGTTTTGGACATGTTGGAAAACTTTCAAGCTTATTCATTCATGATCAAAACTAGAGAAAAAATTTCCATTGTTGATTCTCTTGATGTCTCTGCAAGTCTTTTCATTATTCCTATGCACTACACAGAAAAATATGAGGTTGAATGTTCACCATAGACCAGCTATCCCTGATAATATTACTAATTGGAAAGTTTTTGAAGATGACCAACAAGTGAAGAACTTTATTGAGATGAAAGAAGAGTTTGAAAATATACAAGTAGATTAGAAAAATATGCTTGCTGAATCTAAATGGAATTATGAAGTTTTGTAAGTAAAGAATAATTCCATACCAAAGGGACTCATACCTCTTGAAAAAAAATTTGATCAGAATGACATTTTTAAATACCCTAAGATACAAGTTGATGATGAAGAAGTTGAGATTTGTAATCTTGGTACAGTAGCTATGCCCAAAATGATTAAACTTTCAAAGTTTCTTTCAGTTGATATGAAGTACAAGTATATTGAGATGATGAAAAGATTCATAGATGTTTTTTCTTGGAATTATGCTGATTTGAAAGAATATGACCCCACTATTATCTAGCATACTATTCCCATCAAAGAAAATGAAAGGTCTTTCAAGCAGAAGTTGAGGAGAATCAATCCAATTCTCATGCCATTAATTGGGAAGGAGATCAAGAAACTCTTTGATGCCAAAGTCATTGTCCCAATTAGATTTTCAAATTGGCTTGCAAACTTAGTTCCAGTTAGGAAAAAGAGTATAGAAACCATAATATGTATAGACTTCAGAAACTTGAATAAAGCCTCTCTAAAGGAAAATTATCCTCTCCCAAATATGGATCAAATTTTACAAAATATTGTTGGCTCTCAAAGAATGTCTATTCTTGATGGTTTTTCAAGTTATAATTAGATCCTTGTACATCCGGATGATCAGGAAAAAACAACCTTTACTACACCATGGGGAACTTTTATGTACGCCAAGATGCCATTTGGTCTCATGAATGTAGGAGCTACCTTTCAGAGGGCAATGGATATTGCTTTTTTTGAAGAGAAGGACAAGATGGTGGTTTTTTATCTTGATGATATAATAGTTTTCTCAAGGAGGGAAGAAGATCACTTGAAACACCTAGAAAGAATTATGTTGAAGTGTAGAAGGTTTGGCATCTCTCTAAATCCCACCAAAAGTATTTTTTCTTTAACTTTAGGTAAATTACTTGGACACGTCATTTCTAAAGATGGGATTAAAATTGATCCAAACAGGGTCAATGCAATTCAGAAAGTGGATTTGCCAAGATGTAGGAAGGAGATTCAATCTTTCCTTGGAATGGTAAATTTTGTAAGGAGATTTATTCCTAATTTTGCTGAGATTGTGAAGGATATAACAAGGATGCTAAAGAAGGGAGTTGACATTAAGTGGACAGCAGAAGAAAAGCACTCATTTGAGGAGATAAAAAGGGCACTCACACAAGCACCGGTATTAATCAGGCCATATTTCTCAAAATAATTTCTGGTTTTTACTTTTGCATCAGAAAATACTATTGCTAGAGTTTTGCTACAAAAGGGACAATAAGGTATTGAGCAACCTATTTCTTTCTTTAGTAGGAAATTAGCTAACTATGAGTTGAAGTATAATATCTTAGAGAATCAAGCCTATGCCTTGCTGAAGGCTATCAAATATTTCAGAATTTATATTCTGCATTCTCATATTGTGGCTTTTGTTCCTAATACTATTGTGAAAGACATCCTCACTCAAGCCGTTCCTGATGGTAAGAGGGGAAAATGGATTGCTAAATTGCTAGAATATGATATAGAGATTAAGCCAACAAAAATTTTCAAAGGGCAAGGCTTAGCAAAGCTGATGGCACAGTCAAACCTTGACTGTCTTGACATGAACCTAATTGTAGAAATATCAAAAATTTCATATGAGGAAGAAGAACTAGTTTCTATTGAAGAAAAGTACATCACTTCAGATTGGTACAAGGATATTGTTTTTTTCCTACAACATCATAAAGCACCTACTGAGCTAGAAAAGTCTAAGGCAAGGTTTGTAAGGCTAAAATCCTTGAGATATTGTATTTTTGACAGAAATCTGTTTTGGAAGGATACTGGTGGTATTTTGCTGAATTGTTTGCTAGAAGAAGAGGCTGATAAAGTGATCGAGGAATTCCACAAAGGAGATTGTGGAGGTCACCATTACTGGAAGGCCACAGTGAACAATATTATTAGAGCAGGGTATTATTGGCCTACAATGTTTAAGGATGTTTACAAAAATATTGTTGCCTGCCATGAATGTTAGATTTTTGATGGTAAGAAGAAGCTTGTACCTTTACCTTTAATGCATATCTATGTGGAAGCACCATTTCAGTAATGGGGGCTAGATTTTATTGGAGAGATTCATCCATCATCATCAGGTCAGCATTGCTGGATTCTCACAGCGACTGATTGCTTCACCAAATTAATTGAAGCAATCCCAACTAGGCAAGAAAATGATTCTGCTATTATTTCTTTTTTGGAAAATAATATCTTGTCTAGGTTTGGTTTCCCCATGAAGATCATAACTGATAATTCACAGGCATTTAAGTCTAATAAGCTGATCAATTTCTGTCATCAATATCATATTACTCTTGGGAATTCCACTGCATATTATCCGCAAGGGAATGGTCTTGCTAAATATTCTAACAAGAGCATTGTGAGGATCATTAAAATGGTGTTGCAAGAAAATAAGAAGGATTGGCATTTGAAGCTGAAGTATGCCTTATGGGTTGATAGGATATGCACAAAAAGGTCAATTGGAACTTCACCATATGAGCTGGTATATGGAGTTGAAGCCATGTTTCCTACATCATTAGGGGTACCTGCTATGAAGCTGATTCAAGGATTATAAGAGGAACCTAATGCAGTTCAAAGAAGAATAAATCAGTTAATAGCTCTACAAGAGAAGAGGGATGAAGTTTATAACAACAATCAATAGTCTCAAAACAGAATCAAGAGGACATTTGATAAGAAGATCAAGGAAGAAAGTTTTCAAATTTAGGATGAAGTGCTAAAATGGGAGGCCAAAATTGAAGAGAAAGGTAAACATGGCAAGTTTGAGAACTTTTGGAAAGGTCCTTTTAAGATAGCTGCTTTCCATGGAAACAATACTTACATACTGTAGGAGATGGATGGAAAATCATATGCTAGAGGACCTGACAATGGCAGGTTTTTAAAGCATTACTCTTCCTAAAAATATATTGATCATTCATATCATTGTACATATTCCATTTTATGAGTTTTTCTACAAATAATGACAAGCTAAATCAAAAAGCTTGAGCATGAGGTGAAGGCCATTAGAGCTGGAGGAGAAAGCTTGGAAATTTCAAAGTTTTTTCTGTTTTGGAAATAAAATGGATAGAAACACTGGAACTACTGACTCTTAGTGTACCACAGGGGGCACATTGTCCCAAGTGGAGCCACTGTTATCACCCAAAAAAAATTAGCACATCATTGTGACAAGGTCACGAAATTTCATTTATCAAATTTGGGTTATTGGAGTCAATTTAGGTTTGATCAAGGCTAGGTTTTAGATTTTTATAGTTTAAAGCTCATCCTTAGGTTCAAATAAAGTATTTTCATGTCACATATTCATCATTTTAATTTGTGGGTTATTTCCTAAAGTTTCAGGTCAAAACTGTTCAATTAGCCAAAAAACCCTGTTTTCATAGTGCCACCCGTTGAAAAAAGTTGTTTTGCACTATGAAAACACTGATAGTTTCATAGCGCAAACATGAAAAATTGCACTGCATGCGCTACGAAAGCATGGATTTATATATTTCTTGTCATTTGAGTTGGCAGATGTTAGAAAAAGTTGGTAAAGGGTAGGTTAGTGTCCTGTTGAGTCATGTAATGATGAAATTCGATGTACACACCCACGTTTGCAGTCATCATTGTCTTTATAGGTTATGAATGAGGCATCATTTAGTTATGATATGACATTTTAAATTTCAAAATATTTCCTAATTGTTCATTCTCATTTCCTTTTTCCTCCATTCGAAATGTTTGAGGTCTGAGTGTTGTTGGCGAGAGAACAGGTCTCGCAGAGAAGACCTGGGTTCAGGTTTAAGGACCAACAAGGTTTTCCACCGTAGTCTAGTTTCACGTCGTCATTTTCACTATGCTCTGAAGGGCAGAGAGTCTCACTCGAGGCGTGCCGCGACCCTACTGTGATAGGGAGTTGATCAGTATCATCCCAACCACATCAATACAGTTGAATCAAAGCTAAGATAAAAGTCTAAACAACCATAACACAACATTCCATAACATATACCTCTCAGGAAAGCATTCAAACTTATAGTAAATGAAATTTTAAAATGTGCTTGAAAAAACATTCATTCAAAACCATAACAGATACCCAGAACAACACTCCTGAATATATTAACCATCGGCCATCAAGGGAGAACTATTACAAGGCTCAGTTGCGTGACCATAAACAGAGCAAAATACAATATGTCCTATTGGATAAAGAGAAAATATAGAAACACAGAGGAATGGAGAACAATACAACACAAAAAGATCTCTCCTGTGGCCCCCTGTTGCCTATTCCTATCTGCACCAACCTCCTTACCCAGTGGCTGGCTGCCTATTTGTTCTGCTGCCAACGCGACTGATAGTTCCTCCTTTCTTCTCATTCGGCTGTCTTATGTTTCTTTCTGTTCATCAGAATTTCACTACTCGTTTCCTTCTGCACTCTTTCGCCATCTATGCTTGCTCCCGCAACAGCCGCGACCCCTGTCCTTTTCTCCTTCGTAACCTTGATACCTTTCCACCTACCATGGTTGCGTTCTGCCACGTACTAGCCGCAACTCAAAATATGTTAAGTTTCAAAACAAGGGCCCCAACAGGCCCCGACCACATCCTATTGACTCGCTCCGAGTCAATTGTCCTGCACTGTCTCTACTTCCATGGGTTCGCTCGGCCATGTGCTCTGTTTTTTCTGCCTGCCTCCTCCTGGTTGTCCAAACAAGGGCCCCAACTCTGGGACCTTGGTGAGAGCTAATTCTTTGAGCTCTTGTAAGGTTGCCATGGCCTGCTGCCACCCTTGCATTAGCTCTTCAGTCTCAACAGTGATTTTTGTGACAACTTCCTCCCATGCATTCGGCGAAAAGGCACCAAACACTGTGTTGATCTGAGTGTTGGCCTCATAGGCCAATTGCTACATCGTTTGTGCGCTGAGTTTTACAAGCTGTCGAAGCTCCCGAATGGCCTGCTTGGCCACCGTTGAGGTCTCTTCTATTTGTTGTATCTAGAATTCTAACACATCTACCTGGGCGTAGAGCTGGTCAAGTCCCATCGGGTCTGTGGCTTCCTAGATTTCTTTGGAGATCTGTTGTATTTGTAACGAGACCGGTTGTGCCTTCATGGTAAGGGCTGTTGAGCATTCTTGCAGACCCTTCAGTAGGTCGTATGCTTCTCTTGTTGCAGTGCTCAGAACTTCCTACATTTTCATTACTTGGCCCTGTCTTTCTGATATCTGTGCCGAGTACACAACCGTTGGGTCGGGAAATGCGGGTCGGGCTGCCAATGCCGCTTTGAGTTCCACATTTTCCTGGTGAATATTTGACTATGCCACCCTGAGGTGGATCCCCCACCCGACTACATCAGTCTCCTGCATTTCTTCTAGTATTTGATAGCTGTTGGTCGTTATTGTAGGCCACACTTCCCTGAAAACCCTGGTCACTGTTTCCAGTTGTTCCTGTAGCTGCTCCTTTTCCTTGTCAGCTGTTCACGTTGTTCAGTAAGCATGCTTACCTGTTGTTTTTGTTTCTCACCTTTCTACTAGAGCTCTGAGTGGAGCCTCTCGGCCTGTTGTGCTTCCCTATGAATGAAATGGTACAGCTAATTTGTCCCCCATGTCTCCATGCTTTCGGCACCGGAGGTACCCTGATCTGGAATTCGCACCCGAAGTGGTTGTCCGCTGGCAACCGATATCACTGACTGGTCCTAAGGTGACTGTGGTGGTGTTTGCTATGGTATTCAGTCACTGTAGTTTGCCATATTTAGATCTATTTTCCATTCTTGATCTGCTAGGTTGGGTGGTTGGAGCAAAGTCTGCTCAAGGAGTGGCCCAAATGTTTCTTCAATTGACTGCTCTAACTAATTGATGAGGTCGGTAAAAGTATTTTGCGGGATCACGGTTGGGTTAACTAGGGGTACCAATTCTATACCCGAGTCAACCTCCATTCTATGGTCCCCATTGTTTATTCTTCTGATGACTGGGTCAGACACGATGGCTGATGAAGTGGACGGTGCGGAGCTATGGTGTTCTCAGGAGATGGATGAGGTGGTGGGTGGTAGTTGATCTAGGCAGGGTGGAGACATGCGGATGTTTAAAAAATAAAGGGGGTTTATGGGGTTGTGGGGTGGCAACCCTCTTGCCTCTTTGGGCTCAACTATCTGCTCTTCTCGGATTGATACCCCTATGCTTAACTGTCGAGGTGGGTTCTCTCCTATGAGGTCGACCACCAGGCTTGATTCTGAAACCTTGGCCCTTTTGGCCTTTGGTGTCGCTGCTGGTTTTGTAGCTTTACTTTTTCCCACCAGCGTTGTAGTTGCTGGGGGTGGTGAACTGAACAAGACATTGGGGATGGGTGCAAAGATGGAGGTCACGCTGGGAGATGGGTTAGACTGGGATGCATGAAATGCTGAAAAAGTTGAAAATGTAGTGGCATCACTTGCTAGTACTTGAACTACTTTATTAAAGCTTTTTACCTTAGTGTTTAGCTACTGAATAGTTGGGAAGAGCTACAGGTTTGACATCCTATTCGCTGCTTCCTATGTAGTTTCTCCCGGTAGCAGGTTTGGCAGCATTCTGTCAAAGAAGTATGTGTACACTCCATCCCTAATCTCCATCGCCACTCCTGGCCATGAACAGACCTCCATGTGGAAGGCCACTTCATCAAGTTGGAACTTCAGAGGCCTCATTTAGAACGTTGTTTCTAGTACACATGTAGGCCTAAGAAACGTATTCTTATGTGTGACTTCGAACCATACCTTCTAACTATATCCATCTAGTAGGTTTCTTGGAATCCTCTGTTGACTCATTATGGCATCAACCATTTGGCCATACCAAAATATGAAGGCTTCTGCATTCACTTCCTTGGTGCTAGGATCTCCAGACACCTTCCACAACACAAAATTCATCGCCACAGGCTGGTCTTCTGCTATCTCTACTGGTATCCTAATGCTAGGGAAAGTCCATTTCCACATGGCCAATGCCATGATCAAATACCCATAGATAAACCCGGTCGCTCTCTTATAATTGTCCTCGAAAGCTTCGAACAATTCTTTCAGCAGGAAGGAGCACCAATTCAGCCTTGTCCCCTAGACACAGTGCTCCGCAACAAAAATTGTGTCCAATGTGCACTCCCCCTTTGTATAGTGCCTCATTGTCTTGCTAGCAATGAGGTAACAAGCGAACCTAATCTCCGACCTATTAATTAACTCAATCTTTGCTCCCTTTCCTCCTCTTCGAGTGCTATACTTGGCATAGTAGTATGTGTCTCCTGACTTCTTTGCCCTCTTAGATATAGTTTGGAAAGCTGAAGATACTTCCCTTCCCTCCTGCGATAGTCCTGTCAATATATGGATGTCTTCGACATGAATTGGGATTTCCTTTCCCAGCCACAGAGAGACGTTTTGAATCCTGCTTAATAGAAATTTTGTGCACTGCATTGCAACGCCTGTAATCCCAAACACTGGTAAGTTCCTTAAATTCATTATGGTGGACTGCTGGATACCCCTGAACTCAGACAGGACTCTTGCTGCTACCCATCCCGCTTCTGTTGCATAATTCTCGATGTACACCTGCCTTTTTAGCACAGGAAACTCAAAGGAATCCATGAGGTCTGCGTTGATCAAGATCGCACTATCATATTTTCCCACAAGGGACTCCATTTTTTTAATTCTGATGTCCATCTCCTATTCCACGACCGCTGGGCTTACTCTTGTCATTTTATCTTGTCATGGGTATACCTGAAGAACAGTTCTCTCTCTTTTCTCTTGAATTTCTTCTTCCGGACACCTTCTCTATTCTGGTTCTGGTTCAAATTCCCTTGCTCTGTTGGAGGTTTCTAACTCTAACTTGGATTTTTCCGGCATTCTCGCACTTCTCTTCATGAAGGTTATGTAAGTAACTGGCATGGGTGAGGTTGATGAGACCCCATAACTAATTAATTTTTCCTTGGCTTCCCTAGCGGCTACAATCGTGCAATTAGTTAGCTGCTGAGGTGGGTTCTGACATTGCTGACTGTGGTCTTGGGATCTGGGTAGATGCAACGGCTGGTGGTTATGTCTAATTATGGAAAATTTATTACAGTATGGATGATGCTGATTATGGCAATTATTTCCAAATCTTGGTAATCCTACGGACTGACACTGGTACTATGCTTAATGATGATAGGCTGATTTAAGACACGCTTTTCTATCCGACGTGGATGACACGCTGGACACTACCCCTCCCCAACCACTATTGGTTGCGTTGCGGTCTCTGCAACTCAACTGCAATTTATTTTATTATGCTGAATCCTATTTATGCTCATCTCGGGTGTGAGAGAGTTATTGACTCTAATCTACCCTACTGACTCCTCTCGGTTGCAAGATTTATTGAAACTGGAATGATCAACTTACTCTTGGTAGGGCTTCAGGCGTGCGCCATTAACCCATCCTTGTAGAACTTGGCTGTTCAGTTGTGCCAACCGAACTGCTCCTGACTGTTTGATTTCTATGACGTGAAATGGTCCCAGCCAATGCATCTACATTTTTCCTGGGAAATTATGGAATTTACTGTCATAAAGTAGAACTTTCTCCCCAATTTGAAAAGTCTTGTGTTTAATATGTCGGTCGTGCCAAGCTTTCTGCCCTCCTTTTCTACCGTCTGGTGAAACTCTGCAAGAAATCGTCCTTCTTCAAGTTCTTGTAGCTCCTGCAATCGTTCTTTTAGTGATTCCTCTTCAGATAACTATAGAGTTGTTGCGATTACAAGGCTTGGTACAATGAATTCCGCTGGGACTACCGCTTCTCTTCCATAAACCAACTGGAATGGTGTTTGGTTGTTTAGTCGTTTTACCATTGTTCGGTATGCCCACAGTGTTGCTGGTATCCGCTCATCCCAGTCATTGCGTTGTGCGTTGCATATCTTCGTCGGACCCTTCTCTAGTATATTGTTGAATGCTTCCACTGTGCCATTTTCTTGCAGATGATATGGACTGCTTTTATGGTGTTGTATCATGAAGCTCTCTACAAGGGACTTAATGGTGTCATTGATGAAATGGGTACCCTGGTCGCTGGTAAATATTTTCAGAAATCCAAATCGACTGATTATATTTTCAAATATGAATCTAGCAGTAGTCTCTGCTATGCCGTTCCTCACTGGCGCAGCTTCTGCCCAGCGCGTCAGGTAGTCAGTCACTATTATTATGTACCTTTCCTTTGAGTATCTTGCAGTCGGTGTAATTGGTCCTACAAAATCGACTGCCCACTTCTTGAATGGCTGTAGTACTTTTATCGGATGAAGTGGAAGCTCATCTCTATGATATGGTCGTCCTGTCCACTGACAAACGTCGCATTTCTGAACAAATGCTTTACTGTCCTTGTGCAATGTTGGCCACCATAAGCCTGCTTGTAGTACTTTGCGTGTCGTCGGTTTAGCTCCCACGTGCCCTCCTGCAACACCACTGTGGCTTTCCCATACTACAACTTCCCTTTCGTGTTCTAGGACACATCTTCGAAGAACATGGTCTAGCCCCATCTTGTATAGATGTCCCACTATCAACTGATATTCTGCAGCTCAAACTATCAGGTGCCTTTTCTATGTTGTAGTATACTCTTATGGACACTACCCTGTCGTGAGGTAGGATGTTATCTCGTTCAGTTAATCTGGGATGGCTTCCACTCTGAAAAGATCAACATCTGGCAACTGATCATCTAGAGATCCTCCATTTTCTCCATTCTCTAGTCGGGACAGGTGATCAGGCCCTATGTCAAGTCTTCTGGGCTTTACAATTACTTCAAATGTGAACTCCTGGAAAAGTAGGAGCCATGTGTAGATTCTCCCTTCTAAGACTGGCTTGTTTACTAAGTATTTCAATGCTGAATGATCTATGAAAAATTTGAACTTACCTCCCAATAGGTAGTGGCAGAATTTCTAGAGAGAGTACACCATTGCCAATGCCTCCTGCTCTGTTGTTTTGTAGTTCCGTTCTGCTGTTGACAACTTGCGACTGGAAAAATATACTTGATGATCAACTGAAGTGTCTCCAGGTTGAGCTAAGACCACTCCGAGTGTGATGCCGAACGCATCAATGTGTACATGGAACTGTTTGTCCCAGTCCGGTGGACTAGTATTGGCGCACTCGCCAGCTTTTCCTTTAATGTGTCCAGGGCCTTTCTGTAGCTGTCCATCCACTAGAATTGTTCTGATTTCTTCAATATTTTTTCTAAGGGCGCTGTTATTTTGGCGTAGTTGCAGATGAAACGCTGGTAGTAACCTATGTGGCCCTACAGTGACCTTAGTTTTTTTACCGTTTCTGGCGCCTCCATACTGACAATCACCACTACTTTGGCCAGGTCTACGCAGACACCTTGATTACGTACCACGTTCCCTAGTAGTGTTTCAAATGGTATGACAAATATACACTTCTTCAGGTTCAACGAGATCTACAGTTGTCGACATCTATCAAACATTACCCTTAACAGGCTTGCATGATCCTTTAGTATGCTATAAACAGTCCAGTCGTCCATATATACTTCTAAGAAATTGTGAATGTATTCTCGGAATGCGGCTATCACAATGTGAGAGAAGACTGAAGGTGCATTATTCAATCTGAATGGCATCACATTATATGCCAAAGAGCCCCATTCGGTGCTGAATGCTTTCTCTTGTCTTCCTCTGCTATTCTTACCTGATGGTAACCTGAGAAGCCATCAGTGAATGAGTATGCCTCGTTCCCCACAACGTTGTCAAGGAATTCGTCACTAAATGGAGTAGGGAATGGATCATGGATACAAGCATTGTTTAAGCTTATGTAATCTACATAGACTCGTAGCTCTGATTTCTCCTTTTTTCTATGTATAACTATGGGACTTACCGATTCTGCTTCTTCTACAGGGAATATTAGTCCAGCTTTTAGCATTTTTTCAATCTTTGCTTTCACCTTTTCCTTTACTCTTGGGTTCAGACGATATGGTATATGCTTTACAGGCCTTGCATCGAGCTTCAGTATTATCCACATTTCCCCCATCTCTCCTTTTATGCCTTTTAGATCTGTTACCGATGAAGGAAACAAGTCCTCATATTCCTTAAGTGGACTGAATATTTCCTTAGTTGTTTGTTCATCCCAGTAGTCTCCAATTGTCACCAGTTTAGGTTTTTCTTCTGTTCCAATATTTAATTTCTTAGTTTTGAGAGGTAACAAATGGATACCTTCTGTCGTTGGTTCTTCTTTGATGTCTCTCTCCCATTCTGTTTCTTCAAATTACAGGTGCCTGAGATCCTCCAGGTTGTCATCTTCCATCTCACTATTAATTTTTTGACATGCCACTTTTTGTTGGATACCCTGGTACTGAAATGACTGCTTGTTTGTCTGTTGAATATCAGGGAAGAACAATACCTTCTTTATAGCCTACAACTCCTGTGTAACTTGCTCTGTCTTTCCTTCAAACGTGAAACACTATATGAATTTGTCCGCAACTTCCTGCCATTTGTGGGTCCCTCTTCTTTTTTCTTTCGTCAAGTACCAAGCCTTTGGAATTATGTCCAAGGAGTGGATAAACTGGTGGACCCACAGTTCTTCGGGATATCCATCAGTTCTCCATTGTGCTTCACATTTTACTCCAAATAGTTTCTGGGGTCTGAGTCCCCTTAGTACCGGACCTTACTTCTAGGTTCCTCCTCCTCTTTAAATATGGCTTTCAGTGCTGTTGCCACTTTGTCCCATCACGTCAATGAGTTGTGATGGTTACTCCACCATCTTGCAGATGTGGATTGTAATGCCATTTCCATCAATGGTACTCTGTGAATTTCTGGTACCGTAGTTTCTATCTTGGCTATGAAAATATTTACAACATTCATATCTGATAAGATTGGGTATTCCTGAATCTTGGCCCTGATCCAATAGACTCTTGCAATATTGGCACATCTCCTTGTATTTGTTTCATAGCCTCCTTGCTACCAATCGTCCCAAGATATTTCTGATCCTAACTCTGAGCTTTGGATGCTTCTCCAGCTTACAGAGCCTTCAGCCATCGGGTTGATGTAATCTTCTCTTCTTCCCGCGGTCATTTGATAGAGATGGTCCAGGAGCTTAAAATCTTCCCTGTTATCCATAATCTCTGTATATCTCGGTCCTTGGTAGGGGTTGAGTGGCTGAGTGACTCTGATTTCCCCATCCTCTAAGATCATCAGTTCTTTTTTCAAATCGATAACTACATAATTTTCAAAGGCCCAATCAATTCCCAACAGTGCGGGGTATAGATCCTTATCCCCCATGATGTCGATGACTTCAAAGTCCGTAAATGCCTTTACCCCATAATGTCAACTTCAACCTACTCCAGTCAGCCGATAGGAACAATGCAATATTGGTTCTCCATCTGAAGTTGAATCAAAGAATATGTCAATCTTGGCTTCCCCAATGCCTCCCAATTTTTCCTTGGTAGGATGTTGACATCAAATCCCAAATCAAGCATGGTATCTTTAATCTGGAACCCCGCAACTTGTGTGTTCACTCAGAATTCCTTTCCCATCCTTTGTTTGTTTCTCTTTATTCTCTGTACATACTTCTGGTCCACTTCTACTGATTCTTTTGCTTCGGTGTTCTTCTTCAGCACCCCTTCCAGGTTCTACTTTAGTTGTTCTAGCATTGGTGCAGTTAACAATCTTCAGGAATAGATGGAACCACTCCTGTATCAAAGCTTCAGAAGTACTCCGAGTTTCATTGTCTTCCTAAGTTTTCTGTAACTCGATTCCTTTGTTTCCCCCTAGTTGGGAAAACATTTATGTTGCTTCCTGGAAAAATTGTTTCTGTCGTTCTGGTTTGATCAGGAGCTATGGAGATGTTGTCCTGATCAATTTTATTGGGTCCATAGCATGCGCATCCTCCCCCATTATTTTTCCACCTCGTGTCACTATGGCCACGTTTTTCATTTTCTGATTTCCCATTAGCCTGGGTTCTGCATTTACTAGATTCGCCCCCTCTGTCTAGCTCTTTCCTCCCATCTTTTGATGAGCTCTGGGCAATCTTCTATTGCGTGTGTGTTAACCCGGCATTGAGAACACCAGGGTCTTCTAGGGAGTGGACATTATCTAGCTACATGTCCTTCTTGGTTGTAGTTATAGTATCTTACTGGACCTCTACCTCCTACTCGGCCTCATCTCATGCTTCCTCCTCTTCCTCGGGGAGCTTCGTTTACTCTGTATGAAGGCCGGTCCAGCTGCACCGCCAGTGCGTCCAGTGCTCGACATTTCTCTATGTTGTGGGTGGTTGAGGCACAGAATTCATAGTATATATTATTTGGAACATTGGAATATTTCTTTAAGATCGGGCACATGTGAGGTTGATGGCCCATACTTTTGCATATTTCACAATACTCATTGGTGGCTGGACTTTGTTGTGCAGGGAACCCTGTGTATTGCTGTTGTGTTGGATAGATCCCTTGGGTGTTTATCTACACAACCCCTCCTAGTGGTGGAGCCCCTTGTGCCCCTGCAGCTGATGTCCCCACATTTTTTCCCCGCAACCGGGGACATTCCGTTGCCACATGTCCCTCCACGAGACAATGTGTGCACCATACATTCGATCTTACTGGTCGCATGGGTTTCATTTCTTTGATTTTTTCTGTCAGACTGGCTATTTGATGCTACAAACCCATTATAGAGGGGTCCTGTACCGTTGCGCCTCCCTTAAACTCTTGTGGGTAACCTACCATGGCTTCTATCTTCATTGCATGTTCTAGTGCATCATGCAATGTGTCGATCCTTTGTTGGGTCAATGGAGTTCAGGTCAAAGATAGTAGATCTTTAATGAACTAGTCCCTCTAATGGTTAGGATCAATTGGATAGCTGAGTTTCCCGATTGCATCCTTGAATCTCCACATCAAATCCCAAGAAGTTTATCCTTCTCACTGCTTGATTTCCCACATCTCTGACAGGCCTTGTTGGTCTATTTGGGGAAGTTTGAATTCCTTAATGAAATCCCTCTTTACATCTTCCATTGCTAGATTCGGGTGAGCTTCCGACCATTTCAAAAAATAGCATAGGGCTCTCTCCCTAAGGGTGGTCTGAAATTATACCAACTTCCCAACATCTGGTGTTTGTCGCGCCCTCCATATGGCCTCGCAGAGGTACCAGTGTTGTTCAACACCATCGTTCCCCTTCCCATAGAATTCTGGATACCGAGTAAGTGATCCTACCATGGTCACTTGAATAGGCGTCACTAAAATGAAGCCGTTGGATCCTCGTTGTGAGATTGTGCCACTAGAAATCCTGCTACTAGTATGTGTTACGGGAAACCTACTTAATTCATGTAACTTAACAAAAATTTCACTTATGGGCTTGTAGAGCACCAGGGGAAGGTTGGGACTAGAGCTATTTGAACTGTGGGGACTAGGAATACCTTGAGATATGGACGCCTACCTTTCTTGAAATAGTTGCTCCATTGCAACGTGCATTTCCACATCGGACACCTCCTTTGGGCACGCGTCTGTACCTTCTCCGTCAGACTTCTTTCCTTTCTCTATCTGGGATGGACTCCTATACACCTTCCGCACTTCTTTTACGGCCCCTCCTATATCATGGGGACCCACCTGACCTTCCATTCCCTTTGCCATCTGAGGCGCCTCCTCTTTGTTCTTTCGACCGCTTTCCTGTCTTTTTAACTCCTTCATCACCCTCTCTCGCCACCTTTCTGTAATATGCGCCCTCCGATGTTCTCATCGCTCCCTGAGCCTGTTGGCAGTCTCGAAATCCATACTCCTACTTCCCCTTCTCATGGTTCTTGTAACATTTCTCCCTTAGTCCCTTCCCCCGGCACTGGAGCGTTTACGCCTCCATCTCTGCTTTTTGGAATCCCATTAGTCCTTCGTCTACCATCAATGCCTTGATCCAAAAAGGAATCTCCTTCAGCAGATTCCCCCTTAACCCAGATCTAAAGGTATCTTCTGCTCTTGAGAAATAATAACAGCACTCGGCTGCAAACTCCACTATATATCCGTCCAAGGTAGATTCCACCCAAAAATCTACAGCTCGGGTTAAATCGGTGTTTAACCGATGCAGGGCCACCAGATCCTCATGCGCCCACTTGCGATTGATCTTCCATGACTTTTCTTTGACAGTCTTGGTCTGAAGCCTCCGCAACCAGTTATAGAGTTCTTCTGGGAACTTTCCCCAAAATATTTCGTAGGTATCACTAGCAGAGTCGGAGAATAGG
This sequence comes from Pinus albicaulis, assembly GCA_034641835.2. Classification (NCBI taxonomy): domain Eukaryota; kingdom Viridiplantae; phylum Streptophyta; class Pinopsida; order Pinales; family Pinaceae; genus Pinus; species Pinus albicaulis. The sequence continues at coordinate 1,447,261,691 of CM076579.1, forward strand.
ACTAGGTTTTTAATCATTTTCTCCTTCTGTCATCTCAGCTCAACCTGTTGAGTAATGAACTGACCTAGGTGGTTATCCCACCAGCTTCGCATTTCTCTTTTGAAGATCCGAGATACCATGATCTATCTCCCAAATGGATTTTCGAGTCCCGGCAACGGAACCATTTGTTGGCAAGAGAACAGGTCTCACAGAGAAGACTCGGGTTCAGGTTTAAGGGCCAACAAGGTTTTCCGCCGTAGTCTAATTTCACGCCAGCATTTGCACTCTGCTTCGAAGGGCAAAGAGTCTCACCCGAGGCGTGCCGCGACCCTACTGTGATAGGGATTCGATCGGTATCATCCCAACCACATCAATACAGTTGAATCAAAGCTAAGCTAAAAGTCTAAACAGCCATAACACAACATTCCATAACATATACCTCTCGGGAAAGCATTCAGACTTACAGTAAATAAAATTTTAAAATGTGCATGCAAAAACATTCATTCAAAACCATAACAGATACCCGGAACAACACTCCTGAATATATTAATCATTGGCCATCAGTGGAAAACTATTACAAGGCTCAGTTGCGTGAGCATAAACAAAGCAGAATACAATACGTCCTATTAGACAGAGAGAAAATACAGAAACACAAAGGAATGGAGAATAGTACAACACAGATATAGCTCTCCTACGGCCCCCTATTGCCTATTCCCGTCTGTGCCAACCTCCTTACCCGCTGGTTGGTTGCCTATTTGTTCTACTTCCAATGCGACTGATAGTTCCTCCTTTCTTCTCGCTTCGATTTCTTCTGTTTCTTTCTATTCATTGGGAGTTTATTGCTCATTTCCTTTCGCGCTCTTCCCGCCATATTTGCTTGCTCCCGCAATAGTCGTGACACCTGTCCTTTTCTCCTTCGCAACCTTGACACCTTTTTGGCTATTGTGGTTGTGTTCTGCCACATACTAGCTGCAACTCAAAATCTGTTAAGTTTCAAAACCAAGGGCCCCAACAAGCTAGAATAAAAAAGGTGCTTCTCATTAATATCATAAATTTGTCAACTACAAGCCTCAACCAGGCTATGACATTGATTGCGCAATAAATAATTGAAAAATAAACAAAATAATTAAAACGAGCATTGAATTCTACTAAAGAACATGTTAAAACAAAGATTCAACGTCGAGGCCCGAGCTAAATGTCGTGAAAAAAATCACAAGTTCCAAGCAAACATTATGATGCCAAATCTTGTTTGTCGTTAGTGAGTTTGCTAGGGTTTTATCATTCTAATGTACTGACGCCAATTCAAACGATACCTTGTATTGCCCAATTGATTAATAAATACATAGGTGAAAGCCATTTGGTGGCTAACCAAGCGCTTTAATTCATATTAATATTTTAATTTTCCTATGTTAGACTATGCTTCTTGAATACCACACTCTTTGCTGTGCATTTCACTACTCCCTCTGAGCATCGCAGCTCTACCCTTTGCTTGATGTGATCCTCTTCACCACTACTCTAGTCATCCCTCTTGTCTTAAGGCTCCCGTATCATGTATGTGATCCGAGGAGTTGGGTTGCTCAAGGATCCTGCCTATCTCTGCATGTTTGCTCTATAGATCGATATCGCCCCACCTCTTCTCTTGAGGCACATTAGCGCTCATGGCCACACCATCATTAGAGCCATATCTTCTTTAGTTGTCACAACCCTTGGATTCAAATTCCTTGTCCTTCTTCCTTAGAGGAAAAGTGGTGGCGAAGTTTACAATTTCACCACACCTGAAGTATCGGATCTTATATAGATCCCTCTTCTTCTTCCCCTTGTTGCTTCTTGGATGCAAGGGGTGCACCTTCCTCTTCCTCCTTCTTCACTTTTTTTGGATAGGTATTGGCTTGTTTCTTGATCATCTGAAGGATTTCCTCTTGTCATAGGATAGCCCAAATGTCGTCGCAACTTGGAAGGTCTTGTATGCCAAAAATTATTTGGATAAACATTTCACATTCATATGTGGCTTGCATTTAGATAAGTCCTCACCATGACATCATCCTCCACCTTGACCCCCATGGAAATCAGCTAATCCCGGTCGGCGCAACTAGAGAAGGATCAATTTCCTCTCCCTTATTCATCACAAATAACCTCTTATTTTGGTTCTCCAAAAGCATATTCTTTTGGATAGATTTTCCTTGATACATTGTGGTTAACGTTGTGCACATAGCATTAGTCATCTTGTTTTCAGCTATGTGTGGGACCACATGATCCTTGACCCCATCCATGATGAGGAGCTTAGCATGCACCTGCGCTACATTATGATTTGCGAGAAGATAAATATCGAGTTGGTGTAGCCAAGACATTCTTTACATGCTCTCGTAATGCACATTGTGCCTCCGGGTACATCGAAGATTACGGTCTTCCCGGATAGAAAATTTAAATAAGCCATCCAACCTATCTTGATCACACGGACGCCTTGGTGCCATCTGGCTCAGAAATAATTTGTCGAAAAGATACTCCTCTCCCTTCCTCTAGTTGCTACCTAAAAAGTGGCTGGATATAGGGTCCTTGGCGAAAAGGAAACCTCTATAGTAAATGCTCCCTCGACAAGCTGATTTCCCTCTTGGAAATCTTCCAAATCCTACGAATCAACCCTCTTCGATCACCCTCATGATCAATCCTAAGATTCCTTTGGAAAATAATGCGCTGAATGAATCTTCTCCTCCTTCTCTTTTTTCAACTTACCTAGGCGCGATTGTGCAGAGTAGAATCTCACCACCACAAACCTTTGAAGATGCGCACGGTCTACAAAAACTCTGCCAAAAACTCGAAGCTGGATTTTGTCCCTCTTGTTGGCCTGCGTGACGAGCGGTACGGCTCCAACGCGGCCTCCTACGTCACTATGAAAGGCTCTAACACCTTTCTGCGTCACCCGGTGGGACGCCTCGGCCCTTGCGTGATCTCCATGGGGGCCCACGTCCTCACAGTGGCACGCCACCCTCTCCAGAGATCTCTGTGCTTCGATTTGCCTCTCTGTACCAAAAAAAATTCTTCGAGTTTGCTTCTCTCGAGATTCAACTTGATTTGCAATCCTCGCGATACCATTTGAAAATTTCTAAATATATGAATCCTACGCAACATCTCGATTTATTTTTCCTACTTGAATTAAGTTACATATTAATTTTTTGAAGTATTCAATAAAATCGAAAAGTAAACACAGCGAAGCCTACACATTTACGGATCATTTACTGAATATAACACACACATGATAAAAGTGACACACATAAAATATGCACGATTCACACCCTCAAACAAGATTTACGAACGTGAGCCCTTTCGGCCAGTGAAAACCCTAGCGTTGTCCCTCGACCCCTCTGCACTGCTACGGAAAGTCTGCATCACCCTCTGCGAGCTTATGCTACCCTTGCGTTACCCAGCGGCGGGTTTGCGTCACCCCTGAGAAGGAGCTCACTTGACCTCTTCGCCGCCCTTTGCATGCCTCTAGGGCCGGTACGTAGCAGCTTTGGGCACGGCCTGCTGCCTATTTGGGTATGCTTCCTCTCTATTGTTGTTGTATTATTGGCCTTGGAGTACGAGAATCCATCACTAATACTTCCCCTCCTTCGCCTTGCAACGCGCCAAATTCTTAGCAAGACACACCCTCGAATTTCGACTTAGCTTCGGTGCTGCACGTGTGTGTGTTTTCCAATTGACGCCAAACCCTTCTCTTATACTTTTTCGTTGTAAAACCAACAACCATGATCTAATCTCTAATTGACGGCTAAGACTAGAAGGTAGCAGTCCACGTTACTTAAAACATTCTCATCACATGTTTAATTTAATTCACTTTAATCTTTTAATTTTCCTAAGTTAGACTTAGGGTCGTTAATTAAAAATATTAATTATTTGAATAACTCTCAAAGCATATGGAATTTCTCCAAATGCTTTATGGGTCTTGGAGATCTCATGTACTCTAGCTCCTACACACAAAATTTTGGAGCTAGGCACATCAGGTGCACCCCAAAATCTCAACAATGTTATCTCAAAGGTGAGGATTGGGATGTTCTTTTGAAGATGAGATGTCTTTTCTACTATAGGTGTTCTTTAAAATTAGATATGATTTTGATGATTTTCAAGGAGATTGTAGGGTGCGAGCATATAGTTCAAGCATAATTGATAAGCCAAGATCATGGGGTTTATTTAATAGTGCTTGTGAAGGAAATCTTGGAAACTATGGGGTATATGGTATTTTATATCTATATGGCCAACATTCTATTTCTTTCTCATATAACCTTAGTTATGGATCTAACAATGTTGTTGAGATAAAGACGATTCTATTACTAGTGGAGAGAATGTGGATTTTTCAATTTGTAGAATATCTCAATTGTAAATTTATTTAATTTGTGTCTAGCTTAGACAACTCAATTTGTGGTTGGGGCACCTTATCAAGGAGATCATAGAGATTCGATCAAGTTGGTTCATATTTCTTGAAGGCATATCCTTTTGTGAAGTAAATGTCATTGTTGATAGCCCTTCCAAAATATTTGTGCATGCTCTAGTAGGTTTTACTAAAGATCATAGATCTCAAAGATTCTAGGAATGAAGTGATATTTGCTAGACATTTTTATGTGAAGGTGATTATATTGGTTAGCTAGACCTTTTGTGCTCCCTTTTTTCTAGACCTATTATTGTTAATTGTTGTATCTAATACAAAGAGGATGTCCACTATATATAAAAAAGGGAAGAATCCCAATGTTATCTAACTATGTTGTAAGAACTAAGTAGATAAGGATGAACACATGACCTTAAAAATAACAATAGTTGGCTCCATTTGGAAATAACGGTAGCACCCCTTAAGTGAAACATAGTTTGTAAATAAAGAAAAAATTGAGTCCCAACAACAAGGCCATTATTTGGTACTGAAAGTACAAAGAGACTCTTACAGTTGAGAAAAGGAGAACAAATCATAGGAAAAAACCCATCTCTACAAAAGAGAAAAATTAGTGTCGAAAAGGGCATTGAATTTGAAATTGTAGATCTCACATTGATGTATTTTTAATGACAATATTTGGAGACTATGGAGGTTTAAAAATCCAATCAATAAGTACGACCCAAAATCCGAAGGAGAGTCAAATAAGCTTAATGAATTTGGTTGAATTATGAAGCAGAAGAGGTCATTAGGGGAATTTTGAGGTCTAAAATGGGCCTCCCTAAGGAAATTATAAAATAATAGTGGAAAAAATCAAATAAGATTTGATGACATCATCAAATTTTAGAGGGAAAAATGAAAAAACTACTTTTTCAATTCATATTTTCAATATCTCCCAAAAGTTTTTACTCAAATTTCGAGCGGGAGTACTCGTTGGATGCGGAATTTAATTCCTCATCCAAGGAGTACTCATATTGCATACTTTCGATGGGTCCTACTACACGAAAAATGAGAAATACATAAAAAAACGTGATTACAATCACGTTTTTTATGTATTTCTCATTTTTTCGTGTGAGGATGTGAAAGTGTGCAACATGGGTACTCTTTGGATGAGGAATTAAATTAAAATATACATCTCGAAAATTTGAGTAAAGAATTTTGGGAGATAAGTTTAAAATCGAGTTGAAAAAGTAGTTTTATTATTTTATTATTTTTTAATATTTTTACTTTTTTTACTCCAAAAAAATGGTGAATCATCCATTATGGATGACATCATCATCTTGAATCCCTATTGGTTCTTATAAAGTTTATTTTGGTTGTACATTTTTCTTGGGAGGTCCATTTTAGACCTCAAAATTCCCCTAATGTCAAATATAGAGGCACAAAAATGGAAAATACTAACAACTACTACACAAATTGTTCAAAAAGATAGTTGTTGGTGAGAGACAGAACAAAGGTTTCGAATAGAAGCAATCATCATCAACCATCAAGTGAATGATGAGGTCGATAGGAAAGTAAAAGGTCCAAACAAAAAAAATGGCCATAACTCTAAAAGAGGGACGGGTAACCCCAACCTATCAACACCATCAAAGATCCATATAGATGGATTTCAAACTTTAAAATCAAAGACATTGACCCTATGAATTATCTCACGACTCAAAAAATCCTAATCCAGGTACTTACACTATAATTGATAAAACATCATAAAATGTGTACCCTTATGGATATCAATCCATCTCAACGAGTGCACGGAGTATTAGTTTTCTATAATAGATGAGTCAAAATAGGACTTGATGCTTGATACGAGGCCCAATATTAAAATATGAGATGTTGAACAAAATGGTGAAGCATAAAGAATCACTTGAGGAAGCATTGCACACCACCCCTCGTAACTAGTTATATATGATGGAAATGGATGTCACATATGATGACAAAGTATGGAGGTTTTAGTTGAACATGACATTGATGTTGAAAAACCATGCAAAAACTCTCCAAATTGGCTAGCTTTGAGTCCTTCAAAACAAGGTTGGTCATGGAGATAAATCCTAATGAAACTCTACAAATATTTGCACAAGTGGCTCTAAATCTACTAATTAAGATGAAAAAGAACGGTACCTAAAAATAAACACAATCATGGACATTAGTCCTCAACGAGGTTCATATACATGGTAGTTATGTGGATTGTTGGTTCTCCTTCCCATCAAAGTTAAATTCCCACAAGTAACATGTTGTATCATTTTGAAAAGGCTAGAAGGGTAGATTTCCCCGAGGATATAGATCCACTTCCATGTGCCTCGGAGACACCTAGGCCCCTTCTAACTCATAGGTGATTAGTATATCTAGCTTGTGGGTTATTGGATATACTTTTGGGTTATCAACACTAGCTAGTCATTTGGATTTTGATCCTATCCTAGATCACTCCAATAAGTTAGAGATTCCCATGATGGAAAAAATTCTCCATGGCAAGGCCACCAAAGAAAAAGGAATACAATATATGTGAATAAAAATATAACGGTCTCATTAGACAAGAACATAAGAGAAGTGAAAGTGTAGATTCTACCTTAATTTATTGAAACAGCATGATGATTCCCAATTAATTATAAAATTAAAAATAAATATTTTAATTATACTCCATTTCTTTAAATATGTAGAAAAATTTGCACATTATCATATTATTGTTATAATTGACATATTTTCTTTTGCCACTAAACTTTAAAAAAAAAAAACCTAATCAATTTTATTTTGAAAAGTACACTCCAGATTTATATATACATGGAAACAAACTTGGAGAAGAGCATTTGCAGATTTTCTGTCCAAAGAAGATGTAGCTTCATGTTTGTGCTATCATTAATGAGAACATTAACAAAAGATTTCTTGACACGCATATAATCTTGGAAATGGCGCAAAGGCACACCAGGAAAGGATTATGTGCCATATGCAGAGATCTTTTGATAATGAAGCCAATTTCTTCAGGAAAGTTGCAGCCATTTGCAAACTGAAACGGCCAAGCATAAAGCAAGAACCACAGGAGGACTATATTTTCTTTAAATATATGAAAAATTTGCACATTATCATATTATTTACTGTTGTAATTGACATATTTTCTTTTGCCACTAAACTTAAAAAAAAAAAAAAAAAACTATGCAATTTTCTTTCGAAAAATACACTCCCATGAAAACAAACTTGGAAAACATTGCAGATTCTCTGTCCAAAGAACGATGTAGCTGCATGCTTGTGCTATCATTAATGAGAACATTAACAAAAGATTTCTCGCATGCAAAACACAGAGCGAGAGGAGAATTCCGAACTTTTTTTGAAAGAAAGTTAGTGATCGCTCCCCAGCCTACTGTTAGGTCTACTGTTGAAAGGAAATTACCTATTTTTTCTTTGTCATTTGTTAAGCGTGAAGTAGATTCATCATTAGTGGCCAATGAAACAGTCTTCTTAAATGTCACTACCTCCACTACTACTAGAATTAGTACATATACCAGTTCATGTGAAGGAAAGAATTTCAGTTATCTACTACACATGAACTGTATGCAAAGTAAACCGTTTCGGTTTCTTTCTTATCCATTCGGTCATTCTCTCTGCATGTATCCTTCTTATATTGAGATGAAAAATATTGTTTGTTTTTTTTTTAATTCAAACTTCACCAAAATTCATGATTGAATCCATTTGAAATTGTAATTTGGTAATACAGAGATGAAATCAATAACTTCAAAAATCCCACTACTACTAGAATTAGTACCTACACCAGTGCATGTGAAGGAAAGAATTTCAGTTATCCAGAGAGTTAACACATATCCCACTACACCTAATACATCTCCCACTACTACTAGAATTAGTACATACACCAGTGCATGTGAAGGAAAGAATTTCAGTTATCCACTACACTTGAATTTCGGTCATTCTCTCTGCATGTATCCTTCTTATATTGAGATGAAAAATACTGTTGGTTTTGTTTTTTTTTTTTTTTAATCCAAACTTCACCAAAATTCATGATTAAATCCATTTGAAATTGTAATTTAGTAATAGAGAGATGAAATCAATAACTTCCAAAATCCTTATTATATTAGGTTCTTTCTTTGTAACATTACCTTTACTAAGATTTACCATGAAATTCATTAAAGTTGAATATTCTAATTTCATGAATAAAATCCATTACCTCCAAAATCACAACTCAGCTTTCATAATACAATTTTTATATTTAATATCTAGATTATCCGATAAAATGAATTTTTTTATCAACATCAACTACATTCTCTTGACACGCACATAATCTTGGAATACACTCGCATGGAAACAAACTTGGAAAACATTACAGATTCTTTGTCCAAAGAACGATGCTTGTGCTATCATTAATGAGAACATTAACAAAAGATTTCTGGACACGCACATAATCTTGGAAATGGCGCAAGGCACAGGGAAAGGATTATGTGCATATCCAGAGATCTTTTGATAATGGAGCCAATTTCTTCAGGAAAGAACCACTTGCAAACTGAGACGGCCAAGCATAAAGCAAGAACCACAGGAGGACTCCTTTGAACCGTTTCCGAATAAAAATCAGACGGAGACATAGCTTCTTTGAACTGATTACACGCAAAGACGGACATACCATCATTGATTTCTCATTAAAGTTTAAGTTGATTGCTCTCCTTTGTTAACTATAGTGAGTGAGCAGTCAGGTATTAGTAATCTCGAGTATCACTTGGTTGTGAGTGAGCAGTCAGGTATTAGTAATCAAGAGTATCACTTGGTTGTGAGTGCCAGTTTATTTTGGATGAGTGGGACTCTTAGTTTAGTGTTGCAGTTTAATTTTTGGATAATTATTTTATATTTGATGGTGGTGGAGGCGGATTAGTGGAATTCTTAGTTTTGAGTTTTAGTTGATTTTGGATAACTATTTTATATATAAACTATTTTGAGTTTCAGTTTCAATTGATTTTAGGAAAGGGTAGACAAAAAAAAATGTGAGATTACAATGTCCCCGGAACTCTGGTTTAGAAATTTTTTGGCTAACCCAAGATCTGCTATCTTGGGATTCAATGCCTCATCAAGCAAAATGTTGTTTGATTTAATGTCTGTATGAATGATTGGAGGCCCTTATTCCTCCTAAATATAAAAAAGACCACAAACTAAAAATACATATTTCTAATCACACTCTGTTTTCTTTAAATATATGAAAAATTTGCACATTATCATATTATTCATTGCTTCTTTTCTTTTGAAAAATGCACTCTCAATTTTGAGTTTCAGTTTAATTTGAATAACTATTTGATATTCGATGGTGGAGGATGAGTGGAATATGGAACTTGTAGTTTTGAGCTTAAGTTAATTTTGGATAAATATTTCATATTTGATGTTTCAGTTAATTTTAGATAACCATTTCATATTTGATGGTGGTATGGTGGTGTAATTACGATGACACACTTAGTTAGTTGTGAGTGACGGTTAATTTTTCATAAGTATTTCATATGTGATGGTGGTGAAGTTGAATGAGTAAGAGATGAAAACTTATTTATCGATGGAGGTGATGTTAAGAGAAAACACTAAAAAAATAAGAAATAAGAAATAAGAAATCAAGATTATGATTTGATTATGATAATTGTTAATATATCAATATGGTAGTATGTGATTGTTTTTTGCAAATGTATGTATTTATATTTGAATTTAATAATAATCATTTTAAATTATGGAAATCTATCTATTTCATAGAATTTTATATATTTTCTTTTTTACTTTAAATAAAATTTATTTTAAATTAATAAAATTGTAAATATGTTTCTATATATAATTACATTATACATTAACATAATTATGTTAATTGTCCCGGGGTAGCTCAATTGGTTAATCTGAGAAATGTGAAATTGTTTTAACTCGAAAGACCGAGGTTCAAATCCCACCTGTTGTGACCCGGGTTGCGGGGAGGAGGACATAAAAATGGTCATAGTATTGACCCATGGAATTGAGAATCTATGCTATTGATGTGTGGTATTCATGTAGAATGTAGCCTATTTAAAGGGGGGAATTAAACCCACCTAGATCCTTCTTAATTCTAGATCTACCAAGCCCCAAGAGAGATAAAATCTCTTGATATGAAACTCTCTTTTAGAGTGATAAGATATTTGATCCCTATCTAAGCTTGGTAGATCTAGATTTAAGATGGATCTAAGTTTGTTATATTATAGAATTATGTTAATTTTATAAATTTACTTTTCTGCATTAGATAAGACTTATTTTATATTAATAAAATTGCAAATATGATTTTCTATATAATCACATTTTATGATATAATTATTATAATTATGTTACATAATTTATTTATTTTTCTTTCCCCGATGGCGGTTTCTGATCCCAAGGAAGCACAGGTAAAACCGCTGATGCGCAGGCTATGAAATTAGAAGGATGGGAAGGAAGATGATCTTCCCTCCCACGTTGTGTATCCTTTTATGCTAATCTTGTTCATGTGTGTGTGCGATACGAAATTGTGGGGAAGACAATGAAAAATTGGAAACTTAATGCAAAAGGTGGCGCGAGACTCGGTTTATTATGAGAATGTAGGTGCGGCGATAGAATTTTCTATGGCGAGCGTTGTCTTCCCATGGGTCGACGCCAGGATTTTGAAGGAGGCAGAGTGGTGTGTAGGTCAAGGAACAATAAATTATGAGGATTGTGGCATCAATGGGTAACTAGTTCACCACTTGAGGGGGGTAAGTTGGTCTGGCTCGTGGTATGTGTCCCTTTTCACTGGCTTTGGGTTGTCCATCGAGTGAGTAACCTTGGCCCCTATCTATTTTGCTCGGGGGAAGGTGGTTTGCAGTCTCTTAATTTTGGGGGGTCATTTGTGTGGGTTATGCTCTGTGTACCATCATTTTGGTGTTTTTGGTTTGTCTATGCCTAAGTCGATTCTTGTTTTACGGGGGTCCATTCTAGTTTGGATACTAGTTCTTGTTGCATGATTTTGAATGGTGAATCCTGTTGTTACAAGTTTTTCCTAGCTTGGGTTGAGTGTGAAGAGGTTTTGTTCTTGGAATTGGGTGGTCTTGGTGTTTCTGTAACAACATCTTATTAAAACTTCATGTAATAAAGTTAATAAAGGAAAAAACAATAACCATGGTCACGAGACACTTATTCCAAGTTGAATGTTGAGCAAAGCATCCTAGTGTGGGTGTTCATATGGTTTATTATGGCTAAGGGAAATTGGCAACGGCAATGGAAAAGTCTTTGGAAATGAAAAATGGCATTATTGGAAATTTATTTATGAAAATAATGGAAATTAGGAGAAAAGGAAGGTGAAAGGTCACATGTTGCATGTGAGGAGGAAAATGAATTAAAATAATGGAAAATTGAAGGAATTAGAGGTGACGCCAACAAAATTGAAATCGGACCCCTAAGGAGAGATGGTCAACTGTAGTCGTGGCTCTGTCAGCTTTCCCTTCTCATAACCCTGTTCTTTGAACTCCACGTGGTCTTATTTTTCTTCTTAATTTATTTATCAATTTCAAAGAAATTGACAAATAAATCTATTCACAACTTTGGAAATTTATTTATATTTCCCAGTATATATATTTATCTCTGAACCTTAGGACTAAGGTTATAATCCTTCGCACTTATACACATTCAATTGCATGAATTCAAATTATCTATGTGTGCCATACCTTATAACCAATGTTTAACTTTTGAAACTTTGTATTTATACTATACGCTTTTTTAAATAAACGACTTAAAATAACCCTTGGCTCCGGCCCCACCTCTACAATAAATAGACCAATCAAACGCATGCACCATACCTCACTTATCGTTCGCGCACCTCGTTTATCGTTCGCGCATCTATAGCAAGCGACCACCGTCTGATGGCCCTTTCCCAGATCAACGTCTCTCGAAAATATCGCTTGGCATCCTGGTACGAATGTTAACGTGTGATGGCGCGCTTTAAATGGTGGTTTTCTGGGGGTCCACCTCGCCACGCGTCAGCCGGTCTGTGGAATCGCTCCACAACTGGAAAATACCGCTTATACACCAAAAGCGGTGCGATATGGGCAATCCGCCTTTTTAAATCCACTTGCGTGTTTGGTACAGTGCTTGACCACGGGTGTACGTCTTGTTTGCGCTATTCTTTTATCCGCTCCGTTTGTTAACTCAGGTTCTGACCCCGGTTAGGAAATTCCAATTAACAACAAACAAACATAAATTTATTTATTGAGCGGGATTTCTATTACCATTAAACAGAGTTCACGACCAAGTTTTATCCCAACAATTACAGGGAAATAGACAGAAATGCGGACTTATATAACCACCACATCCAATGATTCCACACAGAACCAACGTACAATCGTCTCACAATTAAACAATTTCCTCACAATTAACGGTTCGAGAAAATACAATGGCAAATAGGCTCTGAAATCATTTAACTGGAAACAATTGTTAACACACAGAGTTTATTGCAGAAATCTCTCTTCCTCCCCTCCCGATACATCCCATGATTCAATTTATATACATTATAGTGTGACTCTTCAGTTCCTCTGCGAGGACCGTTTTAGAAAACCAAAAGCCTAATTACAATTATTCAACTAACTGAAATGTGACAGATGGATCGAACTGAACTATTCGACTTCTACAAATCTAACTAATCTAAATGATACAGTCAGCTGAGGTATTGACACCTAGCTGTTACGATTCAAATTTTTTGAACCCTCCTAGCTACAACATGTGGACAAAACTTCCTACATTGTTGGCTAGTGTCTAATGCCCCTGCCTCAGACTCCCGAGGGCAATTTTCTTCATGGGCTCCTGTCCATGAGCTCTTCCACGGATCTGCCTATCTTCTGCAACATCCCTTCAGTCATCCAAGTGGCATCTTCATCTTGCTTGTCCTTCCATTTGATCAAGTATTGAAAGTACTCTTGTCCTCTGGTCCTTCTGAATGGTCTTTTATCCAATATATTCTCTGGTTGCAATGGTTGCGCTGGAGGTAGCTGCTCCTTCCACTCAATCTGTTCCTTGTCTGTTGATCTTTCTTCTGCACCATCATCCTCATACTTGTATAAATCCGAAACATTAAAAATGGGAGATATTCCAACATCAGGAGGTAATTCAATCTCATAAGAATTTGCATAAAAATTTCTAAGTATCTTGCATGGCCCAATCTTTTTGAACTTCAATTTGTTATACTGCTTCTTTGGGAATCTATCCTTTCTCAAGTGTGCCAAAACCAAATCTCCTACTTCAAAATGAACTTCCCTTCTGCTCAAGTCAGCTCTGCTTTTATATTTGATGTTGCTGCCTTGTAGTTGTTGTTTCACTTGTTCATGTATGGCCTAGATCTCTGAAGCAAATTCCTCACCGTCTGCACTCCTTAGCTCTGCCTTTCCCAGATTTCTTAACTCTGGTATTCCTCTGGGGTGCATTCCATAAACAATATGGAATGGAATCTGCCCTGTGCTCCTGTTTGGTGAGTCATTATATGCATATTCTTCCTGGGGCAAAATATGATCCCACTGCTTGGGATGTTCTCCTGCAAGACTTCTCAACAAATTTCCCAGACTCCTATTTGCTACCTCAGTTTGTCCATCAGTCTGGGGATGATAAGCGGAGCTAAAACTCAGTTTGGTACCAAGTTTCTTCCACAGTGTCCTCCAAAAATGACCCACAAATCTGTTATCTCTGTCTGAAACAATACTCTTGGGCAACCCATGCAATCTAACAACTTCTTTGAAGAACAAGTTAGCAACATGGGTGGCATCACTAGTTTTATAGCATGGAATAAAATGTGCCATTTTGGAGAATCTATCCACCACAAAAAAGACTACATAATTCCCTCTCTGAGTCTTGGGTAATCCTAGAACAAAATCCATACTGCCCATGTCCCAAGGCCTGTCTGGAATAGGCAAGGGAGTGTACAATCCCGCATTCTGGCTCCTTCCTTTAGCATATTGACAGATCTTGCAATTCTTCACAAACTTATCTACTTCCGTTCTCATCCTGGGCAAGATATAGAAGTGACTCAGCTACTTGTAAGTCTTATCAGTACCAAAGTGTCCAGCAAGTCCACCACTATGCTTCTCTTTGATCAAATTTTCCCTCATGGAACATTTTGGTACACACAGTTGGCTTCTTCTGAATAACAAGTCCTCCTGCAGGAAATAATCCAGCCACTGGCTTCTATCTGTTAAAACAGGGTTACTACATGCCTCAAATGCTTCTTTAAAATCTGGATCTGTTTTATACAATTCTTTCAGGAAATCAAATCCTACAACTTCAAAATTTGTTTCTTGAACAAGCATGTGCCTCCTACTCAAAGCATCAGCTACTTTATTGGCTTGGCCACTTATATGTTTCAAAACAAAATTAAAACCTTGGAGATACTCAACCCATTTAGCGTGCTTATGTTTCAACTTGGGCTGCTGTACAATATACTGCAAAGCATGATTGTCAGAATACAATATAAATTCCCTGGACATCAAATAATGTCTCCACTTCTTCAGTGCCTGAACAATTGCATAGAATTCCTTCTCATAAGAGGAATAATTTCTTCTGGTGTCATTTAGCTTCTCACTGAAATAGGCTACAGGCATATCATCCTGATTCAACACAGCTCCAATGGCCTCTCCACTGGCATCACACTTTACTTGAAATGGTTTAGAAAAATCAGGCGGGATCAAAACAGGCTTCTCTGTTATCTTTTGCTTCAAAACTTGAAAGTTTATTTCTACTTCAGCAGTCCACTTAAATGGTTGTTTGCTCTTCTTTATTGTCTCAATTATGGGTGCATTGATCTTACTGAAGTTTCTTATAAACTTTTTATAAAAACTAGCAAGTCCATGGAAAATTCTTACCTCAAAGACATTCCTGGGTGAAGGCCACTCCACAATTGCCTTAACCTTTTCCGGGTCCATCTTCAATCCTTCTGCAGAAACAACAAACCCCAAATACACCAAATCTTCCTTCATGAATGAGCATTTCTTCAGATTTATGAGCAGTTTCTCTTGGTGCAACTTCTTCAAGACATGATTAAGATGCCTTAAATGTTATTCTTTAGTTCTGCTGAAAACTAATATATCATCCAGATACACTATCACAAATTTACCAATGAAATCTTTCAACACTTCATTCATAAGTCTCATAAAAGTGCTAGGTGCATTTGACAACCCAAAAGGCATTACCATACATTCATACAGTCCTTCATTTGTTTTAAAGGCAGTTTTCCACTCATCACCCTCTCTTATTCTAATCTGATGGTATCCACTTTTCAAATATATCTTTGAGAAATATTTAGCACCACTCAAACAGTCCATCAAATCCTCAACTCACAGGAAAGAGATACGCCTGATCTTGTGATTACTCTGGAATGGGTACATCCTCCGGCCTTCCCAAAGTATCGTCTCCATCTACTGATGCACATGGACTAACATCCTCTCTAATCCAGCCCCATGTCACCAACTCCTATATGTCTCTTCTCACTTCTTTAGGAGTCTCTCATTACATGGTACCTTATTTCAATATTTGAACAAAGGATAAATCTATACGATGGTGATCTTTCTCACGGAGTAGTAGCTCATGAGGTAAAATCATCCACAATAATAATAATCATCTAGCATCTCTTGTATTTCTACGGGAAATCGAGAAATATTTGTAAGTAAAAAATTCTTTTTCAGTTTCCAAACTGTAACACCTCTTCTTCTTCTATCTCTACGATATTCCTTCCCGCTCAGCAACAAGGTCTTTGGATCAATCACTCTGTTGGATGGCTCTCCTTCTTCCATGGGTATCAGTGTATGATGTACCCCATCCTTGAAGAACTTGTAAGTGTTCTTCTTGCCATCATGCACTGCTGCTCTGTCAAACTACCAAGGTCTACCCAGCAGTATATGACACACATCCATGGGCATTACATCACACAGGACCTTATCTTTGTATTTGCCCATTTGCAGCTCTATCTCACACTATTCTTTTACAACCAGCTGGTGCCCTTTATGCAGCCAGGACACCCTGTAGGGAGTTGGATGCTCCCTTGTCTTCAGCTTCAACTTTTCTATTACCTCAGTGGAAACTAGATTGTCTATGCTACCACTATCAATGACTAGCCGGCAACATTTCCCTTGGACTTTGCATATGCTCCTACACAAAGTCTTTCTTTGTGCAGGCTCAGTGACCTCTTTGGCTTGCTTCAACAGGACTTTATTCACCACCAAGGATTCTCCCCTCTCTGGAAGAATTTATTCTTCAATTTTTGCCTCTTCTCTAGTCTGGGCAACAACAGCATTCCTTGGACCAACACCCACATTCTCTGGACATTCATAGTGCTTGTGTCCCACTTGCTGACATCTATAACACCTCAATTCTCTACCTCTACCTCTGTCTCTGCCTCCTCTTCCTTTTCCTCTGTAAGAACCCCTTCTGCCCCTTGCATCATCCTTTGTAGATGCATTCTGAGGTGAGCTACTGTTAGCTCCATCCCTGGGTGTAGTAGGCTTTCCTCTACCACCCTGGCAAATTGTTTCCTCAGGAGTTTCTCCTCTGCTTTCAAAGCCATCTGATAGGCCCCTTCTACGGTCTTAGGAGACAGGAGACCAATCTCATCTTGTATCTCCAGCTTGAGACCATTCACATATTTGGTAGTCTTCTCTGGTGTGTCTTGGAATTGCCCAGTTCTTATGCTCACTCTCTAGAATTCCTCTGTGTATTCTTTTATTGTCAGCAACCTTTGTCTCAGGTTCTGCATTTTCTTATACAATGTCAGCTGGTAATCACTAGGCAAGAATTTAACTTTCAATTTAGCCATCATTATGGTCTAGCTCTTAATAGGTTGCTTGCCAACTCTCCTCCTTTCTGCCTGCACTCCATCCCACCAAAGTGCAACATGTCCTTTCAGCTTTGTCACTGCAAACTTGACCTTTTTATCTTCACTTATTTCTTCATAATCGAAGCACTTGTTCATTTCATTAATCCATTCCACCAGTTTCTCTGGATTCAGTCCCCTTTCATAACTCGACACTTCAATTCTGGGCTTAACTATAGACCCCAGAACAGTTCTAAGGAGCCTCATGTTGGGAGGAATCTCAACATTTTCTTCAGCCTCTTCTATTTCAGGTTCACTGATGTCTTCCGGATCTCTGGGCTGTCTTCACTCCATAGCATCCATTCTGGCTTCGACCCTTTGCAACATCCCCAACACCTCAGTGTTGGCAATAGGTCTCCTTCTGCCAGCACCTCTACCAACTCGGATTGCCATGTCAGCTCTTCTACAAAAACAACCTTAAAACAATGGCTCCGATACCACAAATGATGCCAAAAAAACTGAAATCGAACCCCTAAGGAGAGATGGTCAACTGTAGTCATGGCTCTGTCAGCTTTCCCTTCTCATAACCCCGTTCTTTGAACTCCACGTGGTCTTATTTTTCTTCTTAATTTATTTATCAATTTCAAAGAAATTGACAAATAAATATATTCACAGCTTTGGCAATTTATTTATATTTCCTGGTATATATATTTATCTCCGAACCTTAGGACTAAGGTTATAATCCTTCGCACTTATACACATTCAATCGCGGGAATTCAAATTATCTATGTGCGCCATACCTTATAACCAATGTTTAACTTTTGAAACTTTGTATTTATACTCTACGCTTTTTTAAACAAATGAATTAAAATAACCCTTGGCTCTGGCCCCACCTCTACAATCAATAGACCAATCAAACGCATGCACCGTACCTCACTTATAGTTCGCGCACCTCGCTTATCATTCGCGCATCTACAGCAAGCGACCACCGTCTGATGGCCCTTTCCCAGATCAACGTCTCTCGGCAATATCGCTCGGCATCCTGGTACGAATGTTAACGTGCTATGGCGCGCTTTAAACGGTGGTTTTCTGAGGGTCCACCTCGCCACGCGTCAGCAAGTCTGTGGAATCGCTCCACAACCGGAAAATACCGCTTATACACCAAAAGCGGTGCGATCTGGGCAATCTGCCTTTGTAAATCCACTCGCGGGTTTGGTACAGTGCTTGACCACGGGTGTACATCTGGTTTGCGCTATTCTTTTATCCGCTTCGTTTGTTAACTCAGGTTCTGACCCCGGTTAAGAAATTCCAATTAACAACGAACAAACATAAATTTCCTTATTGAGCGGGATTTCTATTACCATTAAACAGAGTTCACGACCAGGGTTTATCCCAACAATTACAGGGAAATAGACAGAGAAATGCGGACTTATATAACCACCACATCCAACGATTCCACATGGAACCAACGTACAATCGTCTCACAATTAAACAATTTCTTCACAATTAACGGTTCGAGAAAATACAATGGCAAATAGGTTCTGAAATCATTTAACTGGAAACAATTGTTAACACACAATTTATTGCAGAAATCTCTCTTCCTCCCCTCCCGATACATCCAAGGATTCAATTTATATACATTATAGTGTGACTCTTCGGTTCCTCTGCGAGGACCGTTTTAGAAAACCAAAAGCCTAATTACAATTATTCAACTAACTGAAATGTGACAGATGGATCGAAATGAACTATTCAAATTCTACAAATCTAACTAATCTAAATGATACAGTCAGCTGAGGTATTGACACCTGGCTGTTACAATTCAAATGTTTTGAACCCTCCTAGCCACAACATGTGGACAAAACTTCCTACATTGCTGGCTAGTGTCTAATGCCCCTGCATCGGACACTCGAGGGAAAATTTCTTCAGGAAACTGTCTGCAGGCTCTGCTCTTGATCTGCCTATCTTCTACAACATTCCTTCAGTCATCCAAGTGGCATCTTCCTCTGGCTTGTCCTTCCATTTGATTAAGTACTGAAAGTACTCTTGTCCTCTGGTCTTCCTGAACACTTTCTCGTCCAATATCTTCTCTAGTTGCAATGGTTGTGCTGGAGGTAGCTGCTCTTTCCACTCAATTTGTTCCTTGTCTGCTGACCTTTCCTCTGCACCATCATTCTCATACTTGTATAAATCTGCAACATTAAAAATGGGAGATATTCCAACATCAGGAGTTAATTCAATCTCATAATCATTTGCAGAAAACTTTCTAAGTATCTTGCATGGCCCAATCTTTATGAACTTCAGTTTGTTATACTGCTTCCTTGGGAATCTCTCCTTTCTCAAGTGTGCCAAAACCAAATCTCCTACTTCAAAATGAACTTCTTTTCTGCTCAAGTCTTCTCTGATTTTGTATTTGATGTTGCTTCCTTGTAGTTGTTGTTTCACTTGTTCATGTATGGCCTGGATCTCTAAAGCAAATTCCTCACCATTTGCACTCCTTAGCTCTGCCTTTCCCAGATTTCTTAACTCTGATATTCCTCTGGGGTGCATTCCATAAACAATATGAAATGGACTCTGCCCTGTGCTTCTGTTTGGTGAGTCATTATATGCATATTTTCCACGAGGCAAAATATGGACCCAACTAACTTGGGATGTTCACTCTGCAAGACTTCCTTATTCCAGAGAGCCTCCACATAACCTCGGTTGTCCATTGATCACCAGATGATAAAATTTGGTAGAAAACTCGGTTTGGTACCAAGTTTCTTCCACAATGTCCTCCAAAAATGACCCATAAATCTGGTATCTCTATCTGAAACAATACTCTTGGGCAACCCATGCAATCTAACAACTTCTTTGAAGAACAAGTTTGCAACATGGGTGGCATCACTAGTTTTATAGCATGGAATACAATTTGTAGAATATATCCACCACAAAAAAGACTACATCATTCCCTCTCTGATTCTTGGGTAATCCTAAAACAAAATCCATACTCACCATGTCCCAAGGACTATCTAGAATAGGCAAGGGAGTGTACAATTCTGCATTCTAGCTCCTTCCTTTAGCATATTGACAGATTTTGCAATTCTTCACAAACTTGCCCACTTCTTCTCTCATCTTGGGCCAGAAATAAAAGTGACTCAACTTCTCATAAGTCTTATCAGTACCAAAGTGTCCAGCAAGTCCACCACTATGCTTTTCTTTGATCAAATTTTTTCTCATGGAACATTTTGCTACACACAGTTGGCTTCTCCTAAAGAACAAGTTCTCCTGTAGGAAATAATCCAGCCACTGGCTTCTATCTGTTAAAACATGGTTACTACATGCCTCAAATTCTTCTTTAAAATCTAGATCTTTTTTATACAATTCTTTGAGAAAATAAAATCCTGCAACTTCAAAATTTGTTTCTTGAGCAAGCATGTGCCTCCTACTCAAAGCATCGGCTACTTTATTAGCTTGGCCACTTATATGTTTCAAAACAAAATTAAAACTTTGGAGATACTCAACCCATTTAGCATGCTTATGTTTCAACTTGGGCTGCTGTACAATATACTGCAAAGCATGATTGTCAGAATATAATACAAATTCCCTGGACATCAAATAATGTCTCCATTTCTTCAGTGCCTGAACAATTGCATAGAATTCCTTCTCATAAGAGGAATACTTTCTTCTGGTGTCATTCAGCTTCTCACTGAAATATGCCACAGGCCTATCATCCTGACTCAACACAGCTCCAATGGCCTCTCCACTGGCATCACACTTTACTTGAAATGGTTTAGTAAAATTAGGCAGAATCAAAACAGGCTTCTCCGTTATCTTTTGCTTCAAAACTTTAAAGTTTCTTTCTGCTTCAGCAGTCCACTTAAATGGTTGTTTTCTCTTCTTTATTGTCTCAATTATGGGTGCATTGATCTTACTGAAGTTTCTTATAAACTTTCTATAAAAACTAGCAAGTCCATGGAAACTTCTTACCTCAAAGACATTCCTGGGTGAAGGCCACTCCACAATTGCCTTAACCTTTTCCGGGTCCATCTTCAATCCTTCTGCAGAAACAGCAAACCACAAATACACCAAATCTTCCTTCATGAATGAGCATTTCTTCAGATTTATGAGCAGTTTCTCTTGGTGCAACTTCTTCAAGACATGATTAAGATGCCTTAAATGTTATTCTTTAGTTCTGCTGAAAACTAATATATCATCCAGATACACTATCACAAATTTACCAATGAATTATTTCAATACTTCATTCATAAGTCTCATAAAAGTGCTAGGTGCATTTGACAGCCCAAAAGGCATTACCATCCATTCATACAGTCCTTCATTTGTTTTAAAGGCAGTTTTCCACTCATCACCCTCTCTTATTCTAATCTGATGGTATCCACTTTTCAAATCTATCTTTGAGAAATATTTAGCACCACTCAAACAGTCCATCAAATCCTCAACTCTGGGCAAAGGGAATCTGTACCTGATTGTGATCTTATTGATTGCTCTGGAATCAGTACACATCCTCCAACCTCCATCTTTCTTTGGGCTCAATACTGCTGGTACTGCACATGGACTCAAACTTTCTCTAATCAGCCCCTTGTCCACCAATTCCTGTACTTGTCTCCTGATTTCCTCATTTTCTTTGGGAGTCATTTTGTAGGCTGCCTTATTTGGCAGATTTGAACCAGGGATAAAATCTATCTGATGACTGATCTTTCTCACAGGTGGCAGCTCATTAGGTAAATCATCCACAATAATGTCACAATAATCATCTAACATCTCTTGGATTTCTACTGGAAAATCAGAAATATTTGTAGAAGTAAGAACTACTTTAGGTTTGCAAACTAAAGAAAAACTTACCTCTTCTTCTTCTATCTGCTGCAGATATTCCTTCCCGCTCAGCAACAAGGTCTTTGGATCAATCACTCTGCTGGATGGCTTTCCTTCTTCCATGGGTATCAATGTATGGTGTACCCCATCTTTGAAGAACTTGTAAGTGTTCTTCTTGCCATCATGCACCGCTGCTCTGTCAAACTGCCAAGGTCTACCCAGTAGTATATGACACACATCCATGGGCATTACATCACACGGGACCTTATCTTTGTATTTGCCCATTTGTAGCTCTATCTCACACTGTTCTTTTACAACCAGCTGGTGCCCTTTATGCAGCCAGGACACCCTGTAGGGAGTTGGATGCTCCCTTGTCTTCAAATTCAACTTCTCTATCACCTCAGTGGAAACCAGATTGTCTGTGCTGCCACTATCAATGACTAGTTGGCAGCATTTCCCTTGGACTTTGCATATGCTCCTAAACAAATTCTTCCTTTATGTAGGCTCAGTGACCTCTTTGGTTTGCTTCAACAGGACCTTATTTACCACCAAGGATTATCCCATCTGCAGGAAGAATTTCTTCTTCATTTCTACCTCTTCTCGGGTGCAGGCAACAAGCATTCCTTGGACCAACACCCATATTCTACAGTGGACACTCTCATAGTGCTTATGTCCCACTTGATGACATGTCATAACATGCCTCAATTCTCTACCTCACACGCTTTGTCTACGCACTCCTCTTCCTCTTCCTGTGAGCCCCATACACTTGCATCATCTCTTGTAGATGCAAAGCGAGGTGATGAGCTCTTTGATCTTCCATCCACGGGTGTAGGCTTTCCTCTACCACCCACAGCCATTGTCTTCCTCGGAGTTTCTCCTCTTGTTGCGCTTTAAAAGAAGCCATCGATCAGTATGCTTGTATTAGGAGACAGGAGACCAATCTCATCTTGGATCTCCAGATTGAGACTATTCACATAACTGGTAGTCTTCTCTGGTGTGTCCTGAAATTGCCTAGCTCTTATGCTTACTCTGTAGAATTCCTCTATGTATTCCTTTACTGTCAGCAACCTCTGTCTCAGGTTCTGCAATTGCCTAAACAATGTCAGTTGGTAATCACTAGGCAAGAATTTACCTTTTAATTTAGCCATCATTCTGGTCTAGCTCTTGATAGTTTGCTTGCCAACTCTCCTCCTTTCTGCCTGCACTCCATCCCAAAGTGCAGCATGTCCTTTCAGCTTTGTTACTGCAAACTTGACCTTTCTATCTTCACTTATTTCTTCATAATCGAAGCATTTGTTCATTTCATTTATCCAATCCACCAGTTCCTCTAGATTCAGCCCCCCTGCATAACTTGACGCTTCAATTCTGGGCTTAACTCCATACCCCATAACAGTTCTAAGGAGCCTCATGTTAGGAGGAATCTCAACATTCTATTCAGCTTCTTCTATTTCAGGTTCACTAATGTCTTCCAGGTCTCTGCGTTGTCTTCGCTCCATGGCATCCATTCTGGCTTCGACCCTTTGCAACATCCCCAACACCTCTGCGTTGGAAACAGGCCTTCTTCTGCCAGCACCTCTACCAACTCGGATTGCCATGTCAGCTCTTCTACAAAAACAACCTTAAAACAATGGCTCCGATACCACAAATGATGCCAAAAAAACTGAAATCGGACCCCTAAGGAGAGATGGTCAACTGTAGTCATGGCTCTGTCAGCTTTCCCTTCTCATAACCCCGTTCTTTGAACTCCACGTGGTCTTATTTTTCTTCTTAATTTATTTATCAATTTCAAATAAATTGACAAATAAATCTATTCACAACTTTGGAAATTTATTTATATTTCCCGGTATATATATTTATCTCCGAACCTTAGGACTAAGGTTATAATCCTTCACACTTATACACATTCAATTGTTGGAATTCAAATTATCTATGTGTGCCATACCTTATAACCAATGTTTAACTTTCGAAACTTTGTATTTATACTCTACTCTTTTTTAAACAAACGACTTAAAATAACCCTTGGATCCGGCCCCACCTCTACAATCAATAGACCAATCAAACGCATTCACCATACCTCACTTATCATTCGCGCACCTCATTTATCGTTCGCGCATCTACAACAAGCGACCACCGTCCGATGGCCCTTTCCCAGATCAACAGCTCTTGAAAATATCGCTCGGCATCCTGGTACGAATGTTAACATGCGATGTCGCGCTTTAAACAATGGTTTTCTGGGGGTCCACCTTGCCACGCATCAGCAGGTCTGTGGAATCGCTCCACAACTGGAAAATACCGCTTATACACCAAAAGCGGTGCGATATGGGCAATCCGCCTTTGTAAATCCACTCGCGGGTTTGGTACAGTGCTTGACCATGGGTGTACATCTGGTTTGCGCTATTGTTTTATCTGCTCCGTTTGTTAACTCAGGTTCTGACCCCGGTTAATAAATTCTAATTAACAACAAACAAACGTAAATTTCTTTATTGAGTGGGATTTCTATTACCATTAAACAGAATTCATGACCAGGGTTTATCCCAACAATTACAGGGAAATAGACAGAGAAATGCAGACTTATATAACCACCACATCCAACGATTCCACACGAAACCAACGTACAATCGTCTCAAAATTAAACAATTTCTTCACAATTAACGGTTCGAGAAAATACAATGGAAAATACGCTCTGAAATCATTTAACTGGAAACAATTGTTAACACACAGAGTTTATTGCAGAAATCTCTCTTCCTCCCCTCCCGATACATCAAAGGATTCAATTTATATACATTATAGTGTGACTCTTCGGCTCCTCTGCGAGGACCATTTTAGAAAACCAAAAGCCTAATTACAATTATTCAACTAACTGAAATGTGACAGATGGATCGAACTGAACTATTCGAATTCTACAAATCTAACTAATCTAAATGATACAGTTAGCTGAGGTATTGACACCTAGCTGTTACAATTCAAATGTTTTGAACCCTCCTAGCCACAACATGTGGACAAAACTTCCTACATTGTTGGCTAGCGTCTAATGCCCCTGCATCGAGCCCAAGGATCTTGAGGTGCCCAAACTCTTGGATCACATACGAGCTACGGGAGCCCTTAATGACAGTAGCAGGATGACTGGAGTCAGTTGGTGCAGAGGATTATGGAGGCATGATGGGCTTGAACGCTAAAGACTAGAGCATCATAGTGTAGGCGACGACGTAGAGCGACAACGCGAGTTGATGGGACTTCGAGCGGCGCGAGGGCGGTCTTGCACGGTGCGAGCAATAATGCTTGTGAGCTTCGAGAGGATCGGCCCATGATTCGACGACAAAAGGAATTGCTTTAGTATCAAGATGCAACGGCCCGACTTGTACGTCGGGATTTTAGGTGATGTCCTTGGGTTGTACTTCTCGACAAGCCGAGTTGCGGTGCGACAATTAGTAGTGGCGGTGTTATGGGGCGGCATGATGCGGCATTTGAGAGGGTTGCGGTACGGATGAGGCGATGATTGTGGCGAGGTAATGACAACAAGGTAAGGATTTGGCGGCACAATGGATGAGAGGCAGCAGGCCGAGCATTAGTAGCACAGGGGACCGATGCCATGGATCAAAGTAACACTTCTGGAGTGAAGTGTTGCTAGAGCACATTCCTCGCTAAGAGGGAGTGTTGATTTTTTGGGTATTATCGGATGTGCTCTAGCTCCAAAACTTTGTGGAGGGGCTAAAACACATGAGATCTCCAAGACCCAGAAATTGTTCAGAGAAATTCCACCCGGAGCCTAAGTTATTCCAATAATTAATTATTTTAATGGAGACCCTAAGTCTAACTTAGGGAAATTAAATAATTAAATTGAATTAATTTAGACATGTGGGTGAGAATGTTCTAAGTGACATGGATCAAGTATTTTCTAATATTAGTCGTTGGTTAGAGATTAGATCATGGTCATTGAATGTTCAACGAGAAAAATATTAAAGGAAGTCTTGGGGTCGGTTGGAGGACACACACATATCACATAGCAATAGCATGACAGTGACTTGTACGCTCGAGTTTGGATGTCCTTCAATTGCTTACTTCTCATCAACTGTGTTGCAGTGCAGTAGTTAGCAGTGGCAGTGTTATGGGCAGTATGATGCAGCATTTGAGAGGGAGTTGTAGTACAAATGAGGCAGTGATTGTGGCAGAGTAATGGGTAGTAGTACAAAAGGCAGCAGCGCAATGGATGAAGGACAGCAGGCCGAGCAACAGCGGCGCAGGGGACCAATGCCATGGATCAAAGTAACGCTTCTGGAGTGAAGTGTTGCTAGAGCACATTCCTCGCTAAGAGGGAGTGTTAATTTTTGTGTAGCATCAAAAGTGCTCTACCTCCGAAACTTTTTGGAGGGGCTAGAACACATGAGATCTCCAAAACCCAAAAATTGTTTGGAGATATTCCACTCGGAACTTAAGTTATTCCAATAATTAATTATTTTAATGGAAACCCTAAGTCTAACTTAGGGAAATTAAATAATTAAAGGGTATTAATTTAAACATGTGGGTGAGAATGTTCTAAGTGACAAGGATAAAGTATTTTCTAATCTTAGTCGTTGATCAGAAATTAGATCACGGTCATTGATTGTTCAACGAGAAAAGTATTAAAGGAAGGCTTAGGGTCAGTTGGAGAACACACACATAGCAATAGCACTTGAGCTAAGTCAAAATTCTGGGGCATCGTTTGCTGAGAATTTTCGAGTGAGCTTGCAGTGCAACGAGGGGCAAATCGGTAAAGGGATTTCAGATCCAAGGCCGAGAATACAATTGCAGATAGGCAGATCTGTACCAGAGAGGAAGCGCAGTCCAGGAAGCGTGACGCAGAGGCAACGTAAGCCCAGTAGGGGTGACGCAAACCCAGCCAGGGTCACGCATAGCCAACGCAGAGGCTGACGCAGTCACAGAAGGGTGAGGCAAGCCAGGAAAGGCTGATGCAGAGCCAAAGGCTGCAACGTTGGGGTTTCAGTGGGCCAGAAAGGGCTCGTATTCAGCGGATCCAGAAGGGGGTGACGCAGCCAACCTGAAGGTTGACGCAATGACTATGTAGGCACTTGTGGGGTTCCTCATTCTCAGCTGAATTAGCGATATTTTTTGTCTCCGGAGATAGAGGTACATCTGTCGGGATTTCTCTGTTGGGAAAACCACTACTGGTGCCCTTGTTTGTATTTAGAATTTTGCATAATAATAAAACCCTCAAGGGTTGTTGCACCGGTTTTCATGCATTGGGTTTTTCCAAGGACATCTGTCCAAAAAATATTGTGTCATTTGTCATGCGCGTTTAATTCTTCAATACTTGATATGTATGTATGTGTATATCTAGTGTTTACTTCGTTGTTTTCTGAATATTTCTGAAAAATAACTTGTAAACATAAAAACACTAGTAGAAGTAAACCAGATTTCTGCGGTAGAATTTTTTGTTAAGTAGATTCAGGAATTTTCATAGAAGAAACCCAAAATATGGAATGAAGTCAAATCAGAAATGTGAACAAGAATTGAAGAAAGACTAAAGAAAATGATGGTTGATATCATACTTAACTTCAGAAAGAGGAAGAGAAGATAAAGAACTTCAGAAAGAGGAAGAGAAGATAAAGGGTGATCAATTTTCTCATCTCTATAGCTAGATGTTCTTTGAAAATGCACTCGAAAGATATATTGATGAAGGAAAACTTTCTCTGCAGTTCATCAAGAAATTTATCTTAGAGGGGCATTTTTTTTTAAACAGGGTTAGATACAGAGAAAATGCACGCAAAAGATATATTTATGAAGGAAAACTTTCTCTGCGGATCATCAAGAAATTTATCTTCAAGGGGCATTTTTTTTTAACCAGGGTTAGATATGGAGAATACATAGTTGCATGGATACTCAGGTGCTCTCATACTTACTGAATAGGAATCCTAAAAGTCTCATTTACAAAGGAAAATAGCCACATCACTGCAACGTTAGTTTAAAGAGTTTCCACCATTGCCACATCCACTTTGCCACCCACACTTGAACCCAACCACACCAACGGAAGGCTGAAAAAGATTGCTAGGTTCCAAACATTCCTAGCCATATTGACTAATAGTTATTCACAAACCTTTCAGATCGACGATAGTGATAAGGAATGCATTAGAAAGAAATGTTCAGAAACTTTCATAATAACCATTATATCTGAAAAAAGTTAAATACCAATAAAAAGTTGAGTACTACTTTAGCTTTATTATGTTTGGCTATGTTTACGGGGCAAATTCTTTATAAGCCAGATCAAGTTTATTGTTTTTACAGCAAACATAAACCAATTCAGATATTTGCACATACCCCACTTTGTATAATGCTTATGAAATTTCATGTTTCTGCATCCTACATGTCTACTGCTGATAGAGGGGCATTAATGCCTCTGACAATGACAATAAATCTTACTGTGCACTACAAATAATTAAAACTTCATGGCATTTTGCCTGACATCATAAGCTCGAGTGACAAGTGCAGACATCCCAAGCAATTGTGAGAATGTGGTTCATAATAAGCAGTGTTACTAGACTCTTCTAAGATCACGTGGACTCTTGTTTTTATTTTTCTTTTCAAGGAAACTGAATCAAGTGAACCCTTCCAAGTCTGAATTGGCCTTGAGTGATACAATTTTGACTTGAGAGTATGCCTTGGACTCACAAATCAAACGCAAGCCAGAGTAACTTGGTGAATCTCACTCATGTGTCAAATGAGTCAGAATTAGTCATCTGTTTATTTAGAAGTAGTCTAACTATTAGGCATTTTTGTTTTTTGGCCAAATGCAGTGATACAATTTTTGGCAAGATCTTGAATTCAGGTGTTTAAAATGCATTTTTGAATATATGAATGGATTCAGCACCCTGAAAAATCCTGGGGCAATCGATTTCTGCAGATTACACAGCCAAAACTAACTATTCCAAAAAATCCCTAAATGGACCAAAAAATGGCCAGAAAAAGGAAAAAGTGTCTAACAGTCAAACTACTACATTTATAAAAAACAAAATGATGAAGAAACACTCATTTACTTGTTTTCCTGACCCAATTTCATAGTAGACAACCAATAGACCAATCAACTATCCAGAAGTGATGGTGTTTTGTAGTCTGTTGTATATCTATGAAATTTGAACCGAGTTTATCAAAAATTTATATTATATGAGGAAACTTTCATATTAAGGAAAATAATTCATTTTCTAAAACTTGCTGTATTTCTTATTTTCCCGAGTCAAATCCTGAGTTCTTCCTTAAAATGAGTCAATTATCAATCTTCGGTGTCGCTAAGAAATTCTCCCAATCATGTCAGGTAACTTCAGCAATAATGATAGCCCCGAGGATTAGCTCAATTGGTCGAGTTCCCGTCGTTAAAGCACCTCGCTATTGAGAGGTCACAGGATCAATTCTCCTTGACGCTCTAGGGTTAGGCTCCGTTAATGAGCCAGCAGGAAGTGATCCCTTCGGGTGGATCTGCCCGGAACAATGTTTCTGTGGAAGTAGTGGTCACCGATCTCCGGAGTCTGTGAACCACATCCAAAAAAAACTTTGCTAATAATGATGGAGTTACATTTGAGGCTCGAGATTTGTGAGCCCAAAATCAAAATTTAATTAAAAATAAAATAAAATAAAATTCTATCCATCTTACAATCCTCTTCTCAAATTGTGGGGAGAGCGGCATTATAAGAAAACAAAGATAGCTTTACCTGATTACAAGTTTCACTCCAATTCACATGGCATGTTTTCCAAAATCCATACAGAGGCATCACTGTTTTGATATTAAATATTTGACCAGGGCTCTCCTGATTAGATTCCATTGGGATCTCATTCTAAGAAGCCAGTTTTACCATCCATTTAATGTAAATTTTCAAACTGCTTTGAAGGATATGTAGAAAAGTGAGCTGAGTTTCCAGCACATGACAAAGCTGTGTAGTTAACATCCACAAAAGTGGCATCAGTAACTCGATGAATCTCCAGTAATGAGCTTCCTGGATCATTAAAGTGATTTACTTATGCTGTTAACAAAAGTTTAACAAGATGGCCACTAAAATAAAGTCCTCTTTAAATCCTTTGTATCAAGAACGATGTGACTCTATACTGCCATTAGCTTACAGCAAAAAAAAATTAGTGTGGAAACTAATTGCTGTAGTAAAAGGAATATGATAATAAAAGGTCAACAATTTTTCACAAGATCACAAAATCTTGTGCTTTTTAGACTCAAAAAACATGGCCATCCATTTAGTAAACATTTTTCTACAAGAAAACATCTGTCATTCTCAAATACTGACCACTTGTAATCCACAGAATCATTCATTTGTACTCCTGTTGAGATGAAAATTCTTCCTATTAAATAAGGGATGAGTTTCTTGCCAACGCCGTACAATGGAAGAGTGGAACAAACATATAGATTATCATGTATTACCCCAAGGTGGCTCTGAGGGTCCAAAAGATATTAAAATGCAAATACAAAGAAAAAGCCACCTTCAAGACTGTAGTTTAAAATAAGGTCAGTGGGGATTCTGCATTAAATCCCCAAACGACTGCTGCTATTAGTATATATTGCCTTGGATCATATAATGGGGCTCTTGGGGAAGCTTGCCTGACAAATTGGTCTGTTTCAAGTAATTCTGCATGAAAAGAGTGGAAACACCTGCATATAACTATGATCCTACCTATTCTACAAATAAATTAGCATATTGATATCAGGATTCAGGATATCTGTAAAGAGGGAATAATAAATAAGGTCTAGAATACATAATTGCTAAGAATCATAGACGAGCAGAGGTTAGTAAACAATTATAGACAAGTAAAGGCCAGTGAATACATCATGACTATCCACAGGGTCAGCAGAAAATTCCTTATATTCTTGCTTAGAACAGAAGCAGATGAGTCTCTTATCCCAACAAGGAAGCGGCAGTCTGCAATTGATGGATCCACAAATGTTATCATTCCAAGACCATCAAAGTAACAGCTCTCTTCTGCTTGATTCTGCTGTTGATAGTAGCTATTGAAAGCATAAGATACATTTTCTATTTCTCCAACCGTATTGCAAGAGCCTCCATATAAAAGGGTCGTGCAGTCAGCCCTTGAGCATGCAAGCTGGACATGGGTTGAAGCACTGGACAGGTCACGGTAGGAATTTGCAACACACCACCTTGAAGGGAGGTAAGGGACATTCACAGCATTCACCAACTCTTTAGATCCTTGACCCAAGTCAAGGCGGTACTTAGCCTGTCCATCAAATGTAAAAATTCCCCAGTGTCTTTCAAAGTTCCCAGGCATAACACTCTTTTGGCCCTCATCTAGCAGACCAAACAAATACACTTCCATTGGTGGGATGCCAGGTCTGAGAGGTGTTCCCTTGTTGCTTAGTATATGGTTAACCAACCCCTGGTTGAATCTTTCTGCATTGCTGATGTTTGCAGCAACAACCCCATCAGTTGGCCATCCAATTTCTCCAATAATGATTGGCATTTGCCCAAAGCCAATTCTGTTTAGGGCTGCCACAAGTGTGTCAAGATTTCCATCAAAAGCATTGGTGTATATGTTGCCTCCATCAACTAATGGATGAGTGCTGTTCTCAAAGAAAGCATAGTCTGCAGGAAAGTCTGCATTCCCATAAAGACTTAGGAATGGGTATATGTTAATCACAAACGGAGAACCATTCTTACTAAGAAACGACACAAGTTGGACCACGATCTGGTTTATATCAGGCCTGAATGCTCCTTGGGAAGGTAGATTAGACTGATAAAGATCTGCATTGCATGGAACCACAACTTTCACTTCACTCGCGAGATTTGCTTTTGCCAGAGCCTGTTGCACATTGATCACAGAAGGAAGTACAAATGCTTGAAATTGACCTTGGTAACTCATGAGAAATGGTTCATTACCAACTGCAATATACCTGCATGATACAGTCAACAGTCAGAAACAGCATGTTGTAATGAATTTAAATATTTCAACTTGTAGCAGATGATCACGAATTATCAATGTAACCTAGAGGTCCAACATAGCCCACTGTGCTTGAACTTTTGGCAATTAGGTGATTCCAGGAGAGAGGAACAAGGGTGCTGACAGAAAAAACAAAAACAAAATAAATCTATCCCAAAGACAATCGGCCTCTACTGTTTACAAGGCTTTGTTTTAGCTATCCATGAGATGGAGGGGCTCCTCGCAGCTTCTAGAGCTAGGATTTTGCCAAGGACTCTTTCCATATATCTACTGCATCAATTTTCTGATCTCATTATCTAGCACCAAATCTCCACTTTTCTTCGGCAGATTTTCCTGAATATTTATTATTTACACTTTCATAAAAAAATCACAGTTGAGAAAAAGGGATAATTCATGGGACCAGTCCATTTCTCTTGGGCTGCCTGCTGCCCTATCATTCTTGGCAGCTAATGCTGAGAAAAATGACAGTAGGCTCCATGGTGCCATATCCTAAGAAATTCTTCCAAATCTGCAGTCGGGAATTTTAACCTTCTCCTCTTCGGATAAAGAATTTCCATCTCCTCAGGACGGGCATTATACACATATACAAGAAAACCATGTACAAAATATTTAACAGTCTAAAATATAGCAAAACACAGGTCTGCATGCATAGTAGAAGAAATAAACTATACACATTCATAAGGGGAAAATTCTGCAAATTCTGCACGTAAAGGAACAAAAATTATATAAGGATATCAAGTTTGAAAATAACTTGAGTCCCTGTATAAGGCATCTCCAACCCAAGCTTAGAAAGTATAACAGAGGAAATGTAAAGTAAGGCATGGTAATGATATAGCTGGTTGGTCATTGATCAGTAATTGTATGGCCTATGGCCAAAACGACTCACCAACACAGATTCTAAAATGTGGAATAATCAAGAATGTGAAACATTACCTAGAAAACCTGTTGTGCATTAATAGTAGTGTTCCATAGGGTCACGTCCCCCCAGCTGGGGGGCGAGTTTCCTGGCTCCCTTGCGCTCCGGGGGGCGTTTCCCCATGCCCCCAAAAAACAGGGAGCGCAAGGAATCTTGAGATGGGGCGTTTCCTTGAAATTGGGGGTCTAATCCACCAAAGGGGTCGTGATGGGTCTTGAAAGGGGTCATTAGGGGTCTTGAGGAGGCGTTTCCTAGCCACAAATTGCAAATTTTTTTAATGAAAAAAAAAAACGATTTTCTAGGTTTGACTTAAAACTTAAAAGTTAATTTTTTTTTCCATTCTTTTGTTGCCGTCGCTGCTCCGTTGCTGAACCTCCGTTGCTGAATCTGCGAGTGCGAGTTGAAGCCGTTGCTGTCGTCGCACCTCTGCCGACAGTGCCTCTGCCCATAGTGTCGTCGCTGCCTCTGCCCACAGTGCCAAACGCGCCTCTGCCGTCCGAGACGCAGCGACTACTCACGCTGCCCCCACACACCTCTGCCTCATGCTGCCGACACACACCTCTGCCTCACGCTGCCCAGTGCTGCACACTCACGCTGGTGATCACTCGCACGCTCATGCTCATGGTGACTCTGACCCAGAGAGTGGATCTATTGTAGCCAGTGAAGAGAACGCTCACACTGCCACTAACTTGTAAGCTTTAGAACATTGTGCTGCCCGCAATTTTCATTTTTTTTCAATTTTAAATTTTTTTAAAGTCTGAAAATGCCTGTAAATTTATTTTTTATTTTTTATTTTTTATTTTTTATTTATTTATTTTTTTTATTTTTTTTATTTTTTTTATTTTCAGTTTAAATTTGTTTTAAGTATGTATTCCAGATGGGAACTATGAGTCAAAATGATTCCGATAACAATGGTAATAGTGACAACACCTACAATGCTAGTGAGTCACAAGAAATTGAAGAAATTGAAAGCAGTCACAAGAGGGCAGGAAATAGGCCTTCGCATGGTGTAGATTATGAAGGCCCACCAAGAGATCTGGCTATGCAACCAGACTTTCTAAAAAAAAATCCAAAAGTTGGTGGTGGCTCACATGATTGGGTCTACAATATTTGTGGGCATCACTTTGTTGGCAGCTATACCAGGGTAAAGGGTTCAATATGTGTCCCTCAAAGAACCTGAATCCAGCTCAAAGAGAGCAACTTTGGAGGCTAGATAGGGCAGCCACTGGAAAATGACTTTTTTCTAGCAAAAATGTTGATCCTACGTTGCGGGTTCCACTGAAATGCGGATTCTCCGCACCCAAGTACCCTGAAGAACCCAAACGAACCGGGTTCTTCTGAGAAGAATCGGGTTCTTCAAAAAAAAAATTCGGGTTCTTAGGTTCTTTTGGTATGAAG
Organism: Pinus albicaulis; assembly: GCA_034641835.2. Classification (NCBI taxonomy): domain Eukaryota; kingdom Viridiplantae; phylum Streptophyta; class Pinopsida; order Pinales; family Pinaceae; genus Pinus; species Pinus albicaulis. Next base: position 1,447,295,927 of record CM076579.1, read on the forward strand.
AACCCATCGTTTTTCAGTCAAACATCTGGGGTGTATCCATAACCATGCAAATTAATTTTGAATGCTTCCATATTTGCTATGCATTTCCTTTGCTCTTTTGTATAAAGAACAAGAAACTGATATGGTGTTTTGACCCTTCTTGATACAGTTACACAATGGAAGAAGCAACTTGTATGCTAGGAGGCTTGAATCCTGTCAAGTTATTTGAAATCCAGTATGTTGGCACTTTATAAGATGCTTTTGTAAATAGTTGCTTTTAGAAGGGGTTTTAATTATTCATTACCAAAAAAAAGTTATCTGCTTACTCCACAACCAGCGATTTGTAGTGGACAAGAGCATGAATGCATGCTTTGAGATTTTGGAGTTGTTTTAATGTACTGACAATATACCTATCCAAAATTTTACTTGCCTTTGTGGGACTTTCAATAAAAGGAAGTTTGATCAGTAGGCAGCGTGCAAAACAGCCTGTCTGCCTGAGTTTTCATAGTTAGCAAAAATCAATCATCTGAGTATCTGAATTACAATACTAATAGGCCTACTTCATCAAGTGTATGTGTAGATTTCAAAAATCACATTCCTCATTAAATTTATGGGTAGGATCTTCATCAAATTTATGTGTAGATTTTGAAACAGTTGTTTTTTACTGCCGCAGGAAACTTGTGTGGATATTGCAGCAATTTTTCTGTTGCATCATTTTTCAGTTAATGAATGATTGTTTTCTAACGTTACCAAATTTGTGTCTGCATGGCAAGCATGACAAGCTTAAGAACACTGAGTGGGAAAAACACCCCAGATGTTTGACTGATGCAATTCTAATAAGAATTCTGATGGTAGCCGTTTTCTTAGAGTTTGTTTAGTCTTAATTTTCATTAAATTTATAATTTATAAATTTAATTTATAAAATATAGTATTATATATGATATATAAATTATAATTTATAATTTATAATATATATTAATATAAAAATACCCGGACGAACCCACGCACCCTATTTCAAAATGCGAGTCACGAGTCCCGAGTCCCAGTCCCCAGTGCACTTTTTAGCTACATTCACAGCAACATAGATGTTGATCCATCCAGTGTTTCATCAAAAAAGTCAAAGAATTTTACTGATGCATCTCGTTCTTCTGCAATGGGTGCTACATTGTCTGGGATGTACAATGTTCTAGATCGAGATGACATGGATGATGCAATTGGAAAATTTCTTTTTTCCAATGGAATTCCCTTCCATGTTTTTCCTTCACCTTATTACAAGGAAATGGTCCAAGCAATTGCAAAAATAGGGCCTTCATATGTACCACCCGGAGAACATAATCTAAGAACAAACATGGTTGAGGTTTGGTTGCTCTATTGTTATGGATGAATGGACTGACATCCGAAAACACCCACTAATCAACATCATAGTGACATTGTAGAAGGTCCATTCTTTCTTAAAGTTGTTGATTGTTCTAGAAAGCGCAAGGATGCATCTTTCCAATTTGAGCTTCTTCGAGAAGCTATAGCAGATATTGGGGTTGATAGGGTGGTGCAGGTTGTTACATAAGCAACAACGGTTTGTAGATCAGTTGGGTTATTGATTCAAAGCAGGTATCAAAATATTTTTTGGACTCCTTGTTGTGTGCATGCACTCAATAATGTACTAAAGGACATTGGCAAAATTCAGTGGATATCAAATTTGGTGATAGCTACTAGATATGTGTAGATGTTTATCTGCAACCACCACACCTCCTTGGCCATGTACAGTGCTCACATGAGGAAGGAATTCCTCAAGCTCCTCAATACTAGATATGCTAGCGATTTTCTTTTATTGGAGAGGATGCTAGAAGTACAAGCACCACTATAGTCCTTGGTTGTGAGTCCATAGTGGGGAAGGTGGTCAGAAACAAAGACAGACTTGGGGAAGAAGGTCAGGCTTCAAGTGTTGGACAATGATTGGTTGTCAGATTGTGCTTATTTGGAGAAATCTATGAGACCTTTGATAGCATGTTGGGTCGTGTGAAGGCAGCCATTCAACAAAGGGAGCCCTCATTAGAGTTCTATACATACCAGATTCGACTCATCATTCAGCGTAGGTGGGATCGCATGAACACACCTTTGCACATGGCAGCATATGCATTAAACCCAAAATGGTATGTTCAAAGGCATGGGAGAGTGCCTCCTATTGATGATCCTGAGGTAAAGAATGGCTTCCTAGCTGCAATTGCAAATATGTACAGTGAGGAGGAGGGGGGGAATTTTCAAAGACAGTTTGTTCAATTTGCATCTCTTAGTGGCCCCTTCAACACACATTGTGCTCGGGCAAATCGCATAGATCTAACCCAAGATGACTTGATTGGTTGGTGGAGGATGAATGGGGATGGTGCTCTAGAGCTCAAACAGCTAGCTATGTGTTTGTTGTCTCAGTTTGCTAGTTCCTCTACAGCAGAGAGGAATTGGTCCACATATAGCTTCATCCACTCTATCAAGAGGAACAGGCTTACCTCTAAAAGAGCTAAGAAGTTAGTTGTTGTGCACAGTGCCCTACGTCTTGAGCATAGAAAGACACCTGAGTAGTTGAAGGGGCCGGCAACACAATGGGATGTTGATCCAAAGGATGATGTTGTTAGATCTCTATGTTACTAGTGTAGTCCCTTATTGTTGTTAGTGTAGCCCCCTTATTATTATTGTTGTACCCCTGTAGTCCCCATATTGTTATTATTGTGCCCCATAAAACCCCACTATTGTTATTGTTGTGCCTTTACATTATTATTGTTATATCAGCTAGGATTAAATTGTGACCCCATGGACTCCTATATATAGGAAGGAAGTTTCGCCATTTGAATCATCCAAGAATTGTTCATTTACGTAATGTAAAGGAGGTTACCCCCTTGAAGTGGCTGATTTCTAAGGTGTTGATCTCTCTTTTCTTCTATTTTTGGAGCTAGTTTCATAACATTTGGTATCAGAGCTTTGGATTCTAGGGTTTCGCTGCTTTAAACAGGTTATCGTGGCATTTTCGCTATAACTTGTTTTCTATGAAGGTTCAGAAGCTAAAAAAAGCTCATTTGCAAAGAAATCCTGATGAACATAGTGTAAAAATTTCAGATCTTAGTTCGCAATATTTTCGGAGATATGATCAGTGGAAGTTAGGGTTTTTGCAGGGTCCCGAATTTCATCTCAAAGAGGTGACCTTGGGAAAATCATCATAACTCTCTCTTTGAGAATCGGATTGGAATTTTGTAAAAAATGGTTGAAAGTACACAGACTGTAGTTTACTGTGTATCAATTTCAGAGCCGAAGGAGGAAACAATGACACGTGGCACGTTGTGCAAGTTCGCTCTACTGAACCAATCCATAATTAGGTCATTGCGGGAGATTAGGCATAACTTTGCCTTGAAGAATCCAAATCAGCTCAAACTTGTGGCATTGGAAAGAAGATTCAGAGGGCTACTAAAGGACCGAAGATAAAATCTCGGGGATCTGAAATTCCAGAGATACATCAGTTTCAATATTGAGCTCCTCAAAAGCAAGAAAAATGTGTGTATTTTTTTTCAAATTGCATAAGCCTTGTTTGAAAAATCAGTTTGAAGTGATTCCAAGGGCATATTGAAGCATAGATATCAGTATTGGGTTCTAAAATGGCCCCTAAAAAGAATTCAACACCCATTAAGCCCTTAGAAGGCTCTACTATGACTCATGAAGAGGAAGAAGTGCAACATGATATATCAAAATTACAAGACCAAGTGCAAATTCCCCAAGCTCTACTTAAAGAGCAACAAAAAATGAAATGAAGTTTTTGAAAGAAAAACATGGAAGCTAAGATGGATGGTTTTGAAGAAAGGCGTGAAACAGCTATGTGTGGTTTGAAGAAAGGCGTGGAGCTAAGATGGATGGTTTGAAGAATGGCATGGAAGCTAAGATGGATGTGTGGAAGCTAGGTGTGGAAGCTAGATGGATGACATGGAAGCTCGGATCGATGAAAAAATGAAAGACAACATGGTAGACATGAAGAATGATCTAAAAGCATACATGGAAGGTTTGAAGGAAGGTTTGACAAATTAATTACAAAAATGATTCCTAATGGCGAAAAGGTAGTACGGGGAAACTCATAATGAGAACAAAATAAATGTTAATCGTGATTTCATAAAATCTAATGTTGGTGGGAAGAACCACCATATTCCAAAAATGGATATGAGGAAGTTTGATGGAAAGGATCCTGTAACATGGATACTACAGATGGAGCAATATTTTGATCTACATAATGTGCAAAACACACAAAAGGTACGCATTGCAACTTTACATTTAGAACAAAATACATTTGTATGGTATCGATGGCTTTGCTCTTGTAAAAAAATTGTCACTTGGTCAATTTTTACGGAGGAAATGATAGCACATTATGAGGATACAAAGAGAAACACCTTCTTTAGCCAATTGATAAATCTCAAACAAAAGGGTTTAGTGGGGGAGCACATTGAGGACTTCCAAAAATTGAATATAAGTGTAACTGATATTCCAGAGGAACACAGGATTGATCTCTTCATAGGCACTTTAAAGGATAACATCCAACATGAAGTTCGCGTTTTGGAACCTGATTCATTGGAGAAGGCATTCAGGTTGGCAAGAAAAGTTGAAAGTAAAATTATGGCAACAAGGAAGCCTACCACTCAATTCTATAAAGAAGGAAGTGTTGCTACGCCTAGATTTCCACAACCTACAAGGTTGACACCACAACAATTGGAAGAAAAAGAGCAAAAGGGCTTTGCTACAGTTGTGATAGAAAATACACTAAAGGTCATAAGTGTGCTGAGAAGAAATTATTTTACATAGATTGTGAAGAGGAAGAAGAAAATGAACAAGAAGAGGATATACACCAGGAAACAACCCAAGAAGAGGAAGGAATGAGTCCGACCATATCGTGTAATGCATTGGCAGGAATTACCACTCCTCAAACTCTCAATATAGAAGGACATATCAAGAAGAAAAAGGTAATAGTGTTGATTGATTAAGGTAGTACCCATAATTTTATTCATTGTAAGGTAGCCAAGGAATTGAATTGTTTCCTATACCCAGCACCAGAATGTCAAGTGATGGTTGCAAATGGAGGAACTATAAATTGCTCTGGAAAATTCCATAATATCAAGCTAACCATGGAGGAATATGTATTGACTAGTCCAATGCTTTCCATTCCTATGGGAGGTGCTGATGTTGTACTAGGAGTACAATGGTTACAATCTTTGGGGACGGTAGCTTTTTATTTTCAAGAACTTTTCTTGAAATTTTTTTCAGAAGGAAAGGAAGTCGAATTACGGGGTATTGAAGGGAAGCCGGGAAGGATAATAAGCTCTAATGTCATGACAAAGCTTCTAAAGAAAGAACAACGAGGCGTAATTGCAGAATTATGCTCACTAGAAGTTCCGACATCAAAATCATCTATTTCTGCAGATCTCCAACAAGTCTTGGACAATCATTCCAAGGTGTTTGAAACTCCCAAAGGACTCCCACCTATTCGTGATCATGATCATGCTGTTCATTTGATTCCAGGAAGTGTTCCTCCAAACATCAGGCCTTATAGATATCCTTACTTCCAAAAGAGTGAAATTGAACGTATGATTGCAGAAATGTTAGAGGCGGGTATAATTCAACTTAGTCAAAGTTCTTTCTCTGCTCCTGTAGTATTGGTACACAAGAAGGATGGATCATGGCGCATGTGTCCGGATTATAGGGAGCTCAATAAGCTCACCATTAAAGATAAATTTCCCATTCCTGTGATTGATGAATTATTGGATGAATTACATGGAATAATTTATTTTACCAAGTTGGATCTTCGTTCAGGATATCATCAAATTAGAATGAAGACTGAAGATATTCCAAAAACAACATTTCGAACTCATGAGGGTCATTATGAATTTTTGGTCATGCCTTTTGGCCTTACCAATGCACCTTCTACATTTCAAGGGTTGATGAATTCCATTTTCAAACCCTTCCTTAGAAATTTTGTGCTAGTATTTTTTGATAATATACTAATCTACAGCAGGTCTTGGAAGGATCATGTTGAACATGTTGACAGGGTGCTCAAACTATTGCAGGAGAAACAATTATATGCAAAAAAATCCAAATGTTTCTTTGGAGTACAAGAGGTGGAATATCCGGGTCATATTGTATCTCACGAGGGTGTTAAAGTAGACCCTAACAAAATTAAAGCCATTAAGGAATGGAAAGTCCCCACAACCATAAAGAAGTTGCGAGGATTTCTCGGGTTAACAGGGTATTATCGCAAGTTTATTAAGAATTATGGGAGAATAGCAGCACCTCTAACAACATTATTGAAGAAAGATGCATTTTCATGGACTCCTGAAGCAGCTAAGGCCTTTGAACATCTTAAAGAGGCAATGTGCCTAGCACCGGTCTTAGCTACGCCAGACTTCACAAAAACCTTTATTGTGGAATGTGATGCCTCAGGAAATGGAATTAGTGATGTTTTAATGCAAGAAGGAAGACCCATTGCTTTTGAAAGTCGTCCAATCAAAGGAAAGTATTTACAAAAGGCTATTTATGAGAAGGAAATGTTGGCAATACTACATGCACTAAAGAAATGGAGACCTTACCTAATGGGAAGACACTTCAAGGTAAAAAGTGATCATGATAGTCTTAAACACTTTTTGGAACAAAGACTATCTTCAGAAGAGCAGCAAAAATGGGTCACAAAGATGTTGGGTTATGACTTTGAAATCATCTACAAAAAAGGGAAGCTAAATGTTGTTGCAGATGCACTCTCAAGAAAGGATGAGGAGGTGGAAGCATTGCTTTGTGCCATTTCTATTATCCAACCAGATTGGATAACTGGAGCAAGGGAGGAATGGAAGAATGAAGAAGAAGTGTGGACACTCATTCAAAAGTTGCAGCAAGATCCCAGTACATCTGATACATTTAGTTGGAAAAATGATTTCTTATGGTACAAAGATCGCTTATATCTTTGTACGAATTCCCAACTAAAACAAAAGATTATTTTGGAATTGCACACCTCTCCCGTAGACACTCGGGATTTTTAAAAACTTACCACAGGGTGAAGAAAGAATTTTTTTGGTATGGCCTTAAATCTGATATTCAAAAGTTTGTGGCAGAATGTTTGGTTTGCCAACAAAATAAAGTTGAGGCAATTAAGACCTCGCGTCTGCTACAACCTTTACCCATTCCAAGTCAACATTGGGAGGAGGTTTCAATGGATTTTATCACAGGTTTACCTAAGTCCAAATGAAAGAGTGTCATCATGGTGGTAGTTGATAGACTCACCAAGTATGCACACTTTTGTGCATTATCTCATCTATTTAAAGCAAGTATAGTTGCTACTGCATTTATGGAAACAATTCAAAAGCTACATGGAAACCCAAAGATTATTGTAAGCAACAGAGATCCCATTTTCACTGGAAATTTTTGGACGGAATTATTTTCTTGTTTGGGTAATCAACTAACCCATAGCTCATCTTATCATCCTCAATCTGATGGGAAAACTGAGATAGTGAACAATGTTTGTAAGGATATCTTCGTTGTTTTGTATCTGATAAAGAAACACAATGGGTCAAGTGGTTACCCCTAGCTGAATGACGGTATAACACTCCCTTCCATACTGCAGCAAAAATGACCCCATTTATGGCACTTTATGGATGTCATCCACCGTCCATCACATCACCTTTAAGAGAAAATTCTAAGGTTCAAGTAGTGGAAGATCACATCAAGCATCAACAACAAGTTCTCCAACTCTTAAAGGATAACCTAAATTTGGCACAAAATCGAATGAAACAACAAGCAGCTCAACATCGCAGCGAGAGAAGTTTTGATGTAGGAGACTGGGTATTTTTACGGCTAAAACCATACAAACAAATATCCCTCAAGCAAGCTAAGAAGGATAATAAATTATCGCCAAAGAACTATGGTCCTTACAAGGTGTTGCAAAAGATTGGTACTATGGCATACAAATTGGAGCTTCCTGCTTCTTCTCAAGTGTACCCAATTTTCCATGTTTCATGCTTAAAGAAGGTTATAGGTGACAAACTTCCAGTTCAAACAATATTGCCAGAACTTGATGAAGAAGGAAAAATCGTATTGGAACCTAAAGCAGTCACGGAAACAAGAACTCGACAGCTACGAAATAGATCAATTTCAGAGTATCTCATCAAGTGGAAGAACTTACCCACTGAAGATTCCACATGGGAGGATGAGAATTTTATACAGAAACATCCAGAGCTACTCAAGCGTTGAGGACAACACTTTTTTGAAGGAGAGGGGCATGTTAGGTCCCTATATTACTAGTGTAGTCCCTTATTGTTGTTAGTGTAGCCCCCTTATTGTTATTGTTGTATTTCTGTAGTCACCATATTGTTATTATTGTGCCCCATAAAACCCCACTATTGTTATTGTTGTGCCCTTACATTATTATTGTTAGGTCGGCTAGGATTCTATTGTGACCCCATGGACTCCTATATATAGAAAGGAGGTTTTGTCATTTGAATCATCCAAGAATTGTTCATTTATGTAATGTAAAGGAGGTTGCCCCCTCGAAGTGGCTAATTTCTAAGGCGTTGATCTCTATTTTCTTCTATTTTTGGAGTTGGTTTCATAACAGATGCACAGGTAGATATGAAGGAGAGACTTGATAAGACACAGATGGGGTTGGTTGGTGTGCCACTTAGCATGTTTGAGAATGCAAATGATTATGATCCAAATGGTGACATGGTTGATCATGATATATTCATGCAACAGCTAGATGCAGAGACTAGTGGGGCGTTACCTTGAGCAATTATGCTAATTTATGATGATATCATTTGATATTCATATGTTATGTTATTAACTTATTTGCTTTTAAGTTTTCTGTTTCAAACTTCAATTGTAGACTTCAGTTTAAACTTTATTTTGAATCTTGATATAATACGATATCTTAAACTTTATTTTCATTGTACATTGTTAGTAGTTACGTTGTGCAGTTACAAACTTACATGTATGATTGTATGATGTATGTTTTAAATTTTAAATTTGTTTTAGTTATATGATTCATTGATTTATAATTTTATCATTTATCCTTCATGATGTAAGTGTTATATAATGATAAAGATAAAGACAGTCACATCATAAATATTAAAATTTCAATGATATATCATATATTTTTATATTTTATAATTTTTAAGACCCCGACGTCCCCCCACGTTTCCTGAAAATTGGTGGGGAGCTTTTGCATAGGTTGCTCCCGCATATCCCTGCTCCCTCACCCCCACCTCCGGGATACTTGGTGGAACATTGCAATTAATTCCCATTAATTAATCAATTTCCCTAAGTTAGACATAGACATTTTTAATTATCAATCAATTAATTTAATCGAGTTGTCTCTAGGTGGAATTTCCAGAAAAGATTTATGCGTTCTAGAGCTCCAATGTGTTTTAGCCTCTCCATAAAGTTTGAGACTAGAACACTGTTGATTTGTGTAGCATCCGAAAGTGTTCAGAGTCTCAAACTTTGCTGAGAGGCTTGGACAACAGCATTCCAAAGAACCCAGAAACAGTTTGTGGAAATTCCACTCAATTCAAGAATTATTAAAATAATTAATTATTTTAATGAAGACCCTAAGTCTAAACTTAGGGAAATGAGATAATCAAAGGGTATTAATAAGTCAGAGTGTGAATCTTCTAGAAAACATGGATCAAGTCAAGTTTTAATCTTAGCCATTAATTAATCTTTTAATCTGGGTCATTGGTTCTCCAACAGGAAGATTATAAAAGAATCCTTGTGTAATATCTTGTTTCGGGAATATCTCTAAAACACGGCAAACTCCAACCAGAGATGGACAGGGAGGGCATTTACTAGATATGTCGCCTCTGAAAAGAGGACGAAATTTGGAGGCTAACTAGCCCTTTCCAGACTCTGTCTAAGAGTGTAATATAAACACACCAAGTGGTATAGAACTAGAATGCCCGAAAATATATAAAGATAACAATGCAGCAGATATACAATAGCATAGAAAGTATGTACGACAAACCATCCAGAAATATAGAGAGAGAATGCTAAGCCATTTTATTAAACTGAGAAATATAATAAAGTACAATAGGTGATCAGAGTGATGGCACCTAAACTTGCTCAAGGCAAGTGAAGAAATACTCTTAGAATACACAGGAAATGGCTGCTCTCTGAACTGCGTCCCAGCTGCTGGAAAACTGCCGTGTAGCTGCTACTGCTGAAATGAACTAATGACTAGGGGTTGTTCCCCTTGCCGGAATGAGCTGAAAAGCTGGAATCCTCCTCTACTCACCAATCTCGGCAAAACCCAGAAACCATATCAGAAATGGCTGACCCCCGAAAAACACCCCCTTGGGGAACTACGCTGGCCTCCAAGGCTCTGCGCAGAGGCTGAATAGGAATGAATAAAATTCAGCCTCAAACTCCACCAAAATCCTCCCAAAGGCAAAGGTTGATCCTCTGCTCAGTCTCCCAGCTCAAAACCCCTGCAAAAATCCCAATCCGGAGCTCCTCCTAGGTGGACTGCGTCCTCCCTCTCAATGACTGCGCAGTCTCTTTGAATGCTCGGCTCCGCAACAAACCCAAACACCAAAACCTCCTGCAAAATGCTGAAGAAAATACCTTGCCCGAGTAGGCACTCGGAAGTCCCCCGGGGCTAAGGGCGAGATCTCCGACCGGAGACACTCAATGCACTAAATAGTGCTGCAGACAGGCTAAACAGCCAACGTTCTCAAGAAGTCGAAACGACCAGCTCAATATCATCAACAACAAATGAATGAAATGAGAAGGCTCCTCCCTCTTTTATAACGTTGGCCTTCCTCCAAAACCCTAAGGCCTATCTCCTCAACGTAGCCTCTCTCTCTTGCCACGTGCTCATCCTCATCTGCGCAGTAGCGTCTAGAGCATACGTGGGCCCCCTCTCTACGTGGTGCTTGGCCCCTCTTAGCTGCCCTTTAAGTCACAACGTTGTGCTACTAGGGAGGGTGTTTTATTCCACTAAGTGAGTTAGACCCTCTCCACTCACTTTTTATTTATTAATAAACTATAGACGGCAAAATTGAACAAAATCGAATATTTCAATTAGCTGTTGCTAATTAGGAATATTACAGTCTCCCCCGGCAAAATGTTGCTTGTCCTCAAGCAACTGAAGTGATGGATGCTGCAAAATCTTCTCACTCTCCCAAGTGGCATCCTCATCCGGCAAATTCTTCCACCTCACCAAGAATTCCTGGACTGTCCTGCTCTGTAGCTGCCTCTCCCTAGTATCAATAATAGCCTCTAGCTGCAACACCAAATGCCCCTCATCATCCGTGGGTGGTAGCTCATCTGTCACTGTCACCTGCTGCCCCAGTGCCTTCTTCAGGCATGATACATGAAAAACGTTATGAATCTTGCTGCCTTGGGGCAACTCCAACTCATATGCAACCTGTCCAATCCTGCGTATCACCCTGTATGGCCCATAAAAGCGGGGCTTGAGCTTCTCAGCTCCCTTCTGCTTTAGTGACGACTGTCGGTATGGCTGTAATCGTAGGTAGACCAAGTCCCCTACCTCAAACTGTCTCTCCACCCGACCTCTGTCGGCATACAGCTTCTGCTGGTTTTGTGTTGTAGCCATATTATCCTTGAGAGCTCGGAGAATGTCCTGACTCTCTTGGATCCAAATCTTGGCTCTAGGAGCCTTGCTAGCACCGAACATCACATCAGCAAAAGATAAGGAATGATACCCATACAAAGCATAAAATGGTGACATACCAATGGACATGTGATGTGTCGTGTTATAGCAGTACTCCCCCAGATGCAACCACTTCAGCCATGCTCGCTGCTGCCCACTGACATAGTTACGCAAGTAGCCCTCCAGCCACTTATTAACTATCTCTGTCTGTCCATCCGTCTGTGGGTGATAACTGGTACTCGGTGTCAACTCCGTCCCCACTAACCGGAAAAGCTCCTGCCAAAATCCGCCCATGAAGCGGCTGTCCCTGTCACTGATGATGGTCTTAGGAAGACCATGTAGCCTGAAACCTCTCTGAAGAACAGCTCGGCCACCTGTGCTGCTGTGTAATGCGCGGATATGGCGAAAAAGTGCGCATACTTTGTCAGCCGATCAACGACGACAAAGATACAATCCTTTCCCTGCACCATGGGCAACCCTGTGATGAAGTCCATCGAGATACTCTCCCATTTCCCCTCCAGAATGGGAAGAGGCTGCAAATCCTGCGGGATGGCTCATCTCCCCCTTGTTCCTCTGACAAACATCGCACTTCCTGATGTGCTGGAGTACGTCCTCCTTAAGGCCCTTCCATGAGAACCTCTCTCTAATGGCCCGGTAGGTTTTGGTAAACCCCTGATGGCCTGCCAATGGTGAAAAATGTGATGCCTAGAGTATCTTCTTCTTAAGCTGAGATCCCTCAGTCAAGAAGATCCTGTCCCTGTAGTAGATGATCTCATCGACCACCCTGTACCTGTCATCCGCCACCTATCCATCCAGAACCTCACATGCAAATTTGTCCTTGGAGTACTCCACTAATAATCGAGCCCTCCAATCTGTATCCAAGCTCATAAGAGATAACGTGGCTGGTCTATGTGAAAGGGCATCTGCTACCATGTTATTCTTACCCTTGACATACTCAATGTCAAAGTCATATGCTTGGATCTTACTAATCCACTTCTGCTGCCTTTCTTGTAGCTTCTTCTGCTCCAAAAAGAACCTGAGGCTGTTGTGATCAGTCCTCACCCTGAACCTGTTCCCTACCAAATACTGCCGGAATTTGGCCAAGGCATGCATAATGGCCAGCATCTCCTTGTCGTATATAGAATACAACCTCTCGTGCGGAAGGAGCTTCCGGCTCTCAAAGGCTATAGGGTGTCCCCCCCTGCAGCAATACTACGCCGATCCCCTCTCCTGACGCATCACACTCCAAAACAAATGGTTGCGTAAAATCCGGCAATGCAAGCACTGGGCTGCTACTCATCACCTCTTTGAGCTTGTCAAAGGCTCGCTGCGCCGTATCCGACCAACTGAAAGCCCCGTTCTTCGTCAAATCTGTAAGGGGTGCAGCAAGTTGTGAGAAACCCTTGACGAACTTCCTATAATAAGTACATATGCCAATGAATCCTCAAAGTTCCGTCACGTTCCTTGGCTCCGGCCAATCCCTGATGGCTCTAATTTTCTCCTCATGGACTCTCACTCCGTCCACTCCAATAATGTGACCCAAATACAACATCTCCATCATCCCAAACTCACACTTGGAGAGCTTAGCATAGAACTGTTGCTCTTCCAAGATATGTAGTACTGCATCTATATGATGGAGATGCTCCTCCCAAGTCCTGCTATATGAGAGTATGTCATCGAAGAAGACCAATACAAACTTCCTCAGATGACTGCGGAAGATATGGTTCATGCAAGACTGAAAAGTAGTTGGTGCATTGGTTAGCCCAAAAGGCATAACCAAAAACTCAAAGTGCCCATAATGACATCTAAAGGCGGTCTTGGGAATGTCCTGTTCCCTCACGCGAATCTGATGGTACCCTGATCTCAAATCAATCTTCGAGAAGAACTTGGCTCCTCTCAACTCATCCATCAACTCATCGATCCTGGGTATAGGATACCTGTTCTTCAGGTCTTCTTGTTCAGGGCCCTATAGTCAATGCACATCCTCAAGGTGTCGTCTTTCTTCTTCACCAACACTACGGAAGAAGCAAACAGACTCATGCTTGGTTTGATGTGCCCAAGAGCCAGCAACTCCTAGATGGCCCGCTCAATCTCATCCCGATAGGCTTTGGGATGCCTATAGGGGGTAGGAATCACCGCCTGAATGCCCTGCTCAAGCTCTATGGTGTGCTCGAACCCTTGGTCTGGTGGCCGACCTCGTGGTATATCCCCAAACACTGCCTCATACCTGTCAAGGATGGCCTGTATATCAGGATGAACTACCTGACCTGTGGTCTCTGCCTCTGATGCCCGCAACTCAACCGCCCACTCTATGTCTCCCTTCCGGAAATCTGCCTCCATCCGGTGTGCCGAAACAGTCTAAGGTGGGTAAGTGTGCATCCCGTGGATCTTCTCGTGCTTCCCGGTCTTCTTATCATCCCACTCCATCTCTAAGGCCTCCCAATCTATGGTGACCTTCCCCAGAGTAATCAACCACTGAACACCCATTACCACATTGGTATTCGGTATGTTGACCATGAAAAAGTGATCGGTCACGGTGTAGGTACCCATCGTCACTGCCAACTCTGGAACATATCGGGCACACTGCATCATCTGGGCTCTCGAGACCAAAACTGAAAATCCGTCAAAGCTCTCAGTCAATATACCTCTCCGCTCGACCATCTGTGCATCATTGAAGTTGTGGGTTGCCCCACTGTCAACCAAAACTGACACTCGCTAGCCACGTATTGTCCCTCGTACGCGCAGCGTCAAATACTTGGGAACTCCTCGCAAGGCTGCAAGAGTCCCTCCTGTGGGTGCAAAAGCTACACGTCCTGTCCCTGGAGGTGGAAGTGGCAAGTGATCCTGGGCCGTCCGACTATCTCCTGCCTCCTCATCATCCTCCTCATATTCTTCCCTGCTATCATCGGAGAAGACCTCAATGAAGTGTGCTTTGCCAGCAGCACACCTACGCCCTGGTGCCCACGACTCCTAACAAGTGAAGCACAGCCGCTTCTTCCTCAGCTCCCTCCTGGCATCATCATCTATCTGTGCCTGTCCTGGATTCCCCTTTGGAGGTGGAACCCTCACATCTTTCCCCTTGGACTGGAAACCCTGTCTCTGGGGGTAAGGTGTATGAGTCCTGGGCAATGCATCCTGTAAATCCTGCGTCCTGCTAATAGCATCCTGGAGTGTAGCTGGTCTAGTAGATCTCACTAAACCCCATAGTGGCTCTGCTAACCCCTCCACAAACATATAGATCGTCCGTGCTACGGATAGATCTGGCACCATCACTGAAACCCTCAAGAAATTTGCAATGTATGTCTCGGGGCTCCCAGTCTGCTTGAGCCTTGTCAGCTCAACAAAGTGTTGTTCTGGATCCCTCCGGTCAAATCGCTCCATCAATCTCCTGGTAAACTCAGCATACGACGTCACTGTAGAGTGTTCGAGTGTGACCATCCCATGGAACCACCAATCCTAGGCCTCACCATCCAAATGTAATGTCGCCACCTTGATGGCCTCTGTCTCTAACATCTGGTTAAGCTGGAAATAGATATCCAGCGTCTCCACCCAAGACTTTGCCGAAATATTTGATGATCCATCAAACGTAGGCAAATGGAATCTGCTAGATGTGCGGTGGCTATCCCCATCATGATAATGCCAGTGTCCTCTATGATGGTCACGGGGTCTACTGTCCCACTGGAGCTGAACAAAATCTCGGAATGAGAGAGCATCCCTGAACTCCTGCCCATATGCCTGATACTCTGCAAAATATTCGCCCATGTGTCCGGGCTCTGTCTCCTGCTGGGCTCCTGCCCCTGTATCTGCTCCCAAGAAAGTGGGCATGGTAGATCGTGTAGGTGCATGTGAAGCCATCGGCTAAATAGTATCACACTGCGCAACACCATGCTCCGGTAAATGGTGGGACGTACCAGATCCCTCACCCACCTGGAATACCCGTGGAGTCTCACACTGTCTAGCCTCTACAGCGGTGAATCTCTGACTCATCACCTCAATCTGCCTCGCTAAATCCTGCACCGATTTGAGGAGTGCCTCCCCAAATTGTTTGGCCTCAGTGTCGTCTGCCATCGACTCTCTCTGCTCTGAATCTAATACAGGCTCCTCCTGTTCTCTGTCTGTCACAGGCTCCTCCTGCTCTGTGTCCACCACCCGAACACAGTCTCCCTCTCCGTAGGTATTCTCCAACCTACGCTCACGATCTTTGTACTTCCTGCCTCTGTAACAAATATATGGCCTCTTTCCCGGTGTCATAGACAACTAGCTCCACAGGTTGAGCTAGAACTATGCTCTGATACCACTGTAATATCCCGTTTCGGGAATATCTCTAAAACACGGCAAACTCCAACCAAAGATGGACTGGGAGGGCATTTACCAGATATGCCGCCTCTGAAAAGAGGACGAAATCTGGAGGCTACCTAGCCCTTTCCAGACTCTGTCTAAGAGTGTAATATAAACACACCAAGTGGTATAGAACTAGAATGCCCAAAAATATATAAAGATAACAGTGCAGCAAATATACAATAGCATAGAAAGAATGTACGACAAACCATCCAGAAATATAGAGAGAGAATGCTAAGCCATTTTATTAAACTGAGAAATATAATGAAGTACAATAGGTGATCAGAGTGATGGCACCTAAACTTGCTCAAGGCAAGTGAAGAAATACTCTCAGAATACACAGGAAATGGCTGCTCTCTGAATTGCGTCCCAGATGCTGGAAAATTGTCGTGTAGCTGCTACTGCTGAAATGAACTGATGACTAGGGGCTGTTACCCTTGCCGGAATGAGCTGAAAATCTGGAATCCTCCTCTACTCACCAATCTCGGCAAAACCCAGAACCATATCAGAAATGGCTGACCCCCGAAAAACACCCCCTTGGGGAATTACGCTGGCCTCCAAGGCTCTGCGCAGAGGCTGAATAGGAATGAATAAAATACAGCCTCAAACTCCACCAAAATCCTCCCAAAGGCAAAGGTTGATCCTCTGCCCAATCTCCCGGCTCAAAACCCCTGCAAAAATCCCAATCCGGAGCTCCCCCTAGGTGGACTGCATCCTCCCTCTCAATGACTGCGCAATCTCTTTGAATGCTCGGCTCCGCAACAAACCCAAACACCAAAACCTCCTACAAAATGCTGAAGAAAATACCTTGCCTGAGTAGGCACTCGAAGTCCCCCGGGGCTAAGGGCGAGATCTCCGACCGGAGACACTCAATGCACTAAACAGTGCTGCAGACAGGCTAAACAGCCAGCTTGCTCAAGAAGTCGAAATGACCAGCTCAATATCATCAACAACGAATGAATGAAATGAGAAGGCTCCTCCCTCTTTTATAACATTGACCTTCCTCCAATACCCTAAGGCCTATCTCCTCAACGTAGCCTCTCTCTCTCTTGCCACGTGCTCATCCTCATCTGCGCAGTAGCTTCTAGAGCATACGTGGACCCCCTCTCTGCATGGTGCTTGGCCCCCCTTGGCTCACCTTTAAGTCACAACGTTGTGCTACTAGGGAGGGTGTTTTATTCCACTAAGTGAGTTAGACCCTCTCCACTCACTTTTTATTTATTAATAAACTATAGACGACAAAATTGAACAAAATCGAATATTCTAATTAGTTGTCGCTAATTAGGAATATTACAGCTTGAGGGTCACTTGGAAAATAAGTCGGGCATACACTCAGTACCCGAAGGAGATCCATTCTGATGTAAAATTCGATCTCAATGGGAGAGTTGTAGGGCAAGAAGTTGCAGAAGAGAAGGAGGAGGTCAGGGGTGATCGAGATCAGGGTCGGAGGGCAGCAGTGGGTCACTGGAGGCAGCTTGAGGCTGCAGCGCAGAGACTCCATGCAATCTCCACGTAGATTCATGCAGTCCAGCGCTGGGACCATGCAGAGAATCACACAGAGTGATGGAGGGGCATGCAGGGGTTGTTCTGGGTGTCAGAGAATTGTCCGAGTAAGCCGGAAATTCAGTCTCAGGTGGTTCAGAATTTATCTGCTGTTATTTTCCCTGTAAAGATATCATTTGCTGAAGAATTAATAAAATCCTCATCTGTTGCACCGGTTTTCCCACATTGGGTTTTTCCAAGAACAATTGTCCAAAAATAACTGTATACATGTGATTGATTCTTGTGCTTATGTTCTCTACTGTTTATTTCTCTGCATATATATTTGTGAATGTTGCAGTAGTATTTATTTCGATATTTGCTAGAAGATTTTTGAATAATGACTTATTGAAATAATAAGTAGGAGAAATAAATCTATCACTGCAACTGTTTGTAAATTTTTCACAAACACCTCTCCAATGTTACAAAAATCAACATGTAATCCCCTCAAACTTGTCTTTATACCTTAGAGTTGATGATGCAATATTGCTAGATCGACTTTAGTCACAAAACCCTTGCTGCAAAATAAAAAATTCTGCTACCGTAAAATAATTCACTGCTGCAGAAATCTTGTGATCTCTGATCTCCCCCAGAGAGTTTCTAAAGCTTTGATGCAATGTTAAAATCTTTTATACCAGATTTGATTTACTTTACTTCAACAATTTATTAAAACCCAAAATAAATTTATCTCGAATAATTCTGAAATTGTTGAGAAAATAAACGAACTAATATATTAACTCATAAATCAAAATGAAGCCTCGAGGGTTAGCTCAATTGACCGAGTCCTTGTCATTAAGGCACTTCTATTATTGAGAGGTCACGAGTTTAGTTCTCTCGACATTGTCGGGGTCAAGCTCTGTGTTTGAGCTAGTAGAAAGTGATCCTTTCGGGTAGATCTACCTAGTACAATTATTTTGTGGACATAGCGGTCACTGATCTCTGAGGATTGTGAACCACACATAAAAATAAAAATAAAAATAAAAATAAAAAATTCAGGAAATAAAATGTAGTGAAAATAAAATGGAGAGATCAATCACATTACAATAGCAAATTTGTACCCAACACAATCTTCCTTCGTTTAAATTTCTCAAGAAAATTTGGGCCTAGACCCACAAAGAATACATAGAAAAATACAATTGTTGGGAACATGGAAACTCAGCCCCAATGGGAAAATCGACCTCAAGGAAATCAGCCTCTGGAAAGCGACCCCCCTGAAGAAACTTGACCCTGGAGAATTAGACTTGTCTCACCAGCAAATTGGCCCCCTTTCTTCTCATCTCACACGGCCCTTGTGCACTTGAGAAAATCAGCTTCTCTAGATATTTTGGCCTCCTCCACAATTCAGCCCTCCTCTTCATCAACTCGGCCTCCCTCTTTCCTAAACTCTCTCTCCCTGAATTTCTCCTGAAACACTTCTCCTCACTCTTTTCAATCTAGTCAAGCCTCTCACTCTAGAGAAAATTGCTTCCTCTACATTGTGTGTAGGGCCCTAGCGTTGAATATTAGGCTGCCCCTCAGAAATTATTGTTTTTTTTAAATTGCATTGGTCCTTTGTTGCATTGTACAGAACTCACCAGTTCAATGAAAAAAGGTCGGTTCGATAGCAGACCAGGTTTTTCCAGTTCCCATAACAATCGTTGAAACAAATCTGACCAAAAACATATCACAAGTGCAGATCGCCTCTCTCAAGCGTAAACAACACAGTGCACACCAATCACGAGAGTAACCTAGGTATCTCACCTACAACCCTTTGACAGATCCAAATGCTTGTCTTAGGCACAGGTTAGCTTCATTCATTGATGCTAAGGCATCACACATGGTGAAATCCTTCTCAGTCCACCCCACAGATGGATCCTGGAAGATTATAGATAATGTGCTCTAATAAGTAATAACGCATTGAATTTTCAAGATGTGGTAAGCAGATTTGCACTTTTAAAACAAAATCATAGTCACTAGGAAATTGAGAACTTAATCTCCTAACAAAACTGCAGAAAACAAGCACTAAATCTACAAAACACATAAGTCTGAAAAAATACAAACAGCATGTTATGTGAAAATTTCTGAATCTAAATTACAGAAACCCTACTGCAGTTTTCTGATTTACTTCTCCTACTTGTTTGATTTAATTAACAAGTTATTTTTCTAAATATTCAGTAAAACATCAAAGTAAACACTACTGCAGCCTACACATACATGCAAATCAGGTACTAAAGAATAAAGCCCACATGACAAAGGACACAATATTTTTCGGACAAATGTCCCCGGAAAAACCCAATGTGGGAAAACCAGTGCAGTAGCTCTTAGAGGGTTTTATTATTATACAGAATTCTGAATACATTCAAGGGCACCAGACATGGTTTTCCCAAACAAAGTAAATCTCGGCAGATGTACCTCTATCACTCGAAGATAGAAAATACGATTGATTCATCTGAAGCTTCACACCTACTAGATCTGTTGAAAACGAGCTCTTTCTGGCCCACTAGAACCCCAGCGCTGTCTCTCTCAACACTGCATCAGCGTTACGGCCCTGCGTAAGCCTCTACGCAGCACAGGCTAGCCCTGCGTCACTCTGGCTGAGCCTACGCTGCTTCTGCGCAGCTCTAGCTTGCCCTGCGTCACCCTAGTTGAGCCTACGCTGACTCTGCATTGCTCTCGCTGGGCTTGCGTCACCCTTGTTGGGTCTCTTCGTTGCTCTGGTACGGATCTGCCTCTTTGCCAATGTATCCTCAGCCTTGGATCTGAAATCCCACTACCGATCTGCCCCTTACTGCACTACGAGCTCACTCGAAAATTCTCAACAAATCGCGCCCCAAAATTTCGACTTAGCTCAAATGCTGCTACTATGTGTGTGTTCTCCAACTGACCCCAAGCCTTCCTTTAATACTTTTCTAGTTGAACATTCAACGGCCATGATCTAATCTCTAATTGACGGCTAAGATTAGAAAAGACTTGATCCACGTCACTTAGAACATTCTCACCCACATGTCTAAATTAATTCACTTTAATTATTTAATTTCCCTAAGTTAGACTTAGGGTCTCCATTAAAATAATTAATATTTTGAATAACTTAGGTTCTGGGTGAAATTTTTCCAAACGATTTCTGGGTCTTGGAAATCTCATGTGTTCTAGCCCCTCCACAAAGTTTCAGAGCTAGAGCACATCCGATGTTACCCAGAGTCTCAACACTCCCTCTTAGCGAGGAATGTGCTCTAGCAACAGTTCACTCCAGAAGCATTACTCTGATCCATGGCATCAGTTCCCTGCGTTGCTGATGCTTGGTTGCTGCCCCTCATCCATTGCGTTGTTGCCTTTTGTACTGCTGTCCATGACTCTGCCACAGTCACTGCCTCATCTATACTGCAACTCCCTCTCAAATGTTGCATCATGCTGCCCATAGCACTACCACTGTTAACTGCTGCACTACAACTCAGTTGCTGAGAAGTAAGCAACTGAAGGACATCACCCAAAATACTGACAGACAAGTCGGTTTGGCTGCATCTCGATATTGAAGCACCCTCTGTTGTTGGACTGCGCTGACCCTCTGAAGCTTTACGTTGTCTGCTGCTCTACACTACGTAAGCATTGCCTCTGCCTTGTTGCTACCTCTCCTCTGCGCTGCTACAGTCTTTAGTGTCCCAGCACTGCCAAAGTGCCTCCATGATCCTCTGCAGCAACTAACTCCAGTCATCCTGCTACTGTCTTTAAGGGCTCTCGTAGCTCGTATGTGATCCAAGAGTTTGGGCACCTCAAGGATCCCGCCCCCATCTACAGTTCAAGAGAACTACATATCAATGTCGCCCCACCTCTTCTCTCGAGGTACATGAGCACTCATGGCCACATTATCATCACTGCCATCATCCCCCTTGGTTGTCGTAGCCTTGGAATCTGAATCTTCCTTGCCCTTCTTCTTCTGAGGAAAAGTATTGGCAAAGTGTCCCAATTCACCACATCTAAAGCACCAGACCTTTGAGAGGTCCTTCTTCTTCTTCCTTTGTTGTGTCGTTGTCCCTTAAATGCAAGGGCCGCATCTTCCTCCTCCTCCTTTATCTTGGCTCCTCCGTTGTTGTTGTCCATCTTGGTCATTCTCTTGATCTCCTCTTGACGAAGAGTTGCCCATATCTCCTCCCAATTTGGAAGTTGTGCTCTGCCCAAAATACTTTGGACAAAGGTCTCCCAATCATCAGTGACTGCATTCAAGGCAGTCCTCACCATGAGACCCTCATCAAGAGTTGCCCCCATAGCAACTAGTTGATCTCGAATTGCTTGCAATCTAAGGAGGAAGGGATCGATTTACTCTCCCCTGTGCATCTAAAATAGTCGCAGTTGATTCTCCGGAAGCATCTTCCTTTGGACAGAGGTGCCTTGATACATCCTGGTCAATGTTTTCCACATTTCATTTGTCGTGTTCTTCTCGGAAATATGTGGGACCACATGATCCTTCACCTCGTCCATAATCAAGCGCTTGGCCTTTGCTTGCGCTACCTCATACTTCTTCAACGGATCAGCATCAACTGGAACAACCATATCCTTCTCGGCACAATCTTTGATGCGATACTCATCCAGGATAGATAGGATCCTGGCCTTCCAGATGACGAAATTAGATGCACCATCTAACCTCTCCTGATCCCTCAATCCATGAGAGGCCATCTCTGCTCAAAAATGTCGAAACGGATGCTCTTATCCCTTCTTTTGTTGCTGCTCTCAGCAAGAGACCATATCTGGGCTTCTTGGCAATAGAAAACCCTCTAGAGAATACGCTCCCTTGACCAGTTATTTCCTTCTCAGAAATCCTCCACTAAAATTGTCGAATCAACCCTCTCCAATCACTCCATTGATTGGATCTCAGACTTCTTGGCTAGAAAGTCTAATGAGGAATTGTTTCCCCTTTGTCAATCCCCGCTAGACACTGTTCAGCACCGGCAAAAACAATGCCCCACCAGCAACTTCGAAGAACAAAACTGCACTTCCAGCCACGGCAACCAGCACAGCGTAACCCCTTCTTGGACTGCATCACCCTCTTGGGCCTGCGTCAGCTCTACGTGAGCTTGACAAGCTCTGTGTCAGCCTCTGCGTCAACTCTACGTGAGCAGACAGGCTCTGTGTCACCCCTGCAGGATCTCCATTATCCCTCTGGTGTTGCGCTGCCTCTTTCTGGATCTGTGCAGCTTCAGCCACCTTCTTGCAGCAAAAAGATTTCGTTGCTTTGCTAATGGCTTCAACTCCCCCTGATCTGCGATTGCTTTGATACCATGTGAAAATTTCTGAATCTAAATTACAGAAACCCTACTGCAGTTTTCTGATTTACTTCTCCTACTTGTTTGATTTAATTAACAAGTTATTTTTCTGAATATTCAGTAAAACATCAAAGTAAACACTACTACAGCCTACACATACATACAGATCAGGTACTGAAGAATAAAGCCCACATGACAAAGGACACAATATTTTTCGGACAAATATCCCAGGAAAAACCCAATGCGGGAAAACCGATGCAGCAGCTCTTAGAGGGTTTTATTATTATACAGAATTCTGAATACATTCAATGGCACCAAACATGGTTTGCCCAAACAAAGAAAATCTCGGCAGATGTACCTCTATCACTCGAAGACAGAAAATATGGCTGATTCAGCTGAGGCTTCACACCTTCTGGATCTGCTAAAAACGAGCCCTTTCTAGCCCACTAGAACCCCAGCGCTACCTCTCCCGGCACTGCGTCAGCTTTACGGCCCTGTGTAAGCCTTTGCGTAGCACAGGTTGGCCCTGCGTCACTCTGGCTGAGCCTACGCTGCCTCTGCGCAGCTTTGGCTTGGCCTGCGTCACCCTGGCTGAGCCTACGCTGCCTATGCGCTGCTCTGGCTAGTGCATCACCCTTGCTGGGTCTTTGCGCTGCTCTGGTACAGATCTGCTTCTCTGCCAATGTATCCTCGGCCTTGGATCTGAAATCCCACTGCCGATCTGCCCCTCACTGCACTACAAGCTCACTTGAAAATTCTCAGCAAACCGCGCTCCAGAATTTCGACTTAGCTCAAGTGTTGCTACTATGTGTGTGTTCTCCAACTGACCCCAAGCCTTCCTTTAATACTTTTCCAGATGAACATTCAACGGCCGTGATCTAATCTCTAATCAACGGCTAAAATTAGAAAAGACTTGATCCACGTCACATAGAACATTCTCACCCACATGTCTAAATTAATTCACTTTAATTATTTCATTTCCCTAAGTTAGACTTAGGTTCTCCATTAAAATAACTAATATTTTGAATAACTTAGGTTCCGGGTGGAATTTCTCCAAACGATTTCAGGGTCTTGGAGATCTCATGTGTTCTAGCCCTTCCACAAAGTTTCGGAGCTAGATCACATCCGATGCTACCCAAAATCTCAACATGTTATAGAAGAACTAAGAACAACATACTGTAATGTACTAAATCTGAATAACTAGACTTCTAGAAATTGTAGACAGCAAGTAAACATAGCAGCATGTAATCACTCATATCTTAATTAACTGAAAGAATAATGATGACACAGCGATAGCTCAAAACGCTACGTTTCTTCCCTTATCCCTGTATCTCCTTTATGGATTAGGAGAACTAGGATTTGCGTGCTGAACTTGACCATCCCAGTGGTGTGCCTGTTGAAAATAGTAGCGAGAAAGGTTTTCTTGACTTGTGCCTTAGTAAAGATAGACTTCACTCAAGTCTTTCTTTAGATCCACAAGTTCCTAGAAATTAGGACAAGTCAAGAAGCAGTTAACTCATGCGCAGGAATTGGAGGCTCAGTTCTGTTTGCCTTCAAGTGCAAGTTATATTTGGAAAGAGACGAGTTAGAGAGCTTCAAGTTGTATTTGAGGCAGGACAAGTTGAAGAGCCAGTCCGACTCAGTTAGCAAGTCGTACTCAACTCGTATTCCAAAATTAACTTGCCAGATTTAGCATGATCGAAAAGCTTATGAGGACGAAGGCACATCATTGTACATTATTGTTGAGCACGAGTTTTGTGTGAGAGCTGGTTGTGAGAAGAGCGTACCTAGGAGCAGCCTATGCACAGATCCTTGACAGAGAATTTCCTTGCAGAAAGTGCGCTAAGATTTAGGAATTAATTCCTAAATAATAGGGCCTGTCCAGTGCTAGGAAATAGGAGCCAGACAGCGCAAGGATTTAGGAGCTGGGTCGGGGTTTCTTGCAAGCAGGTTTCAGCTAAATATTAGCAGTGAGAACAAGCTTGTTCTCTAGTGAAACAGATTGTCTTGTAACGAATTCTATATTGCTCAATTCTGTCAATAAAATTCTACAGCTAGCAGAGGGTTCCCCCAATTGGGTTCCCTAGAAAAAATTTGTGTTTGATCGTGTCTGACTGTATTTCTTTATCTCTATGTATTATTTTATATCCACTGCTTATTCATTGTAGAGAAATCCTGTGTCTTGGTGCAACAAATTAGTTTCAGATTTGTTCATTCAAGCAGTTGCAGGATTTCAAGGAAAATCTACAATGCCTTCTCTAAAAGAAGCAAACGCTAACAATAGACTGGCTAGAATAGTGCCCCCAACCTGCAATTCTTCTCCAATTCTATCAATGGACATATCTTCTCTGCATAGATAATGGCATACTAAGTTAACAATTCATTGAGTGAAATTTGTGAAAAGGATGCCATTGTTGTGAAATCCAGTCAGTATTGTTATTTTTAACATGGTCAGAATGAAACGCCCTCTGAAGCTGATTACTATGTCAAAGGAATGGAAAAAGTGTATTTCCCAGACTATGATAAGGAATTATGTCACTCCCATCATTCAAAATCTCTGGTTTCTGCTATAAAAGCTGCAGATTCCAAGGGTACAATGGCTGTCATAGAAGAGCCAGTTGCTAGGAAGGTGCTGATGCAAACTACCTCAATTAATAATGAATAATAATTATTTACTCCTTGAGGAATATGTGGATTTGTCCCTACTATAATGGATGCTCAGGTAAAGTGACCAAGAGGTTAACTCCAATTGCCTGAGGAGGCAGGGGCGATGATATAACAATGGAGCAAATCATTTTCATCTGTTCTTGATTAGCAAGAAACCCCCATTGGGAGAAAATGATCCAATGAGGGAGAGAATCGATTTTCTTCCAGTCATGTGTAAAATCAAGTTTGGTCATTAACTCCACTAATTGAAATTCCTACCAACCAGCTTGCTTTTATATATTAGCCTCCCTGAAATGGGAGAGGGGTCTACAATCCTAACTCTTGTGCTACACTTTTGGGCTCATTTTGCACTCTTGGCTTTTGATCTATACTTTAGCCCCTTTCAACTTTTGTTGTTGCTTATTGGACTGTTGGTTAATTGCCTTACCTGCACCTATGGAGGTTATGCAGTGGGACATTGATGCAAGGGGCATTATTGCTGCAGTGGCTCTCCATGTATATCCTGCCTCTTATTCTACATGGAACCAACAATGAGTTTTTGAAGATTAGCTCTTCCTTTTATCCAGTTGGGGTTAACAAGGAGACCTTAGTCTGGTTAGAGCCAACAAAGTATATACTATTCCTGGCTGTAGTAGAAGTGCTCTCCTTCAAAACCCTTGATCTAGCATATCTCTTACCTTTATTTAGTTGGGAATGCAAGGTAGTTTTGGGCTAGCATACTGATTTTCACATGAGTTAGTTGACGCCAACAAGAAGACCTAAACCTGGTTAATAGGTTAGGTACAGCTAGGTGATTTCTGTTGTAAAACTGTTTGTGATTTGTGATGCTGAGAGGGGTATGCTCCCATAATTGTGCTCCCTTATCATATCATTAGCCCCGCTTGGGTTTAACAGTCATGTAGGAATGTCTGCGGTTGGGAGGTGAATCCATCCTTTTGGCAACTTGTTTGACAGCTCTTGTCTTTTAAATGATAGGTATTGAGATCGGGAGCCCATTTTGCATGCTCCGATGTAATTTATATTATGCTTAGAGATGAAGTACATCAATGTGCTTAATCATTTGAGATATTATAGCTGGAATGTAATAGTTGATTTACGCTTCTTATATTTTTTCAGGGTTACTAGTCTAGAATAGCATTACTGTTCACGCAATTATTAAGTTGGCACCAAAGCTGCTTATGAGAGCTAAGATTTAGGTGTGTGCGCCAGTTGGGCTGCCAGACCTAGTTAAGTTAATTTGGTTATGTTATGAAAGCTAAGTTTTCATGAGCCCATTGTGATCTGGTTTTGAGAGTGTATGAGAGGTTGTCTATGTGAGAATCATTGGAGAGTCGTATGTGTATGTGAACTCAATACGTTATAGAAGAAAGTAACAACTGGTGACTAAGACTTTAGTTGGTGTACGTCTGCCCAGACCGTTGGGTCATAATTCTTCATAGTCAAATGATCGAGAATGTTCGATCGACACTTTATATGTTGTCAGTCATTGTACCCAGGTCCCAATGTGCTCAACCTGTGAAGTCTATAAAAACAAACACCTCAAAATGGCTGACCATAGCATATCTGTCTGATTGTGAAATTCACCCTATATTTTGATCAACCAATGAGGATGCCTTCTATATCTAGCAGTGTTGAAAACATTGGCATCGGTAAAAAATCGGCGACTCGGGGAGGGTCCAGAAAATATCTTCTTGGAAACATCGGCGAAAAAAATTGGCAAACTGCGGCGAACGCCATATTCTAGCATGCTGCGACTACTAGATATAAAGTGAATTTCCATCCAAGGCTCGGATGGTACCGATGGAAAACCAATGATACCAATTTCATATCCCATAGTGTTATTCAAGTTTCGAATGGGCTCATGTAACAAATATGGGTGTTCCTGACAACCAGGAAACCTAGGGTCCTGCATGTCGTGACATCTCCCACTAAACACAGGGATAAGCGAAGGATGGCCTTCTAATTGTTGGTTGGCAAAATGATCCAACAGCAGTAGATGCACCAAATAAAATGTAGTCTATAAAAACCATACACTGCAGCAACTACTTGTAACAAATTAACGTCATCAAATAAGGGAGATATTAGGCCATAGAGCAGCATCATTAAGAAATTGTAACACCACCCAACAGCCCAACATGGTCTGAATGGGTGACACAGATATATAATCTCGTTAAACTATGGATTCTAAGTACATCATAGAGGAAGTTATTAGTTCGAAAAACTCGGTGGGGGTCATCAACTCAGAAAGCTCAGGAGAAAATTGGCAAAAGCATGGAAGCATAGACTCGGAAAACCCAGGATAAATAAAAAAGTTTGGGAACACAATGAAAACATTGTAATGTAAGCCAATAGACCAACATGATCTGAATGCTGGATAAATACAGTTAACCTCAAAGCATTAAGGAATATAATGACAGAGAAGCCAGATCATCAAATAACTTTTGTTTCCCTAATTTCCACTCAAATCAAGAACTTATATAGGATGAAAATAACCTAGTTTAAACATTGACCTTTGTATTGAGGTCCTGAGATTCTATGAACCATTTTATTAGCTTCAGTAACTCGTTGAGCTTCTCAGATGTAAGTACCTGCTTGAGAGAGCTGTTCTTTGTTATAGTGTAGTTGGACTATCAGATTTCCAAAACTACTACTAAAATAGAGCTGGTACAGACACATGGAAAGCCAAAATATAAGGATGTACCTGATATTGACTCCTCCATTGAAGGCATAGCGTACTACATTGTCACGAACCCACATGTCAGCAGCTTCAGAAGACGAACTGATAGTTTCCAGCAAGTCATTAGTAATGCCCACCATGACTTGAATATCAGAGCCGATCAGAGCCTCCAAGACCTTGGGATCTGCATCAAAGATCTTCACTTTCATAATGTGATTGGCCTTTAGCAACTTCACAACAATGGAGGGAGCCAGTCTTTGTGATGACAGAGTTCCCCAGTTCACACCAATGTCACCCAACACACCAAAGCTGGATGCCCAGATTATCCATGTGAATGACACCAGTGTTCTTGCATTGTAATAAAACATCTTCATATGCTCTGTATGCCACAATGTCAAAGTGCAAACTGCATTTCATGCTCTCTGTGAGGAAGAGAGGGTGTATGCTATAGCGTAAGATGTTTGGAAATACTCACATTGCTGTGAATATCAGGTATGATATCCCCATCTGAATGAAACTGACCCACAAACTTCCATTGGGACTTGGGCGTGCTTCACTATGACCCACATTAAGCATAAGTTTTCATACGTTCTATGATTGAAGGTGAAACTTTACAAACTTCCATGGGGATTTGGAAATAGTTTTTAAAAAAATTGCATACTAACCATAGATTTATTATGTTTTAACTTTATGATTTAAGGTGATACTTTACACTCAGAACAAGACTTTCTTCCATTCAGATCTCTCCTCTACTCATGTGTGCCTGATCTCTCCTTTACTAAAGTGTGCCTCTTTCATGATGGTTTAGTTGCATTGTGGTGGGCCTGGCAGGTTTGTGCTTTGGTAGTTGAGATATGACATTCATATATTGAATAATTAAATTCAAATTTTAAATAGAATTTAACAGAAAAGTCTGTCGATTGATTTATTATTTTTTAATTAAGTTTAGAAAAATATGAATTAGTTTATTCAGATAATAATTATTAGGAATGTTTATTGATTTTATTTTGCATAGTTGATGAGCTTTGTTGAAATGGTTTTAAATTTTGTTATTAAATTTAAGTGTTCTTTTAAAAATAAGCATTTTTTTTTCATAAAAAATTATTTTAATAGTAAAATAAAAAATAATTAATATTGATGATGATTATTAATATTTACTAAGATCAATGTAGTATAGCAAACTTCAAAAAGAGCATGTTAAATTAATTAATAAAATTTATTTTTTTAAAGATTAATTTAGTTGATTGTTTTATATATATATATAGAATTTGATAATTGTAACATAGATTTCCAGAAATTTCAAAACTTAAAAATCTATATTTTCAAGAAGAAATTGTCATCTATTTAATAATATATATATAAATAAACCAAAGTTTATATTATATCATATTTCAATTAAAATTCTATGAACAACAAAAATTTAGTTTATATTCCAATTATAGATTATTAAATTGTATATTATTTAATTTTATGAAAAAATTTCAAAATATTTAATTTTAAAAGATATTGTGAAATATTATTTTAATAAATTATTTATTTTATTAAAAATAAAGAGAAGGAAACAATGATATGCAAAGTTAATAAAAATCAATTAAATTTATATAATATTTTTATTAATTAAATAAAAATTACATAAATTATGTATTCATTATTCATTAAATAAGGAAAATTTGTATAAGTAAATATTTAAGTTTGGAAATCTTAGATGCGAGTATTTAAAGAAGGCAATACGGTGGCTGGCCCTTGGAGTGACATCTGGCCTAGCCACCTGCCCACCTCAGAGAATGGTACCAAGGCCTTAAAGGCCCTTGGTTTTCGACGTCGAGCATTCACTGCTCGCACATCCCACCATCAACCTGCTGCTAGTTGCTCTATGCATTCAATGGAGACGCGTCCGCCCTCATTCAGCACTTCTTCGTTTGCCTTCTCAAGCTCCTTCTCTGCAACTCTGCATTCAGCTTGCTTCTCTGCGTTCGGCCCTCCCGTGGCCCTGCCAGACTCTGATCCTTGCACTCACTTCGACCTCCATTTTCCCTCTAACGCCACACTGTTGTCGTGCTCACCTTGCACTTCCCCTCGCTCTCCTCCGCCTTCCTATCTCCCGTTTACGCCCACTGGCTTGCCTTCACAGTCACCCCCCACAGCTCTGCGCACGCATTCGCCTTCCCTTTCCCCCTCTTTGTCCTCTCACAAGGCATCTCTGTCTTCCCACTCTGCCAGCATGTCGCGAAGGCATCGCATGAGATGTAGTCGTGGTCGTGGGAAAGGAATTAGCTCTCATCCACGTCTTCCTAACCATGTTGTCTCCTACTCTCAACCTTCGGCTAGAAATGTCGCCCATTTTCATTTCAGTAGCGCCATTGACAAGCCCAGAATTACTGCCACCATCATGGTAGTGTTCCAAGAGGAGCAGAATGATAGCAGTGCCTCAAGCCCCAGCAAGCGCAGAAGGAAGTCCACGATTTCTGTCAGGCCTCCCCGGGACTCTAGAAAATCTTCGGCCCTCCCTGTCAAAATTGGTTCAGAGACCTCCAGCAGCGACGGCAATGGAAATAGCTCTTCGCTCTCAAACAAGCAGAAGCAGGATACAAGCTCCACTTCCTCCTCGAAGAATATTGCCCATCATTCCAAGGAAAAGGATGAAGGTGTCGAGGACGATTACAACTGCCCAATTGTGGAGGAAATTCTACCCTCACACACGGACAGCTAGCTGGTTGTCAGGTCTCCTTACCTCTTTTTGGTTTTTACAATGATTTACTGCATGTGTAGGGACAAGAACTGGAAATATTGTGATGATTCTGGCTATTTGTGTAAACTCTGGTTTTTATATAACTCTCTCAATGATGGTTTCCCAATCATGGGCGACATCTATGAGGCTGGTTTCCCCCACATGGGCGGTCTAATTTTTGTTTTTTTGACTCAAACTACCTCCGGCGTTGGTTAGCTTTGCAACCCGGAGGCTGGTCCTGCACTATACATTATGTTCTATATTAATAGATTAAACCAACTTAGAAAAAAAAATATTTAAGTTTGGAAAATTTAATGAAATTTATATAAAATATTTGTTTTGTTTGTCAAGTTGTCTGTGATCCTCGAGTCTTGACCTATGGCTTGAGGAGCCACGATCCAGGGGCATCTAATCCGTCAAAGTCACTCAGGGATTGCACCCACCCTGGGCCACACCAACCCTAAGTTGACTAGATTTTTTAACATGTATCCTCCCCTAGCACAAGGCACAACCTCCCCCTTGTGAGATTTGATCTTGGGTCGCCTTGCTAACGAGACTCATCTTCAACTAGTTGTGCTTGTGAGACTTGATGAAACTTATATAAAACATTAATTAAATAAATAAATGTAAATTAAAAATAAATAAATAAATAAAGTGATAGATGTTTTATTAAATTTATTTGCTTTTGTTACATTATATTATATTTAGTTTTAAAGAGATTTTTATTAGTAAGTGTTTCTATGTTAAATTTAGAAATATTTTAGGATCAAATCTTAGTTTAAAAAGTTTATGAAATTTGTGGTTAAAAAGAATCATCATATTTCATTTTATTAAAAAAAATGAAAAGCATTTTACACTTTGAATAATATAAGTGATTTATCAATCATTATAATATACTATTGTGAAAGTATATCTAGTGGATAGGATAATTAATCAATTCTTAGTCTTGTATAATGTTACATGACACTAGCCCAAATCCACCTAAAAAAAGTCTAATATGCTCTTTGATATTGTGAAGTTTGAGGATGCATGCATCACTCAATTACAAGAAGCAAAGTGCATTCTATGAGAGGAGTAAAGGTGGGGTGATTCATAACTCTTCATGTGTGTGTGCATGAGCCCAAACTCAACTTAACACATTTGATATGTACTTTTAAGTTTTATGTATCATTACATTATAAGGATTGAGGTGGATTTTAGAGATGAGTTGAATATTTAACTCTAAATGTAATTGTGAAATGGTACATTAAATCTAAAATATGTATGTATGTGGCATATTGAGTTGTACAATAGCTCAAACTCATTTAAATATATTAACTTTGTGAAACTCAAGGTTCCATATGAGAGAATGTTGTGCATTTTATATTCCAAATTGGGATGGAAGTTATTCATTAGAGTTAGTGAATATTGTAGGGATCTTCTTTCTAGCCACATATAATTAGAATTCCACAATTTTTAAAGGTATAAGTAGGGTTCCAGTATGATCTAAGTTTTTTTTGTATGGTTTAATGATGCTCTTAGGGATTCACGTGATTATGAATCAACTTAAATTATTGAAATTTAGTTAGAATTTCCAATTAATGGGAACTCTTAACTTCTTATATTGTTAATTTCCGGCAAATAAAAAGAAGGTCGATTAATCAATTCTATATATACACATGTAATAATACATAGAAATTGAGATGATGCATTAAGTACGTTGAATATAAACACTAACCTAAATCTAAGTAAACATATCCTATATTGTTGAGTATTTCTGGAAACTTGTGTGTTTTGTTCGAAGAGCCCAACCTTTCCGGTGAACACATCACACATCTTCGGGGGCAAGAAGCTTTAATGATGATATGAAGAGTGCTAACCCATAATATATAGATAATGAGACAAAATAACCGTTAGAGGAATGGTAGACAAAGTCAAAACAATGATTAATTGAAATTAGCTTATTAATTTGAATTTGTAATTTAGATTAAATGATTTGATATATTAGCCATCTAAATTTAATATGATTATTAGTGGTTAGATGGCTAATAATCATATTAAATAATTTAATCTAAATTACAAATTCAAATTAATAAGCTAATTTCAATTAATCATTTTTTTGACTTCTTCTACCATTCCTCTAACAACTATTTTGTCACAATATCTATATATTCCTAGTTAGCACTATGCATATCATTAGTAAAGCTTCTTGCCCCTAAAGATGGGTGAAGTGTTAACTCGAAACATAGGGCTCTTCGAACAAAACACACAGGTTTCCATAAATTGTTATCAATATGTTCCTGACTAAAGATGGGTGAAGTGTTCACCAGAAACGTCGAGCTCTTCTAACCAAAAACACAGATTTCCAAAAATTCTTAGCAATATATTCTTATATGTGAAAATATACACACTCTAATATCTTATACGCTTCTTATAAATCTCATCACATTAAAAGAAAAAAAAAATGTATGCTTTAAAGATAGATACATCAACATTAAATCATTAATATAACAATAAATTAATTATATAATATACAATAAACATACTAAATATATTAATATA
The DNA here is from genome assembly GCA_034641835.2 of Pinus albicaulis. Taxonomy (NCBI): domain Eukaryota; kingdom Viridiplantae; phylum Streptophyta; class Pinopsida; order Pinales; family Pinaceae; genus Pinus; species Pinus albicaulis. The sequence continues at coordinate 1,447,329,304 of CM076579.1, forward strand.
TATTTATTTAAATAATTATAATATTAATTTCAATATTATACAAATTAAAATTAAATATCTTTTAAAATACTTATATAACACTACATTGCATTTAAAAACCCTATTAAATATAAACACTAACGTGAAATATATAATTTTGAAATTTACATTAACTTAAGTTTGAATTAATTATCATATAATTATTATTTATATTTTTAAGTTTATTTTCATAATTTAAGTAAAAAATTATATAATTGAATGAAATAAGAATTTTTAAATTTCAAAAAAATTAATAACTAGTAAAATTTTATTTACCATTTTTATAAATTTTAAATTAATTTTTCATCATGTATTAAATATTTTAAAATTCTCATAAAACATATATTTATTACAAGTATTTATTCTTTTAATTAAAGTATAATGATTTAATTTTAAGGATTAATTTTATTGGTTGAGTTTTTATCTTTAAAAACATTTACCTAATAAAAAGTTATAAGGTCAAATCCGAAATGGATCTCCACAAATATTTAAAAAAAAAAATATGATAATGATTCAATTTCTTATTAAAATTTTGAATTCAAATAAAGAAAATGTGAAACTTTGCTTTCAACCTTTCAAGATCCCCTCAATGAATGGATTAAGAGGATTAAGTATCTTATCTTAAATGAAGATTACCATTTTTTTTTATTGCGCGCACATTCTTTTTGGGGCCTATTCTTCCTTGCTCTCAACATGTTTACTGTGGTCCTTCAAAAAAAAGTCTCTTTAGTGGACTTCTGATTCCAGTAAAAAGCGTTGAAAAGCGAGGGTCAAACTTTCGGTGGTATTTAAAAAAAAAGAAAAGGGGAGAACTCATCCTTGTTCTCAAGTTCCATGGGAATAAAGGTTTTGGTGTAAGGCACACATTAGATGAGATCTCACATTCCTAACTAATTATGATTAAGAATTTCACGGCTCAAAAATAAACTTGAGGGATATATTATCATATAAATATGAAAAGTATAAAGACACTTATCTTTTAGCTTTTGGTAAAGACAATGCTTTTATTTATACAAGACAGATTATAATGAAATAAGCGTGTATTGTAAGCCTTTTTTGGTTGATTTTTAGAAATTATATATATATATATATATATTAAGAGATATTTTTGTGGATTTGGTGGGCTAAAGGCTTTGTGGAATATATATATATATATATATATATATATATATATATAAAATTTAATTAGAAATTTAAAAAAAATTAGTTTTAAATTATTGAATTTGTATAATTTGAGTGTTTTTTCATGGTGTTAATATATTTAAAATGTAATATAAATGATAAAATAATACAATCTCATTAATAATTGTGATATTGGATTTTGGCAAAAACGCCAAAAAGTTGTCTCATTAAATTATGTTTTGATGTACCAATAAACACATCGATAGCAAATCAATGCATTCAGTATATTGGAAGTGTTTTATGGCATAGGCACATTTGGTTAACAATGATATAAAATACACCTTTCAAATGCTATTGTACTCAATGTCCCATAGTTTCCCACAAATGGGTGTTTCTTTAAAAAAAAATGTCATACAATGTGTGGAGGTTTCTAAGATGCACCATAAATAGTGCTCCACATATATTAAAATGATTCAATGTCAAGGGCCATGGTTTGCATTTAATAATAGACATCCATTGATGTATCATATGATGCACTTATTATTATATGCTACATATGCAATTAAACGTAAAAAAATGTGTTTCCCTCTGAGGTTTGCATATGTTTCATAAATGTTTTAAGGCCTTTAAGAAAAAGGTACATAACTAGGGGAAGCTTGCTTTCAAAAATATGCTCACATTACAAGGACGATGTGCAACATTTCAAAGGGTGCACCACATTCAATGTTTTGTATCTCTTATTAAGCATTGCTTCCTTTGGCCAGAATTTAAATTTAATGTTGGACATACATTGATATGTCATATACATCACATATAATTGTATAGAATATCGTGTTATATTTTTTAACAATACATTTTCCTTTAATAATGTCATTATTTTATAAATGCAATGTTGGTAATGCATTAGATACATTAAAATAAAGGTAACTTAAGAAGTTATCTATGATTAGTGCATCTAAAATACAATTCATTGGTGCTCCAAGAGTGGAGGTGCATCAATCATTGGAAGGGAAGGTACAACACCCCACATATAAAAGTATATATAATAAGAATTAATTCTTACTTTTACCATTTCATTTCTGATCTGAAATGATTGTATTAGTTTTGTTGTGCTAAGTGTCTTTTCAGTTTATAAATATGTGCATAATCAGTTCATTAGTTTGCATGAGGTTTAAGGTGTTTGTCCATGAATTGTAGATGATTTTAGGTGAATTAGAAGCATAAAACAAGCTTAAATAACACTGAACAGCAATGTAAAACAGAGAAATAAGTCACCACATGAAATTTACACAGCAGACATGATGAAGCAGTTTACCCCTCCTAGGCTACATCTATTGGTCCAGCTCCCAATGGCATGTCCATCTTTTATTATGCTCAAAAATTTTCTATTACATGTAGTTACAATGCTCTAATGGTTTTTTTCTCTGCACCAATGGCTCCAGAATGCTCCAATTAGTCAAAAATGACCCTTCATTCCTTCAGAATGGGCGAAAATTCAGTATCCTACTCTTTTTCCTAGTTTCACCTAGGAAAGCTCCACTAAAAGTGGAGAACTCCACTTAACTGGAGTTAAAATATAAATTTCCGCCACTTTAGGCGCGCCCTCCAAAAGTTCCTCTGAATCTGACTGTGGCATTTAATTTGACGGTTGGGGGTGGCCACATGCGCACCCCCCAAACCGCGGCATAACCGTAACTGTCGGCGGAACTCGTGTTTAAACCGTGGTTGAACTGTTTGAAACTGTGGTTGATGTGTTGGATTTCATAGACCGCAGGGGCAGTGGTTATGTTAAATGTTACCATGTGACAAATTAATGTGGAACGCTGGCGAGTTAACACTTACTGTGACGGTTGGTTAACGTGACATTTGTTGTTTGCCATGTGAACACTCTGGGGAACCGTTGGCGGGTTGGGACCGCCGGTGGTTCCTAACCCCCAACTCCATTTGCACTCAACCTTAAGTATAACCCGCGCCCTTATGGGTTAAGCAACAAATGTGTAGAGCGGTTGGTAAGACTTGCGCGTGCCCGGCAGGAGGTCTCGGGGTCGAGCCCTGCAGACCCTCAACAAAAATTTATGATGCGGTTGGAGGACCACATGGTGGCCTCAAGGCTGGCCACGTGGTAGCTTTTCATTGGCCCTCCAAAACCATACAACGAATAAAACAAGGACACTTGTCAACTTGCGATTGGTTCTGAGGAAAGGAATATTCTTCGAAATATTGTTTTTTGCTGACTGTACCTCCACCTTGCTAACTGTGCATCCCAGTCAAACCTGGTCAAACTGTCAAAAATTTACCTGTTTGGCATTTCGATTAGAACGCGATACATCCCTCATATGACATATGTTTTTCGAACCGTTCACAGCACTGGAATTAGGAAGACGAGATCTACGCAACCATCCTAGTTTCAACCCAATCATGTAACTTTAAATTTTGAGCAAAATTTATGAACTCCTGATCATTCCTCCCCATTGGGAAGCTTTTGGACCCCAAAAGACTTGATTACCTGTTCAATAGATGAGGGTACAACTCCCTCACCTATCCAACCTCCATCCAGTTTTCTTTGCTTGGTTTAGTGCCTTTGAGCCCAACTTGAAGGTAGTCAACACTTCCCCTCTTGGACACTCTTGTCCTCCTGTCAAGAATTGTATCTTCCTTGAGCTCATCTAGAAATTCTGGCGATAAATATTCAATAGAAGGTATTTGAATATCATTTCCTTGATCATCGATCAAAGGTGGCTCATACAAGCGTAAGTTTTCAATGTTAACAACTGAATACATTTGCATATAAGAAGGCAATTCAAGTTGGAATGAATTATTACCAACTTGTTTTATGATCTTGAAAGGACCATAATGAATGGGTTTGAGCTTTTTACCTTCCCCTTGCATCCTTTCTTTGCTAATGTGCAACCATACCTCATCTCCCTCTTGAAACCTGTGATCAACCCGGTGTTTGTCATGCCTCTCTTTGTATTTGCTTTGAATTTTCTCAAGTTTTTCTTGAACTTATTGATGTATAATCTGAATTTACTCAATGAACTTTCGAGCCTTATCAATGTCACTATGCCCATCAATTGAAACATCCTTCCCAAAGATGAAGTCTAATGGCGATTTTGGAAAATACCCAAAGCATACTTCAAAAGGTGAGATTTGTGTTGAAGAGTGCTTTGTCTGGTTGTAAGCATGCTGAATGTAATGCAGTTGTTCATCCCACAACTTAGGATGTTTGCTTCAATATCCTCTCAATAAATGCACAACTATTCTGTTCACCACCTCGGTTTTTCCATCTGTTTGTGGATGAAAAGAGGTACTCTTTTTCAACTTTGTGTCCATCATTCTCCATAGATTTGACCAAAAATTCCCAATGAACCTGGAATCCATGTCACTAACAATAGAATTTGGAAATCCAAAATGAACCAAAACATGTTGAAAATAAAGTTCAGCAGTAATGGTTTTCTTACATGGCATAAGTATACACGTTTTACTGAATCTATCCACAACTACATAAAGATAATCGTGTTGCTTTCCTGACATAGGTAGACCTCCAACAAAGTCCATGGAGACACTCTCCCATGGCCTTGATGGTATCGGTAGTGGCATGTACAATCCAAGCTTCCTATTACTAGGCTTACTTGTTGCACACATAGAACAACCTCTTATAAAACGTGACACACTATCTACCATGCGAGGCCAATAACAATACCTCTGTATATGTGCCATTGTTTTCCTTACCCCAAAGTTTCCATCAATAAGAGATGAATGAGCTTCTCTCATAACACTTAGCCTCTCTCCTTGTGGAATACATAGCTTGCCCAAAGGAAACGACAAATTGTTACGCATGTGATAATCTTTTTCTTTAACTTGATTCCCTTCACTCAAACTAGCATACACATCTTGAAAATCAATGTCATGTGCATATTGTTCTATGTAACTCTCATGTACAACATAATCATTTTTTAGTAAAGTAGAAGCACTAATGATTGGTCTTGAAAGCATATCTGCAACTTTATTGAAAATACCTTTCTTGTACCTTATAACCAAGTGAAACTGTTGAAGAACTCCCATCCACCTGAAATGTCTTGATTGTTGCAATTTTGTTTGTGACTGCAAGTATTGTAATGGTTGGTGATCGGTGTGTACAATAGTCTCTTTACCCATCAAGTAGTGTTTCCATTTCTTGACACTTTGTACCAATGCATATAGTTCTTTGTCATATGTAGGATAATTAGTCACAACACCATTAAAAGTTTCAGAATGAAAAGCGATAGGCTTACCATGCTGCAAAAGTACTGTGCCCATGGCATAATCACTAGCATCAATTTGTATCTCAAATGGCTGTCTCAAATTTGGTAATGTAAGGACTGGAGCTGAATTGATCTTGTCTTTTAAAGCTTCGAAAGCTTGTTGTTGTTTGCCTCCCCATTGGAAGCCTTTCTTCATACTTGTCACTGCATGCATAGGAGTTGCAATGGAAGAAGAGTTAGCAATAAACTGTCTCCAATATTAAGTTGCACCTAAGAAACTTCTTACCTCGGTAATTGTTTTGGGTGTGGGTCAATTCAGAATGGATCAATCCTCAATTATCCTCCTCCTACAATGTGTCCCAAATAGACCAAAGAAGTATTTTCAAACTCACACTTTGACATCTTAAGAAACAAATTCTCTTTCTTCAAAATATCAAGCACTCTATTCACATGCAAGGCATGATATTCTCTTGTTTTACTGAAAATTAAAATTTCATCTAAGTACACAATCACAAATTCATCAAGGAATGGACGTAAAACACTATCCATAACTCGCATGAAACTTGTCGGTGCATTACACAAACCAAAAGGCATAACTAGCCACTCAAAGAGTCCTTGTTTGGTTTTGAATGCAGTTTTCCATATATCACTTTCTGCAATTATTACTTGATGATATCCACTTCGTAAATCTAACTTAGTGAAAAATTTTGCTTCTTTCAGCTAATCAAGCAAATCATCTATTCTTGGGAGTGGGTAACGATTTTTTACCTAATCTTGTTCAAAGCTCGAAAATCTACACACATGCGCCAAGTCCCATCTTTCTTTAGTATCAAGACTATGGGTGAAACACATGGCGAGGTGCTTGGCCTTATGATTCCTTTATCCAACATCTCTTTGATTTGTCTCTTTATTTCAGCATTCTCCATTATTGACATGCGATACATACTGATGTTTGGAAGAGGACAATCTTGCTGCAACTGAATCTCATGTTGAATTTCCGTTTTTGGAGGCAATCATGTTGGCTCCTGAAACATCTCATGATTTCCATTAACCACATCATATAAATCTGATTTCAACTTAGGATCACATCCCTCAAAATATTCATGATTAATATCAGCTTTAGGCTTAATCATAAGAAGAATTTTTTTTTACTTGAATTTACCAACCTCTTTACCTGTCTAGCATTTACCATAGCAATGTTTGTCTTCTTGCGATGTTCTCTAACAATGAACTCCTTGCCATCTTTGAATAAATGATACTTGTTCTCGTGGAAATAGAATATCGTTTTCCTGACATACAAGTAAGGAATCCCTAATACAATACTAGTGATGTCAAGCGGAACCACATCTAATTCAACTGTGTCAATGAAGCTTGTTGTGATTGCAAACCTCAATATACATTTCTTTGAAACCTATAGATTTGCATGCTTACAAATCCAACCCAATGGATATGGTTTAGGATGTGGTATGGTCTCAAGGTTAATTTTCTTGACCAAATCTTCAGAGATTAAGTTTGCTTGTGACCCACTGTCAAACAATGTATCAATCTTGGTATGCTTGGATATGACCCTCACATGAAAAAATTCTATTCTTTCTTCTTCATTTGGAGTGTTTATGTGATAGTTTGATGTACTGGTATTAGGTTTAGTTTCAATTTCTTTTCCCTTCATGTTATTCAATCCCATGGCTGTAATCTTAGATTCATCACCTAAATCAGGTCCTAAATCATGTTGAGCCGTAGCAGCAGTTTTCTGTTTCCCTTTGTTATTGGGTTTCTTTGGCCTCAATTTGGGATGTAATTTCCAACAATGAGTTTCATCATGTATTTCTTTTGAAAAATGTTTACAAACCAAATTTTCTCCCTCTTTCTTAATAGATGCATTCTTTTTGTTTTTACCTTTTGAGGTATTTTCCTTGGCTTTACCCTTAAAAGGTTTTTTTCTACCCTCTTCAGAAATGTTCTTCCCTCTAGCTTCTAGATGTGTGGCCTGAACACATACTTCATCTAGACTGGTAGGCTTAAACATGAGAATAGTATGTTTTAGGTAGCTATGTAAGCCTCTTTTGTACTTGGGAAAAGTATCTTGGCTCTGAAAATCCACCCCTAATAAGAGATCTCTTCTCCTAATTTCTTGGGTGTATTCTTGCACATTTTGTCCCTTTAGTTTCCTAAAGTTCTACCATTTCATGATGCCTTTCTGCATATGAGCTAATTGATAAAAATGTTGTTTAATAGCAGTAATGAAATCTAACCATGAGAGAAAAATCTTACCATGTTTCTTGATCTCCTCCTTTGTCTTGGCTTCCCACCAAACAAGTGTTGCACCTTCCATTCTCAAATAAGCTAATTGAATTTCGGTATCATCATCTTGAAGGTTTTCTATTCTCAAATAGACCTCCAATTGCCTAATCCAATTATCAATCTTTTCAACATTTACTTCACCATTAAACATTGGCAATTCAAACTTAACATCAAGTTTTAAAAAAGGACTTTTACCAGTGCTCTTGGACTTGTGTGGCTGATGTACTGAAGAAGAAGTAGAGGATGATGATGATGAGGGTGAGGATGATGGCTCTCCATTACCTCCATTTCCCTTCTTTGACTTATCTTCATCATGGTGACCTCCTGAAGATCCTTGTCCTTCCTTGTTAAGTTTAGATCCTTCTCCTTCCAGTCTCTCATTCCTTTCTTGATAAAGGATTCTAACCATCTCAGTCATGTCAAGAAATGCTTTCATGAACACTCTTTCTTCCTCCTTGGGATCAACGTCTTCATGGATATCTCCTTCCTCATGAGGCATACTTAATGGAGATTATTCTTCCTTATGAGGTGAACTAGGTGGTGGACATTGTGGCAATCTTGCTCTCCTTTGCTTTGGCTCCTTTTGAGACCCTTCTGCTTCCACCAATTTGCCTTCTCCTCTTTTGAGCTTGAACCTAGGAAGCATCTAAAACTTGCAAACAGTTAAACAATTCTTTGCACTAAACAACACCAGAGAATAAACTCTAGCTCTGATACCAATATGAACAGAAATGACTGTATTAGTTTTGTTGTGCTAAGTGTCTTTTCAGTTTATAAATACGTGCATAATTAGTTCATTAGTTTGCATGAGGTTTAAGGTGTTTGTCCATGAATTGTAGATGATTTTAGGTGAATTAGAAGCATAAAACAAGATTAAACAACACTGAACAACAGTGTAAAACAGAAAAATAAGTCACCACATGAAATTTACATAGCAGGCATGATGAAGCAGTTCACCCCTCCTGGGCTACATCTGCAAGCCCAACTCCCAATGGCATGTCGCTCTTTCATTATGCTCAAAATTTTGCTATTACATGTAGTTACAATGCTCTAATGGCTATTTTTTTTGCACCAATGGCTCAAGAATGCTCCAATTATTCAAAAATGACTCTTCATTCCTTCAGAATGGGCGAAAATTGAGTCTCCTACTCTTTTGCCCAGTTTCACTAAGAAAATCTCCACTAAAAGTGGAGAACTCTACTTAACTGGAGTTAAAATAGAAAATGACCGTTTGAAATTGAACTTCAAAGCTGCCCTGACCGAGATGCTTCACAATCGCGGTTTTCAAATGACACGGGCCCCTGGGGGCTACAAAGTGACGCCCTTACTGCAGGTTGAGATACAGTCGAATAGTGACATGCACCGCTTCTAGCGTGGATTCTAACTTAGAGGCATTCAGTCATAATCTGACACACAGTAGCTTCGTGCCACTTTAGGCGTTCCGCCATTTTAGGCGCACCCTCCAAAAGTTCCACCAAATCTGACTACAACATTTAATTTGATGGTTGGGGGTGGCCACATGCGCACCCCTCAAATCACGGCATAACTGTAATTGTCGAAGGAACTCATGTTTAAACCGTGGTTGAACTGTTTGAAACTACGGTTGATGTGTTGGATTTCGTAGACCGCGGGGTGGTGGTTATGTTAAACATTACCATGTGACAAAGTAATGTGGAATGCTAGTGGGTTAACACTTACTACAATGATCGGTTAACGTAACGTTTGTTTTTTTCCATGTGAACACTCCGGGGAACCACTGGCGGGTTGGGACCGCTGGTGGTTCCCAACCCCCAACTCTATTTTCACTCAACCTTAAGTATAACCCGTGCCCCTAAGGGTTAAGCAACAAATGTGTAGAGTGGTTGGTAAGAATTGCGCATGCTCGGCAGGAGGTCTTAGGGTCGAGCGCTGCGGACCCTCAACAAAATTTTATGATGCAGTTGCAAGGCCACGTGGCAGCTTTTCATTGGCCCTCCAAAACCATACAACGAATAAAACAAGGACACTCTTCAACCTGCGATTGGTTCTGAGGAAAGGAATATTCTTTGAAATATTCTTTTTTGATGACTGTACCTCCACCTTGCTGACTGTGCATCCCAGTCAAACCTGGTCAAACTCTCGAAAATTTACTTGTTTGGCATTTCGATCAAAACGCGATATCTGCCTCATACGACATCGGTTTTTCGAACCATTCACAGTGCCTAAATCAGGAAGACGAGATCTACACAACCATATTAGTTTCAACCCAATCCTGTAACTTTGAATTTTGAGCAAAATTTATGAACTCCTGATTAATTTCACTCTCAACACTCTATTTTTGGTGCACCTTCACACATTAAGTCCTCCACATTGTCATATAGTGATTTATCGTCCATCCATCACTATTTCTCATTATCCATTGAAGAATAGTTTTGAAATCTATTCCTAAAAAAATTCCTAATTTCATTTCATCTATATTTAGTGTTATGGAGCTTAAGGAGCAAGCACCAAACTAGGAAACCCTTTAATTACCATTTTTAAACATTTTTACTTTGTTGGTTTTCCATTTTATTTATAAAAAATTCATTTTTATATTTTTCAAAACATGTGCGATGTCATATTTTCTCCATCTTTTCATCTTGATGATGAACCACATTAGTTGGTTCGAAACATGTCAACAACTAATATATTCATGCGAAGGACCCTGAAGGCATTTTTCTAAATAATTCTACACACATAAGCCTACATTCAGATATGTGTGATGTCGTAGGTTTTTCTATTAACCCACTACACATATAGTGCATGCCTATTTTAATATGTGCATTGGTGTTTTGGCATGCCCATAGTTAACTAGGACACTTCATGATGCACTAATGATATTTTCACATGCCATACTCCCAACAAAAAACATTGATTTCCTTTTCCTAGTGTTGGTGCACATGTGATGATGTGGTGCATCATTTACATGGTAATGTTATTGAAACACATTTCCTTGTCATTGATTACTATAAGTGAAGCATCACAACCACGAGAAGGCCAAATTATGTTTGCATTAGAGAGTATATGGTGCACTCATTTGTCAGCCACACATTGTAATATGGCTATGTATAAAGTGATGCATGCATGTGTGGATGTATCCTAATAATTCACTAATGGGCATATGCTACAAAAGAGCACCAATGAGTATGTATAATATGAGTGCTTCAATGCTCCATAGTAGACTACCATGTCCCTAAAAAAATAACAAATAACAATTGGTATTATTACAACAAAATCTAGCACCTAGTGCAAAGCCTCAATAAGTGACCTAGATAAGATACAACACACAAGAGTGTCACCATTGTCACCTCAATAACCACTCCTCTCTCTTTATTGAATGACACAATCCAACACAAGGGAGGCTTCCATGGTAGTGGTTAGGCATCAAATAACCTAATGAATTTAAGCTAAGTGCCCCTTAAGTGTCATACAATAGAAACCACTAGACAAATGTATGACAAATCAGGGTTTGAGGTGGATGAAGGAATAAATTCTAGATTTGGGTTCAATGAAGCTATGGGTTAATCTAAAGGTTAAGTGGTATAGAATGGATCATTATATTGTTTTTCAACTATCTTGTTGCTTTTAGAGTGGAAAATTTGGAGGAATGAGCTTGTACAACCATTTTATTACTGGATCCCAGTTTGGAGAATTCGGGTCTGAAATATTTTATGGGAATTTTGAGGCATTAAATTTTTTTTTGGGGGGTCCAAAAAATCAATTGTTACAAATCCCCTATTGCTATTCTATAGACCTTAGTGTTATTAGACACCTTTCCAACAGTGCAAGAAATACATTAAGCAAAGTTTGTGTGCAAAGGTTATGCCTCACGAAAGTTGACCTTCCGATTTGACCACCATGGTTCTAGAGGGTGCCACATTAGGCCTCTTTACTCATGTAGGAGGATCTATCCACATGTGGACTATGAATAAAACACTAGAAGGGTTAAATTTGTAAAACAGTTAAGAGTTGAAGGATTCAAACATGACACTTAGTTGGATATTGGGCTATGTTAAAACCAGGTCATTAGGAGGGGTTCCATTCTATTTAATTATATCATGTTTCATAGTAGAGAAAAGAATTTGGGAGTGGGAGTGAGAGAGAATAACATAGGGAGTTAGTGTTTTCTAGTAGCTTAATAGACCACGGGTATTAGGTAACTCCATAAAGAGTGCCTTCTCCTCTATGCTTGCATTATTTCCATGCTAGACAAAAGAGGGTAGAGTAACCTCACCTTCTAGCTAGGTTTTCTCCCGTAAGGGTTTCCTAGAACAAATCTTTGTGTTCATCAAATGGTGTGTGATTGTATTTTTTATTCTCTATTTTCTACATTTGACCTTTTTCATGTATAAGCAAAAAATTAGTAAGTAACAAATCTAGAGTCTAAAGGAATTTAGCCTTCGTAGTATTCATTTCAATTTATTTTATTTGATATATCATGATGAGATGTCTAATGTAATATCCCCAATAGTTTACATGTCACTAGTGTTGGATTAATGACTCTCAAATAGGGTTCCCGAACATGCCAAACCAATAAAATATCAAGACTGCCATAAACTAGTGTTTTAAATCAACAAATTGTAACAAAACAATAGTTTGTAACAATAGCAAATTTGATCATGAAATAGTGAATCAACTATGATAAATGAATTCTAAATTATAGGGTAAAATAGGGTCAAAGTTACAACAATTTTTGAAGGTCAATAAGGCACAAAACAACAAATAAAACCTTAACATCAACCCCATCAAATGGTTTAAAAATGCATGAAAAACTTTAATTTTACTTCTCTAATTTTCTCTCACGGAAAGTGTAACCAAGGGTCTTACATCAACAAGTCATTAAATGCTAGAAATATAGTATTTTACTATATTTTAGCCATAATTTACCATGAAATAAAAAGAAAAATGATTTGTACATTTCAAAATATGCCACAACAAAGATGGATTTGTGCCTTCTCAATCTAGGGCATATGAAGTCTAGGATACAAACAATTCTATGGTTTCCTTGGAGACATTAAACCCAAACAAAGTAGGGCAAATAACTTACCTTAGAGTTTGTGAATTAGGTTCTCAATTTTCCATAATGTTAATTGAAATAAAAAATATCACTATTCCTGAAATACTTGGAGGAGGGGTTTGGCTCAACAAGGGACAATGAAGAAAATACCATTAGCACATGAACATCCATCCTATGGAACATAATACTAAGATAAATAAAATAAACTAACATCTAAGAAAAGGGACCACGTCATAAAATTCCACCCAAGAGAAGTCACTCAACTAGGCCTCCATAGCGCACAAGAGAGAAGAATCGCTAATCAAGAGAATGTATGATCAAAGTGTGACAATGGAGAATGAGGTATTTTTTTTCCTTATTTATACTAAGGTAACCAAGAAATATAACCCACAATTAGGCTAAAAACTCTAAAAAGTACTAAACCCACGATATAAGGTGGATAGGTCACCAAGCTTACCCCTATATATAGTATCTAAAGTGAAATAACATGACAAATGGCCTTATTTAGCCCACACGTGTGAGTATAAAAGCATCCAAGAGTGATGCCATCATCTAAAAGGCATGGCTTTCCAAGAAAAAGTGCAATGAATAGCTCAAGAGGTATATCTCTTCCCATAAGTCATGTGTGTCCATCTAGATTCTAAAGGTGGTTCCTTAGCATCAAAATATCCCCCTCAAGCCCTACATCATTCTCCAAAATCCCACGTCATCATCAAATGGAGTGCTAGGATGACATCATCAATGTTAAAAGTGCATCTACCACTCTAAAGGGGTCCCAATTGATCATCACCAAGAGAAGAGAAACATCCATCAATAAGGTACAATGTCAACTTAGGGGTGTCCTATCATATAATGGGTGCAACAAATCTCCAAGGCAACATCTTAGCCTCAATGGAAAACGTCTAAGGTATTGATACTAGAGGAAGGTTTCATCCACCGTGTTAAATCATCATTAGATTCCATGCTCCTCCAAGCACCCAAACATAATCTTTCAAGTGTCTTACATCATCATGGAATATGGTTGGACATATTATACAAAGTGTTGGAGAAGCAACATATCATCCCTCAAGGGAATTTGGAAGAATATAAAAGAATCATCTAACACATACTCAAGGAATCAAGTGAGATGAACATCATGGGTACAAGAACCATAAGAGCATCAAGTTGGAGCATATTTAATGTCAAAACCATCAAAGTGATTCACACAAGTAACATCTTCAATTTCTCATTAGCTTATGATTGTATACAAATTAATAGACTTAGGTATGGGAGGGGTATCACATGAGCCTATTAGATGCTTGAAAACCTAAGTGTAGGAACAATTCCTAGGTCAACCCTTTCAAATTATAGGTGTGAGTGATAAGTGTTATGGCTTGGGGTTTGCTTCATGAAAGGTGTAATAGTCTTATATTAGGTTGTGAAAAACCATTATTCATGAGTGCCACTATAGAGGGGGTTCTTAATTGCTTGAGTTACATTCCCTTGCAATTTTTTTACCGAGCCCCCTTATTTTCCTTTTTCTTTATTTGATTTGGACTGTCTAATGAGCTTTATTGATTATGTAATAAAGATAATAATCCCCGTTTAATGATGGGGATTTTATCACTTCAATGGGGTTGGGATGTGTTCCTTGAGAATTCCTTTTACTTGATATGCATGGATATTCTCAGGGACGAGTGGATATATAAGAGGGGGTAGAGCTACAACAATAATTAGCTTTTGATTGCTTTGCATCCCCTTCCATTATTTTGTGTTTTGACATTTAGATTATGTTTTTTCTTTATTTTCTTTTCTTATGGTTGCATCAACCTTAGATATTTGTAACCCCTTATTCTCATAGGATGAGGTATAAGGGAACCAATACAAGCCAACCACCAATAAAAATATGGGATAAAAAAACAATGGGGATGATGACAAGTTTTGAGTATGAATAACATTGAATGCTACCATCATTAGAGCCTCATGTTTGTGCTCCTCCTAGATAATGAAATAAAAACCATAATGAAGGTCACACTAGACTAGGAACAAATGATAACCACCAAGGTGAAGGGAACAATTAAACAACCCGGGCATCATGGTTTATAATCCAATTTCAACCCATCATCCATTCTAGAATGCCAAAACATTATTCGAAACCACTTGTATGTAAAAAAAATTATTGCACTTCATAATAGACAAACCCATCTTCATCATATCAATGTGTTAGATAAATGGACATATTGATCGAAGAATTGGTGAGAAGCATTCAAGGTTGGCTATCTATGGATCATGTTAAGGTTTGTTGGTTGACAAGCAACATCATGGGAGAAAAAAATCTCCTAAAGTTACTCATGCATGTGATTGGGTAGCACGTATTTTTTTTGTAAATCAATAATTTATATTTTCACATATAAGCTATATTACTTTATTTATTTAATAATTGAAGGATTTTATATTCAACGGAGTTTATTTTCCAATCAACCCATAGATTTCCTTTACCACATGGAGAGAAGACAACACTCATGTAATAGGTTTCAAGAGATCACTCTACATCTTATGTAGCAAGACACACTCTCCTTTGCAATGTTGGATTCCTCAAATACAAGAAGGACGCCTTATCTTTTAAGGTGAACAATAAATTCATGACAACTAATTTTTCAACGAGATCAAGGATGCCATGAGCTTTGGGTTAGGCCAAGCATCTAACACATTCCATTAGAGGACGACATATATTTTATCACAATATTATTTTGTATGGGTAAGACAGTCCTAATTTTTTGATGTGCATAAGTACATACTTTTTTTTTTTCTAAGTAAGTCTAAATTCTATTATGTATAAAATATTAGTACAAAACTGCACCAACGTCAGCTAGGGTAGCCTGAACGCTGTGCCTGATAGTCAAGCAAGACAAGCATAGTCGGGACTGCCCAGTACGGGAAACCAGTCCATTAATCCATAATGTCTTAGCCGCCCATAAGAGGGAAACCGGCTTTAGATTTGCAAAAAACAAAATGAAACTGTAGCTGAAATAAGTAAACTGCCTGTACAGCAAAGCAGTGTATCTAAGATGCATATAGTTTCGACTAGAACTTGAAAAAACCTGGATGCTATAACAGCTAAGATCCATGAGTAGGAGAGGGGTCTTCTTCAACAATTCTGCATGTGTACAGCTCACTGCTGTTCACCTGAGCTTCACCTGGAGCGTTTCCACCACCCTCGCGCGCAATCTTCAGTGAAGGCCTGAGCTGAGGAGCTGAGAGAGCAGGGCCGTCCCGTGGAGAGCTGTTGCTGAAGGAGGGAGCGGCCATAGTCGAGGAGCTAGGCGGAGCGAAATTCGGGACAACTTCCCTCAGAGTCACAGTGATGAAAGTGGTGAGAGTGGCATCACAAGAGGTGCATTCAAACCTCAGCTCAGAGCGCTGAGAGGTTTGACGAATTGAGGGACGAAGGGAGCTGACAACAGCTGGAGGCTCAAGGGGAGTGGGCGGGGTAGAGATGGCTTCAGGGGAGATGCCAGAGGCATTTTCAGACGTGGGAGCAGGAGAGGGAGGCACACGATGATTAGGGAGCCGACCATGAGAGGAGCCCCTCCGGGCTCGCATGCGCTCGCGGAGGCGGGGCATGATGACAATAGCAGAACGAGGCTGAGCTAAAATCCCCAAGGAGGCGGAGGGAGAATGAGAAATCTGGCTACCCTCTACCTGAACAGACGAATCCAGAGAAATGCTACTGAGACCACGAAGCAAATTGACAGAGGAGGTGGCGGAATTACCTGTTTGAGCAATGGTGGCAGAGTTCCAAGCTCTGCGATTACACCAAGGACTGTGAGAGAAATGGCAATTAGGAGCTGGTTCGAAACAGGCCACAATCCAGCAACGCTTCCCTATTGTGGTTTTAATGGAGGCTTCAATGCTCGCCGGCGAGCAGTTCACCTGCAGAGGCTGTGGAGAGCAGAAGCCGCTCCCTTCCCCATTCAAATCGCAGCGCAAACCTTCCATGCCAAACACAATAACCATGTCGAGGAGCTGAGTGAGCCTTTCAAGGCGGAGATAATTCGCATCGGGCGAGGTATTAAGACCATAGTTAATGACAGTACCGGGAGCCATGTGGGCTGCACCGGCGAGGTCCATCGGGAAGTGGTCTGAGTGCCACGTTCCCGGGTGGTCTTTAATCAACCGCATCCGGCGGCATAAGTACATACTTTATTTAAAGTAATATTGTTACATTAATGCATATTCTAGTGTAAATATAGTTTCAACCATAGTATGGTGGTTAGATTGAGGCATAATAATAACACAAGGAGCAAGGATGGAGTGGAGTCATTAAATTTTCAAATAAAACCAAAAAATCCAGGGAAGAAAAGAGAAGAGATAGGGGTAAGGCCACCAAATTGAAAACAATCTTAGAGTTATTTGGAGCCATAGATTAATTAGAAATATTTCAATTAGATTTTTGTAGTAAATAGGAAATAATAAAAAATTAATAAATGATATAAAACTCACTATGATTTATTTACCAATTCCCTTTTATGAGCTAATTAGCATAGTTGTTGAAGATGGAAGAGAGGGTCAACAGAAGGATATAAAATAAAAAAAATGTTGTTGAAGGTGTTGAAGTTGTTTCTGATGAAGATGAGTGATGTGAAAAAAATCCAAGAACGTGTTTCTCCAACTAAATGGACCTACACGCCCTGCTACACCTTCTTATAAAGATACTTGATCCTATCTCCAATACAATGCATTATATGTAAAACACTCTATGTACTGTATAAAATAATAAGCAATAAGGTGTTGTATGGTGGCCCAAGGTGCCCTCATGAAGGATATAACTACCTTACCTTAGTTATGTTGGAAACTCCGTTGAGGTAGAAGGGTTGAATTTTCTATGATGGGAAATGGGATAAAGCTAATGTATATGTCCTAGGAAAAAACAAGAATCCTTGAAGGAATAAACCAAACCAAAAGCAAGATATGGATGCAGATATATTGGGCATGACAAGAACAAGTAAAGAGCTCCCCGAGGCCAGTGAATATCGAGAGGAGAAGAAGGATAGAGGGTTGTACCCGCCACCCTAGAAATGATAGGTGATTTAATGCAGGGGTGGGTTGGGCACCCCCTCCCATGCATAAGCATGTGGTCTTTATTATCACTCAACACTATGCTTTACAAACGGGAGGAGCTGAGCAGGGGTGGTAAGGGATTGGATGGTGACCCAAAATGGCAAAATAATATTATCTTGCCACAGGAAAGAATAAAAGGAATCAATTTGCAAAGGAGTTAGTTGAATTTTCTTTGTTTTAGGCTTAGCCAAAACTTCTAGATGGTAATTTTTGCAAGGAATACTAAGGTCACTAGTCTATGAAATGCGTGACAGGTTGAATTGGGGAAGTTTCTAGTGAAGAGAATAAAGGATGCAAATAAATGGGGACAAGGTGGGTCTCTTGGCTTGGTCAAGTTTGTGGTCCTGGACGTTGATAACTAAATTATGAGTGAGATGCCTTCCTTGGACTGTGAAGAAAGGGTGCCTTCTCACCTCTGTTGGGTATTCCTTAACCTTTAAGATTACTCTCTGAGCCTTGTCTGGTATATTTTTGGGAAAATTTTTATTTAACTAAGCCAATGTAATTTGAAAGGAAGTTTGAATAGTTGTCGGAGGAATAACCATGATATAATTCATGTGCTAACAGTAATTGCTTTTTCACCTAACTGTGTCACCTCTAGCTATGATCAGCTGATTTGGGATCGATACCCTCTATTTTTCCACATTATTTTATTGATTTTGGGTCTATTGGAAAATATAGGTTTGTTTTTGTGTAGCTTTACTTTGGATGTTTATCATGGGTGGTTATTGGTAGTTGGATTTATTTGGAGGCTCACTACCAGTGCAAATAGTTTCTTCTTGACTTATATTTTTTATCATTTCATATGGTGTTTGTATTCCTCTGGGTGGTCTATAATTGGTGTCTTAAAGTATCATTGTTCTGGAAATTGTGCTCCCTCTATCTGGGTGCTTTGGTTTGTGAGCCTTAATCCCATGGTACATTGTTGTTAGTTGAGTATGGAACATCAAAGAATGCGCAACAAGCGTGGGGGAAGCGTCCATGGTCCTTAAGGTCACAATAGATCCCAACAACAAGCTCATGAAACTGCTAATAGCTACCATGCAACGATCCCTCATGATACCAAAAATGAAATCTGTTATTTGGAGTCTCATGTTGTTCATGGTAACAAGTCTTCTTCGATTTTGAGATCTTGGAAGATGTAGCCACTTGGATTCCTGACTCGGGGCATACCCAGGGACAAAGGAATCATGATTTTGAAGCAATGAATCTATATTGAAAAATGAAGACTTTGTTAGGAAAGATCTGATGGACAAACGGGTTGAAAGATACAACATATTTTCTAGTATGGAGGATGCAAAAAGGTACCAGTTGATCTGGACCTTGGGCAAAGATCTGAGAAACTTGAATATGGAGAGAGAAGAATAAAAACACACAAAGAGAATATTTATTAAAATTAAGGAAAATAATTACGTCTACATTTTTGTGAACCAATTCTCCCTTTTACAAAGTGAGGGCTATTATTTATAGCATTCTTGGGTTACAATACCATGGGTAAATATCATGGGAGGACACCATGGGTGGATGATATTTTCCATTTGGATCAATCCTCCTCCCTTAGGAAGCAATGATCCGTATTGTGTGAAGTTCCCTCCCAAGAAGCTTTTGTTGAAGATGATCCACTAAACAGAATAATCGTGATTGTGGGTTTATGGATGACCCAAAAAACAAGTGTTGTTGAAGACAAGGGTTTTGTGTGGTGGGCCCATAATCATGGGTTTGTGGATGACCCATAACCATGATGAACAAAGGTCTAAGGATAGATGCTTGTGGGCCAATTGTGATACTCAAAGTGTACGACCTAGCAAATTAACTTCGATGGCAAGGGTTTTGTGTGGTTGACCCATAACATTGGGTTTGTGGGTGACCCACAAACATGATGAACAAGGGTCCAAGGATAGAGATACCATATAATGCTTGTGGGCCAATTGTGATACTAACAATGCATAGCCTAGAAAACATACCTTGAGATAGTTCATTGTGTTTCTTGGTGTAGATTTACTAGTGAAACTTGTTGAAAATTTTGTTTTTCATTTAATTGTTGTGAATGGAATTTTTGTTGTGGCAAGAACTGTTGAGAAGAGCCTTGAGAATTTTGTTGCCATGTTTTTGCTACTATGGAATCTGTATTGATTATGGATATGCCCACTACGAGAGCTACATTTGGCAGACTGCCTGTACAAGCATCTTATCTCCAACCACATATGTGGTAACCCTAATAAAATATCCTCTTTTGCAATACATGATTGGTAGGTAGGATTGTAGAACCCAAAAATTGAGTCATTGTTGATATGTTTACAGAAGAAATGTTGCTTATCTTGATGTTGATGCTCAACAACTTCACTTGTCCATTGCACTAACGATTCTTCTTGGTCAAGAGAAGCACCTTTAACAATTGTGGTTGGCTCAATATTTTGGTCATTGACTTCCCGTTTCATAAGAAATGATGGTGATGGTGATATAATTGTGTTTGATTCTTTATATTTGTCTAAAACTGCTTCCCAAACCTTGGGTGATGTTGACCATAAAAGTGATAAGTTCCTCCAATGGGTATCATGCTCCTAGTGTGACACAATGACATCCAATAAATATGGCCCAAAGGTCTCAAGAATTTGTGAAATGGCCTTCCTGACATATGATTTCTTTTTTTTACCCTAGCTACTGGTATATTGCAAGCCTCTACCATATTCAACATATTAAGGAAAATCTCAGATTCAATAGATGGTTCCCAAGGTAAGTATGTGCTCTATTTTCTTTGTAAAAGTGATCTTAAAATTGAGCCACTGTGCCCAAGTGTTGATTGTTCAATACCATCATCTTAAGGGGTAGGTTTTCTACTATGATGGTGGCAAAGTCTTGCATATTCATTAGAAAACAACAATCGTCCTTGGATTGGTCATGACAACTCCCAGTGTTGTAGGCATACTTTATAATCAATTCTAGATTATATGAGATAATGATACTTTGAGTAGATATTCAACACAAACAACTCTTCTTTTCATAAGGGGCTAAGAAGCCACTCCATCCCTCTAACAATGTCTTTTCCTCCAGTTGATCATCGCCAAAAACTCTCTAGTCCAAGAATGTTATCAAATCTCTTGATAATTTACTCCTTACTATTGCAAATTCTCAAGTCCTCACCATTTCTAGCTCTGGACCTCATCTCAAGCTTCTTGCAATGGATCATCCAGTCTTTCTCAATTCTCATGTGGACCGCCACACATTTGGGTTGAAACATGAATGGGATTGTTATTATTTTATTATGATTAATTCCAGTTGGAGAGCTCAATCTATTAAGCTTGGATACAACTCTGGAGACTTCAACTGAAAAATTGTGGACAAGAAATAGACATTCAAAGACTCCGGCATAATCAATGGCAGGCCAGTGATCGTGCCAAAGAAAAGGGTGCTTACCCCCCAACTTAATAACAATATGTTGATTGAGCTCAAGGGTTTTGCATTCTTCTAGTTGCGCCATATATATTTCCACCATCTACCGTCGTCCATTCCCCTTGGCCACAAGGGAAACATTAGAAAAAATACACGAATTCCTATTGCTTATGCGAACAAATAAACTGTGGAGAGAATTGAAATGGTGGAGGGGGGAGAGATGACCAAAATGGAGGGGTTTGAGGAGGTCAGTCTCTTTGTAGTTGAGCGAGGCACTGAGGTTGGGCACGAGTTGTGTATGGTTTAATTTTCTTGGCTTCATTTTTCTACAACTTGATTTGGTTTTGTTGAGTTAAAATCGAGACATTAAGGCCGAAGATGCCAGTGTGGTAATGGCCTCTAGGAGTCCTACCTAGAAAAGTTTATTTTTTGTTCATGCATGTCGTCTGTTTGAAGAGGCAGATAATTCAAGGCATCAACCATCATATTTAGATGGTAACTATACTTTACCAACACATATTGGTTCCCAGCCCCAAATGAATGAATGGTTTTAATGATGTCCACGAGGCTGAGAAACCTAAGGGACCCAGATAATAAAAACCTTAACTTGTTTTCATATTCCTTTCGATGTTAGATTTTTCATTATGAGTATTGAATAGAAGGCTAGCAATCCGATTGATCTTATATTTGTCAAATAGATGATGCATGTTTTCAACCTTTAGATTGTATTCATATCGAATATGAATATGCTTATATGTTGCACACTCCATGACAAAGTGTTATTCTATCTCCAAAACACCCTTATCGCTGAAAATGCAGTATCTGTTCCCAAACTTCCTTGGGGATCTTCCACCTACCAGTCTCACATCTAATTTGATGTGGCCTTGTACTCAATTGTGCCACTAGAACCCTTGCTTTTCTTTTAATAACTTCTCCTAGCTATTTTTTCTCACTATGGTCACAAGTTGGATTGAACTCTTTTATGAAGTATGTTTTTTTATGTCCATTGTGATTGGTCCACATGGCAGTCCTAAATTTTTCCAACACAATTTTTTTTTTAATTTCTTCGTTGGTGCTATGGCATTCATGCAACTTGATATTCCACTTACTTAACCACCTTTTTTTTGCTTCATCCAATTTTTCTTCATATGATCTAATCCCTCTTCCATAGCTATCTTGGGCCAATGCTGGTTATCCATGTTTCTAGTCTTATTTAAATAGCTTATTAACCTGGTTATCGTCATTGCCTCCAATGGAAAAGAACCTGCTTCAACCAAAAGGATTTCTTATGGGATTGTGGCTTTAACTTTGATATTGCTAGTAATTAGTTGTTTCTGTATTCTTTCTAACCGACTCTAGGTGCAAGTTGACATGCTGCTTCCCCATACTTCATAACCGTAGAGAAAAATTGGCGTAAACAACAAACTAAAAAGGGTTTTCTTGGTTTTCCAATCCCAAAGTTCAACTTTTCTACACCTATTTTGGAGTGAATATGAGGCTCTCCATCCTCCCTAAATTATTTTCGTCCTATAATCTGCGAACTGGGATTATGGTGGAATTAATTCCCAAGATATTTGTATTCTTTCACTATCTCCAGAGGAATACCTTCGAAAAGAAATTTTTTTGGTTTGTCTTTTTACTTAAAGATAAAATCATGATTTTGGTCTTGTTAATGTTCACTTGCATCCCAACCTCCTGCAAAAAGTGTTCTAAGGCCTTTAAGTTTTCTCTTAATCCATGCATTGTTTTTTAGATTAGGATAAGATCATCTACGTAAAGAAGAAAATTTACCACATAGCTTGCTAGATGAACCCCTTCTCCATCTGCTTTTCTTAACCAAGTTTCCAACTTATCAACATATAAACCGAAGAAAGTGGGGTTAGAGTACATCCCTGTTTAACACCAATATCACTACCAAAACTTGATAGGAAACCTTAAGACTTGTAAGTCCTGCATAGTTCAGCCTGGGGTAAAATAAGGTCTTCACCAACCCTAGCAGTTGGAATTCTCTCCTCAATTAGTTCACCGCAGTATTTCCATTCAAGGTAGAAGTCTTCTCCTGGAATGAATCAACTCTACTCTTGGAATCTACCGACATCTAAATGTATTGATCCCACATGATTAGCACTCCTATGAGGTCCCAATAGTTGGACAACCTTGCTCGAACTCTCTGCTCAAACTCTGAGTCAAAAGTAGCCACATCCTTCAGCACTATCTCTAGGAATTCATCATATCTAGCTTTTTCCTCTTCTTTATGGACTACTTTAGAGATCTCCATGATTGCAGACACCCTATCCACCACATCTATATCCCTCAACTCACTAAGTGGCTTCCCATGACATATTGGATGAATCTCTTGGCAGTCTGAGCATTCTTTTCACCCTATTCCTTAACATTTAAGATGAAGAACTCATAGTATTTGATTCCAATTTTTTGCTTAGCCATCAGAGTTATGTATTCCCAGTTGTTCTTCATCTATTCTATCACTTCATCCCATATAAGTTGTTTAGCCTGGAGGAGAGACATGTTTCCTTTTAGGCTTCCTTTGAGCTCAATAATCTCTTGATTAGCTGCCTGAAATTCTTGTTGATAATTTTTGCATTGGTCTTGGCACTCTCGAGTTGTTTCTCCTTTTATGCAAGGGCTCGTTGGGCATTGTCTAATCCATCTGTACCTTATTGAGTTCCCCTTTTGAGAGTTGTAGCTCGATGAGGGTATTACTAGGTTGTTATGTAGGATTTTGAGGATTCTTCGGCACAAACACTGCACAAATGTGGGAGTCTATCCTCTGTTGAAGCTTTGCTACCTATTTCTTGAGGTCCACCACCTCATTATTCTTGTCTATTAGCTCCTTGGCCAGGATATCTTTCTCTTCCTCCACCTGTGCTAGTTCTTTGCACTGTATATGTTCACTTGCAGGAATCTTTAGCTTATGCCTCAACTCCTAAATTTAATCTTGTGAACTCTGGAGAAGGGTCTCGAAAAAAGCTTTGTCTTCTGTGTACACTCCCATATTCACAATCAATTCCTTTAAGTTATTGTTTTGCATATGCAGAGCTCTAGAATTAGCTCTCTTGCTTCAACTTTGTTGTAACCTTCTCCAACAGCTTCTCGACTTTACTTATGGTCATGGAATTCTTGTTTAACACACTGTATATCATTTCTCCCACCTACCTATGGAAGTTGATCTTGTCAGGCAGAGGGACACTTGTTAGGAACAAAGACACATCCAAAACTGTGAACTGTGAGCCTGATGGTAGTGACTATGCCAAGGGCAGTGCAATGATAATTTCATTTGGTTCCTCTCCAGTTCCGTAGAAACCAGGAGTCTGGTCTGATATGGGACCAAATGTGATGCCATTTTTTGCTACATTTCTTCCTTAATGTTCCTTTTTATTTATTTAATTGCTTTCCCTGCCGGCCAATTGGGCTTTATCATAGTTCCGCTCCCTGTAGAACTCAGAATGGCTACCTCTGAAGATGATGATGCAACAACTTGCAGTGGGTCTTCTAAAGTCACCTGGAAGCCTGGATGGTCTGGTTTTATCTCCACCAACCTAGTTTCAATTTCCTCTTCCGCTGCTTCTTGGGTCTTAGATTTCTTTTTGGTGCGAATGTCCTCCATATCCATGTCCCTAGTTTCATCCACAATCCTTTTTTGTGCCTTGTCTTTTGCTGTTGGAGTCTTAATCTCCATTTTTGTCTTAATGGGCCATGAATAAAAGTTAGCCTTCCATTCATTCTTAGGCCTATATTCATGATCATAAGTTGAAGCATTAATTCTTTTTCTCTTCTTTGCAATGACACCATGAGGGTCATAATGCCAAATATCCCCCATTTCAAAATTAATTTCTTTCAACAACTCCTCAATTACCTGGAATGTCTGTCTGGTTTTAACAATGAAAGGGCCTACAAGCTTACCCAAATTTAAAATATACCCCTTCTTAGCAGGGACAAAATGGACTTGGTCCACATTTAGGCTATGTCTAATAAATTCCAAGGAAAATATCCTCATTAGTATGAACACATGTAGACGATAAGGAGGAATATCACACCCATAAACCCTAATATTTTTATATTCCTCAAATAAATACCAATCACCCACCCCGGTTTCCTTGCTGAGCAGGAGGATCTCTTTTTGTTGAGGCAAGATTATTGGGGGGGAGACATTGTGAACGATTTTGTACATAATGGACATGTAAGAGGATATAATTTGAGAGTAGCCCTCGTTGTCTGGTTTTGTCTAACAACAACATCCCAATCGAAGAAAAAATTCCTCTACTTGTTTAGGGCCATTAGACTGAGACTTAGGCATTCAAATTCATCTACGTGGGCGTACAGAAACAAACAAAATAGTAAAGAATAATATCTGAAATATGAGGTGACAGGGAAGTGGTGTAATCAAAATTTTATGGACACAACCAAGACAAATGTTATATCAAACAAGTGACTTGACTGCATCATCTCCCTCAAGAATCCTATGGAGACTTTGTTAGACATATTGGCATCATCATCCCCAAATAAATGAGAAATTACGTGAAGAATAGGATGAAAATTTTGGAATCACGATTGCCATTAGACCAAACCCGCAGGCGTTAGTCTCCGCTAAAATTGCCAGAGTTAGGATCTGCGAGAGGCGGTTAGTCCATGTCGCGAAACACACGGGGAGAGTTGAACCTAATGTCCAACAATCTCCCCCCAAACACGAGCCGGGTGAGTTTTGAACTCGAGACCTGGCTTCGATACCACTTGTTGGAATCACGATTGTCGTTAGACCAAAACCCACAGGCGTTAGTCTCCGCCACAATCGCTAGAGTTAGGATCCACGAGAGGCGGTTAGTAGATGTCGTGAAACACACGGGGAGCATTGAACCCAATGTCCAACAAAAAATTCTCTGTGAAGGTATATATTGGGAAATTTTAAGCAATAGGCAAAGACTGGAAGCTAGTGCCAAGACCATCTATAGAAAGGACTACTTCTCTCCAGCTGAGAGGATACTGTAACTCTAAATATAGGTAGTTTCAGTGAATTTTTGGGGCTCAGGAGAGTCTGGGTATATGAGAGCTTTCTGAATCAACTTTGAGGTCACCTCTAAGATTTTAGCTTGAAGATATAAAATAATTTTCTTCTCAACGTACGAAGTAGCCAACCAAGAAATGAATTTGGGGAAATAATAAAGAACATGTGCAATTTGATAATATAGCCTTGAATCAACTACTCGGAACAGGTCCTCTCCCCTAGCATGGTGGCTATACATGTCAAACCAGAGGTCAGACAAGTGGTAAGGATAAGTTGTGTCAAAAATCTGGGCCTTTGTTTCCATCAATGGCTTGACGTTGGAGGAGGGTTTGACTTCCCGAGTTTTGGAGGTCTTCGAGGTTGATTTCTTAATTTTTATCATAGAGACAAATAAGTTGCAAGTGGGAGTGTGAGAGGTTACCTGGTTGATAGGGTGAGAGATGGGGAATGACGTTGGTGGGAGCCTTGGATTAGCTCAAAGGATGAACGATGTCGCAGACGAGTCGAACGACGGGAGATATTTGCAACAGGGAGAGGAATTTAAATTCAAATGGTTGAACCAAGAAGGATTTTAATAGGTGGAGGGGCAATGGTCGTTCGTAGTCAGATGATGTCACGAGGTAAACATGTGGTGGAAGATGATTAGGGAAGTGACAGGTGGACGAGGGCGGGGCGGGGGCATTTACCGTTTACCTTCGGTGCTCTCTTGCTGACGGTATCGGCGGGTCCATGGCGTGGTGGGTGGTCCCCACCTTTCTATGATAGGTGAAAGAATGGGGGGAAGGATCAAGATGAGATTCCCCAGAATCAATCTGGGCCATTGATCAGCGGATGTCACCCTGCTAACTTTTCAACTTCGGGGGGCAACGCCCGTTTATCTACTGAGCAAGTTACCCCCCCGAAGTGTCTCTGGGGGTCTGTCGGGTAGAGATAAACGACGATCTACCTCAAAACATGCTCGACCGCTAATGAAAAGGTCATTCCTACTTATTTTCTCATTTTTACATTGTTGCACCCACTCCATGAAGGATTATATTGATGCGACCTCTTGCACTAGAGGCCCTTAGTGTACTCCAAAAATTTTCCACCTGGTAAATATATCTATCTTTGCACCAAATATATCCAATGCAACCATTTTCAACACTCATATAAAAATTAAGGTGGAAATCAACATCGACTCCAATTAGGGACAATGTATTACAAGTAATGCACTGAAAACTTGCAGATTAATGCCTTACCCATTGGGCATGGAGTCATTTTATTCAAACACTCACAAAAAAAAAAAAAAAGAAATAAGAACACAAAACATTGTTGGTATGTACAATGGCTCATTGATATTTATAGTGGGTGAGAATGGACCTCCTCAATGATGAAAATAGAGCTTGGGAAACTTCCCATTTACATATAATCCAAGCAATTCACCATCTAAATTTTCCAGTAAGAAGGTATCGTTTCCCTTTACTTCAGACATCTTGAATGGTCCAAACCATAAGGGATCAAACTTCCCATGATTTCCCTTATATTCTCTTATGACATCCCACCTGAGTACCAAATATCTTGGTTGTAAGGGTTTGACCCTTGCCTTTCTATCAAAAAGAGATCCTATTAATGAGATTATGATTTAGTTGCTCTATGTTTTCTTGCAATTCTACTAGCTGATTTATTCTTCTTGTAAGAAAAAAATATCCTCCTCAACATCTTGTAGAATTTTATCTATTGGCATTGCTAATTGGATAGGGAAAATTTTAGCCTTCCCCTACACCAATTCTAAAGGTGACTTCCGAGTTGACCTCTTGGTAGTAACCCTATTATCCCATAAATTGAACTTCAATTGTGAGTCCCAGTTTCTCTGATTTTATGATATACTATTTTTCAGAATCCTTACTAAAGTTTTGTTGGAATATTCAACCAATCCATTTCCTTGTGGATAGTAGATGGTGGAGTGGCATACAATGATGTTATATCTTTTGAAAGAAATTAATAAACTTGGCCAACTTGAATACCTGGGCATTATCAATGATAATTTTCCTTGAGCAACCGAATCTAGCCAAGATTTTCTCCTCCATAAAATTGATGAGTACTGCATTGATTTCAATTCTGGATTGGATGGCCTCCACACATTTAGTGAAATAAATAGTGGTTGTGAGTATCCATTTGTGTTGAACACTGGATGGTGGGTGTATTTATCTAATGAAGTCGAACCCCCATATCCTGAAGGGTTCTTCCATAAACACAGAGATTAAGGGAAGGGGTGCCAACCTCTTTTTTTTCAAACACTTGACATTTCACACATGCCCGAACATATGTATGCACCTCACCAAACAACTTGGGCCAATAGAAACTTGCTTTGAGAATTTTATGGGCGATAGCTCTCTAGCTATAATTTCCTCCACGGACACCATTATGAAACTCATCAATCACCTTAAAAATCTCCTCTTCGACCAGGCATAAAAGAAAAATCCCTACTGGGTCCTTCCAATATTGATTGCCATTTGAGATAAAAAAACTCCTGGGATTGCAACCTCAAAGCCATGTATTTAAATTTGTCAAAATTTATTGGATACTTCAAAAAAAGTAAATAATGGAAACTATGTTTATACTAGTGTGAAGAAAGGTACTTCATATGAATTTTCTGTGTTGAGGTCTCGATTTTTTGTTGTTCCTCTAATTTTCCACTTTCTCCATCCTTCCCTGCTATCAAGTTTATACCCAAGTCTTAGCAATTGGCTTTAGAAAATATTTTATCTAGCTCCTTCCCCTTGATCAACTTGGTGGGCTTGATATCCATGTCATATTACTGTATCTTAGAAATCCACTTGCCTCTTTTTTCTTCACTATCACCCTGCACGAGGATATCTTTCACAACAGTTGTAGGAACAGAAGATGTTAAATGTGACTGCAGGAAATAAATTCAAAAATACTTCAGGGATTTGACTACGGCATAGGCCTATTTATCTAAAATATTGTATTTTAGCTCAACATCTTGTAAAAACTGGATGAAAAATGAAATTGGTTGCTCTTGTCCTTCATTATTTTTCTGCAATAAAAAAACTGCCACCGTGTAAGGAGAAGCAAAAGAAAAAAATGAGAAATGACTTTTGATAATATGAAAAATTATTTTTAATTGTGGAGAACGATTCCCAGGCTTCTATGGTCCACTTTACTTCCCTGTCCTTCAACATTTATATGATCTCTTTAAAAATACCAACATAATTGGTATAAACCTTCTCAAAATTTTGATTATGCCCAAGAAAATCTGAATTTTTTTCCTATTCCTTGGTCATGGAATATAGTTAATGGATTCCACACTTTTGGGATCAATATTTACTCCTTCCTTCACCATAATGTGGCCCGGTAGCATCCCTTCACTTAAAGCAAATTGAGATTTCTTGGGGTTTAAGGACAAACCACACTTTCTGCATTTTTCAAAGGTGAGATGAAAATGTTTAATATGTTCTTCATATGTTTTTGAGAAGACAATGATATCATATAGGTAAATCACTATGAATTTATCCCGTTCTCCAACAAATTCTATATCCATATCCCTTTGTAAAGTAGCTCCACCGTTTGTGAGGCCAAAAGGAAATATCGCATACATAAACGTTACCGAGGGGGTAGTAAAAGCAGTTCTATTCTGATCTTCAGGGTGTACAACGACTTGGTCGTATCCAAAGAATCCATCCATCGTGGGCATTCGAGTAGACCCTACTACCTTCTTCAGAATGTAATCCATTTTAGGTAGAGGGTAATTATCTTTCAATGAAGCCTTATTTAAATTTATGAAATCAAAACATAGCCTTATTTCTCCTTTCTTCTTCCCGACGGGGACTAAATTTGCTACCCAATCTGAGTACCTCAAAGGCACAATAATTTTAGCCTGCAAAATCTTTTTCACCTCTTTTTCAATTGATGGAAGTAACATAGTGTTAATCTACCCGATCTTCTGTTTATATGGATTCACTCCACTTTTCAAAGGAATTTTGTACTGAATGACAATAGTTTCAAACGTTTTCAAGTCATCATATGACCAAGCAAACACATCCATATATTGCTTAAAAAGTAACATATACCTTTTCTTGTATTCTTTAGGAACTCCTTTAGCTATCTTGATTACTCTAGGGTCTTAGTCTGTGCCAATATTACAGTCCTCCACCCACTCTTCAAGCTCTTGTTCAGTTGACTTGGTAGGCACATCATTTGGGTTAAATAACCTTTTCAATGGAATCAATCCCTTGGGGATGGCATTACCATTTAATTGTAAAATTTTGTGCCCAACAATAGTCTCTTACCAAACGACTTATTATTCATCTTCGATCTTCTCATCCTCATGGTCAATAACTTAGTTTGAAAACTCTCCAATAACCTCCATGAAGCATTTGATATGCTCTTCATCTTCAAACACTTGCTAGTAATTCACATTGTCCGGTACTGAAGGTTTGTACCTAACCTCAACTTCATATCAGAGAAAGGGGTTTTGAGGAGGCATCAGTCTATGAGACGCTTCTAAGTCAAGCATACATTTATGTAGTAGGAGATCATGAATCACCAAGGTGACACAGAAAGGGGTAGTGGAAGAGTCTTGCTCCTTAACATGGGGTCCAAAAACAACCATGGGCCTCTCCTCTTGAAGGTTCGGGGTATCTTGCAGTGGGGATACGGTGGGTGAACACATGAACTGAGATACTTGAGCATTATAACTGGGTTTTTTTAACAATTCAATCAGAGGAACAAAGATTTTGACCTTTTCCAACTCTTTTTGAAGATTGAAAGCGGAGGGGTTCCTATAAGTTTTGACAATATTAGCAGGTTTTGTGTCCTCTTTACAGACTGAATTTACTTGTGGTAGAAAATTCTCTACTTTGGGGACTACATGCTTATTAATAATAGGATTGGAGGACTCCATTTTGTAAGAAAGTGTTTTTGAGGAGGCTTACAATTTCTATCAGAAATGGCCAAAGATTAAACCATCCAATTTCTTTATCTGGGAAAAAATTGAGTATTGAAGGCTAAGAAAAAGTCCTCAATCAGATCCCATACCTCATTTCGGTAAGCCTTCAGTCTCGGATCCTTGGTTTGACATTGATTTTTTATTTTCTTTACCACTAGATCTGAATCCCCAAATACTTCCAAGCACCCAATGTTGAGGTTTTTGGAATCTTGCAACCCTAACAACAAAACTTCATATTCAAAAACATTATTAGTGGCTTCAAACTCTAGCTTGAAAGAGAAAGGAATCATGCTACCTTATGGAGATAAGAGCAACACACCTGCCCCATTTCCTTCCTTGTAATAAGCACCATCAAAGTATAATTTCAATATTTTGTTACACTCCAATGATTGTTTACTCAGTTGGACAAAAATTTCCACATGAGTTTCATCCATGATTTGATGATTTTATAATAGCAAGCAAGAAAAATCCTTCTCTTTACCATACATGGGAGAATTATTTAAACAAGAAGCCTTTGTAAATGTCTTCAAAAATCTAGATTCTTTGTATAATCGATGTTCTCCTCCACCAAAAACATGAATCGTAGCATATGTCAAATCCAGTTTGATGGATCCTCTGATTTTAGATCCCCATGACCTGGAAAAAGCATACCAAACCTTAGAGGGATGTCAACAACTACAATGTCTATTACTACACTTTTTATTGGGATTCAAGCCAAATTTACCACTAGGTCTTTAATCATCGCCGAGCACTTTACTCTCTTGGAGTCAAAGAAATACATATCTTTATATGGTTTTTCTATTTGCAGTCCAAACTATTCCATGACAGATGATGGCACCAGGCTATGAGACACTTCTGGTTCAAGCATACATTTATGCAGTAGGAGATCATGAATCACTAACGTGACATAGAAAGGGGTAGTGGAAGATTCTTTCTCCTCAACATGGGATCTAAACACAACCATGGGACTCCCCTCTTGAAGGTTCAGGGTATATTGTAGTGGGGATATGGTGGGTGAACACATGAACTAAGATACTTGAGATTTATAACTAGGTTGTTTCAACAATTTAGACAGAGGAACAAAGACTTTGACCTCTCCCAACTCTTTTTGAAGATTGAAAGCAGAGGGGATCCTATAAGTTTTGAAAATCTCAGTAGGTTCTTTGTCCTCATTATAGATTGAATTTACTTGTGGTCGAAAATGCTCTACTTTGGGGACTTTGGGCTTATTAAGAATAGGATTGGAGGATTCCATTTTGTTTGGTGGGACCTGGTCAAGAGATTTCTTCCCTTTATTTGTTGAATTAGGAGGAATTGGGTGGAGAGGTTCCTCATTCTAATCTTGCATTCTATACCATTTTCTAGATGACCTGAGATCATATTTTTTTGTGTAACTAAGCCTGCATGAATTTTGAAAAATATCTACAATAATTATCAATCTCACTGATGAGCCCTAGTATTGCACCAAGAGTGTTGCAGCTCCCAGGGGCTGCCCTACTTTACTTTATCAACTCGGGGTTCGTACAAACTTAGAGGTGACAATGCTATATACATAGGAGATGTAATCCGTTCATGTCATCCTCTTCTGCTTTATGAAAGGGTGCTATTTTTCAAACTATGATAAGAACTGAAAAGTAAATTGCTGGAAGGAAATGACAGAAAGGAAACTAAACTAATTTGCTAAAAAGAAATGACAAGAATGAAACTAATTTAATTTGCAGAAAAAAATAACAGAAAGGAAACTAATTTAACTTGCTGAAAATGAATGGCAGAAAGGAAACTAATTCTAGACCACACTTAACTTGGCCAAACGACTAAATGAAATCTATTTATCCTATGTTATATCTACCATGCTTCTACCCATGCAACTAAGCTATCCATGAATTAATCCTAATTGAAAAAGTGTTGATTTTGCAGCTTGGAGGAAAGAAAAGGGCTGAAGAGGCTAATGGAGGGCTTAACACATGAAACAGGTCTTAGGAGTGGAAAGCAAGGGTTAATCCTTATAAGACCTTATGATATGGCGCCCAGATGCTTTTGGAGCGGAATGAGTGAAATATGCGATGGCAGAGTTATGATTGGCAGATAGAAGTGCGATATGCGATATTGAAATCACAATGTCGGAAGGTCAGAGTGGTAAAGGTTAACAGGAACAAAAAAAAAACTGCGAAAGGTGATTTGCAATGCGACTGAGTTCAGAATTGGCATTTGGAGCGGTAAGTCTAAAGGAAACAAGGAAAGGTGCGAAGTGCGGTTGCGATGGGTGACGTGGTGGTGGGACCAACGACGGAGCGTGATCGCAATATCACAATCGGCATTTGGAAGTGGTAAGTCTTAAAGGAAACGAGAAAACGATGCAATCTACGATGAGAAGCGACGGTAATTATAAAGGGGAAAGAAATGCGGGTTCTAATGTTTTTTACTGTTTTTAATAAAAGAGCAGCGAAGGGAAGTAGAAAGGGATATCACATTCGGGCTTGGAATGAGAGAGCGTTAACAAAGATCACAAGTGATTTGTGATTTGCGATGGAGCGAGGTACGACGAGTGGGAGTTTCAAGGAGAAAGGGGTGGAGGTCTAATTCTAATGCTTTTCAAGCGTTTTGGGAATGAAAAGGGAAATGGATGCAAATAAGAGAAAAAGGAGGGAAATGGAGGCACAACAGCAGTGCTCAGGCGTGAGAAAAGAGTTGGGAAATGAAGCGGGATGGCTTGATGATCTTCCTGGGGATTTTGATGCTTATTCCTGCAAACAAAGATGCGGATTCATGTACGAAAAATAGAGGAAATGCGTGACAAAATAGTGAAGAGAAAGTAGTTTTTGGTCCTGTGGGAAGGTTCGCCCTCCTCGAGCTCTAATGACATATAGATGAGAAGGGGGTCTTGATCCACAACTTTTCTTGGTTTTTCTCCTCTATTCTATCACTCACAAGCAAATGAAAAACTAGAGTAGCACACTAAAAGCAAAACTAAGCAGTGATGAAACTATGAGAAGCAGAACTAATTGAATGATAGAAATAAAACTAGCTTAATGGAAGAAAGGAAAAGATAGTAACATCAGAGAGGCTGAGGCACATGGATTGGGCCCTAGCCCACGAGCCTAGCTCTCTGAAACTTAAATCAGTTGAATGAAATTAGTCTGCACATTTCATAAAAGAATAACCTCATACATCTCTAAAAGTTTGATCACTGAGTAAAATAATAAAAAACTCAATAGCTTGCAACAAAGTTTCAAATAGAATCGACGAACTCTTCCTAACTCTAGCTCTGCTCTATTTATTCTACAGGGCAGCTACCAACATCTCCCTAGAAAATAGTGATTGAGTCCACTTGACTCTAAGTAAACAAATATTGAGTGCACTCCTCTTGACTTGCTTGGCTGCCTCTGGAATTCGAATTGTTGGAGAGAACCCTTTGGGATCCTTTGGCTGCCTTTGGAATTCGAATTGATGGAGGGAATCTTTGGGATCCTTTGGCTGCCTTTGAGAATTAAGGAGGGTGGACTATCATCCAATAGTTTCTCCTTGTTGTCTCTTCCAAGTCTTTATGATAAAATCCTTATAAAAATGCTTAATAAACCATGATTTTCTACACTCAACCTCATATTAGGCACTCATAGTATGTTAGGCTTAATCACTACCTATACTAGCATCATAAAACCAGATAATAATAAAAAAGCAAGAAAAAGAGATCTAAGAAGGAAAAAAGGTGACCATTAACCCCTCCAAATATGTCTAAGGATGGAGCTCATCATCTCCTCCCTATTGAATGGTTGCTCATCCTCTGAGAAACTAATCCTCCTCCTACATTTCCTTAAAGGCATTGATAGCCCCCCTGATTTCTCGAGGAAGAAGTGTGGGAGTTTCCCCAATGGGGTAAAAATCATTATTCTTTTATGAATTCTCCCATTCTCTATCTTGTGCATCTGTGTCCTTTTCATCATTCAACCCCAACAACAAAGTTGGGCTGAGCTTTAGTCCCAACCATTGGATCTTTTCGGCCTGCATGGCCCTCTTGTATAATGGTGCCCTTTCCAATGCACCCCTCAGTATTTCTGGAGTATGGTACTCCCTATTCTTGAGGTTGTGAGGGAGGTTGTTCCATCTCCTCTGGCTGGCCATAATGAGGGAAATTTTTAAGGATGGACATTTATGTAAAAGTTTAAAAACTTGGCGAATCTTAGTAGTCCCCAATATGTGAATTGTAAAAATTTTGATGTTATTTTTGTAAAAATATTTAGTTTTGTAATTATTTTATATTATTATATATAAATTTTTGGCACTTTTTAGGGTAAAATATTTTTATACTATAAAATTTGGGCAAATAAATTAAATAAAAAGTGGGAATTGGCGAATCTTTTTTTTTGGAAAAAGCATGGAAAATTAGCCCACCTGCGAATATTAGCCCCTAAAATTTTCCATGGCCATAATGCACTCATCTTCTATCTGCCTAGAAACATCATAAAAGTGGCCTATCACCTGGGTTTGATTCTGAAGGTAGCTTTCAACCAGTGTAGGGTTGCTTTCAATCTCTTGACAGTTAAGGATGACTCCTCTTGGGCTGAACAATTCTGGTCTGATATATAAGGGTTCTCTACTTCTTCTTCCCATGACTCTCCATATTTCTTTTGCTCTAGTGTCCTCATTCATCATCCAAGATATTAGAGCCATCAACTGCATATACCCCATTGTAGGATTAGGGTCCCAAGCATACAGATTTGTCAACACAAGGTTATGCACATAAAACTCTGCCATCTTTGCTTGATCAAACATGTTAGCTTGCTTGTAGAAATTCATGAACTTCATACAATCTTGGAAAGATATTGATCCATGGGAGGCTAGAGTTTTGATTTGAAATAGGAGCCATTGCTCCTTGAGGTACATAGCATATGAGTCAGAAGGGAATCTGTGTTGAAGGACTTCCATGCATAAGTCTGCCATGCTGGCTACTTGCTGCCCTTTTTTCTGCAATTGCTCCTTTAGTGCTACATTCTGCCCGTGCCTTCTACAGCTGCTCCTTCAGAACTATTTCTTTGATTCTTTCTTCCTCCCTTGATGATTCTTCAATGATAATCGGGCTCGTGGAAGGATTTTCTGGCTCTCTTTGACTCTTGTCAACTTTGAAATACATAGAGGTCTGCCTTTTTCTCTTTGCGCTCAGAGGAGCTACGGTGGAAACTACCTTTTTGTATTGAGGGGATGTGGTGCTGTGTTGTGAGTCGGTTTCTTTCCCATTTTATGCTATCTCTATGACTTCTATGGCCATCTCTTCTATTTTTCCTTGGCCCTTTGTCTCTTCCTCTTCTTCTTCTAGTTCCTCTTTTGGTTCTTCTTCTAGCTCTGTTGGGTGTGGAGCTTGATTATCTTGTTTACTTTGTATCACAGCATTGGACCCCTGTACATTAAAAGGGGCGGCAACGCCGCCCGTAATTAATCGCTGTCGTGGGGGGTCCAAGGGGGGGGGGGGGCGGCAGCGCTTTTTGGAGCCCCCCCCTGGCGGGGGGTTTTGCGCGCCCCGAAGCTAAAAAAATAGATGTAAAATTGCCTTGTAAAAGTATAGTAATTTCTAGTCAATCTGGGCCGTTCATTAGGAAAATGATCTGACGGTAGAAGTTATGGTTAGATTAGGGTTTTTTGCCCTAGAAGGCAACCCCTCGCTTTTATGAGGGCATTGTATTGCGGCTATGTACGGTGTGTGTATTCTCGGAGCGAGAAAAAAAGAGGGAGACTGTGAGAGAGAACAGAGGATATTACAGCGGATCTGGTGTAGGTTTTGTCTCTTCATTTTTGCTGGATAATAGAAAGGAAGGACTGACTGTTCGGGGTGGACGTAGCCCAAACTGGGTGAACCACGTATATCTATGTCTCTCTAGTTTTATGTGTTTTGTGTGATTTTATTTTCCGCATATTTTATGTGTTGCATTGCTCTGTAATATTTAATTTTCTAACAACTGGTATCAGAGCCGAAGGTATATTTGGTTGATAAACTCATAGGAAAAAAGGGTTCCTGGTTCGAGTGGGAGCAATGGCAGAAGATGGTAAGTTTAGGGTCAAGAAATTTAACAGCCAAAACTTCCCATTGTGGAAGATGCAGATGGAAGATTATCTGTATCAGAAAGATCTGTATTTACCATTGAGCAGAAAAACAAAGAATCCGGCGGCCATGACAGACGCGGAATGGAACATTCTCGATAGAAAGGCACTTGAAACAGTACGATTGTGTCTTGCGGCATCAGTTGCCTTCAATATTTCGAAGGAAACAACAACAGAGGGTTTGATGCATACGTTGGCGAAACTATATGAAAAACCCTCGGCCTCAAACAAGGTATTTCTTATGAAACGACTATTTAATATGAAGATGTCGGAAGGTGGATCTGTTGCAGACCATTTAAATGAATTTAATACAATTACCAGTCAGTTAAGTTCTGTAGGGGTAAACTTTGATGATGAAGTTAGAGCTCTGTTATTCTTGTGCTCATTTCCAGAGAGTTGGAATGGTTTAGTAATGGCCATTAGTAACTCTATCTCTGGATCTAGTACTTTAAAGTTTGATGATGTTTTTGGTGCTATCCTTAGTGAGGAAATGCGACGGAAAAGCTCCGGTGAGACATTAGGTAATGCTTTGAGTGCAAAGTCCAGGGGAAGAAGAATGGAAAGAGGAAAGAGCTCGGGATATCGTAGTAAATCAAGGAAAGGAAGATCCAAGTCCAGATCGGGGATAGTGTGCTGGAATTGCGGAAAGAAAGGACACCTAAAGAAAGACTGTAGATCTCGGAAGGGAAAAGAAGGAGATACACAACAAGAAAACAATCATGAAGCAAATGTGACAGGTGATGTGTTACAAGATGCTTTGATTCTTTCTTTCGAAAATGTTATTGATTCTTGGGTTGTAGATTCAGGGGCTTCATTCCATGCCACACCTGATAAGAAATATTTTCATGACTATGTTCAAGGAGATTTTGGACAAGTTCGTTTGGGTGATGATAAACCCTGTAAAATTGTTGGAATGGGTAAAGTTCTTGTAAAACAATAGAATGGAAACCAATGGCTACTAAAGGAGGTAAGGCATGTTCCAGATCTGAAGAAAAATCTGATTTCAACAGGCCAGTTAGGCGGTGAAGGTTGTGTGACAACTTTCACAGATAAAACTTGGAAGGTCACCAAAGGAGCCCTGGTAATAGCAAAAGGCGAAAAGGTTGGTACATTGCATTTATGCAATGGTATTTCTAACTCTGTTAATGCTTTAACTTCCAAAGGAGCAGATGCAGCATTATGGCATCATAGGCTCGGACACATGAGTGAGAAGGGAATGAAGATTCTCCACTCAAGAAATTTGTTGCTAGGTTTGAAGAATGTTGATTTGGATTTCTGTGAGAATTGCATTTATGGAAAACAGAAGAGAGTCAGATTTCTCAGAGTTGGGAAAGAAAAGAAGAGCGAAAATTTGGAGCTTGTGCATACAGATGTATGGGGACCTGCTCAGGTATCATCTCTCGGTGGCTCTCGTTATTATGTTACTTTTATTGATGATGCAACTAGAAAAACATGGATTTATTGTATTCGGAATAAATCTGATGTATTTGATACTTTCAAGAAATGGAAATCTTTGGTTGAGATTGAGACAGGAAAGAAGTTGAAGTGTCTCAGATCAGACAATGGAGGTGAATATTGCAGCAAAGAGTTTGATAGGCACTGTTCAGAGCATGGAATTCGTAGAGAGAAGACAGTTCCAAGAACACCACAAGAAAATGGTGTGTCAGAAAGGATGAACAGAACAATCATGGAGTGTGCAAGGTGCATGAGATTGCATGCAGGATTGCCTTTACAATTTTGGGCAGATGCTGTAGATACTGCTATTTATCTAATAAAAAGAAGGCCTTCAAGTTCCTTGGATGATGGCATTCCAGAGGAAGCATGGACAGGTAAAAAGGTAAACTACTCTTTTTTAAAGCCTTTTGGTTGTGAGGCCTTTTTCCATGTTAATAAAGAAAACAGAACAAAGCTTGAGGCAAAATCAAAGAAATGTACCTTTATTGGATATGGTGCTAATGATTTTGGTTATCGCTTATATGATTATGAAAATCACAAAATCATTATGAGCAGAGATGTAATATTCAATGAAAAGATCTTGTATAAGAATCAGTTGCAGGAAAAGAAACAGGAAAAATAAAGTAAGGAATACATGGTTCTTGATGAGATATCTGAAAAAGTAAAGGTGCCTGAAAATAATAATAATCAACAACCATAGCAGCAACAACCACCACAACAGCAACAGGCACCTCAAACACCTGAAAGTGGTGTTAGAAGATCTACCAGGATAAGTAGACCCCCTGAACGATACTCTCCTTCATTATATTATTTATTGTTGACTGATTCTGGTGAACCCAAATGTTATGAAGAAGCAATGCAGGTTGAAAGCATGAAGAAGTGGGAGCTAGCCATGGAAGAAGAGATGGACTCCTTAATGCATAACCAGACTTGGGACTTAGTCAAGTTGCCTGCAGGTAAAACTGCATTGCAGAATAAATGGGTTTACAGGCTGAAGGAAGAAGATGGAGGAAAACAGAGGTACAAAGCTAGACTTGTGGTGAAGGGGTTTGCACAGAAGAAAGGTATTGATTTTGATGAAATATTTTCTCCCGTTGTTAAAATGACTTCAATCAGAACTATTTTAAGTCTTGTAGAAGCGAAAGATTTACATATTGAACAGTTAGATGTAAAGACAACATTTCTCCATGGAGATTTGGAGGAAGAGATATACATGCAACAACCAGAAGGATATGAGGTAAAAGGGAAAGAAAAATTGGTGTGCAGGTTAAAGAAGAGCTTGTATGGCTTAAAACAGGCTCCAAGGTAGTGGTATCTAAAATTTGACAAGTTTATGTCCGAACAAGGTTATACTAGATGTCACTCTGATCATTGTGTTTATCTGAAAAGGCAAAATGATGGCAGTTATATTATACTGTTATTGTATGTAGATGACATGCTTGTTGCAGGGTCTAACATGCAGGAAATAAATGTGCTCAAAATAAAATTGGCAAATTCATTTGCAATGAAGGATTTGGGAGCTGCAAAACAAATCCTTGGTATGAGGATAACTAGAGACAGAAAAAATCATAAATTAACACTGTCTCAGAATGAGTACATAGAAAAGGTGTTGAAAAGATTTAATATGCATAATGCAAAACCAGTTAGTACACCTTTTGCTAGCCACTTCAAACTTAGTAAGGAGATGTGCCCAAAGACCCAAGAAGACATGGATTATATGTCTAAAGTTCCATATGCATCTGCAGTTGGAAGCTTAATGTATGCAATGGTCTGCACAAGGCCTGATATTGCACATGCAGTGGGAGTTGTAAGTAGGTACATGAATAATCTAGGAAAAGAACATTGGATGGCAGTAAAATGGATTCTCAGATATTTGAGAGGTACCACAAATCAAACATTATGCTTTGGTGGTTCAAACATTGCTCTACAGGGATATGTTGATGCAGATATGGCAGGTGACAGAGATAACAGGAGGAGCACTACAGGATATGTATTTACCGTAGGTGGAACAACTGTCAGTTGGGTTTCAAAAATCCAAAGTGTTGTTGCACTTTCAACAACAGAAGCAGAGTATGTTGCTGCTACAGAGGCTAGTAAAGAAATGATTTGGTTACAAAGGTTTATGGATGAATTGGGTAAGAAGCATGATATGGGCATGCTATACAGTGATAGCCAAAGTGCCATTCATATTGCAAAGAACTCAGCATTTCATTCCAGGACTAAACACATACATCTCAAGTACCATTTCATACGGTCAGTATTAGAAGATGGAGAGTTGAAGCTGGAAAAGATACACACTAGCCAGAATCCTGCAGATATGCTAACAAAAGTTGTAACCAGGGAGAAACTGAGAATGTGCTCAGTTTCAATTGGTCTTCAAGGATGACGATGAAGATGGGGAACAACCAGGTCCAAAGAGGAGTCGTTGTCTAGCAAATGAAGCAGCGATGGAGTTGCTACAATCAGTCTCCAAGTGGGAGATTGTTGGGTGTGGAGCCTGATTATCTTGTTTACTTTGTATCACAGCATTGGACCCCTGTACCTTAGAAGGGGCAGCAACGCTGCCCATAATTAATCGTTGCCATGGGGCTTTTCGGGGGCAGCGCCCTCGAAGCTAAAAATAGATGTAAAATTGCCTTGTAAAAGTATAGTAATTTCTAGTCAATATGGGCCATTCATTAGGCAAATGATCTGAAGGTAGAAGTTATGTTTAGATTAGGGTTTTTTGCCCTAGAAGGCAACCCCTCGCTTTTATGAGGGCATTGTATTGTGGCTGTGTACAGTGTGTGTATTCTTGGAGCGAGAAATAGAGAGGGAGACTGTGAGAGAGAACAAAGGATATTACAGCGGATCTATTGTAGGTTTTGTCTCTTCATTTTTGATGGATAATAGAAAGGAAGGACTGGCTGTTCGGGGTGGACGTAGCCCAAACTGGGTGAACCACGTATATCTGTGTCTCTCTAGTTTTATGTGTTTTGTGTGCTTTTATTTTCCGCATAGTTTATGTGTTACATTGCTCTGTAATATTTAATTTTCTAACAAGCTCTTCTTCTTCTTCTGGTTCTTCCTCTTCTACCGGTTCTTCTTCTTGTTCCTCTTCTTCTTCTAGTTCTTCTTCGTCTTCTCTAAGGATAGGAGTGGAATCCTGCCTTGTTTGGGTTGCTATAAAAGCTTCCCTACTCATATTTACGAGAGAGGACCAGGCCATGGGTAGGGCGACGCAGTTCAAATACATAGCCCACTCTCGGTACTACTGTGCCGTGGCTCCCTTCGGTCTCTTTCCCTAAAATTTTCTCAATTTATTGGTTTGGATGAGACGGGATCTCTTTTTATTATATTGTGCAACTAATTTTTGGAGCGCTCATGTAACTCGGCTTAGCTCCAGTTTCTGTTGTAGACAATTGTTTCCTTCTCCCTGTTAATTCATGATGGACTGCGTGTTTCCTCCCCTCGTTCTCCTCTACTCCACTTAGTTTAAATTATTTTTATTTTGCATGCACAGGTGGCATGACTTTGCAGCTCTCCCTAGTCATACTTCATGATGGTGGCCAAGCTAACTGGCCACCTTTCTGCCCCTTAAACTCTAAGTTTGAAAATTTAATTATTTCTGGCTCTTATGGATGCCTAGCGAGGGGTGAGAAGCTATACCTAAGTTTACCTATCGTTTCCAAGGCGTTTGTATGAGATGGATTGAGGAGAAAAGCCTCTTAGATGCTGCGTTCTTCACTATTTTATGTTATCTGAGTGAGTAGCTTGCTGAATGAGAAGCTCTCTAAGTGAGCTGCTGATCTTTCCTTGTTGTTTCTTCCTACTGGAGATGCTGCGTGGGGGGTGCTCATGATGCCATGGGTGACACTCTTGTCTTTCCTAGGTCCTGCTTCATGAGCTCCTCCCTTGTTTTTCTTGTTGTTCAAGAACATATGTCTGCACTGTAGGAATTCCTTGATGTGTGTAGCAGTCTTTTTTTTGCTTTCCTAGCTACATTGTGCTCAGGAATGGAGGAGTGTGGTGCCTGGAGGTGATGGAGGAAGTTATGAAAATGGAAGGAGTGAATGATGGGATGGATGGTAAATTAGAAGAAGGGAAAAGAAGATGAATGCTTCCTTTTGTTTCCAGAAACCGTTAATAACCTGTAAAACAACAAACACAAAAAACACAAAGATGCAAATGTATTTTTTTGTTTTTGTTTTTTTGAAATAAAGTGGGCTGCTTCCATGGAGGTTTTAAAACCACAGACTTGCCTTGGGCGCCTCAGAGAGGTTTTCACCCATGGATATTTATTCTCTTTTATTTTTCTCTCTTTTTTTGAGCAAGTGAGATGACTCCATCAAGGTTTTCGTCTCACAAGCTTGCCTTGGGTGCCTTCAAGATGTTTTCACCCATGGATCTTTTTTTTTTTTTTTTCAGGAGGTGCGGGAAACTATGGAGTTTCCCATCACATACACCTCTCTGCTTATTGAATTTATGAACTCTACCTTTGACAAAGGCTTTTGTAAATTTTAAGTCTGTGACCATTGACAATCAAGGGGATTCCTTCCTCATCTATGGTTCTGATTTGAACTACGCCATTATCAAAAAAAAATTCCACTGTATAAGGTCCCAACCATATTGTCATCAACTTGCCTTTGAAATATTTAAACCTTGAATCATACAACAACACCCAATCTCCTTCTTGGAATGTCTTTTCTTTGATGTCCTTGTCATGCCATACCTTCCTTTGTAGCTGAACTACCTCCGTGTGAAGAAGTGCTTGCATTCTGAACTCATCCAATCCATTTAGTTGCAACAAACTCTATTTTTAATTCATCTGCCATTATTAAAGTATTGAACTCAAACTTAACTGAAAGTAGAGCCTTCTTACCATATATTAGTTCATAGGAAGTGAATCTTGTTGTTTTCTTCCAAGTAGTGTTGTAGGCCCAAGTAGCTTCCACCAATCTATCTGCCCAATATTTTCTGCTGTTGCTCACAACCTTGGTGAGGATGCTCTCTAAATCTCTGTTAGTTACTTCTACTTGGCCATTCGCCTAAGGGTGATAGGCAGTAGAAGTTCTAAGCTAAATCTTGTGCTTCCTCAAAATATTCTCAATGAGGTGAGAGGTGAATTGTGCTCCCTGATCAGTGACTATTTTTCTGGGGTATCCAAACTTGTAAAACGCATTCTCCCTAAAAAATTCTACTACTTTCTCCTCGATTTCTACCTTCACTGCTTTTGTTTCAGCCCACTTTGTCAGGTAATCAGTGCAGACTATGGCATACTTCTTTTGCCTGGATGGTGGATTGATAGGTCCAACAAAGTCCATTCCCCACTTGTCCAATGGCTCAAGAGCCACCTGAGGGTGCAAAGGAATCTCATCCCTCTGCATGGGTTTTCCCATCCTTTGGCACTGGTCACACCTGCTGATGTATCTTTTGGAATCTTGGTGAAGGGTAGGCCAATGGTATCCTGCTTGAAAAACTTTGTAAGAAGTTCTCTTTGCAGCAAAGTGGCCTCCACATGGGGCTGTCATGACATGTAGAGAGGATATTAAAAACTTATTCCTCTCTCACACATCTACTTAGGATTTGATCAGGGCCTAGCTTGAAAATGTTTCC
Source organism: Pinus albicaulis (assembly GCA_034641835.2). Lineage (NCBI taxonomy): Eukaryota > Viridiplantae > Streptophyta > Pinopsida > Pinales > Pinaceae > Pinus > Pinus albicaulis. Next base: position 1,447,373,622 of record CM076579.1, read on the forward strand.
ACCAATCCATGTGAAAGGGGTGCTTTTTCTGATGATTCTGCTCCTCTCCCTGAATGAAAGATTAGGAGGGAGTCTCCCAGCAACCAAGTAGTTGGCTATATCAGCAAACCATGGTGAGAGTGATGATATAGCAAAGAGATGATCATCTGGCAGCTGGTCATCCACCATTCCTTCTTCATCTGCAGGGAGAGCTAACCTGGACAAAAAAATTGCAACAACATTCTCCTTTCTAGGTTTATCAATAAAATTCAAATCAAATTGCTGTAAAAGTAACAACCATATAATTATCTTAACATTCACATCTGGTTTGTTCATTAAATACTTGATGGTTGCATGGTCAGTGTGAGAAAAGGTCTGATATCCAGTTACATAATGCCTAAATTTTTTCAATGCATGGACAATGGATAACATCTCCTTCTCAGTAACAGTATAATTCAGCTCGGCCTTTGAAAAATTATTGCTGATGAAATAAATGGCATAAGGGATTTTGTCCTCTAATTGTCCTAATGCTACCCCTACAACTTTGTCGGATGTGTCAGTGTGGATGTGGAAACGCAGAGTCTAATTTGGACCTCGGAGGATGGGGGTAGTATTCAACTGTTCCTTAATGAGCTCGAAAGCCTCTTGACAAGGACCAGACCAAATAAACTTAGAATCCTTGGCCAAAAATACTCCAAATGCATCTCAATGCACCTTCTTATTAATTTACCCAAATTGGAGAGAGCTTCCTGGAAGTCATCCCCATATGGTGTGAAATCATCCATGTAGATTTCGGCAGAGTCATAGACTAACTCAGAAAATATGCTCAGGACAACTCTTTGGAAGGTAGATGGGGCATTGCAAAACCCGAAGGGTAAGACTCTATAAGCGGAGGTACTCCAAGGGTAGGTGAAAGTAGTCTTATCCTGGTATTCAGGGCTGATTTGAATCTAATTTTACCCACTAAACCCATCTAAGAAGGAAAAGAACTTCTTCCCCGCAAGGCCATCCAGGATTTGGTCTATAAAGGTCAAAGGGAAATGGTCTTTCTTGGTGGCTTTGTTAAGTTCTCGATAATCAACACAAATTTTCCACTTCCCATTCTTCTTTGGGACTAAGACAAGAGGAGATACCCACTCACTGTCGGATATAGGATATATGAACCCTGCATCCAATAATTTTTACAACTCTTCTTTGACTATGTCCTTCAGAGCCAGGTTCATCCTTATTTTGGGTTATCTCATGGGCTTGCATCCTTCTTTGATGTAAATATGATGTTTGCACACTGAAGGATGCACCCCTTTCATGTGTTTGTAATCCCAAGAAAATGCATCTAGATTCTCTTCCAAAATCTAGCATAACTGCTTCTCTTCTTCATTTGAGAGGTTTGGGTTGATTTTCAGAGACCTAGATGGGCCAAACTCAATAGCCTTGGTGGATTCAGAGGTTGACTGAACAGAGTGCACTTCCATCCAATGTTGACTTTCAAACTCTTTGACTAAGGTTTCAAGAGGAATGTTAGTGGAGGACTGGTTTTGAATAGCATGGTTGATGAGTTCATCTTCATCAAGCCGCCCCCCTCTAAGAATAACATCTATGGTACACATAGGGGTAGTTTTATATAACTCATCTTCTTCATCCCCCAACCATATAGGGAGATCATGATCAATGGAAGGTTGGGTTGGAGGATATAACACTAGTTTTTTAGATAAAGGCCCATTTTTTATAGTCATATTTCCAGCCCAAAAACTAATATAAGCATTTATAGTGGCTGACCAAGGTCTCCCTAAGATGAGGGGATAACCATTGAACTTGGTTTTTTGTTGTAGGACTAGGAAATCTGTAGGATACTCCCAAGAGTAAATGGTAACCATAACATCCTCAACAATTCCTTCTGGAGTTACTATGGATCGATCTGCAAGTTGCAGAACTATTGTGGTTTTCCTCAAAGTCCCTTGGAGATTAAGTTTCAACATAGTTTCCTTGGTCATGACATTGATGACAACCCCTAGATCAATCAGATTGTTGGGGACTATGACACCATTTACATGCACATCAACAACTGAAATACCAGGGTCTAGGTACTTTGGAAATATCACCCTTCCTAGCATTAGGTCAGATAATTGTCCTACCACATTGATGGCGGGGGTATCTTTATTCCTTCTCCCAGGTTTCTTGAAGAAATTTTCTTTGATGAGTCTATTGTAGATAGGGACATCCTTAATGGCCTGGAGAAGTGGTATCTTTACACACAAATTTTCCAATTCTCCAAGGAGTTCAATCTCCTTTGGGGTGTGCTGACTAGGGTGGATCGAGCGCTTAGGAAAAGGAGGTTGGTGGATCTGAGTGTTACCTTCTTCCTTTTCCTCATCAACCTCTACAGGTGGATATGGAGGATGGTTGTCTGGGAGTACTCTTACCGACCTGAGATTAACCTCCTGTATCTCCACAACATAAGCTGGATAGGATTTTTTTCCACTGGGAGCTTGTTGTGCCTGTTTGTTGTTCGGGTTCAGATTGGGTTGTGCAGGTATAGGTAGCCTAGGTGGAGAAACATGAGTAAGATGAGGTCGAGGTTGGGTGGAGGCATTAGAGCAGGTGGTTTATTTTGTTGAGGCCTCGACCCTTGGGATGGATTGTTCCACTGAGTTTTTTGTGGAACATACTGCTGGAATGGTTGGTTTACTGGCTGAGGATGATATGAAGGGTTGTAAGGCCAAATAGGAGGTGTAGACCATGATAGAGGAGTAGGGGTGTACGAAGGTTGCATGGGTGCACTCTGATTGTTGTGATAGTAAGAGTAAGGTGCACCTTGCATACCCCATTGATATGACCGAGGGCCTTGAGGCCTTCTCTGGTTGATGAAACAGATTTGTTCTGGAATTGCTTCCCCACCTTAATATACAACCTTAAGTCCAGGTAAGGAGGGACACTTTTCTGTGGCATGATTCTCCTCACAGACTAAGCAAACCTCTATGAAATTTAGTGGACATTCATTTCTTGGGTGCTTCCTGGTACATATAGGACAAAATATGGCTAGGGCTCTCTCTGCTTCCTCTTGCTTCCTTTTGACTTGCATTGTGTCCATTTGTAAAGCAAAGGTGTGCATTATGTCACTCTTGAAGTCCTCTAGCATGTTTCCAAACTCATTTTTTATGAAGGTGGAAGAGGAAGGGGTATTGGATGTACTTTGGCTAGCTCTGCCCTTCTTCCTAAATGCCCTATAATGGTTCCAGAAGACATTTTTTATTACTTCATAGGGTTGTTGGTAGATATCTCCTCTTGATAGCATATTCAAGTTTTCTATCATCTCTTCACTGATCCCTCGAAGAAGTACAAGTTTAAGTGATGCAGGATCAAGAGTGCAGTTGGCTCTATTATAGTTTAATTTGAACCTCTCTTCACAGTCCTCTAGGGATTCATCAGGTCCTAGAGTCATCCTAAATATTTCATCCTTATTTTCCTTGGACCTATAGTAGTCTCTGTATTTTCTGCTGAAGGTCTCTTCCATTTGTGCCCAGGTAGTGATGCTATCACCAGGCAGACCCGTGAACCAGTGCAAGGCTGCATCCTTAAGGGTGGATGGGAATAAATTCAAATTTTGATCATCAGAGGTGTAGTCATAAGTTCCACAAACAACAAAAAATTCAAACATGAATGTGTCGGGGTCCTTAGAGGTGAGTCCATGAAAGTGTGGGAGAGATGAGGGGTTAATGTTTTTCATCTTAGTTTCCCCTTCTGCCTCTCTTATGGGAAAGGCTCTTTGGGTCTAAACCATGGTTAAGATAGTTGAAGCATGTCCCTCAGTTGAAACAAGGTCTTCTTCTTCTTCTTCCCCAATAGGATCCTCAAAATATTCAAAAGGCTACCCTATAGGGGGTTCAATATCACTGCCACTGAAGAAGAGTGAAGGGTGGCTAGGAGGTGATGTGGGGGTTTTAGGTAAGATTTGTCTTTGAGTATTCCTAGTCCTACAAGGCATGAAAATGAGATCCTTTTGTATTTTTTCAATATTTCTGAAATAACATAAAAAGAAAGGAAAACAGAAAAGAATGCTAAAAATAAATCAAAGCATATACTAGACACCTCCCCGAAAACGACACCAAAAAGTGGTGAGGCTTGGTATTGCACCAAGAGTGTTGCAACTCCCAGGGGCTGCCCTACTTTACTTTATTAACCCGGGGTTCGTACAAACTTGGAGGTGACAGTGCTATATACACAATAGATGCAATCCTTTCATGTCATACTATGATAAGAAATGAAAAGTAAATTGCTAGAAGGAAATGACAAAAAGGAAACTAAACTAAATTTCTGAAAAGAAATGACAAGAATGAAACTAATTTATTTTGCAGAAAATAAATGTCGGAAAGGAAACTAATTTAACCTGCTGAAAATGAATGGCAGAAAGGAAACTAATTCTAGACCACACTTAACTTGGCCAAACGGCTAAATGAACTCTATTTATCCTATGGTATATTTACCATGCTTCTACCCATGCAACTAAGCTATCCATGACTTAATCCTAATTTAAAAAGTGTTGATTTTGCAGCTTGGAGGAAAGAAAAGGGCTAAAGAGTCTAATGGAGGGCTTAACACATGAAACATGGCTTAGGAGTGGAAAGCGGGGGTTTAGTCCTTATAAGACCTTATGATATGGAACCCAGATGCTTTTGGAGTGGAATGACTGAAATATACGATGCCAAAGTTATGATTGGCGGATAGAAGTGCGATATGTGATCTGTGATATTGCAATCGAAATGTCGCAAGGTCGGAGCAGTAAAGGTTAACAGGAACCAAAAAAAAAAACTGTGAAAGGAGATTTGCGATGCGGCGGAGTTCAGAATTAGCATTTGGAGTGGTAAGTCTTAAAGAAACAAGGAAAAGGTGTGAAGTGCGGTTGCGATGGGTGACGTCGTGATGGGACCGGCGACGGAGCATGATCGCAATATCGCAATCGGAATTTGGAAGCGGTAAGTCTTAAAGGAAATGGGAAAATGATGCGATATGTGATGAGGAGAGACGCTAAATCCAAACGGGAAAGAAATGCGGTTTCTAATGGTTTTTACTGTTTTTAATAAAAGAGCAGCGAAGGGAAGTAGAAAGGGATATTGCGTTCAGGCTTGGAATGAGAGAGCATTAATAAAGATCACAAGCGATTTGCAATTTGCGATGGAGCGAGGTACGATGAGCGGGAGTTTCGAGGAGAAAGGGGTGGAGGTCTAATTCTAATGCTTTTCAAGCATTTTGGGAATGAAAAGGGCGATGGATGCAAATAAGAGAAAAATGATGGAAATGGAGGCACAACAACAGTGCTTAGGCATGAGAACAGAGCTAGGAAATGAAGTGGGATGGCTTGATGATCTTCCTGGTGATTTTGATGCTTATTCCTGCAAATAAAGGTGAAGATTCATGTACGAAAAATATAGGAAATGTGTGACAAAATAGTGAACAGAAAGCAGTTTTTGGTCCTGTGGGATGGTTCGCCCTCCTCGAGCTCTATTGATAGAGATGAGAAGGGGGTCTTGATCCACAAATTTTCTTGGGTTTTCTCCTCTATTCTATCACTCACAAGCAAATGAAAAAATACAACATCACACTGAAATAAAAACTAAGCAACGATGAAACTATGAGAAGCAGAACTAATTGAATGACAGAGAGAAAACTAGATTAATGGTAGAAAGGAAAAGATAGTAACAACAAAGAGGATGAGGCACATGGATTGGGCCCTAACCCATGGGCCTAGCTCTCTGAAACTTAAATCAGTCAAATTAAATCAGTCTGCTCATTTCATAAAAGAATAACCTCATACATATCTGAAAGTTTGATCACTGAGTAAAATAATAAAAAGCTCAATAGCTTGCAACAAAGTTTCAAATAGGATCGACTAACTCTTCCTAGCTCTAGCTCTTCTCTATTTATTCTACAGGGCAGCTACCAACAACTCCCTAGAAAACAGTGATTGAGTCCACTTGACTCCAAGTAAAAAAAATATTGAATGAAATCCTCTTGAGTTTCTTGGCTGCCTCTGGAATTCGAATTGCTGGAGAGAAACCTTGGGGATCCTTTGGCTGCCTTTGGAATTCGAATTGCTGGAGGGAATATTTGGGATCCTTTGGCTGCCTTTGAGAGTTAAGGAGGGTGGACAATCCTCCAACAATTTACCTTGCTATCTCTTCCAATTCTTTATGATAAAATCCTTATAAAAATGCTTAATAAACCATGATTTTCTGCACTCAACCTCATATTAGGCACTCAGAGTATGTTAGCCTTAATCACTACCTATACTAGCATCATAAAACCAAAGAATAATAAAAATTCAAGAAAAAGATATCTAAGAGGGCAAAAAGGTAACCATTAACCCCTCCAAATATGGCTAATGATGGAGCTCATCACTCACCATCATCAAGTGGGGCATTCAGGTCATACCCTTCTTATTCATGTCCTTCTATTTCATTTTCTTCCTAAAAAATGTAAGATAGCTGGTTTCCTTGAACCTCTATAGTTTCTTCAACATTATCTTTAGGATCATTTTCTAGATACAAAGGGGGTTGAATATGTTCATGTTGATCCTTTCTCCATTTTCAAAAGCTGCAAGGGCGACCTCCTATATTGGAGGTTAAAATTCTGGTTAGGAGTTGATTGATTTTGTCGAGGGGGGTTTTTGTTTTCCAACTCCACTTTTTCAAGCTTATTAGACAAATTCCTTATCAGCTTGTTTATCTCCTCTAGTTTCTACTCTTGTGTTTCCTTTCCATGGTCCAAAGAACTAGCTTCTTCCTTTCCTCTCCTGCTATCACCATACTCAATTTTCCCTTTCCACTTACCAGTGGAGGTGAAATTTGCTTCAACTTCTAGGGCATTTATTTGAATCTGGTCCAGGGTACGAGACTTCCTTTCCCTAACGATAAACCCAAATTCTGGTTCAAAGGCTCCAACAAAAACCACTTTGGCAACAACTCATGGAGGTTTAATTTTAGTAGGAAGGATATTATATAACTTATTAAATTACTTTATAAATTCAGAAACATCTTCATTGTGTTTTTTCTTCATTGCATTAAATTCTGCTAGGATGTACCCATGGTCCTTTTTACCTCCCCACTTCTGCATAAAAGAGTTTCCCATCTCCTCCTAGATAGTGATTGAAGCATTTGGTAGAGCCTTGAACCATTTCCTGGCCTCCCCATTGAGAGATTGTACAAAGAGTCTTAACACTACATCCAAATGTTCTACATTCAGATTTTCAACAAATGCACAAAATGTTTCTATATGCCCTTGAGTGAAATATCATCCTCTCCAATGAATATTGGTAGGAGGTTAAGGTAATATTGTGGCATCCCATTCAGGGGTTGTTTCAAGTCGAGGGGAGAATATTTATTTAGGAGAAAACCAGGGACAACCATGTTTTGCAACAGAGGTGGTAGAATTTTTATTACAGGGCCTTGTTAAGGAGTTGTATGAATTTTAGCTACCTGGAGTTGATATGGAAAGCTAGTGATGCTCTGAGTTGGAATATTTATGAGGATATCTTTAACTTCTTCAGGTTTTGGGAAGGTACAAAATTTGAAGGGAGGTGAACAGACAAAATCTTCTTCAATTTTGACTCTTAAAGAAAATGATCTAAACAACGTATGGCATCCTTCAGAATATTCCAAGGTTTTGGAAGAAGACTCAAAGCAGTTTATCATAGTTGACACTTAAGGAAAAGAGATCACATGGATTTGGAGTGATAGGAGTTATTTCTTTCCAAACCCTCCTGGATATGATTTTTTTAGGGTCAAATACAGGGGTTTTTTTTTTTTGTGAAGTGTTAGAGTGAGTATGAGGCCTTTTGAAATCCAGGATGATCAAAATAAGATTTAAACAATGGATTCACCAAGGTGAGAGATATTCAACCCACACCCATTTCTTCTCACCTAACCAAAGGGTGTACAAGTGTCGTACGCAAGGAAAATATCCTGATTTTTCCTTGGCAACAATGAAAAAAGATGTTGTGGCTCCTAGAGACAATCCCTGGGTTGAGGAGAGACTGATGCCTAAGAAATATTGATGAGTGTCTGCAGGATTTTATGGAGTTTTTCACTTACAATCAATATTTAACATATTTTAAAACAAAATTTGTCCAGAATCTTCTTTAATAAGAGAAATGAAAATTTGGCAGCAAAGTAAAACACATAGAATTATTAAGGTTCAACTTCAGTGGCCAACATTACTTGAGCATGTAGTTCATTAGTCATTGTAGCATATTTGAGAGAATAATTATAAATAAATGAAACCAAACACATGTGGCTTAGTTTAGAATCCAATGCATCATACTTCAACATGAAACAAATGAAAGGAACACTAAATGATATGCTAGACTACATGGAGTTCATATTAAGGATGTTAAATTTTACCAGTCACAAACATCTTAGATCAACATTAGACATAGATGAATCCATCATTTCATAAAAACACATCCAAAAACTACTATTACATGTAATATAAGAAGAAGAATGGAGATAAATGGAATAAACACAAAGGATAATACATACTACAACCTCATGTGAGCCAGAATCACCAAAAAATTTCATTAATCTTTAAACGGGGCATACATTTTCATTTACAATTGTAGAGCTTCCCTCTTGAAACAAAATTCAAAACCTTTGGTTATGTAGCATAAACTGTTTTTTATAGGGCCTCAGGATGAGAACCCCTTACAAAATATTCTTTTTATTTATAAAACTTCCAGGAAATCACATAGGAAATTATAGAATTGACGTGTTTTGAACTGCCAAGTGTAGTTCATCATTAGGAGAACGATGATTTGGATGATCCTTTACATAAATATATATAGTGCAGAGATGGAAACACTGAAAACCCTAAGATACTAAGAAATAATAAAATAATTAAAATAGACGTTGAGAAATAATATTAATAATTACAAATTTTACCAATATTTACTAAGAAATAAAGCAATATAGTTATAATTTTAAATTTAGAAATAAACTAAGAGAATTAAATGAAATAAGTCAAAAGTCAAAATTAAAAATAGTAATAAAATATAAATTAAATCATAAAAATATAATAAAAATACCAACCAAACAACCAATGCTGAAAATCAACCAATTAAAAATAATACTAATCAAAATGAAAGTAAAAAAATTGAAATTATAATATTAAAAATTACAATTTTTATCACCCATTTAAAGAATTTTAATAGATTAATATTAAAAAATTAGAAATCAAAATTAAAGAAAAATTAATAAAAATTAATAAAAATAACTAAATTAATTAACTAAGGTGGAATAAATCAACAAATTAGAAATCAAACCAAACCATCAAAACCAGGAAAAAGAAACAATTCTAGAAAAATAGAGATGAAAAGAAATTATAAATTATAAATGAATTTAAATAAAAAGTAATAGTAAAAATATATATTTAATAATTAAAGACACAAGCGTGCTAGTGGCACAGTTATACTGGTCAGATCCTAACTAACAATCATTCATTCTTTGAAAATAAAAATATTTACGGACAAAATGAAATATTAGAGCGTCATAATTGACACAATAAGAATTATATTCAGATGTGGTAAACTAGTTCAGGGGGAAGGGTTGCAACATCGATTATCTGGAGTTGTGGAGGGTGGATGAACTGGTCACTTCTCTGTCACAATGCTAGACTTGGTAGAGGAGCATGAAAGACCACTTGATAGGAAATCTTAAGACTTGTAAGTCTTGCGTCGTTCAACCTAGGTGAAATAAGGTCTTCACCAACCCCAACAGTTGGAAATCTCTCCTCAAGTAGTTCACCACATTTTTTCCCTTCAAGGTATTATTCTTCTCATGGGATGAATCAACCCTACTCTTGGACTCTAATAGCGCCTGAATTTATTTCTCCCATGGGATTAGCACTCCTGCGAGGTCCCAACAAAAGGGAAACCCTGCTCGAAATCTCTTCTCAAACTCTGAGTCAAAATTAGCCACATCCTTTGGCACTACCTCCAGGCATTCTTTAGCTTTAGCTTCGACCTCTTCTTTCTAGACCACTTTAGATATCTCCATGATTGCATACACCATATCCACCACATCTATATCCCTCAATTCACTGAGTGACTTCTCATTGACATATTGGATGAATCTCTTAGCAGTCTGAGCATTATTTTCACCCTCTTCCTTGGAAGCTAAAATGAAGAACTTATAGTCTTTGATTGCATTTTTTTTCTCAACCACCAGAGTTATGTATTCCCAGTTTTTCTTCTTGGGAGAAGGACACTTGTCAGGAACGACACATCCAAAGCCCTGAACTGTGAGCTTGATGTTAGTGACTGTGCCAAGGGGTGGTGCAACGAGAATTTCATCTGTTTCCTCTCCAGGTCCATAACAACCAAGAGTATGGTCTGATATGGGACCAAATGCGATGCCATTTTATGTTACATCTCTTCCCTAATCTTCTTGTTTCTTTCTTCAATTAATTTCCCTACAGGCCAACTAAGCTCTGTCATAGTTGCACTCCCTACGGAACCCAGAATGGCTACCTATGAAGATGACAAGGCAAAAACTTGCAGTGGGTCTTCTAAAGTCACCTGGAAACCTAGCTGGTCTGGTTTTATCTCCACCAACATAGTCTAAATTTCATCTTCCTCTGCTTCTTGGGTCTTGGCTTTCTTGCTGGTGTGAATGTCCTCCATCTCCAAGTCCACGGTTTCATCCACAATCCTTTTCTATGCATTTTATTTGTTTTTAGAATTTCAATCTCCATTTCTATGTTAATGGGCCATGAATCAAAGTTAACATTTCCATTCAATCTCAGGCCTATATTAATGATCATATTTTGAAGAATTAATATTTTTTCTCTTCTTTGCAATGACACCATGAGAGTCATAATGCCAAATATCCCCCATTTCAAAATTCAGTTCTTTCAGCAACTCCTCAGCTGCTTGAAAGGCTTGTCCGACATTAACAATGAAAGGTCCTACAGGCTTGCCCAACTTGAACATATACCCCCTTTTAGTAGAGACAAAATGGACTTGACCCACATTCAGACTCTATATAATACCAAGACAAATATCCTCACTGGCATGAACATAAGAAAATTATAAGGATGAAACTGACACCCATAAGCCCTAATCTTTGTATATTCCTCAAACAAATACCAGTCACCCACCCTAGTGTCCTTGCTGAAGTGGATGATCTATTTTTGTAGAGGCATGATTCTTGAGGTGGGGTGGGGGGGGGAGACATTGTGAATGATTTTGTACACAATGGCCATGTAAGAGGATATAAATTGAGAGTAGCCCTCATTGTCTGGTTTCCATCTAAAAGAAACATCCCAATCAAAGACATACTTCCTTTGCTTGTTTGGGGACTTCAGACTGAGATCTAGGCATTCAAATTCATCTACGTGGGTGTATAGGAAAAAACAAAACAATAATGAATAATATCTGAAATATGAGGTGACATGGAAGTGGTGAAATGGAATTTTATGGATTCAACCAAGAAAGATGGTATATAAAACAAGTGACCTAGCTGCATCGTCTCCCTCAACAATCCTATGGAGGCTTTGTTAGCCATATTGACCTCATCATCTTGTAATAAATGAGCAATTACAAAAAGAGTAAGTTGCGCACTCTCTGTGAAGGTAGACATTGGGAAATTTTTGGCAATAGGCAAAGGCTGGAAGCCAGGGGCTAAGACCATATGTAGAAAGGATTGCTCCTCTCTAGGTGAGAGGGTACTGTAACTGTAAATATAGGTAGTTTCAGTGAATTTTTTGGGCTCAGAAGAGTTTGGGTATATCATATATTTTTTAATCAACTTTGGGGTCACCTCTAATATTTTAGCTCCAATGGAAAATATAAAACATTTTTTCTTCTCAATGTATGAAGCAACCAACCAAGAAATGAATTCAGGGAAATGGTAAACAACAAGTGCAATTTGATAATATAGCCATGAATGAACTACTCAGAATGGGTCCTCTCCCTTGACATGGTGGCCATACATGTCGAATCGGAGGTTCAACAAGTGGTAAGGACAGGGTGGGTCTAAAATCTGTGCCTCTATGTTCATTAGTGGCTCAACGTTGGAGGAGGGTGTGACTTCCCAGGTTTTGGGGGTCTTCGGGGCCGATTTATTTATTTTTATAAAAAAGATAGATAAGTTCCAGGTGGGAATCTGACGGGTTACCTTGTTGACCGGGTGAGAGCTGGGAACGATGTTGGTGGGAGCCCTAGATTAGGGTAATGGATGAACGACATTGTACACCAATCGAACAGTGGGAGAGATTTGCAACAGGAAGAGAAATTTAAATTAAACGGTTGAACAGGGAATGATTTTTATAGGCGGAGGGGCAATGGTCTTCTGACATTAGATGATGTCACGAGGGAGACACGTGGAAAAAGATGATTGGGGAAGTGACAAGTGGACAAGAGCAGGGGGGAATTTATTGGCTTGCTAAAGGTATTGGCAGGTCCATGGCGTGGCCTCACCTTTCTCCAATGGGTAAATGAATGGGGTGGTGGGATTTAGCCGAGGCTCCCCGAAATCAATATGGCCTGTTGATCGAAAAATCCTGCCCCGCTGACTTTTCAACTCCTAGGGGTAGTACCCGTCTATCTGTCGTGCAAATTACCCCCCTGATGTGTCTCTGGGGGTTGGTCGGGCGGAGATGAATGATGATCTGCCTAAAAACATTCTCGAGTGTTAATCAAAAGGTCATTCCTCCTTATTTTCTCATTTTTACATTGTTGCCCCTGCTCCATGAAGGAATATATTGATGCGAACTCTTGCACTAGAGGCTCCTAGTGTACTAATAGGACCCAAATTTTTTCCACCTGGTCAATCTATCTAGCTCTGCACTAGATATTTCCAATGCATCCCTTTTCAACACCCATATAAAAAGTAGGTTGGACACCAATAAGCACAAAAAGTATTAATATAAAGAAAAAATGGTTCGATACTTGGTCAGAAGGCCTTATTATATAATTTATTAACTAATGCATTAAATTAAACCTTTAAACCAATAATATGTAAAGGCATAAAATGAAATGGTTTTTAGTTTTTTTTTTTAAAGAGATTTTAAAGAAAATTCAAATTTAATTCTTTTTAAAGGGTTCCAATTTTTATTATGATATTAACATAAAATGGGGGGTTGTTGTTTGCCAAAAAAATTGGCGACGTATTGGGAAAACCAATTATCTCTATTTATATTAAGGAAGAGAATAATAAATAAGATTGGATAATGGAGTGAACTGATAACTTAATAAAATTTCATGTATAAATTTTTATGATCATTTAAAGGAAAATAAAGGGAAACTTGTACTCATACATTTTGATCTGACCTTTGTCCATAAGGGAAGGGGATATTTAAATTTATTTATTTGAATAAGTATTTTGGTTTATGATTTGATTACTAAGCATATATTAGTACCATTTCATGCATGCTTGACAATTTAAGCTTTCTAAACTCAGCATCGCTTCGCTGCTAGCAGAATTGCTCAATACCTTGACAAAGTTGCCTTCATATCATGTGTTATCACTCTGCCAGATTTCTAAGGCTGAAGAAGAAATCCCAACAGAGGTCATCACAGACCAATATTTTGGCTTTGTAGCTAGCCCTACCAAACCTGAGAGGGCTCTCTCCACAAGGTCACAGCCAAGAGGGCTAGATAAATTAGGGTTTTAGGCCAGGTATGAAATGCAGAAGGGTTCGTTTTGATTTGATTTGATTGGGTTGCTGGATGAGGATATTAGGTCAAAGAGGCTAGGTCAGTGAAAATAGGATTAGGGTTATAGTCCATTCAATGGGGCAAGGTAGGTAAAAAGGCTATAAAATTAGGGTTCTTGGGATGGAATGATTTAGATAGGTGAAGAGATAGGAAGAGCATGAAAGATGAATACTTCCTAAACTGAAAGAAAGATGAACATACTATGAAAACTTTCCCAAAACAGAGCATGTGAGATGAATTCTATTTCTCTAACTTGAAAGTGATCATAAAATAGACATGAAATGGAAAATGGACCAACAATACATTCATACAAATGAAACAAGAGAAGAAACAATGCTAGACAACCATACCACAGGTATCCCAAATAAATAGCTGCAACACTTTTATTAAGCTCCTGCCAAAATGATTACAATAGAGTCTGATCAATATGCCAACATGCAACTGATTCCAACCTCTGAAATGACTGAAAAATTACATGATATAGGCCTCAAACAAACTCCTCCCAGCCTCAAGGGTTGAATCCATGAGAGGAGGAGAAGTTCCACTAAAACTGAGCTGAATACCTAGAGTGTAGGGTGGTCAAACTGACTCATCCCTAACTTAAGTGAAATGATTCATTACAGCTCATCATGAGTTTTAATCTAATGTATTTACCCTAGGTAACAGTAAAAACATGATATTTACATTAAATTTCATCAATTACATAAGTAAAATCCTCATTTTCCCAAGTGAAAATCAAATTTGCAGTAAAAACTGAAAAAATTTAGACATTTGTCAAGGGCGTAACGCCAGTGCCAAGGGCACAGTGCCATGTTGCAAGCCACTTTTGGAGGCCTTCCCGATGTCCAAATTAGGCTCAGGATGGCTTGATGGAAAGCCTATCCTGTTTAATTTCCAGATATACCTGTAGTTTTCTGAATAGAGTTGATTTTCCCTATAAAAAAGTGATTTTCCCACATCTGGTCAAGGGCACAACGCCAAGGTAGAAAAGGAGGTAGAACATTGATTTTTTGAAGGTTTTTTCACCTTTTCACCTGCCAGTTGTCCAAACCAAGCTCAAAAAAATTGTTTTCTGAAACGTACTTTTCATTTTTCATCTTGTGGTAATCTTATTTTGGTCAAAAATTTCATCAAACAAGGGCGCAACGCCCTTGACAATCTAGCTGTCATAAGACTGTCTAGGTTTGCAGAAAAACCCAAAAAATTAAAAATTTGACCCAAAAACTTCACAAAATTTGGTGATTTGCTGCTGATGATGAGGTTAGGCATGGATTGAGGCTTCAGCCAATATGTCAAGCCTCCTTTCCTCTTCTTGCATGGTCAAGGCCTCAATTTTTGCATTAGCTCTTTAAGCTTGGCCCTTTCAATTTTGTCTTTTTGGGCATAATGCTTGTCCTTCTTTCTCAATATATCATTATCTTTGTTTGAATTCTCTAGAAGCTTATCTAAGTGATGGTTACCTCCCTCAAGCCATTTCTCCCGGTTCCCATTGACTACAACTGCAAATTTTTCATTCAAAGTGAGATTATTAGCAAGCTCAACCTCTTTTTGCCTTTCTAGTGCTAGAGCTCTTTTCAACCCTCTAGTCCTAGGCCATATATTTGGAACTTGTTCTTGCCTCATCTGTCACACCATATGTTTCTAGTGTTTTTTCAAGCAAGACTTTGGCTTTTTTTACCTCTCTTTGAGGTTTGATGAATTTGACCTCATCAATGACATGTTTTGTTTTTAGGTGCTGGTTCTCCTGATCAAGAAAGTCAATGAAAAATTTAGACATGTCAAGATCTGTTTGTTGCTCCTTAATCTTGGCTACTTTCTCCTTGATTATTGTGCTAGTGATCTCATCATCATCATGCTCATCTAGGTCAACAAGGTCAAAAACTTGTTCTGTCTCATGGAGGTCCTCCTCCTCATGTCTGATCTCTACCTCTATCATCTTTTGCCTCCCTTTGTCTACCTGCTTTGTTGATGTAGAAGGCAAGGCCCCTTCCACTATGTGTGGAGAAAACACATGCCTGTTACCTCTCTGGTATGTTTTTCCCAATGTCTCTATCTCAACCACATTAGCCTTCTTAGGCTCATTGACCTCAGCTCCGCTAGGTGACCCAGTCTCAATGTGAAATGGAGATGATGGTGGTGAAATGGGTGGAGGAGGCTGATCTGATGATGATGCATGAACTGTGGGCTGAGATGGAGGAATGGATGTGGAAGGATGATATGATGAAGGCACATCTTGGGCATGTTGAATAGGTGGAGCAGTGAATATTTCATGAGCTATGAAAGTACTCCATCAAATGTTCAATTGTTTGAGGTGATGGAGGACTATTATTTTGATGAGGTAATGGTGAAAGAGAATTTTCATTTGGTGCTTAGATTCTCTCCTTTGGACAATATATGCCATCTTGTCAATGCTTCGGAAGAGGTAATAAGGTATGTTGAGCATCTTGACTCTTGTGAAGTGCATGAGTAGTCGGATATGACAAGTGTAAAGTCTTGGGAACCTACCTTCACAAGAAAGGTATCTCATGATGATTTTCATCATGGGGGCATATTCTCCAGGAGGTAAGAGAAAGGAAACTCCCCCCCCCCTTTTTTATACCTAGTTTTGATGTATGGATCAAAATAATGCTCCTCCAAGTCTTCTTGCTTGAACCATTTTTCCAAAACAATTGGGATTCCGGTGGCAGTTGATATAATGTCAATGGACAAGGTGAAAGTGACACTAATAAGGGTTACCTGGCTATCATGGAGATTGGAGATGAATAGCCTGCTCAACATAGGATGATGTTGGACCCTTTGTATTGTCTCAAAGATATCAAAACATCGTACATGATTAAAACATGTCACTGCCATGGGAGATGCCATGAGTTCTTTGGTATTTGTTGGCTCAAGTCTAAGGATTTTCCCGCCTTTGTGTGGCCTCCTCTCCTCTCTTTCTTATATCTCACTATAGCTTCTGTTATGTTCTTCTTCCATATTTTATTAGTGTGAAAACCCTAGGGAGATGGAATGGTAATGAAGAATGAGTTTTGGAAGTGGGAATGCGATGGGGAAATTTAGGGAGATGGGGGAAAGGGTTTATGAAATGAGGGAAGTGACATGGAGTATTACTGTTATGGGGTTTGGGATAGGGAAATTTATTACATGTTAGGGATTTCGGGAGCCTAGGCAAATGAGTAGCCTAGGTCTTAGGGTTTCAAAGGAAAAGGGGATTATGATATAAGGGGTGAGGATAGCGTAATTATGATGTGGGAAGGGAATGAAAGTGCTAGGGAGTGAAATTGAAATGAAATTGGGATTTAGGGGATGATTCTAGGGTTTCAATCTCAAAAATTGACACCAACTCTTTAAACAAGCTCAAACACCAACAAATTAACTTGATAAGGAGAGCGATGGTTCAAATGGTAACTTACTTGATTGTTGGAGGCTGTAGAGTACTATGGCTGAAAATTTGAAGGTGATAGCATAAGTTTTGGAGCTCTTGAGTGTTTTCAGGCAAGGGCACAATGCCAATGCCAAGGGTGCAGCGCATAACCCAGGGTCGCAACGCACAATGTAAGGGCGCAACACCAAATACACGGGTGCATTTCCAAACACAGGGGCACAACGCCTGACTCTGTTTTTTCAAATTTCACCTTCCTTCTTGAATTTTCGTGCTTTTTCTGAGGCTGCTTGATGATGGCAAGAGCAAATGAAGTTTGAATTGATGTTCTTTGGGTTCAAATACTTTGTGGGATTTTATTTTGATGATTTTAAAACCCACTTTTTCAATGTTCAATTTCACTTTTAAAACTTTGCAAAATACCCTTTAACTCTTTTTTGTTTTCTTTTCAGATTAATCATGTTGGAGTAGGAACTCTTCATATTTTGAAATTTGATGTGTTTGGCATATGGAATTGAGTTGGCAGCTTTGGGAAACTAAGTAATTATTACATATAATGAACATAAAATTACATAAAATAAAATAAAATTACATCTCTATTTTTTGGAAATAAATTACATTTCAGAATGAAACTCACACTTGAAATCAAAATTAAAACTTTGGAAACCATATTTACATGATTGCAAATCCTCTTTAAATGGTAAAGGGATATTATTTGGATCACTCTCATTCCTTTTCTAACCTTATGCAATGAAATGGTGTTTTATTTGGACCTTGGAAAAATTAAAACCTAGAGACCTAATGAAGACTTTGAGTGACCAGACTTTATGGTGACCTGACTGACATAATGACATGATGAAAAGGAGTTTCATAACTGAAATATGCTCAGCAAGACATGAAGGTGGGCCATCAAGTATAAATTTTTTAGGAGGAGTGATGTTTTTTGGACTAAGACTACCATCAGTGAGTAAATTTTTGCATGACCTAATGGAATGATAAAAAATTTCCGAGTGAGACTCCTAAAATGATAAGAAAAGAGTTTTTTTTTTCTCACTGAGGGAAGTATGCAAATACTAACACTAACATTGGCCTTATTGGGGATGATAGCTCTGAAAGAGGTGTCAAGAACCACATAAATCAGGATTTTGCAGATAAGTGCCTCTTCCATTGGGCCAATACGGTCAAAAATCAAACAATAACATGGGTGAAAACTAATAAATCAGAATAAAATAGATTAACTCAATACAAACTCAAATGACTAAAAATTGACTTAATACTGACTTATTTAACTAAAAAAAAAACTGAACTTTTGAAAATGGCAGAAAATCAGTGAAGCTCCATGGCCTTCACTTCGGGCTTCGAACTCCAGTGATTCTCTACTTCACACTTGTAGAAAATGTAACTGATATTTACAATGAGATGGAAAACTGATCGAGAAATTTGTTTTAGAAAAGATAGTGTTTCAGGAGCCTTCCATTAACTGGTCCTCCTAAACACTCCTGTCCATTCATCTCCTCAAGCAAATAAGCATTTCGTCCTCGACAAGATGAAATCCGATATGCCCCTTTCCATAAATTCTCAAATTTACCATGCTTACCCTTGTCTTCATTTCTGGCATCCCAGCGGAGTACCCCATCCCCTATCTTGAAGTTTTCTTCCTTAGTTTTCCGATCATAGATATTATTTATCCTGTCATGAAGTTTTGAAGTATTCTGAAATACTTCATCCCTTGTCTCCTGAAGGTTTATCATTTGATTAATACGACGATGTATGTCATTTTCCTTAGTTCCTGATTCTTGTAGCAATTTCATTACTGGGACTGCTAATGATGAAGGAAACATATTATCGACACCATATAAAACTTGAAAAGGATAAATACCAATAGAATTCTTATTACTCACCCGATCTGCCCAAAATGCATTAATCAACTTCTTATGCCAATTCTTTTTATTCGCCTCTAACATCTTCTTAATGATACTGATCAAGGATTTATTAGGGGACTCTGCCAATCCATTACCTTGCGGGTAGTAGGCTGTATAGTGTCCCAACTTAATGTTTTATCTGTCACAAAACTCAGTCATCTTCTTAGACTTGAATGCTACCGCATTATCTGTGATAATCTTAGTAGGACAACCAAATGGGACAAATTTTAGTTTCTAAAAATTGAATGATGACAAAATCTATTGCTTGCCTAGTTGGGATCACTTCAATCCACTTTGTAAAGTAGTCTGTGGCTGTCAATATACACTTATGCTATGTGGATGATGCTGGGTGAATCTCGCCTATGAAATCTAGGCCCCACTGCTAAAATGGTGCATGTACTGAAATAGGTTGAAGAGGTAACAAGAGAAGCTTTCTCTTACCCTGAAAAAATTGACATTCATGGAAACTCATTACTACTTTGTAAACATCTGCAAAAGGTGTCGGAAAATAATATCTCACTCTCAATATTTTATTGGTCGTGGTCTTCTAATATAGGTGGCCCCCACAATCTCCTTTTTGGAATTCATTCATCACTTCCTTAGATTTTTCTTCGACCAAATAGTTTAGCAACACACCTCCGAGATTGTTTCAGTAAAGTGCATTGTCCACTGTGCAATAATTTGAAGCTTTGAGTTTCAAAGATATTCCTTGACTCTTAGTCATGCCTATAGGAGGGTTTAGGTGTTGCAAAACATAAATAATATCAAAATATCGTGGAGATGACAAAAAGATATCGGATACCTGAATGAGATTCACTTCTTCTTCATTTCCAGACAAAGCTGAAATCAAGTTGATGTCAAGACATGAAGATTTGACTTAGCCATGAGCTTGGATAAGCCCTGGCCTTTGATCAGCTTGGTGGGCATGATCTCAAGGTCACACTCCAGTAAAGCTGCTATCCATCTTCCTCTCCTACCTTCTGGGTCTTTCTGCATGAGAAATTATTTCACAACTGCATTAGGTACATAGGCAAGAGTGTGTGAATGTAATATGTAAAATCTGAAAACTTTCAACGCTTTAAACAAAGCCAAAGCTTTTTTCTTTATGATGTTGTAGCAAAGGGCTACATCTCTGATATTGCGACTGAAAAATGCAATTGGTAGCTCTGTTTTATTCGTTTTTTGCATCAAGATTGCTGCCATAGTGTGCTCGGAAGAAAATGAGAATATTATGAAATCACTAGTATAATCAGGACTTATCAAAACTAGGGAAGTAGTCAAGGCAAACTTAACTGAATGAAAATATTTCCGAGCATCTTCAGACCACTTCACATCACTATCTTTCTTCAACATATTTGTCAATTCTCTAAGATTCTTTGCTAAATTAGGAATGAATCTATGTAAGGAATTCATTTTACTGTTGAATGCTTGTAATTCCTTTTCGCTGCGAGGGAAATCAATCTATTGAATTGCTTGAACACGAGAAGGGTCAATCCAGATCCCATCCTTGGAGATGATGTGACCAATGAGTTTTCCCTCCTCCATGGAAAAAAGGCTTTTCTTTGGGTTGAGAGATATTCCAAACTTCCTGCATCTCTCGAAAACATTTCTCAAATGGTGCAAATGTTCATCATCAGAATGTGAAAAAACTATCAAATCATCTAAGTAAACAACCAAGAAAACATATTTTTCATTGGAAAATGCTATGTCCATGGCCCGCTGGAATGTGGCCCTTGCATTTTTCAAACCAAATGGAATTTTGGCATATTTGAAGGTGCCCCAAGGTGTAGTAAATGTTGTCTTGTCCTGATCATATTCATGCACCAAAATTTGGTTGTAGCCTGAATAACCATCCAACAGTGCATCCGGGAAGAACAAAAAAATCTTTGAAGTATATGGTCCATCTTCAGAAGTGGATAGTTTTCCTTGAGGGACACTTTGTTCAAGTTTCTAAAATATATGCAGAGCCTGATTTCTCCAGTTTTCTTTCTCACTGGGACCAAATTTGAAATCCAATCAGAGAATTTGATCGGGACAATGATACTAGACTTGAAAAGTATATTTACCTCTTTTTCAATTGATGGCAGCAATCTTGGATTTATCCTTCTCAACTTTTCATTAAAGGGCTTTTGATTGGACTTGATCGGAATAGTGTGTTGAATGATGTCTTTTCATACACCTTTAAATCTACATATTCCCATGCAAAAACATCAGAAAATTTAGAAATTAATTTAACATATTCAGCCTTTACCTCCGGAGATAAGGACTTGGATAGTTTCACCATCTTTGGTTTGTTAGCTGTCTCAATGTTTACATCTTCAAAACCCTTTTCCGTATGCATGAATGTAGGATTCCTTGCTACGTCATCTTGGAAAAACAATTCTTCCAAAGGTATGAGACCTTTTGGAATATTATTGTCTTTCAACTGTAGTATATCCATCTTAGTTGCTTCTATATCCTAGTCATCTTTATCAGAAATTTGATCTATAGAACAGTTCTCAAATTCTTCTTCACCTTGGAGAAAGTTGTTTATCTTCTTATCATCCTAGAAAACTTTCCAATATCGCAAGTTATCGGGAACAGTGGGCCCATGCTTCACATGAATCTCAAATTTTCTGTTTGAAAAGATGGGAATTTTGAAATTGCTTGCAGCTTTAGCCAATGAATCTACCATGATATGTTGATTCCTTGGTACCACTGTTAGAATACACTCCTGAATTTTTTTCAAAATATCAAGTACAACATTCCTATGTTGTCTCATTCGAGGATGGTTAGCTTGATATTAAACTTTAACTTGCTTGATCACAAGTTATGAATCACCATACACTGCAATCCTTCTTGCACCCAGTTTCTTCATGATCTTTAGGCCAGTAATCAGTGCTTCATACTTGGCTTCATCGTTAGTGAAATCAAAAGATAATTTATAAGAGCACAACCTAACATTTGCAGGGACCTTATTCTGCTCATGAAAAGGGCTGCGGACCCAGATTCCAATGCCTACCCCATCTTTCCCCGGGGCACCATCAAAGTCCATGGACCATAAACCATTCTGATCCTCCAAATGCTAAAAATTTGATTTCTGTTTTGGCTCAATTTTCTGAACTATCTCTTCATGATTTTTCGGAATTTATTCCACTTTATCCATTGGTTGTTTGGATCTTTCACTACTTCCTCTGATTGTTGTTATGAATATTTCAATTCTTCCTCTGTTTGGTGTTCTATTGAGCTAGGCAGATTCATCTTTTCTTTTTCTATAACTTCTCTAATACAATTATGGATCTCTAGAACATCTTCTACATCTACTAGGTGGCTATCAACATCATTTAAGTCGCCATCATTAAACAAAATGAATGACTCTAATTTTGTATGTACAACTTTTATTGGATGATTGTTAGGCTTTTCTTTGCTTGTGATCATATATTTCATCTTAGTTTCACGGTACAATTTTCTCAATTTCCCGAAAACAGGGATAGTTGCATAATAAAAATCTAATTGCAATGTGCCTCGTAACTCCCCCCAGGATCTTGACAGCAACATGCCAAAGCGTGGCAGTATGTCAGCTACCACCACATCCATTAGAGCATTATTTGCCAGAATCTTCTCTAGAGAGACTACCAAATCTTTAATCAGGCCAATACATCGGACTCTTCCTGAATCGAAGGAGTATAATTCATGGTAGGGACGAGTGATGTCAAGGCCCAACTTCTCCATTATGGATTTTGGCATTAGATTGTGGGAGGCTTCAGAGTCTAAGATGGAATTATGTAAAATGCACTGGTGGATTCTTAGACTCAAGTAAAAAGGAGGAACCTCACTATATTCTAATTGACCGTCAATAGCAAGACCTATAATGAGTTCGGGCTGATTATATTTGACATTTACCATGTCGGACAAAGGATCTAATTTAAGCATCTTGGCAACATGGGACTTATACTAGTTATTTTTAACAAGCTCGATTAAGGGAATATACACTTTTAACTTTGAAATTTATGTATCTAAACTGAAGGGAGTAGTTTTGTTTACCTCTTTAATGACAATGTCTCATTGTCCAGCATGGTCCTTTTATGGAATTTCTTTTTTATTTATTGTCCTTTTCCTTATTTTTTGAACTTGTGGATCGCTAATTTACCTTGTTCTGATTTGTGATCACATGCTCTTTTCCCTTACTCTGATTTCTCAGAGGATTCTACCTTGTTTGAATGTCTTTCTGCTGAGATGCTCTCTTCTAAATGGGATTAACCGACACATCTCTGCTCCTTAATGACATATGCCTATTTTGTGAACTAAGTGGATTCAAGTACCCTCGATGGTAATCATCTTCTTCAGTCTCTAATTCATGATCATTAGCAAGGATAAAATATTCATCTTTAGGCTGATATTTATTTTCAAAATACTTCTCATCTTCGCTAAAAACATAGGCAGATCATCAGCTTTGAAAATGAGGTTTTCCTCAACAATTGTGTCTTCATATTCTTCTTCTCCTTGAGCATATTTCTGCTGCAAGGGTGTCCTAATTTACTGTTGCTGCTGTGGTGGTTGTTTAGGAGCCCGCTGTTCTCTTTTCTTAATCCTTAACTGAGGATGTTGCTGACCTCTATAGTTAGGATTTCTGACCTCAAATGTCTCTCTATGATGGACATCCTGTCAACCATCCGTTCAATAGTTCTTATCAAAGTATCCATCTTAGCATCGTAAGATGAGCTGGATGGTTCATATTTAATAGTAGCTCTCCTCTCATTCCTGGCTCTAGCTCTCTTCATCAGCAGATTTTCTTAAACGTTGATCGTGTTCTTTTGCATATCTTCCTGTGTAGCTGGATTTATTTCCCTTAATTGGTAAGCCATGTCAGGATCAAATGCATCTGATAACGTATGAGAGCTAAGCCTGGAGGAGGCTTGATCTCAATAGAAATTGCATTGTAAATCCTATTAAAGCGAGTATTTAAATCTTGGACTGATTTATTAAGATTTCTTTTAATGTTCTCATACTCAGCAAGCAACTGTAAGTGGTTTTTCTTTACCTCCCACTGGGCTATAAACAAATTAGTGAGCTGTTCTAGAGTGGAAATGGAATTAGCAGTTAGAAACCTAAACCAAACTTTGACATCTCCAGAGAAGCTCTTGGCTATAATCCTCATTTTTTCGTTGTCAGCATCAACTTCCTCCAAATCTATGAAGTGAGTGACCTTAATAATATGTTGTCTTGCATTTATGGTAGAGTTTTCATCAAACAAGGGAAGTCTTTGGCCATAAACCTGAGGTAAGTCATTCAATTGGGATGGTAAGATAAGTGGGGAAAATCTTGCCATGATTAATGTTGAATGAAGTGCTGGATTGAAAACACGATTGATTGGCTAAATAGGTAATAGAAAATAAGTTGTAGGTACTGAAGTAGTAGGTATGAATGATGAGGTCCAAGGTGCAGATGAAAAAACTACAATTGATTGAGTTTGAGTTTGATTTGAGACATAAATTTCCTCTTGATGGTAGAATTGGATCCAATCTTTGATGTCAAGGTCAGATTCAGGCTTAATCTCTTCAAAAAACCAATCTTTCAAAGGACTAAGGTCTAATTCAGACAACGACTTGACCTTAGATAATCTTAAAGGATCGAATACTATGTCGGATAAAGAGGTTTCAGACTTGGATTTAAACAATAACAATTCAAATTTCAGATCATATGGTATATTTTCAAGAGAAATTAGTTTAGAAGGTAGAGAAATTGATCTTACAAATAGAACTGGTCCCGACTCAATGTTTGTAGTTTGATATCTATGCATGCGAAAGATCTTCTCTGGATCATCTACTGGATCAACTAGATCAGGATTGAGATTTTCTCTGGTATACCTTCTTGAAGACAACTCTACAATATTAGCACTGAAATTATCGAATCAGCCTTTCTGAAACTTAACCCTATCATCCAAAGGATCAAATTCCAAAATTTCTTGTCGTAAACCCAGGGAAAGTAAATCTTTCGTTCCCCGGCAGTGGCGCCAATATGTTATCATTTCGCTAGATTTATAAGGCTAAAGAAGAAATCCCAACAGAGGTAACCACAGACCAATATTTTGGCTTGGTATCTAGCCCTACCAAACCGAAGAGGGCTGGATTAATTAGGGTTTTAGGCGAGGTATGAAATGCAGAAGGGTTTGTTTTGATTTGATTTGATTGGGTTGATGGATGAGGATATTAGGTCAAAGAGGCTAGGTTAGGGAAAATAGGATTAGGGTTACAGTCGATTCAATGGGGAAAGGTAGGTAAGAAGGCTAGAAAATTAGGGTTCTTGGGATGGAATGATTCAAACAGGTGAGGAGCTAGGAAGAGCATGAAAGATGAATTCTTCCTAAACTGAAAGAAAGATGAACAAAATATGAAAACTTTCCAAAAACAGAGCATGTGAGGTGAATTATGTTTCTCTAACTTGAAAGCGATCATACAATAGACACAAAATGGAAAATGGACCAACAATACATTCATACAAATGAAACAAGAGAAGAAACAATGCTAGACAACCATACCAAAGGTATCCCAAAGAAATAGCTGCAACACTTTTATTAAGCTCATGCCAAAATGATTACAATAGAGTCTCTGATCAATATGCCAACATCCAACTGATTCCAACCTCTGAAATTACTGAAAAATTACATGACATATGCCTCAAACAAAATCCTCCTAGCCTCAGGGGTCGAATCCATGAGATGAGGAGTAGTTCCACTAAAACTGAGTTGAATACCTAGAGTGTAGGGTGGTCAAACTGACCCATCCCTAACTTAAGTGAATCGATTCATTACACCTCATCATGAGTTTTCATCTAATGTATTTACCCTAGGTAATAGTAAAAACATGATATTTACATTAAATTTAATCAATTACATAAGTAAAATCCTCATTTTCCCAAGAAAATCAATTTTGCAGTAAAAACTGAAATCACACATTTGTCAAGGGCGCAACGCCATGTTACAGGCCACTTTTGGAGGCCTTCCCGATGTCCAAATTAGGCTCAGGATGGCTTGTTGGAAAGGATATCCTGTCTAATTTCTAGATATACCTCTAGTTTTCTGAATGGATTTGATTCACTCTATCCAAAAGTGATTCTCCCACAGCTGGTAAAGGGCACAATGCCAAGGCATAAAAGGAGGCAAAACCTTGATTTTTTGAGGGTTTTTCACCTTTTCATGTGCCAGTTGCCCAAACCAAGCTCAAAAACATTGTTTTCTAGAACGTAATTTTCATTTTGAATCTTGTGGTAGTATTATTTTGGTCAAATAGTGCCTCAAACAACAGGCTCCGCGCCCTTGATAGTCTAGTTTTCATAAGACTGTCTATGTTTGCAGAAAAACACAAAAAATTCAAAATTTGACCCAAAAACTTCTCAAAATTTGGTAATTTTATGCTGATGATGAGGTTAGGCATGGAGTGAGGCTTCAACCAATATGTGAAGCCTCCTTTCCTCTTCTTGCATGGTCAAGGCCTCAATTTTTGCATTGGCTCTTTTAAGCTTGGCCTTGCAATTTTGTCTTTTTGGGCATGGTGCTTGACCTTCTTTCTCAATATATCATTATCTATGTTTACCTTCTCCAGAAGCTTATCTAAGTGCTATTTAGCTCTATCAATCCATTGCTCCCAGTTCTCATTGAATACCACTGCAAATTGTTCATTGAGAGCGATCTGTTTAGCAAGCTCAACCTCTTTTTGCCTTTCTAGTGCTAGGGCTCTTTTCAGCCCTCTAGTCCTAGGCCTTCTCTTTGGCACTTGTTATTCTGCCTCATCTGTCACACCATATGTTTCTAGTGTTTCTTCAAGCAATACTTTGGATTTTTCTACCTCTCTTTGAGCTTTGATGAATTTGACCTCATCAATGACATGTTTTGTTCTCAGCTGCTGGTTCTCCTACTCAAGAAAGTCAATGACAAATTTAGACCTGTCAAGATCAGTTTGTTGCTCCTTCATCTTGGATTATTTATCCTTGATGATTGTTATAGTGATCTCATCATCATCATGCTCATCTAGGTAAACAAGGTGAAAATCCTATTCTGTCTCATGGAGGTCCTCCTCCTCATGTCTGATCTCTGCCTGAATCTCTGTCGCTATCATAATTTTCTTCCCTTTGTCTACATGCTTTATTGATGTAGAAGACAAGTCCCCTTCCACTATGTGTGGAGGAAACACATTCTTGTGACATCTCTAGTATGTTTTTTCCAATGGCTCTATCTCAGACACGTTAGCCTTCTTAGGCTCATTGATCTCAACTCTGCTAGTTGACCAAGTCTCAATGTGAAATGGAGATGATGGTGGTGAAATGGGTGAAGGAGGCTGATCTGATGATGATGCATGAACTGTGGGTTGAGATGGAGGAATGGATGTGGAAGGATGAGATGATGAAGGCACATCTTGGGCATGCTGAATAGGGGGAGCAGTGAATATGTCATGAGCTATGAAAATACTCCATCAAATGTTCAATTGTTTGAGGTGACATAGGACTATGATTTTGATGAGGGAATGGTGAAAGAGAATTTTCATTTGGTGCTCAGATTCTCTCCTTTGGAAAATATATGCCATATTTTCAATGATCTGTAAGAGGTAATAAGGTATGTTGAGCATCCTGACTCTTGTGAAGTGCATGAGTATCTGGATATGATAAGTGTAAAGTATTGGGAACCTACCTTCACAAGAAAAGTATCTCATGATGATTTTCATCATGGGGGCATATCTCTCTAGGAGGTAAGAGAAATGAAACTTCCCCTTTCTTTCTTTCTTATACCTAGGTTTTATGTATGGCTCAAAATAATGCTCCTCCAAGTCTTCTTGCTTGAACCATTTTTCCCCAACATTTTGGATTCTTGTGACAGATGATATAATGTCAGTAGACAAGGTGAAAGTGACACCATCAAGGGTTATCGGGTTGTCATGGAGATTGGAGATGAATATCTTGCTCAACGTAGGATGGTGTTGGACCCTTTGTATTGTCTCAAAGAATTAAAAACATCCTACATGATTAGAACATGTCACTGCTATGGGAGATGCCTTGAGTTCTCTAGTATTTGTTGGCTCAAGTCTAAGGATTTTCCCTCCTTTGTGTGGCTTCCTCCCTTTTCTTTCTTCTCTCTCACTATAGCTTATATTATGTTATTATTCCATAGTGTCTTAGTGTGAAAACCCTAGGGAGATGGAACGATAGTGAAGCATGAGTTTTGGGAAGTGGGACTGGAATGGGGAAATTTAGGGAGATATGGGAAAGGGTTTATGAAATGAGGGAAGTGACAGGGAGTATTACTGTTATGGGGTTTGGGATAGGGAAATTTATTACAGGTTAGGGATTTTGGGAGCCTAGGTAAAGAGTAGCCTAGGTCTTATGGTTTCAATGGAAAAGGGCTTAGGGAAAGAGGATTATGATATGGGGGGTGAGGATAGGGCAATTATGATGTGGGAAGGGAATGAAAGTGTTAGGGAGTGACATTGAAATGCAATTAGGATTTAGGGGATGATAATAGGGTTTCAAGCTAAAAAATAGACACCAACTCTTTTAACAAGCTCAAACACCAAAAAATTGACTTGATAAGGAGAGGGATGGTGCAAACGGTAACTTACTTGATTGTTGGAGGTTGTAGAGTACTGTGGCTGAATATTTGAAGGTGATAGCATAAGTTTTGGATCTCTTATGTGTTTTCAGGCAAGGGCACAACGCTAATGCCAAGGGTGCGACGCATAACCCAGGGGCGCAATGCACAATGTAGGGGCGCAGTGCCAAAAGCAGGGGTACAATGACGAATGCAGGGGCGTAGCGCCAAACACAGGGACGCAACACATGACTCTGTTTTGCAAATTTCACCTTCCTTCTTGAATTTTCGTGCTATTGCTGAGGTTGCTTGATGATGGAAAGAGCAAATGAAGTTTGAAATTGATGTTCTTTGGGTTCAAATACTTTGTGGGATTTGATTTTGATGATTTTGAAATCCACTTTTGCAATGTTCAATTTCACTTTTAAAACTTTGCAAAATACCCTTTAACTCTTTTTTGTTTGCTTTGCAGATTGATCATGCTAGAGTAGGAACTCTTCATATTTTGAAATTTGATGTGTTTTGCATATGGAACTGAGTTGGCAGCTTTGGGAAACTGAGTACTTATTACATATAATGAACATAAAATTACATAAAATAAAATAAAATTACATCTCTATTTTTTGGAAATAAATTACATTTCAGAATGAAACTCACACTTGAAATCAAAATTACAACTTTGGAAACCATCCTTACATGCTTGAAATTCCTCTTTAGATGGTAAAGGGATATTATTTGGATCACTCTCATTCCTTTGCTAACCTTATGCAATGGAATGATGTTTTATTTGGACCTTGGAAAAATGAAAACCTAGAGGCCTAATGAAGACTTTGAGTGACCAAACTTCATGGTGATCTATGTGACATAATGACATGATGAAAATGAGTTTCATGACTGAAATATGCTCAACAAGACATGAAGGTGGGCCATCAAGTATAAATTTTTGAGGAGGAGTGATGTTTTTTGGACTAAGACTACCATCAGTGAGTAAAGTTTTGCACAACCTAATGGAATGATAAAAAATTTCTGAGTGAGACTCCTAAAATGATATGAAAAGAGTTTTTTTTTTTCTCACTGAGGGCAGTATGCAAATACTAGCACTAACATCATGCATGCATTTACCCACTGCCAACGATCTTGTTCTGTACCTCGATGGGTTTATATATATTTCCCATGAATTCTTATATTTGCTTTATTATTCGCCTTTAGATCACATAGTTTGAGATTTCATATTGAGAAATGGTGTATTAAGAAGATAGGTGATCAAGAAAGTGACTGAAATCAATATGCATATAATGATATTTAGTTAGTTTTTTGTCTTCTAATTTGCAGTTTCTTATTGTTTTTAAGTGCATGAAGGGAATTTAATATTTCTAGAAAAAACTCACTTCAAAGAATTTTCCAAAGAACACTTTCTTAAATAGGATGAATTAATCATAAAATTTGATCCTAATAATGGATAAATTATAAGTCTCTCACTTTATCAAGTTTCCAATTGATATTTCTCTAATATTAAATATGTATAAACATGATACAAAAATAACAGTATGCTACTAATTATTGTTAATAAACTAACGACATAAAAAATGTATTTACAAATGATTATTTACGTATTTACAAAAATATTGAGTTTCACGAGAAATATTTCTTCAAAATATGTCCATTCACTAGAAGATTTTCCTTAACCCCTTCAAGGGTTTGGAGAATAAATGTGGATGGAATAATTTTCTTGGAAATTTTAAATGGACCAAGCCAAAGTTTTTGGAATTTGGCATGCTTACCTTTATCCTCATGCAATTTGTCCTATTTCGACACTAAGTCACCAAAATCAAACTCTTATCACCTACCGAGGTGTTGTCAAATCATTGTTTGATGATTTTTTGATGGTTATTATAGGTTTGTGTGGCTTTGTCTCTTTCTTCATCTCGCTAAAAAATTTGCACAAAGTGTTGTTGTAAGATAGAGCATGGTTGCTCTTGCATGTACTGGTCTAAGGCTAGTGAAGGTAAGGAAACATTTGGAGGTAGGATGGCTTCCTTCCCATATATTAAGAAATAAGGAGAAGTGCCTATAGATGCTTTAAATGTAATCACATCATCCCATAATGCATAGACAAGAGCTTTGTGCCAATTTTTATGATTATCATCTATGGTTCTCTTAATAATTATTAAAAGTTTCTTATTGGGTTATTCGACCAAACCATTTCCTTGAGGTTAATATTTGTATGATTATTTTAATTTAATACCTTTTTGTACTGCAAACTTAGTAACTGCGTTGGAAGAAAAATAACTAGAGTTATAAAAAATCAATGTGCTCAAAAGGCCAAACCTAGTAATTATAAGCTATTCAATGAAATAATAATTGTTCAGTGGTAAAATTTTTGAGAGGTATATCCTCCACCCATTTTTTGAAATAACTAGTGGCAGTGAGAATAAACTTATGTTGTTTAGAATAATTAGGAACAATCTCGCTAATAACATCGAGGCCCCATTGTTTTAAAGGTTGTTCGATGATAACAAGTTGTAAAGGAAATGTTGCTTTGGTGTCTTGTGCTGTAGAAGTTTGGAAAATATTGCATTTACGAGCATACACATGAGAATCCATAAAAATTTTGGGCCAGTAATAGCTTGCACGAAAGATTTTGTGACTTGCTGTATCACGTTCGAAGTGACCACCAACTGGACCATTGTGTTGCTCCTACAAAACCTTATCAATTTCAACTTTTTCTGGGCACCTTAATAACATCAAATAATAATATTTTATAAATAAAAAAACTTTAATAAGTTGGTATTGGTTTTCTTTAAGCCTCAAAGCACACTTTTTCCTACGACCGAAATAAAAGGGATTTGTTCCATGAGTTAAAAAAGTAGATTAAATCTGCATATTGAGAGTTAGAAGTGTGATAGATAACACATACCTGATGCAATTCTTGTGATACCTGATCTTCAAGATTGGTTTTATATTTTGAATCTAAAGTTTGCATAATCAAATTACAAAGGCCTCGAACTCGAACAATCTTGGCAAGATTGATTTCTGGATCATATTCTTGTAGTGCAGAAACCCAATGAGCTCTCCTTTCACCAAGGTCTTTTTGGACTAAGATTTTTCTGATAGCAGAATATGGTTTTATGACCTTAGTGTGTGATTTGATTAGAAATGGTGTAAAGTGCTTGATTGATTTGAAAAGAACATAAGCTTTCTTTTAAACATCAATATAATTCAATTCATCTCCTTGCAATCTTGAACTAAAGGATGCAATTGGTACCCATGCATCTTGTTCATTCATCTGTGTCAAAACAACTGCATAATATTGATCAAAAGAAAAAGTATACACGATAAATTCTTTTCATAGTTTGGATAAAACAAGGAGGGAGCTTTTGAAATGGCTTGTTTGATATAATCAAAGGCTTTTTTTTTTTTCTATTTTATTCCATTTAAAAACTACATTCTTCTTAATTGTATTTTGTAAGGGCTAGAATTTCTGTGCAAATTAGAAATAAAACGCCTAATAAAATTGATTTTCCCTAAAAAAGACTACATATACTTTTTATTATGGGGTTGTGCAATTTTAGATATCACCTTAACTCTCTCAATATCTATTATTTTTCCATTTTGTGAGACAATAAATCCTAGAACTTTACCTTATGATAATCCAAAAAATGTCTTCTTAGGATTCAAAGAAATACCGTATTTTCTAAAATGTTCAAAAAATTGTTTTAAATCATGAAATGGTCTTTTCTTTGTTTAGAAAATATAGTAATGTGATCAAGATTTTATTGATTAATCCTAAAAAAGCAATATCCATTGTTCTCTGAAAAATTTCCCCAATGTTTATGAGACCAAATGCAATCTTCTGATACACATATGTTCACCATTTAGTCCTAAAGGTAGTTTTCAATATATCACTAGGGTGAACAAGGATTTGATTATACCCAGAAAATCTGTTAAGAAAAGACATCAATTCAAGACGAGACAAAAATTGTAAGATTTATTCCATAGGAGGTAATGGGATTTTTTTTTTTCAAAAGCCTTATTAAGGTTTCTGAAATTGATGTAGATTCTAATGTCTCCATTTTTCTTATGATCTGGAATAATTTTTGATACCCACTTTGAATGCATGTCTGGAAAAATAATCTCGGCCTTTAAGAATTTTTTTAATTCAGATTTTATCTGAAGCTCAAGATTGGGATGAATTGGACATGTTTTTATTTTGTGTTGAAAAATTCCTAGAGCTAGATTAACATTTTGGGTTTTTTTCTTCTTAACCAAGGTTGATGACTTCAAATCTTAAATATGAGCTAGCAGTTTGAAATTGGTTGGGTTCTTAAATATATCTTAAATATCATAAAAATATTCTAATTTGACTATGGACTTAGGGATTGAATTTTAAAATTTTATTTTATTGGAGGATTTATTCAATTCTCTATCATGGGAGTCTTCATCAATGACCTTATCATCATATGTTCCCTTAAAAGTGAGAAAAATTATGACATCTTCTTCATCATTTAAGACTCGCCAGTTAGAGACAATCTTAGGTATAGATGTTAAAAAATCAACTCAATTGAAAAGCGATCAAGACTAAAATCCTCAGGTGGTATTAACCTAGATGAAATAATCAGAAGAAGATATATACTTGTATTCTGTAATATTGGAATGGGGCTAACATTGATTCCAAGAAAATGAGATGTCAAATCTTGAACTAGTGATTGGTAATGCTTCAAGTGATTAGACACAAAGTGGATGGCATTTCTTACCTATTTAATGATGATATCTAAGTCACCGAAGACTTTCAAGTATTTTAAATCTAATCTTATTTCATTTTGTAACCCCTGTACAAGTGCTTCATATTATGCAACGTTATTAGTACACTCAAATTCTAATTTGAAATTCAACATGGTTTTTTTATTTATTAGGGTTGATGAGGATGCGTTGTACCTGCACCATCATTGAACTTTGATCCATCAAAATACAATATCCAAAACAAATTATCTACATATTTATTTACAAGTGATTCTACAATATTTACACAAGGAGAGGTTCTAGTATGCAAAAATTCTCAATTTATGAACAAATAGAAATAAAGGAATAGGGAGATAATTAAGCATGATAATTTCTAAAAAATGATTCAATAAAATAATTCCCTAGGATACTATTGGTGAAAGCAATAACTTCATTCTCTTCTTCCAAATCAATGACAATATATTTCATTTGTTTTTGTCTTTCAATTCTGATTTGATTGGGATTCCCATTATATGGTAACCAAAGATGTGACTAGTTAGTAGCAAAATATCCATTTAATTTCTTTGACCAATCTCTGCTCATCAAACCATCAAATTTAGGAATATCAACTATTAAAACATCAATGATTTGGAATACCTTAGGTTGATATGATAAGCTAATTAAGATTTCTTTGATCTCACCTAAAACCATAAATTTTGTTCTATCAAGTTGTACTGTATGAGTAGCCAATTATTGTGGTCTAACATTCAACTTTAGGCAAACTGAATAAGGCATAATGTTGGATGAAGCACCAAAATCAACTAAACAATTATGTACATTTTTATTGAATATTTTGAAAATTACAAGGAAAGGTGGGGTATGAGAATTGGATCTATCGCCTATAAGGATTGCATATGTTTGTGTCATTTTGTCAGAAGATGAAGGAGGCTTGTGACTTAGTTTTTTTCTTCGAAGCCTTAGTGGTTACAACAGTTGTTCGCAGAGGATAATTTTGAGTCGCGTTTAGAGAACTTAGTAAGTTTTTCTTCTGTTGTTTAAGTTTGTTGAATTCATAAAGAGAATTTTTTCCTTTGTTTTATTCATATCTTCTACAATGTTATATTCAATGCTATTAGAAATTATGAGAGTTTTGGAAGCAAATTTATTTGGAGTAGCGCTTTTAGTAATAGGAGGAGGATAACCATGAGTTGGTGTTGGATTATTCTTTGCTGAAGAAGAGGAAGTTGTAGGTGTACCTTTATTTGTTGATGGGGTATTTGGAGGACTTTGGTTAGGAGTAGATGTACTTGTGGAGCCTTTACTTCTAATGGTAACAAGAAGGGATTCTCCTTCTTCATCCTCAGAAAGGGGGCCAATGAAATCCAAAAGATCATTTTCTTAAAATATTTCTTCTTCTTCTGTTTCTTCCATGGTTTGTTTAGCTTCTTCATCCTCCTCTTATTCTTTGTCATCTTCTTTTGCAACAGAAATTTGAGCTGAAGGAGGAGTCTGTTGTGTTCTTCTGAAATGTATGTAATATATTCTCGAAGAAGATTCTTCAACAAATTATTTCTTTAGGTCCACTACTTCATTAGACAAATTTTTGACGACTTTATGTAATCCTTCCATATCAAATGGATCTTTAACGATCTTCTTTTTCTTCTCTTCCTTAAATGTAACTTTATTGACAAGCTTATTTTTTCGACATGAGCTTTATTTTCAAGGGAGAGCACTCTTTTTTCAATAGATAATGTCTCTTTCATATTGTCTGCAAGTGTTTTCATTCCAGTTCTATATATAAAAATAACCATTGAGGAAGGAAGAGAACTAATATACCCATCAACGCGCACATCTTCTCCTAGTTTGGATGTATCTGGAATCTTATTGATATTTTTATTAAATATGGATCCAATCTTAATATTAGATTTTTTTTTTTTTTTTTTTATATTAAAGAAGCAAGGGTTTTATCATCCCCAAATTTATTAAAAAATGATTGTGTTTTGTAAATTTAATTGTCTTAAATTGATTACATAAATTATCGACCGGACTAGGTAAACTTGTGAAGTGCAAGTGCACAATATATGCTAGAAGCCTCTTTTATCCATTTAGTTTATTGGTGTGATGTTTTGATTTGTAGAGATTAATTCTAAGGATGTTTTTATTCTTATGTTCCTAATGAAGTTGATAAATTTAAAATACAAGCAAGTTCTAAAAATCAACATGCTTTCTACTTTGTAAAAACTTAAACAAAATTTCTCTATCTTATGAAGAAATCTTAACTAATTTATTTGTTAGTCTCTAAAAATTCTTATTCTCTAACAATCTTGTGCATAGAGATAAAATCGAATTCTAGAAAAGGGAATTTATAAATTTTTATGTTTTTGAAATGAAATGTTATGGCAATGAAACTTGTAAATAAATCACTATAGCTATTGAAAAGAAATCACTCATGAATGGAAAAGAACACATTCATATGCTGAAAGGAAATCACTCAATCACTACTATTTTGAAAAGAAATCACTCATTCTCTTGAAATAAACTAATGAACTTTTAAAACTACTCTAAAATAAATCACTGCTGCTCTAGAAATAAAACTGTGAATCCTCTGCAATTTGACAATTTGAAAGGAAATATTGATAAATCTACATCAAATGATAAAATAAGACTTATGAAAGAATCTACATCAAATAACAAAATGAAATTACGGAAGTAACTACAACAAATGACAAACTGGTATTCTGGAAACAACTACGGCAAATGACAAATTGAAATTATGAAAATAACTACATCAAATGATAAAATGAAAACATGAAAACAACTACATTAAAAACATAAAATGCAGAACCTTCACTGTTTGCAGGGGCCCTCCACAAACAATCGGTCAAATCTTTACTCCAATAGTTAGGTGCGCATCAAGTTTTCAAGGTACTTCTTCATTAAAAAGGAATGAAAAACAAAGTTTTAAAACTTCACAATAGGCTTTAGAAAATTAACCTCCCCTCTTTGTTTCAATGGAGTGTTTATATAGGGGTTGCAATGTAACTTCATGGAGAATCATATGACTAAAGATCAGAACTGAATGGAAACCTATTTGCCACGAATTTGATGAAGCATAGTCCATTCCAACCTCTATTTTCTTGACTGGGCATTTATTGACACATGGGCGCAATGTTTGCTCACACAACTACAAAACAGGGCTCCAAAGAACTTGAACTATCTCCCAAATGGTAACAAATTAGGGAAAAATACTCCCAAAGAACTTAATTGGGTCCGTGCTGAACAAAACCCATGTTTTTTGTTTTTTTTTTTTTTTGTTCCACGAGATTCGATTTAGTTTGCTTAAAAATCGCATTTTAAGTTGAGTGGTAAAAACTGCTGCGATTTTCCCTTGATCTTTTCCTGGAGGTCCACTTGTGTGAGCTGGGTGGAATTTGACCAACAAAATTCCATATTGGAGCTTCTAGAAACAATGTACATGTGTTGGATTTCATTCTAGAGTGGTGCTACTACCTCAACCATGGAGACAACTACGGAAACTGTAGAAACTTGAACTGTCAAACTATCATTAGTAAAACCATGCATAATTCTCTTTAATTCATTAAAAATAATAGAAATAATAGTAATAAACCATGTAAACATGTCTGTAGGAATTTGGTGCGTTTATGAAGAAATATGGTTAAAAATGATGATAATGGGTGAATGGAATGATGTGAAAATGGATGGTTTCATCAATAAAATTATGACAAATTGGTGGCTCAACATTCCCCCACACCAAAGATTTTGCATGTCCTCATGCAAATAAAGCATTGCAAAGTTTCATAATCTAACTGGTTCCTTGTGTTCCTTTATTATGTCATTTCAACTAAATCCTTGACCAAAGCTCCAAGAGAGCAATATTGATCCTTTATCTCAATAAGATGCACTTTTCTCCAACCCTTCATTATTTATTATATACAACTTGTGTGAAAAGAAATGGTGCCCACATAATAGCATATCCAAGTACTTGTCACTATTTTAATTGTGCTCGAGTTGTTCAAGCCTTGGTAGAATACCATATTGTGAAGAACACATCAAGACATTTACTCCATATATAGAATGTGATTTCCATCCTTGTGAATTTCATCCCGTTAGTGTGGCTGGAAATGATCATAGATTGCAACCCATAATGATTGTCTTCTTATCTTCCATGCATAACAACCAATCATATTTCAACAATGTTATCAAATAGTTTTTTCAAGAACTCACAAACTAATGAATGAAGAAGACTTCTCAATGTGAAGCTTTTGACAAGATGAGTTGCACATAACACAAAATAAGAGTTGTTGTTAAGGGTTACACAACTCATCAACGCCTAAAATATGCTTCCAAGTGATTTCAAGAGTGTGTGAACAAAGCCTTGTTGCAATATTCTTCTTGTGGCTTTGTACTCATCATTTCTTGGCTTCCATTAAAAATCTGAAGATGAGAAATATGACTGGAAATGATCATAGATTGCAACCCATAATGATTGTCTTCTTATCTTCCATGCATAACAACCAATCATATTTCAACAATGTTATCAAATAGTTTTTTCAAGAACTCACATACTAATGAATGAAGAAGACTTCTCAATGTGAAGCTTTTGACAAGAGGAGTTGCACATAACACAAAATAAGAGTTGTTGTTGAGGGTTATACAACTCATCAAAGCCTAAAATATGCTTCCAAGTGAATTCAAGAGTGTGTGAACAAAGCCAGGTTGCAATCCTCTTCTTGTGGCTTTGTACTCATCATTTCTTGGCTTCCATTAAAATCTGAATATGAGAATTATGACACATAATTTAGGTGCTCCATGTACTTTTTGATCATGTGCTACAAACATGTACCATGAATTCAAGTTTTTCTATTTGTAAAATAATTTTTTTTCTCAAGAACATCATGTTGATGGACCATTAAGGAAAGCATGGACTAACAAGAGAGTGGTGAAATCATAGAAGAACATCATTATGACCATGGATAACAATGAGATGATTGCATGGGTGGCAGGACTTTGTTGATAAAGAATTAGTCATAACTTGTGGGATTGGTTGTTAAAAGGTATGACAAAACATAATGGGAGAAAAATTGGAACTACATGTTTACAATAGCTTTTCATCAAAATTTCTAGAATTTTTAACAAATTAAAAAGTTTAAGGCTATTTTTACCTCAAGTTTACCTTTTGGAAAGAGAACACGATTTGATGGCTGATTTGGTGTTGATTTGACTCAGGTACTTTGCTCCATGATGCATTGACCTCCACTTTGACCTTGCTCCACAAAATGTATATTTTTCATGTAGCAAATTTTTTTTTTCCAATTTCTCTCAAATGGTAAACCAAATTCTCCTGAAATTTTGTGAGGTTGTTACTATTAATGTTATTCATCTTCCCACAAAACATCTCAGCCAATGGGTGCATGTATATCGATAAAAATGAGAAATGGATGTAGGTGAAAGTTGCCAATTTCTTGAAAATTACACAGAAAATTTTAGAATTTTTTTGTGTTCATTTACCCTACCTCAACGCATTTACCATAAAAATTTCATGCCCAATGGATGCATGGTTTGCAAGTTATGACCAAATCAATTTCTACCCTATTTCTCCTTTCACGCTGCCCAAGGTTGCAACAAAAACATATGCCACGAAATCATTTTAAGGCCAAATTGAGTGATTAAAAAGGGAAACCATGTATTTTACCTTTTCTAATGCTACATGCCTTTAGAATCCCATTTTGATGAAGAAAATATGTTGCTGTGAAAAAATACCGAAATCTGCCCAAATCTGTCCAAAATGGTGAAAAATGAAAATCTGCCTTTAAAATCCACTGAAAAGTCCTGGAAAATTGCAATTTAAAAAAAAAATTATGCCCACATCTTACTCAATTTACTATATTCTAAGAAAACCCATAAGCTCAATTTTTTTTTTTTTAAATTTCTACTCCAATATCTTGCAATATTTGTGCCAAACTGCCTCTGGAAAAAGATGCTACAACAAAAACAGGTTGCTATAGCAATAGCTGCAGAATCTGCAACTTTCCGCAACTATTGCAAAAAATGTCAATTTTTGTAGAAAATTGTTTTCTTTGAGTTTGAATTGCTGATTTGAATTGTGTACTATATGTTGAAGTAGAAACCATGAAACATACTGCATATTGACTGAAATAGGCCCAAATTTATTGTTTTTCTTGAAAATGAAAATGAATGAAAAAGTATTGTAATGGTGCCATCATGTTGTCGTTGAATGAAAAAAAGATGAACATGCTGCTACAAGAAACCAATAAAATGTACTACTGCAAGTTGTTGTTGATTCCATAAAACAATTAGTCTTCATCAAAGCCAAAATTCATGGTACAAATATTACCATGCGAATGAATGTGTCGAAGTCGAGCACGAGAAGAAATCATTGGATTACCGATCAATGATGAAAATCGTTAACCAATGCGAGACAACTCATCAATAATGTAAATGAGTGTGAAGGTACCTGGGTGCATCTTGACATGGACAAATGAATGTGTTGAAGTCGAGTCACTTGCAAGATCTGAAAATAAAGAGATATTGTTGTATTCCCATTGTTGTGAATGAGGAGGCTTTCCATTGATGTACGCAAGTTCCAAGGCACTCCAAATAATCTCTGATCTTGATCCTAGATAAGGTGTTGAGGTCGATGGGACAAGATCTGTTGGAAGGTGGACCTTAAGGAATTCCACATCATCCAACTCGAGCATAGAACAAAAAATGAGTTGAAGAACCATAATAAAAGATTGAAACCATCATGAAATTACAGAACTTATTGTGAACTTTTCTCGCCAGTTTCCTAGTTTTCAAGCAAAGCTCATGTCCAGTTACGCCAACAAGCTAGTTTTCACAATAGGACTTATTTTTCTCTTTACTTTTTATTTTTATTTTTTATATATCCTACTCTACTTGAAAACGAATCTTGTTCAAGTATATGAATACTTACAATGGAACCATGCCTATAACAAGATCATAGATAAATTCATATACATGCTTGAAAGATACTCTTTGATATGTACCAGTATATGAGAAACCAATTTCCTTGATTGAGATGATGTCAAAAGACACTGAAGAATTGAGCATTGGGATCCGATGACTATCCTGAACCAAGATTCAATGTAATATTGTATTCCTTGGCTTCCTGTTATCATGTCATGCAAGTCTTCAGAGATGTGATCTTCATTCATAGAATCTACTGATAGGCATGCAAGAAACTTTTCAATCTCAGGTTCCAACAACTTCTCTTTATCAGCATGCATCCATGATTCTTGGACCTTATCTTCTTCTTCTTCTTCTGGTTGTTTTTCTTCAATGGTAGTTGGTGAATCATTTTTCAATACCTCAAAATTGTAAGTGGATTGAGGTGTTTTATTGTTGGGGATTCGAAATGGTTGTGCAAGTAGTGGAGTGGGAATGAATCTTTGGGGTGCTTGTGTGGTTGGTAATAGGAAAATTTGAATCGAGGTCGAATGATGGTGAAATTTATGTTGTGGTGGAGGTGAATGGTATTGATAATATAGATATTGGTATTGAGGATAGAGAGGGAAAGATTGAGGATATGGTGGATTTACTTTGTAGGGCCTTTGCCAACTTTGTTGCCAAGATTGGTTTTGAGGTTGGGATTGAGATGTCCAAGGTTGCCAAGGCAAGGGTGTTTTCCAATGACTTTGAGATTGCTGTGCATAACCTTGAAACTGTGCATAAGGATATTGCATCATATTGGGTTGATGAGGCTGCCATAGTCCTCTTGGAGCTACATAAAAAAG
Source organism: Pinus albicaulis (assembly GCA_034641835.2). Taxonomy (NCBI): domain Eukaryota; kingdom Viridiplantae; phylum Streptophyta; class Pinopsida; order Pinales; family Pinaceae; genus Pinus; species Pinus albicaulis. Next base: position 1,447,414,681 of record CM076579.1, read on the forward strand.
TTTCTCTTTTGCTTGATTCGCTCCATTTTCCTTCTGGTAAACTACCTTCAACCCTGATAATTATGGGCAATCTTCAGTAGTATATGATCCTGCACAAATTTTACAAATTTTAATGTTATCAAGTGGACATTCATTCAAAAAATGTTTCTTTATACATTTAGGGAAAAATAAACCAAAATTTTCAATTTTTTGCTTGTTGTGCATTCTTAGCATGCCAATTTGTTCATTTCAATTACCAAGAATATTTAGCAAATTGTTAAGTTCAGTTTGACTTACCAATCCTGATGCCGAATTACCTACTCTTTCCATAAATGGATCTTGAGAGGATCTTACATACTTTTCTTTTCCTCTTGATATGTTCTTGCATAGTTCACAAATATCTTGAAATGGAAATTGATAGACATCTCCTTTTCCCACTAGATTAAGAAGATAAATCCATTCATCCTTTATAAAATTTAGTAGGAGAGTTTTTAATGTGTCTGATCCTAAATTATGCAATTTAGTTCTTTTGATATTATAAGTAAATCTCTCCATTAAATCTTCTAGGCTTTCATCCTCTTTTTGGTTCATCTTAAAGACTACATTTCTAAGTTCACGGTGTATGCAATAATCTTTATATTTTTCCAAAAATACTCTTTTCATATCATCCCATGTCCTTATAGAATTTTTTCCTAAAGTCATGAACCATCTACGAGCTCTATCCTTCAATGCTACCAAAAAAAATTTCAATTTTTGAATGTGTAATGAGTATCCATAAGATCTACAAATTATTTCAAATTCAAAAATAAATGTTTCCGGGTCTTCTAATCTCATACCTTTGAAGTTAGGAAGTACAGATGGAGGGATGACATTCATATGACCATTGACATCATTTTCCTAAATGGGAAATCCAAAAGGATCTTCCTCATTTTCATCATCTTCGTCCATTTCTTCAACCTCCTTTGTCACATATTCTTCTACCTGAAAAAATAAGAATTCATGTTGTGGATGTGTGGCTCATACTGCACCACGTGATATAGTGGGTGTGGTAGGAGATTGAAGTTTTGTTTTTTGTTGTTGTTTTTTTTTTTTTAATGAAAAGAAAAAGGCTCCTATTTACACTTCCCCGACAACGACGCAAAAATGTTTGGTCAATTTAATTGTCTTAAATTGATTACATAAATTATCGACTGGAGTTGGTAAACTTGTGAAGTGCAAGTGCACAATTTATGCTAGAAGCCTCTTTTATTCATTTAGTTTATTGGTGTGATGATTGGATTTGTAGACATTAATTCTAAGGATGTTTTTATTCTTATGTTCCTAATGAAATTGATAAATTTAAATTACAACCAAGTTCTAAAAATCAACATGCTTTCTACTCTATAAAAACTGAAACAAACTTTCTCTCTCTTATGAAGAAATCTTAACTAATTTATTTGTTAGTCTCTAAAAATTCTTATTCTCTAACAGTCTTTTACATAAAGATAAAATTGAATTATAGAAAAGGGAATTTATACATTTTTATGTTTTTGAAATGAAATGTTATGGCAATGAAACTTGTAAAGAAATCACTATAGCTCTTGAAAAGAAATCACTCATGAATGAAAAAGAACGCATTCATATGCTGAAAGGAAATCACTAAATCACTACTGTTTCGAAAAGAAATCACTCGTGCTCTTGAAATAAACTACTCATGAACTTGTAAAACTACTCTAAAATAAATCACTACTACTTTAGAAGTAAAACTATGAATCCTCTGCAATTTGACAATTCGAAAGGAAAGATTAATGAATCTACACCAAATGATTAAATAAGACTTATGAAAGAATCTACATCAAATAGCAAAATGAAATTATGGAAGTAACTACAACAAATGACAAACTGGAATCCTGGAAACAACTACAACAAATGACAAATTAGAATTATGAAAATAACTACATCAAATGACAAAATGAAAACAAGAAAAAAACTACATTAAAAACATAAAATGCAGAACCTTCACTATTTGTAGGGGCCCTCCAAAAACAGGCAGTCAAATATTTACTCCAACATTTGGCTGCACATCAAGTCTTCAAGGTACATATTCATTAAAAAGGAATGAAAAATAGAGTTTTAAATCTTCACAATATGCTTCAGAAAATCAACCTCCCATATTTGTTTCAATGGAGTGTTTATATAGGGGTTGCAATGTAACTTCATGGAGATTAATATGGCTAAAGATCAGAACTGAATGGACACCTATTTTCCATGAATTTGATGAAGCACAGTCCATTCCAACCTCTGTTTTCTTGATTGGGTGTTTAGTGACACATGGGCGCAATGTTTCCTCACATAACTACAAAATAGGGCTCCAAAGAACCTGAACTATCTCCCAAATGGTAACAAATTCGGGAAAATGTCTTTCAAAGAACTTAACTGGGCCCGTGCTAAATAAAACCTATGTTTTTTTTTTTTTTTTTTTTTTTTTTTTTTTTTTTTTTTTTTTTTCTGAGATTCGCTTTAGTTTGCTCAGAAAACACGTTTTAAGTTGACTGGTCAAAACTGCTGCGATTTTCCCTTGATCTTTGCCTGGAGGTCCACATGTGTGAGCTGGGTGGAATTTGACCAACAAAAATCCATATTGGAGCTTCTAGAAACAATTTCCATGTGTTTGATTTCATTCTAGATTGGTGTTACTACCTCAACCATGGAGACAACTGCAGAAGCTGTAGAAACTTGAACTGTCAAACTATCATTAGTAAAACTATGCATAATTATCTTTAATTCATTAAAAATAATATAAATAATAATAAACGATGTAAACATGTATGTAGTAATTTGGTGCATTTATGAAGAAATATGGCTAAAAATAATGACAATGGGTGAATGTAATGATGCGGAAATGGACGGTTTCATCAACAAAATTATGACAAATTGGAGGCTCAACAGATTGCTCAAAAGTATTCAAGTTAGTGGTTGAATTAGCAAGCAAGGAGAAATACCATGATGCACCTTTACCTTCAAATCATATGGCAAAAATCTACAAACAACATCCTCTTCAAAAGCATCGTTCAGATTAATAGCTAACATAAAAGTATGAATATGTTCTTCGATAGGAAGACCATTATCGGGTTTAAATTTTGGTAACCATCTCTTAGGGTGTTTATGAAGATTATGTAATGGAGGTTAAATGTTGATATCCCTTGGGGCCTCCGATGGTTTGTGTGCCATTTTGGTAGAAGCTTAAGCAACAACATAAGTAGCAGTACTAGTTACAACAATAGAAGAAGTAGTAATGGATGATGATAATATGGTATGTAATGATGGACTTGCTAAATTAGTAAAAATAGGGGTGATTATTGGTTGAGAGGAAGAAGAAAGTGTAGATGAGGTTTAAAGAGGAAGAGTCTATGATGGTTGAGTAATGACTGTAATGGTAGGTGTGGGTGGAGGTACGATGAGATTCTAGAGGAAATTAAATAGGTTTAATTCCTAGCTTCTTGCTTGAGCTCTAGTTAAAATACATGAACCCTTCAGGGATGAAGTAACACTACCCTCAAAAGCTTCTGATACTTGGAATTGTTCTCCCAAAATAGATAATCCTTAAATCCTTTGGATAATAGTTTAAATTTCTTGGGAAACACGTGGATCCCAGATTAAAGGTGTATTGAGTGAAGGTTCACTTGAGGATGTTTGAATAGTGCTAGGATATATGTGGGAATGCTCCACAACTTCAAATCGTGGAGGAGGTGATCGTGAAGGGGATCTTGAAGTTAGAGGTGAAATCAATGGTAGAGATTGACTCTTGGAATGGCTTGCAATTTCTGTATGAGATTTTTTTCCATTCACAATTGAATGGCCTTCCTTCTAGCACCAAAAATGTTGATGGCTAGAATTGTACGCATCAACATTTAGGAGAACACCCAATTAGAGCCCCAAAATAAAATATTTTTCATTTCATATGGTGGTTTTGACTCGTTATGAATTGGGCCCAGTTACTCATAGATAGGTCCTTCCAACAGATGGAGACTTAGGAAAGGATAAAGATATAGAGAAGAAATCAAAATGGATTGGTAATATATGATAAAACAACAAATAAAGACATTAATTAAACTGTAATATACTATTAAATATTTAATAACCTGGGTACTAATATATTGCAGTGAAAAATAAATATAATGTATAATGTGAAAATATATATCTTCAAATTATAACATTGATTTCAACATTTTTAAAAGTAATTAATTCCATTAAATAAATAATTGAATTAATTATTAAGCTCATTCACTTATAATTTATTAAAACTTATACACATAAGCAATAGAAAGAAATACATCAAAAGTGATGACATTCCAATCAATTAATCATGGTCATAAGTAATAAACATAAGATCAATTTCCAAATATAATTCAGAAACAAACAATTGATAAAAGTACCACTTCTGCTTTACATTTCATAAATATGGAATCAATAATAATTTTGGTTTATATTAAAGAAAAAGTAGTGCACAATAGTGTAACAAAGCATCCTTATAAAAATTTCAAAATCCTTAAGCGTGAGCTCGAGAGGTCCTTAAATAATTTTTCAAAATAATAGTGAGAATTATAAACACTTTGCTATTCTCTCAACTAAAGAAAAACATGCTAGAATAAAATAAATATTAGTTACAATTTAAAAGTAAAATGATCAATTCAGGTGACTTGGTACAGATGTGGAGCCATTAGGCATTTTCCATTGTTGATGAACCTCTAGAAGCGGTGCCAACTCAGGAGGAGAATGAGGCTAGATGTTCATTTGAAAAATGAATTCATGAGCTTGCAAAGGTGGCAAAAACTAAGTTTCTTGTTCCAAAATAACCTTGGTCACTTGAAAGTAGCAATGTGGTTTAATTAAAAATTCCCAAGTCAGGTCTAAATCTAGCTTTGACAACTACTCTATCCTTTTACTGCATTCTACCCTGTTATTTAACCATATTTGTTATAATATATCAACTTATGGGAAAGCCTCTTCTTCATTATTTGATAATAGACTAGTTTCCATAAGTGACAAGTTGATAGATTAAATAATTGAACTTGAAATCTCTTGGGCATCATTAACCAATTTTATAACCAAACATATCTTGTCTTTCCATGTGAGGAGAGTTGTAGAATTCTAAATTTGATTGATCTTTGGAAAGTTAGGATAGAATATCTTAGAATCTACTTGCCATTATAGGATTTCACCAAGCTTGCATTTGGCATCATCACACTGAATTTCAATATCAATAATTTCATCAACTATTGAATCAAAAAGAAACTTGTATTGAGCCAGTATAGAACTTAGCTTGTTGTAGAGAAGTTGTTGTTGATATTGAAGTTGTATGTTTAGCTAATTAGCCTCATTCTTGAATTTAGCAATATCTAAAGCACTTGATTTTGCTTTCTCTATCCTTTGCTACATATAATTTATATTTTCATCCTTCTGTTTGATCTTGGAATCATGATGATTTCTAACCAAGATAACTTGTGCTTTCAATTGTTCTTGAAACTCTGAAGCCTCTTGTTCCAACTGCTGAATAATTTCTTCCTTTTCCTTGATAAACTCTTTAAATTGAGCTACTTTATCTATACTTAAGGAAGCATAAGCTCCTGCATATTGGGTAATTATTCAAATTCTTCATGAGGATCCATTGATGCATCTTTTCTAAATCATCTCTAACGAAGTAGCTTGCAGGGTAGTGCTTGCTGCAGAGACTTGCATATCAACAAATTTCCTCTTCTTTATACTCTTCTTTAAAATAGATTTATGTTGAGGACTATAAAACACTTAAATCGATGGGATTTCTTCATCATTCAATTGAATACGAGTAGTTGGAGATGTTGGAATTATTTCTATACCAACACGAGTGTTGATATGTGTTTTGGAAATGACATCTCACTACGTGAGAAAATTTAGAAGCATCTAGAGAAACAATAACTGTTTGGTGTACAATATTTCCAACACGGTTTGATTCAGGTACTGTTGTTTCTTTTCCTGGTTGTACTAGTGTTGAAGTAATATTCATAAATTTTTTCCATTCTTTGGCATTTTCATTAGCCAATGGATTCATTGAAGAGGTCTAACATCGAGAATTTGCATAAGAAATATGAATTGGAGTAGTAGTTTGAGGCGTGAAATGTGTGGAATAATTGGCAACCTTTTTAGTGACACCATCACCTTGAGGTAACTTGAGCAAATGAAGTGGCAGGGTAAACATTTGAGGGTCTCTAAAAATAAGAAAATGTTGATAGTTATCTAGGTAAAACTCCTTTTCTTTATTTCAGACCCATAAATAAGAGGAAGCTCCATAAAATAGATTATCATATTGATTTATTTCATGGACATATCTTTTGATATGTGCATTATTGGCTATGTTATACAATTTTTTAGAAGGATCATGAGGCCTTATAGGAAGGATGGTAGCAAGCTTCAATTTTTGGAGTGCCATATTTCTTTCTCATCATGCTAATAATTTTGAAGGATGAATATACTATTTTGTAAAGGGAAAGGTGGCTAGAGATTTTTGGAGGCCTTCTTCAACTCAAGGGTTATACCCGTATCGATAGTATGGTAATCATTTTCTTTGGATGATAGCTTGTTTGGGACATAAAAGGGTAAAACATGCAGACAACGATTGCTTCCCCAAACCCTTATGTATGTAAAAAATATCTTCTATGTAGTAATCCCCAATTCTTGTCAAACAATCCATGGAAATGGAGGACATTATGGGAAGCTTGGAACTGTAAATGACTTGGTACAAAGGAATCATTATGAGATGAAAAATATGAAAAATATGGTCAAAATAGTTTTCCTCCCATAGTATACTATGGTAGATGTGTATGGGGATAGGGTTAGTAAGTATCCATTTCCATCCCATGCATTGGAATTTCAAAGAAAAATAGATGGCATCCATCACATAAGCGAACATGTAAAATGGTAGGTTATGAGAGGATGTTTTTTAGAACGAAAACTAAGAATGTGCTTGGCCATATTATCAAAGATAATTTGATCCCAATTAAAAAAAAAACCATTAGAACCCTATCAATGAAAGGGACCCAGTCTATAGGGAACTGCGAGATGTTTTGAAAAGTGAACAATTGACAAAGCATGGAAGCAACATAACAATAAGGAGGAGCTAAGGGTTGGATAACATACATACTAGAGGAATCTTCTTTAAGCATATTTGGGTCGCTTATCCATTCTCTAATCATTTTGGGAAGTGTTTGTTGTTTACCCTTGTATTCTGTTTTAATGAAGCTATCCATGAAATGGGAATTATATGCTAACTATGGCTCTGGAAAATGATACATACCCTGAATGTGCTTGAGATTAAAAGAACCAATAACCATTCCTCGTGGGGTGAAAAATTTCCTTTCGGTAATGTTGAAATTCTCCACCACCCAGGGAATCATGTTTTTGTCAGGAAGAATCCTTGGTCGCGTGACAATTTTGTGCAGGTAGGATTTGGCAGCATACATGTTTGTTGTCTTAGAAGTTTTGTTGCCACCATGGTCCTTATTTTTCACCATTGTCAGTTCAAAATATTATGCTTGCAGTTATTCCTCAAGAAATTCATAAATGGAATTCTAGGAGGAAACACCATTATCTTTCATGCACAGAGTATCATAAAAGAGAAAGGTGTCAGACAATTTTTTTATCAATTTTCTCTTTAAATGGCTTGATTTATTGCTACAACGTAGTTTTCTTGTTTCCTTCCACCATTTTAGAAATTGGAGAGAGATCTCCATAGTAATTGACTATTATAGGAAAAAAGAAGAAGATTAGAGGGTTTTAATGTAAAGAGTTCCATATGACTGCAACTTATTCTAAGTTAAATGAATATCAAGAGGTGTAAAAACATAAATAAATACAATTAAAGGATGGTAAGTACACAATTTATTTATAAGTACACATTTGAATTATTCACATCGGGTTGAAAAATGATAAAGGAGGACAATTGTCATTATTTGATTAAATATAAAGGTGATTTTACAAGTGGCGTTGACACTCATGTCATCCAGTGAGGCTAGGCCCCAAAAGAAACAAAGGAAGTGATGTTTAGGAATGACTGAGTTGATTAGGCTCTAGGCCGACGTGTAATGGGAACGAGTGTAATATAATAAGAAGTTATGTAAGTGTTGAGTAAATATACCAATTCAACCCAAGAAGAAAATCCTGAATGGAAAAGAGGCTTGCACAACGTAAAGGGGTGGGCTAACGAAGAGTGGGAAAATGTGGATAAAGCAACTTTCCTCGTCCAATGATAAAGAAAAGGTAAAGACAAAGGTGGTGTTATCACAAAATTGGGGCTGATAGGCTGCTTGATCAGTCAACTTCATGAAACTATTTCAAACCTAATCTTTTGACTGAGGCTTAGCCTCCTCAGCCTGAGAGGGCTCTCTCAAGGGTTAATAATTTGGATAAAAGTATAGATGGCTAACTCTATGTAGGGTAATAAACAGATAAATGATAGATATAGGTTGAGAATCACATTAGCAAGTACACATTGGGCTTATGGAGTCAAAATAGTTTCAGTAACCAATGAATCTACTTAACATGCAAGTTGAGGCATATCATAGTTTTAGTCAAGAAATAACACACATGAAACTGTAAAAACACAATCTGTTCATTTATATAGGAAGTCAGAGCATCTAAAGATGAATTCTGATTAATATTGATAATCACCACTACAATAGGATAATAAGAGATGCAAATATAATAGGAACACACCAAAACTCTTTCTGAATCCCAAGTTGGTTAAGTAGAAACTCTTTGTATTAGCTGAAAACCAGTCAATTACAATAAGCACAGTCTTTTGCTAAAAATGTCCAACTCCTGACTAATTTGACTTCTTAGTCTTTAATAGACAATTTACAACATCAGATGATCTCATCTTAGGCTAGATACATCGAATCCCTGACTCTTGACACCTTGCATAACCATAATACATGGGATTTATTACAAAAAGACAACTAATCTACTAAACAGTCCTATTACAAATAGGATTCAAACTCCTTATCTCTATCCATAACAACCTTATCTAAATTAAATTACATCATTTGCCAAGTGTATCAACACGTGGTTGAATCTAGATTATAGGCTTCAACTCTTCATGACCATATTTCTGTCCTCCACCAAAATAGGAAACAGTCCCCTGTTTTTTAGGCATAGGGTCCTTTGCACTCTTGGAACATTCTGACCATCATGAACTCATTATTTCGAGGTCCTTAGCTGTTGGAAATTGAATTAACACATGCCAAAACTCCTCTTTAAGCTCCAACTGTCCAAAACCCTCTTCAAATTGTTCAAATGAGCTGTAATTCACTGCGCTACGAAAACAAAGTAGTTTCGTAGTGCCTTTCGTAGCGCTGCCCTTTAACCATTTTTTCCTCAAGTTTTTGACTTCTTTCCTCAAAAATTAACTTAATTTAATTTAAATACATCATCCCTAGCAATTTCAGTTCTTGATCCATTATTTTACCCCTCAAAATTTGATGAAAAACCGCAAGAAAAGCTGCTACAACAGTTTCGTAGCGCTTTTCTCCCTTTTTACAATGTCTGCACTATGAAACTGCTTAGTGGGCAGTTTTGTCAAAAAGTTTCCAAAGTGTAAATTGTAAATGTGCTAAAAACTCAAAATAAACCTGATTCATCACTTAAAAACCGTATCAACTGAAAAACACAGCCATTCCAGCCTTCATGAGGTCCCTTCTTCAATTTCACTTGATTTAGCTATTAACTCTTCAATGATTATTATTTTAATACCTCTGCTCTTTAACTCATCTTGAATAAATTTCAGCTGTTGCTCCAAGTCCTCCACTTGATCTTTAAGTCTTATGTTATTAGCTCTCAAGTGAGTATTTATTACTCTGACAAACTTGGCTTCCTTAATTTCTGGGATTGTCCATTTGAAAAACTGATCTGCACTACTTGGAGTTTCAGAAATAGAACCAGTTTGACCTTCCCACAGTGCCGTCATTATTTTGAACTCTGCTTTCTCAAAACTGTTCTTTCTAGCCCTCTTTCTCATCACAACAATTTCTTGGTTTGCCAACTTCAATTTTTCCTCAAGATGTTGAAGCTCTGTTTTCTTTGTCACTTCTTCTTTTCCCTTCTTTGTTTTGCTGGCTGTATGCTTTACTGTAGGTGATGATAGATCAACAAATTCTTCAGGGGCTTTAGCTGTCTTAATAGGTTCTTGAACTTCCTTTCTACCTTCCTTGAGTTTCTTAGCATGCCTAGTTATAGGCTTCCTTGCTTGAAAGATGAAAGCTGCATTTTCCCCCTCAAACTCAAGCTTCTTTGCAGACTTAACCTTTTTCTGTTTATGCTCATCTTCTCCAATGAACTTAGCTTGAACAATAAGTGTCTCCTCTATGTCAATAGCATGAAGGATGTCATATAAATTTCCCTTTATTACTGGGTTGTCCTCTGTAGTTATAGCAACTATATTTCCTTTTAATGCCATTGCTTGGCTTCTTGTTACTCTTTTGATTTCCTGCTTGCTGACAACTTGTTTTTATTTTGCCTCTTTGAAAATATTTGACCTCTGTTTTGCAGGTGATGGAGTTGGTGTGTCAAGAATTTGTGTCTGCTCTGCCCTTTTCTCAACCTGTTTCCTTGGCTTCAGTTTTGCAAATTTCTTTGGTTTTGCAACTATAGGTTGACTAGTCTCTGCCGTTGGTGATGGTGGAACTCCTTTAGTTTTAGGGCTTGTAGCAGGAGTTAGGGTTTCTAACTCAAAACCATTTATAAAAAAAAAAGATGACCAATCCCTGCCTATCTTATAAATTTCATTTAAGATCAATAACTTCATTAAACCATGATGAAACAAGGATGTTTCACTACCTTCAGATTTTTCTTGTACTTTATCAGCCATTTTTGCAAGACTCCCGTGTAGATAAAAAAGAAAATCAAGTGAAATCTTACCAGTGAAATGCATAAGCAACTTGAAATGATATGTGTAAACCTTATGATATCTGCCTTCACATGTAAAATACTTCTGAATGTTGAGCAACAACTTTGCATAATTGTCTTTGATGCAGCTTCTAGGGATAGCATTATTGAGGTCCATATCTGCATACTCAGGTTTCATGAACTCTTTACATTGCTCCATATCAAATTTGAAACCTTTGAACCAAGTTTCTTGACCTCTTGGTATCTCTGTAAAAACAACAATAATATCTGGTGTAATTACTACACTTAGCATCCCAACCTTGGTAGCCGTTCCATTGAAGTCCATGGAAAATTCCTTTGAGAGCTGTGTGTGATAGCCCTGCAATTTTTCACAAAACCGAAGGCAACCTACTCTTCTGAATGCCTCCATCACTGCTGGGGCTTCAATTATTTCCTTCATATCTTCAGGCTCATGCCTTAAGTAGTGTCCCCCTCTGTGAAATTTCTTTCCTTTGCCATGCTTCTTCGAAATCCTGTCAGCCTCGCTTGATAAATTAAATCTGCCTCGCTTGGATATGTGAAACAACAACCTCTCTTGATTAATTTATATTAGCCTCTCTTGATAGGGATAAAGAAAACCTTTGTATAAAACAGTCACAGGTTTGGCTTTAACACTTCAAAGCTCAGAAATCTCGAATGGAGGCAAAGGAAACGAGAATGACCACTGACCAATTAGGAAAGATTTTGAATTTAAAGTGTTATCTCATAACTAAATGATGCCTCATTCATACCCTATCATGACAATGATGACTGCAACATGGATAAGTACATTGAATTTCATCATTAACTGACTCATCATACCACTAACTTACCATTTCCCAACGGTTTCTGACCTTTTCCAGCTCAAATGACAAGACTGTTTAGAAACCGTGCTTTCGTAGCCCTTGCAGTGTATTTTTTCCTGTTTGCGCTACGAAACTATTAGTGATTTCGTAGCGCAAATCAACTTTTTTGAACTAGTGGTGCTACGAAAATGAGGTTTCTTGGCTAATTGAACAGTTTTGACACGAAACCTTTAGGAAATGACCGACACATTAAAATGATGGATATTTGACATGAAGGGACTTAAAAGAAGACGTTATCATAACCTAAGGATGGACTTTGAACCATAAGAATATAACCCACCCTTGATTAAATCCTATATTGACTTCTAAACTCAATTTTGAATCATGATCAAAGACAAACTTGACACAATGATGTTTTGAAAAAAAAAAAAATATATTTTTTTTAGGTCATAACAGTGGCTCCACTTGGGATAGTGTGCCCCTGTGGTACACTAAGAATCAGTATTCCAATGCTGCTATACATTTTCTTGACCAAAACAGAAAAACTTTGAAATTTCCAAGCTTTCTCCTCAAGCTCTAATGGCCTTCACCTCGGGCTCAAGCTTGCTGATTTAACTTGTCATTATTAGCAGAAAAACTCATAAAATGGAATATGGACAATGACATGAATGATCAATCAGATATTTAGGAAGAGTAATGATTTAAAAACCTGCCATTGACAGGTCCTCCAGCATATGATATTCCATCCATCTCTTGCAGTATGTAAGTATTGTTTCCATGAAAAGCAACTATCTTGAAAGGACCTTTCCACAAGTTCTCAAACTTACCATGTTTGCCTTTCTCTTCAATTTTGGCTTCCCATTTCAGCACTTCATCCTAAATTTGAAAACTTTCTTCCTTGATCTTCTTATCAAATGTCCTCTTGATTCTATTTTAAGATTGTTGATTGATGTTATAAACTTAATTCCTCTTCTCCTGAAGAGCTATTAGCTGATTGATTCTCCTCTGGACTGCATTTGGTTCCTCTTCTAATCCTTGAATCAGCGTCATGACAGGTACCCCTAGAGATGTAGGAAAAACGACCTCAACTCCATATACCAACTCATATGGTGAAGTTCTAATTGACCTTTTTGTGCATATCCTATTAGCCCATAAGGCATACTTCAGCTTCAAATTCCAAGCCTTCTTATTCTCCTGCAATACCTTTTTAATGATCCTCACAATGCTTTTGTTAGAAGATTCAGCAAGACCATTCCCTTATGGATAATATGCAGTAGCATGCCCAAGAGTAATATGATATTGATGACAGAAATTTATCAGCTTCTTAGACTTAAATGCCTATGCATTATCAGTTATCATCTTCATGGGGCAACCAAACCTAGACAAAATATTATTTTCCAAAAAAGAAATAATCACATAATCATTTACTTGCCTAGTTGGGATTGCTTCAATCCATTTAGTAAAGTAGTCAGTCACTATGAGAATCCAGTGATGCTGACCTGATGATGATGGATGAATCTCTCCAATAAAATATATCCCCCACTGTTGAAATGGCGGTTCCACATAGATAGGCGTTAAAGGTAAAGGTACAAGCTTCTTCTTACCATAAAAAATCTGGCATTCATGGCAGGAAGCAGTCTTTCTGTATACATCCTTAAACATTGTGGGCAAATAATACCCTGCTTTAAGAATCTTGTTGACTGTAGCCTTCCAATAATGATGACCTCCGCAATCTCCTTTGTGGAACTCCTCAATCATTTTATCAGCCTCCTCTTCCAGCAAACAATTCAACAAAATACCGCCAGTATCCATCCAAAATAGGTTTTTGTCAAAAATGAAATATCTCAAGGATTTCGGCTTTACAAATCTTGCCTTTGAATTTGTTAGCTCAACAAGTGCTCTATGATGTTGTAAAAACATAAACAATCTCCTTGTACCAATCTGAAGTGATGTACTTTTTTTCAATAAGGACTAGTTCTTCTTCCTCATCTGAAATTTCTGATATTTCTGCAATTAAGTTCATGTCAAGACAGTCAAAGTTTGACTGTGCCATCAGCTTTGCCAAGCCTTGCCATTTGACCAATTTTGTTGGCTTAATCTCTATATCATATTCCAATAATTTAGCAATCCATTTTCCCCTCTTACCATCAGGGTCGGCTTGAGTGAGGATGTCTTTCACAACAATATTAGGAACAAAAGTCACAATATGAGAATTCAGAATATAAATTCTGAAATCTTTGATAGCCTTCACCAAAGCATAGGCTTGTTTCTCTAAGATATTATACTTCAGCTCAGAGTTAGCTAATTTCCTACTAAAGAAGGAAATAGGCTGCGCAATACCTTGCTGTCCCTTTTGCAACAAAACTCCAGCAATAGTATTTTTTGATGCAAAAGTAAAAACCAAAAATTCTTTTGAGAAATCTAGACTGATTAATACCGGTGCTTGTGTGAGTGCCTTTTTGATCTTTTCAAATGAGTGCTTTTCTTCCGCTATCAACTTAATGTCAACTCCCTTCTTCAGCATGCTTGTTATGTCCTTCACAATCTCAGCAAAATTAGGAATAAATCGCCTTACAAAATTTAACTTTCCAAGGAAAGATTGAATCTCCTTCCTACTTCTTGGAAAATCCACCTTTTGAATTGCATTGACCCTGTTTGGATCAATCCTAATCCCATCTTTAGAAATGATGTGTCCAAGTAGTTTACCTGAAGTTAAAGAAAAAATACTTTTGGTGGGATTTAGAGAGATGCCAAACCTTCTACACTTTAGCAAAATTCTTTCTAGGTGTTTCAAGTGATCTTCTTCCCTCTTTGAGAAAACTGTTATGTCATCAAGATAAACAACCATGATGTTGTCCTTCTCTTCAGAAAAAGCAATGTCCATTGCCCTCTGAAAGGTAGCTCCTGCATTCATAAGACCAAATGGCATCTTGGCATACATAAAAGTGCCCCATGGTGTAGTAAAGGCTATTTTTTCCTGATCATCCGGATGTACAAGGATCTGATTATAACCTGAAAAACCATCAAGCATGGACATCCTTTGAGAGCCAACAATATTTTGCAAAATTTGGTCCATCTTTGGGAGAGGATAATTGTCCTTCAGAGAGGCTTTATTAAAATGTCTGAAGTCAATACATATTCTGATTTCTCCACTCTTCTTCCTAACTGGAACCAAGTTTGCAAGCCAATTTGAAAATCTTATTGGGACAATGATTTTGGCATCAAATATTTTTTTGACCTCCTTCTCAATCAATGGCATAAGAAGTGGGTTAATCCTTCTCAATTTCTGCTTGAAAGGCCTTTCATTTTCTTTAATGGGAATAGTATGCTGAATAATGGTGGGGTCATATTCTTTCAA
Source organism: Pinus albicaulis (assembly GCA_034641835.2). NCBI lineage: Eukaryota > Viridiplantae > Streptophyta > Pinopsida > Pinales > Pinaceae > Pinus > Pinus albicaulis. Next base: position 1,447,429,756 of record CM076579.1, read on the forward strand.
ATCAACATAATTCCAAGCAAAAACATCTATGAATCTCTTCATCATTTCAATATACTTAAACTTCATATCAGCTGAAAGAAATTTTGAAAGTTTAATCATTTTAGGCACAGCTACTGTACCAAGGTTACAACTCTCAACTTCTTCAACATCAGCTTGTATCTTAGGGGATTTAAAAACATTATTCTGATCAAAATTGCTTTCAAGAGGCATGAGTCCCTTTGGTATGGAATTTTTCTTTAGTTGCAAAAATTCAGAATTCCCTTTACACTCAACAAGCATATATCTACTTGTATATTTTCAAACTCTTCTTTCAGCTCAATAAAGTTCTTCACTTGTTGGTCATCCTCAAAATCTTTCCAATGAGTAATATTATCAGGGATAATTGGTCTATGGCGAATCCCAACCTCATATTTTTCTGTGGAATGCATAGGAATAATGAAAAGACTTGTAGAGACAACAAGAGAATCATCAATGGAGTTTTGTTCTCTAGTTTTGTCCATGAATGAATAATCTTGAAAGTTTTCCAACATGTACAAAATTAAGTTCCTATATGCCCTAATCCTTATATCCTTTGTTTGATAAACACCTTCAACTTGTTTAATGATTAATTTTGAATCTCCAAAAACATAAATGTTTTGAGCATTCATTCTTTTCAAAACCTCTAAGCCCAAAATCAAGGATTCATACTCAGCCATGTTATTCGTGCAAAAAAAGTTCAATTGATAGGAAACTAACTTACTCTCATCACTTGGAATTGTGATCCAAATCCATGGTCCTGCTCCTTCTCTTCCTGTTGATCCATAAAAATGAAATGACCACCAACCTTCCACCTCCTTATCATTGATTTTTTGATCTTATGTTTGTTGATTTTCAGACTGCTGAATTTCAGAACTTTGATTTTCTGCTTTCTTTTCACCTTCTGCTTCATTAGTCAACTCATTGAAAAGAATAGCAGATCCAAGTTCAGTATCAAGAGAATAAATTGGAACATTTTGGGGTTTGTATTTACTACTCACCATGTAGGCCATTCTTGTCTCTCGATACAATCTTCTTTGCTCACCAAAAATAGGAATGGTAGCATAAGTAAGTTCCATATGCATTGTAACTTTGATTTTTGCTGCCCATGACCTTGATAATAGCATACCAAAATTTGGTGGAATGTCTGCTACCACGATGTCCATGACCATAGTCTTAGCAGGAACTTGTGTTAGACCAACAACAACATCCTTAATTAAACCAATGCATTGAAATCTTTTCGAATCAAAATAAAAAAAAGTCCTTATATGGTCTAGTTATTTCTAATCCCATCCTTTCCATGATTACTTTGGGCATAAGATTGTGAGAGGCCCATGAATCTAACATAGCATTATGTAATGTCATGTCATGAATGCTAAGGCTCACATAAAAACGAGGCACCTCCTCATTCTGCTCATCTTCTAGTCTTGGACCCAAGTATATGGTTGGATGATATTCTAGTACATTCAAGATATCAACAGCTCCTGCTTGTGAATTTAACATTTTAACAATCTTGCTTCTATACTCATTGACTTTGAGAATCTCACCAAAAGGTACTGGAATTTTAATCTTAGAAATTTCATTTTCCAAACTGAAAACAAAAATAGATTTTTCAGCTTCTTTGATAGGAGGAAGAGCTGGCATATCTTTCTTACCTTCAGCAACCTTAGGAGCATCTTTCTTTCCATCAAAAACCTTAGGTGTATCTTTATTAGGTTGTGTTTTGTTTGCAATGATAGGAAAATTTCTATTTCTGAGATTGTATTGTTTTTGCATCTCAAAAATAGCATGTTGATACCCCTTTAGATAATCTGATGTTTTTTCTCCATGATTATTTTGGTCTGATTGATCATGTTATTATTTAGTCAAGAAAGTTCCAGACATTTATTCATCAAAACAGTGAATAGACTCTTTAGTAATTTCAGGTTCATCTTCTTCATCAACTAAGTTCTGCTAGAAAGGAGATCTCACTCGAGGATCAGGCTGCTGATTTCTGTTTTCTCTAGGTCTCTGCTGATTCTGAGGTCTCCTGAACTAAGGGTTTCTAAATTGAGGTTCATGTTGTGTAGGAGGGGCAGAGGTATTCCCAAGGGCTAACCTATCCATCAAATTTTCCATTGTTTTAATCATTGAATCAAACTTATCATCAGAAGAAGAGGTAGAAGGTTTCTCTTCTTCTTTCAACTTAGTTTTACCAATTTCTGACTTTTTGGCTACTATCATGTTAACCTCCACCTTCACTGCATCATTTTTCATTTCAGAAAATGTAGGGGATTCTCTCTCTCTTAGCAGTATAGAAAAGTCATAATCAAAAGCTTCGGCATATCTCATCTGAGCTAAGGCCCGTGGAGGTTTTTAATGGGTAGGAATAGAGTCATAAACCTTATTAAACCTCTTTGAAATTTTTTGAATAGTTTCATCAACAACTCTTCTTAAACTGTTATATTCGGTGAGGGCTTGTAATGGATTAGTTCGATTTCCCCATTTTCTCAAAAAGGTATCTTCAAACTCATTCCAATTATGAATACTTCTAGGAGTAAGGGCTTTGAACCACTTCCTAACTTCACCAGTAAAAATCTGAGAAAACAACCTTAACTTAACATCTTCATCATTAACCTCCTCCCTGTCTATAAAATCATTAAATTGATCCACATGTTCTTCAGCTGTAATGTCTTCATCACTTCCCCAATTTTTGATTCTAGCAACATATTTTATAGGGAGGTCATGTAAAACAACTGGAAGAACAAGAGGGGCGTATCTAGCAGGTGAAACAGGTGGAGGAGGCACATTTGCAGCCATGGTAAAAGGGACTGTGGCAACTTTTGGGATAGCAGTAGTAGAGGATGAAGAACTGTTATGAGGAGGACTGTTTGGTCTTTGTGGTCCACTAACAATTAAACTCCAATAAGGAAGAGGTAAACCGAATTTACTTTTCGACAAGAATTCAAAAGGGTCAAGCTCTTTCAACTTATTTAAAGACTCTCTTTCCAACAACAACTCAGAAGTAACAACTTCCCAAAATTCCTCTTTGTCTTCCTGTGTTATTAGGGCTGAGGTATCAATGCCTCTCTTATGCAAGTCTAAGATGATTTCAGTTAATTCCTTTTCACTTTCAGACCTAAACAAGATTTCTTGGATTTTATCATCAACTCTTTTATCTTCAAGATGTATTAATATTCAGAGGACAAAGATTTCAAATGTGATGGAGTACCTAATATTTCAGAAATTATTTGACTGCCTCTGGAAATAGTGTTTGGATTGTCCACGATGGTAGGTGGATCTGGGTCAAGATTACTCCTCGTGTATCTCCTTCTTGAAGCCACCTTTAATCATGTAATTTTTGAATGGAGTCACCAAGGTAGATGCAGCCTCGAAAAGCTTCTTGAGCTCCTGCTACCTTCAGAAGTCCAGCTTCAAAATTTTGGGAAAGTATAATCTTCAGACTCTTGGCAGACGCACCAAAATGTTATCACAAAATTGGGGCTGATAGGTTGCTTGATCAGTAAAATTCATGTAACTATTTCAAACCTAATCTTTTGACTGAGGCTTAGCCTCCTCAGCCTGAGAGGGCTCTCTCAAGGGTTAATGATTTGGATAAAAGTATAGATGGCTAACTCCATGTAGGGTAATAAATAGATAAATGATAGAGATAGGTTGAGAATCACATCAACAAGTACACATTGGGCTTATGGAGTCAAAATAGTTTCAGTAACCTATGAATCTACTTAACATGGAAGTTGAGGCATATGAGAGTTTTAGTCAAGAAATAACACACATGAAACTGTAAAAACACAGTCTTTTCATTTATGTAGGAAGACAAAGAATATAAAGATGAATTATAAGTAATATAGATAAACACCACTGCAATAGGATAATATGAGATGCAAATAGAATAGGAACACACCAAAACTCTTTCTGAATCCCAAGTTGGTTAAGTAGAAACTCTTTGTATTAGCTGAAAACCAGTCAATTACAATCAGCACAGTCTTTTGCTAAAAATGTCCAACCCCTGACTAATTCAACTTCTGAGTCTTTAATAGACAATTTACAACATCATATGATCTCATCTTAGGCTATATACATCAAATTCCTGACTCTTGACACCTTGCATAACCATAATACATGGGATTTATTACAAAAAGACATCTAATCTACTAAACAGTCCTATTACAAATAGGACTCAAACTCCTTATCTCTATCCATAATAACCTTATCTAAATTAAATTACATCGTTTTCCAAGTGTATCAACAAATGGTCGAATCTGGATTATAGGCTTCAACTCTTCATGACCATATTTCTGTCCTCCACCAAAATAGGAAACAATCCCCTATTTTTTAGGCATAGGGTCCTTTGCACTCTTGGAACATTCTAACCATCATGAACTCATTATTTCGAGGTCCTTAGCTGTTGGAAATTGAATTAACACATGCAAAAACTTATCTTTAAGCTCCAGCTGTCCAAAACCCTCTTCAAACTATTCAAATGAGTTGTAATTCACTGCGCTACGAAAACAAAGCAGTTAGCGCCTTTCGTAGTGCTGCCCTTTAACCCTTTTTTCTTCAAGTTTTTGACTTCTTTCCTCCAAAATTATCTTAATTGCCTTTAAATACATCCTCCCTAGAAATTTCAGTTCTTGATCCATTATTTTACCCCTCAAAATTTGATGAAAAAGGGTAAGAAAAGCTGCTACAATAGTTTTGTAGCGCTTTTCTACCTTTTTACATTGTTTGCGTTACGAAACTGCTGAGTGGGCAGTTTTGTCAAAAATTTTCCAAAGTGTAAATTGTAAATGTGCCAAAAACTCAAAATAAACCTGATTCATCACTTAAAAACCATATCAACTAAAAAACACAGTCATTCCAACCTTCATGAGGTCCCTTCTTCAATTTCACTTGATTTAGCTATTGACTCTTCAATGATTGTTATTTTAATACCTCTGCTCTTTAACTCATCTTGAATCAATTTCAGCTGTTGCTCCAAGTCCTCCACTTGATCTTTAAGTCTTTTGTTATTAGCTCTCAAGTGAGTATTTATTACTCTGACAAACTTGGCTTCCTTAATTGCTGGGATTGTCCATTTGAAAAACTGCTCTGCACTACTTGGAGTTTCAGAAATAGAACCAGTTTGACCTTCCCACAGTGCCTTCATTCTTTTAAACTTTGCTTTTTCAACACTGTGCTTTCTATCCCTCTTTCTCATCACAGAAATTTCTTGGTTTGCCAACCTCAATTTTTCCTCAAGATTTTGAAGCCCTGTTTTCTTTGTCACTTCTTCTTTTGCCTTCTTTGTTCTGCTGGTTGTATGCTTTACTCTAGGTGATGATAGATAAACAACTCCTTCAGGGGATTTAGTTGTCTCAATAGGTTCTCAAACTTCCTTTTTGACTTCCTTGAGTTTCTTAGCATGCCTAGTTATAGGCTTCCTTTCTTGAAAGATGGAAGCTGCATTTTCCCCCTCAAACTCAAGCTTCTTTGTAGACTTAGCCTTTTTTTGTTTATGCTCATCTTCTCTAATGAACTCAGCTTGAACAATGGGTGTCTCTTCTAAACACCAAGGAAACCTACTCTTCTAAACACCTCCATCACTACTGGGTCTTCAATTATTGCCTTCATATCTTCAGGCTCATGCCTTAAGCAGTGTCCCCCTCTGTGAACTTTCTTTTCCTTTGCCATGCTTCTCAGAAATCTTGTCAGCCTCGCTTGATAAATTGAATCAGCCTTGCTTGGATATGTGAAACAGTAGTCTCGATTGGTTAATTTATATCAGCCTCGCTTGATAGGGATAAAAAAAACCTTTTTATAAAACAATCACAGGTTTGGATTTAACACTTCAGAGCTTAGACATCTCGAATGGAGGCAAAGGAAACGAGAATGACCAATTAGGCAAGATTTTGAATTTAAAATGTTATCTCATAATTGAATGATGCCTCATTCATACCCTATCATGACAATGATGACTGCAACGTGGGTAAGTACATTGAATTTCATCATTAACTGACTCATCATACCACTAAATTACTATTTCCCAATGGTTTCTGACCTTTTCTAGCTCAGATGACAAGACAATTTAGAAACTGCGCTTTCGTAGCGCCTGCAGTGTATTTTTCCTGTTTGCACTACGAAACTATTAACGCTTTCGTAGCACAAATCAACTTTTTTGAACTAGGGGCGCTACGAAAACGAGGTTTCTTGGCTAATTTTACAATTTTGACATGAAACCTTTAGGAAATGACCCACAAATGAAAATGATGGATATTTGACATGAAGGGACTTAAAAGAAGACTTTATCATAACATAAGGATGGGCTTTGAACCATAAGAATCTAACCTACCCTTGATCAAATCCTAATTTGAATTCTAAACTCAGTTTTGAATCACGATCAAAGACAAACTTGACACAATGATGTTTTGAAAAAAACAAAATAATTTTTTTTTAGGTTATAACCGGTGGAACCAAAAATAATGAGTTGTCTTGACACTTAACTATCTTGTCACTTTTGAAATAATGAATAATATGTATCTCCCAGGGAAGAAGGGTCAAGATGATGCATAAAGGAGGCAACATAGAGGACCAGTAAAAAGGTTACAATCCACTTGATATAGGATATGAGAGCCTACATAAAATGCCAAGTCATCTCAGGTGGTTTATCTCAGATGGATTTAAAAGAATGTAACTCATGAATGGCCTAAGATAATACTTGTGGTCAATGTGTCAAGCATATAAGTGACGAGTGCAAAAAGTATTAATATAAAGCTCTATTATAATAAAATGGTATGATACTTAGGTTTATTTGTTTAAAGCTCGACTGCAGTGGTTCTTGGACATAAGGTCTTATTATACACTTTATTAAATAAAGAATTGAATTAAACCTTTAAACTAATAATATGTAAAAACATAAAATGAAAGGGTTTTTAGGTTTTTTGTTTTAAGATATTTTGAAGCAAATTCAAATTATAGTAAATGTTATGCAAATCGTTTATGGCTCTTTATACTTTTGAAGTATTTGGTTGATGGATGTGGTGCACAAATTAGTCTCTTTTAAAGCCTCCTTTTGATTTCATACTCATGGGATTTCAATTTGGAACTTGTTAAAAGAGAAAGAAACAATATGTTTAAAATATTGTGGAGAGCAATAATATACCCAAGCCGCAAAGGTTGTAATGCAGACTCAAACTCATATATTTTTGTTATGAACTCAGGGTTATATTGATAGGCCTGACTCAAAGCTCTCATAATAAGACAAATTCATTACAAAGGTCTAACCATACCAATGTTGTTGCATGATTATTTACACATTTGAATAGCTTATTGTTGTGGTGGTACGTATATTCATTTGACATGAAGTTTACATGTTGCATATGTTATGTAAGACAAGATTTTAACTCACATTGACGAAGTGAGATATGAATACATTGTCAAGTAGACTTGATGTATATTTGGTATATTTCTTATGATGATCAAATTATTGCATTTAAATGTTTGTACCTTGAAAATGATAACCTAGGATTGACGTAGGAGTATGCATTGCTAGTAAATACAAGTGTGGCATTGTCCTTCGTCTTTTTTTTAGGAGTCAATTGCCATGTAAAGTGATGACATAGCCACATAAATGTCTACATAGCAAAAACCATAAACATCGACATAGTCAATATACAAACATGGCAAGTGGTACGTGCTTGACATCAATATTCAGTCCTCCCACAAGTTAATGAAGGACATGCCTTGAAAATGGAGCCATACCCCTTCCATCACTATCTTTGTTCATTTTTCAATGGTTTTCATTTTGTTTCATGAGAGATTGTTGGCATGGAAGCTTCATAACTAGCAAGTTGCAATTAAATTAGAAAGAAGCACTCACCTGGCTATAACAACTACTTCAAAACACAATGCAATCACATTTTAAGCTCAGGAGGTATGTAGGGTTTAAGCTCATCTTGAAAGAAAATCCCTTTCATACAACAAAGGTTCTTTGTTTATTTATCTCTCTGTCAATTGATTCAGGGTTTTTCCCCATCGTTGCTTTGTTTTCGCTTCCATATTCCCTATGCGTGAATATTGGCTCTACACATATAAAATAATTCTGTATTCACTCAAATTTTTTATTAAACAAAGCATACCAGGTCCATATGTCACCACATTACCACTTGATGCATTATTACTTTTACAAAGTATCAATGCATGAGATGGTTTGAAAGCATGAAAATATGACCAAAAAAAGTCCTCCATGTCTCCTGAAAAAAAAACATTCGCTCCAAGCCTCCCATATTTTTTTTTAACAAAAATGAGAAGGATTTGTATTCAAATTTGCGCTCGAGTGCATTGGTTAATAGAGAAATGAGTTACACCATTATTCTTCTTGTGAACGCCTTTGACTAGCTTCAACTTATCACACTTTCAAAACAACTAAGAGACCAACCTCTTCCAAATAAAAGTAGGGAGGGAAGAGTTCCAAAACTAAGTATTCTGATTTTTGTTCCTACTAATTTATGAGAGAAAAAGTAAATTCTAAGAAATTTCTTGGATAAAAAATGCATAAACATAACGTTTCTATAAATTGCTAGAATATGACCCACAACTTGGCTCGCGGAGTCAGGAACCAGATTTCTTTCTACTATGATATTTTTTGCTTCTTGTTACCAGTGGGGAGAAACACTACTTTTTAAGCACATCTAAATAGGAACGAGAAGAAGTGGTGGACTTCTTCTTGACTACCTTAGTGGCTTCTTCATCTTTTAATGCAGGAGATACCTTTGTGGAAATATTTCCAACGAAAGAGTTTACTTTGGAGGGGCCTGATATGGATCTTTTTCGATATTTGAATCAGGAGGGACTTTTGGAACAAGGTTGTTTGGATGAATTGCTTTGGTCTCATTCTCACCTTCTTTAGAAGCATTCCAGATTTTAAAGCTATTTTTGGAAAGGGGTTGATGTTGATCTTAATTTCCTACAATTTTATTATGCTGATAGAAAGTCTAGCTATTTATGCTAGTTCTAATTGTTGCTAATTTTGTAGAGAAGGCTAGCTCACCTAATTATATTGAACTTACCAGAAATATTTCTTGTAGTTGTTTCATATAATTTTTTCTCCCTAAACGCTTTATATGATTTATTTTACATTATAAATGTTTTGAATAGAGTTCTGGCCACGAGTTTTCACAAAGACTTGTCAAACATAAGTTTGTACTCATTATTTTTTTTTCCTAGGAAAAATTCGTAATTTTTCATCAATGAAAAGAAAAATTACATGTTGCATTTTCAATATATCTTCTATGCAGTGATCAACTATAGAAGTAAATGTTCATACTAAAACATAGTTCTTCATAACATATCCGCTATCATCTATCACTATCTAGTATCATTATATACAATATACAAAAAGGTACATAAAAAAAATAAAATCCGCCGCTGTATAAGTGTCAATTTTTTTTTTTTTTTGCAGTCAACTAGACTGCTGCTGGATCCTCCAAGTCATCAATAAATGGCCTATGATAGTACTGATAATTCCGGGTGCCCGTGTATTCAGTAATGTGCCATCTTCCCCAGTCTAACTGCGATGTTTCTTTGGATAATTGATCAACCACCTGATTTATTTGCCTGTAAATGTGAGATACAATGATATGATCAAAATATGATTTAAGTGTAAAGGCCTCATCCAAAAATGCTCTAGGAATGTGTGTATGACAATGTGATTTCAGATTGATCCAGTCAATAATGATCTTAGAATCCCCAAAAATCTGTATCTTATTGCATTCATGTTCCCGGGAAAAATGAAGAAGTAGTCTAAGGCTATTAAGCTCTGCATAATTATTGGTGCTTGGGCCAAGACCAATCTTGAGGTGGAAATAATGAATATTTTTTATGAAAATAACCACACCCCCACCACATCCCCGATTATTAGTTGCTCCATCAAAGTACGCCCATGGATAATTATGATCAATCAGTTCTGGAATAATATTTCTGGTGATGTTATCGAAATCATCTTTACGAATCATAAGGTAAATGGATGCAATTTGCCTACTAATGTGTTCCCAGTCCACAACCTTATTCTTGAATATGATCTGGTTCTGAGCCATCCAAATACCCCATGCAATAAGAAATGGGAGGTTCGAGAGTTTTGATGGGCGGGATTCCTTCCACCAAATATCCCAACTCTCATATACAGAATTACCCCGCCAAGAGATAGTGCATCCAACTGCCACGCTAGTGATCTGCCAAATAGGTATGATGGCCGAGCATTCAAGGAATAGGTGATTTACATATTACGCATGAGAAAGGCACAAACTACATATGTATGGACCATAATAGGAATGACGGTAGAGGTTGTCTTCTGTCGGGGTTCAGTTTGAAAGAATGCACCACATTAATAATCTTGATTTGGGTGGTGCCTTCAGCTTCCACAGTAATTTCCACCACCATTGTGTAGCCCGGGGATCCATGGTGCGACAGAGCGAAGTGTAGCCAACTTTGGGAGTGTAGAGACCACTAGGAGAAATTTCCCAAATGATTTCATCGTCCCGAGGAGTTAAACTAATATTAGTGATTCTGAGTGTACGAATGTAGCGATTCCAATCCAACCACCAATGTTCAGGGGTGTCAAGAGTCTAAGCCGATAGCCATGCTTGTGAATCCCAAGTCGTATTGGGGGGATCAACAATCTGAGATAAGTAGAAAATACCAGATCTGGCCAAGTGCCGGGGAATACCATCTGGCAATCTGAAGTGTTTACCACTCCTCGACCAGGCATCCATCCCAATCTTGACCTATTCTCCGGAACCAATGCGCCATGCCAATCCCTTCTTGATGATTTGGATGGATCTCGAGATGGTAATCCAAATAATAGATGAGCTGTGTGGAGGCAGTGTACGCCCTCTGATCCAATCCATTGTAGTAAATGGAGCAATATATTTAGAATGGGTGACCCGTTGCCATAAAATATTTCTGAAGAGGAGATGCCAACCCATATTAGCCGCAAGATCAGTTGCAAAATGGTTTAGATCCTTGAGTCCCCAACCAACCCATGCTTTTGGTTTTGTAATCTTTCTCCAAGCGATCCAAGCATGTGGACATCCTTCCTTTTTTCCTCTCCATAAAAACTATCTATAGATCATTTGAATTCTGGAGGTCACCCCTTTGGGAATCCAAGCCAAATCCATCCAATATACAGGGATTGCTTCCAGGACCGATTTAATAAGAACCAATCTGCCTACTCTAGAAATCCATATTTGTTGCCAAATGTTGATCCTACGATCAACTTTAGCGATAAGCCAATTCCATTCTTTAATGCGGTATTCATTTGGAAGAAGATGGAAACCAAGGTAATTAAAACCCTCTTCCAGGAGTTTGCGCTAAAAGTGGAAGATTCCCAGAGCCTGTCTACATTCGTTGATTGTAAAATGAACCATGATAATGGTGGACTTCTGGTGATTAGGGCTCATACTAGTAGCCTTGCTGAATAACTAGAGGATATTATGAAATTGAGAGTTATCCTGGCAAGAACCATCCAGAAATATTATAACATCATCAAAAAACAATAAATGAGTTAGTTGTACCAAATCATTAATAATGATCCCATGGATAGAACCTTCAACTTTTGATTTGTTTAGAATGGATGATAGTACTTCCATAATAAGAAGAAAAAGCAGTGGGGAGAGAGGGAAACCTTTCTTGAGTTCCCTCCCAGCGTGAAATAAATCAGTAGCAGCCCCATTGATCAGTATACTAAATGAGGCATTAGTGATGCACCCCATAATCCAGTTTGTGAAAGCAGGAGGAAACCCAATATGAAGAAGTATAAGGTTCAAATAATCCCAATTGACACAATCAAAGGCTTTAGCCAAATCAATCTTGAGGATGGTAGATTTGAGATTCCTGAGTTTGATGGAGTGCAAGGCCTCCTGAGCAGTGCCAATGGCATCATGGATTTATCTATGATGAAGGAAAGCAAATTGCTCTTGTCCAATGTGGGAGGAGAGGATGGGTTTAATGTGGTTAGCAATTACTTTGGATATAATATTGTATATGCAGTTGCAAAGAGAGATTGGTCTAAAGTCATGAAAAGACATGGGTTTCTCCACCTTGGGGACGAGGGCTAAGAAAGTGGCATTAAAACCATCATAAATCTGTCCAGTGGTCCTGCTATGTTTAATAACCTGTAGAAGGTCCATGCCGATGAGATCAAAGAATGATAGATAAAATTCAATCGGCCATCCGTCGGGCCCGAGACTTTTGTCTTTCTTGAACCATTTCAATACCCCTTCAACCTCCCCCAGTGTGACAGGTGCATTGAGTTCCTCCATCTGATCCTCATTAAAAAATCTATGCAAAGTCCTGGCAATCTCCATGATTTCCAATATATTGGCATTCTCTGGAGCCCTGTACAATATAGAGAAGTGATAAATACCCATTTCAGCTAGTTGGGTGTGTGTATGAGCCACTCGACCATTGTTATCAGGAAGGTCCCAAATGGTATTAACAATTCGACGACCCTTGGCACATTGCTGGAAAAACTTGGTATTATCATCCCCACCCTGCAGCCATATTGCCCTGCTTTTGAGCCTCCACTCCTCCTGTGCACAAAGAATTTTAGTTCTTTCCAATTCTAATGCAATAAATTTTTCTTTTTCTTCTAATGAGTTGAATCCTATAATATCCAGGCTAGTTAAAGAGCCAATCTCCTGCTCGATGTTCTTAAGTGATTCTTTCTCTCTATTTTTCTTATTTCTTGCCCAGATAATGGTATAAGATTTAAGTCAAGCCAGGTTGTCATAGTGTACTCTCACAGGTTCCTGTGTGGGGAGGTGAGCACAATGGATCCAAAATTTAATTACCACAGATTTAAATTCCTGTTCATCCAACCAAGCAGAGTTGAATTTGAAGGGAGCACGAGGATTTTGCATACCCTTGAAGAATTCAAAATAGATAGGTAAATGGTCTGAGGAACCCCCTGTACCAACCCATTTCCGAGCCGAATAAAAATGTTCTACTAATGATGATTTGATGAGGAATCAATCAAGTCTCCTAGCCAAGGCTGCATTGCCCGTCCTCCTATTCCTCCAAGTCGGGCACTTCTTAGGCATAGTCAGGTCCAGTAGGTCAGTAGCAACAATGAGATTGAGGAAGTAGTCAGATAGAGAATCTGGGATGGCACTCGGACCCCAGGACTCAGAGAGCCCAATGAAGAAATTGAGATCCCCCCCCAATAATGATGTTGTCTCGCTACATGATGGAGCTATGCATCCAATCCTCCCATAAATCCTCCCGATGATGGCAAGGTGCATAGACATTGATAGGAGTGATCATTCTGTCAAAATCCCTAGTGGTAATATCAGCTCCAAGAATACCATCCCTTCCCCACCAACCATGAACAATAATTGATCTGTTGGTGAGTCTAATGGCACACCCACTATATCTCCCCCTAGCATCGATCATCTGGATTGTCCAATCGGGAAAGATATTAGCAAGGGTTTGATATAAAAAAGAGCCAAATCCAAGGGTTTCTTGTAGGAATAAAACATCAATCTTAATGTGCTCCAATAGATCTATCAGGGCCAATTTTTTATTTGGGCTAGATAAACCCTGACAATTAAAGGATAGGAAAATCATGGTTCACCTCTGATTTGGGTTTTCTTTGCTCTAAGAACCCACTCAATAGAATATTGAGTTCCCACCACAACCTCCAGTCCGAATTTTCGAATAGCCCTGGTTATTGATGAGGGTCACCCTCTTAAATATCTTAAGCAATAACCCCCAGAATCCTCCCCAAGGCCAGATGACTGCAATTCAAGAGTGCGAGAGGATGATCAAATATTGTAAGGATGCCCCTAGAAATACCGTCAGAAGAATGTGTCGAATGGGGGGATAAATCATCAGACGAGGTTATGGGAGCCGGGCAAGGAACAGATGGAGGGGTAGACGCAACACGATAGTTTAGGGGATTCATAATATAGTACATAGAGGCAATACCATGATGCGAAACAAAACATTCAACGACAGAAGTAAAATGCAAAGATTTAACATCTGATTCAGAGAGGGTGGTGGAAATACCCAGTGGCGTACTCTGAATAAGAGGTGAGAGAGCGGAGCCTCCATGAGTCTGCGGGAGAGTAATGGGGGCCACAGAGTGTCCAGAAGGTGCAGTGCCACCCGCCAAATGATTTGCGTCGACTGGGTCCTTCGATACACCACCATCTTCAATTTGAGTGGCCATATGAACCAGAATATTGGGAGGAGTCACTGGCCCTTTAATAAGAGGACACTCTTTGAATAAGTGCCCGACTGCATGACACCTTCGACATTTGAAGGGTACCCCTTCATAATCTAGAATTTGCAGCCTCATCGTATTATTGAAATTAATATTATAAGCTTTGAAGAGACCCTCTCTTGTGTCCAGAAAAACAAGGATCCTGGCCATTGAAATATTCCCAGAGTCTAGATAGGACCTATCGTGGTCTAGGTAAGTTCCCAGATCATCCCCAATGGATTTGAAGAGAGCTTCTTTCCATAAATGGAGAGGGAGTCCTGGTAGTCTAAACCAGATAGGACCCACCCCTGCTTTCTCCTTGTCGGGGTCAAATAAGGGCGTCCAATGCTTCAATAAGACCGGGTTCATCTCGATGTGCCAGTATATGGATAACACCCACTCCACCATATTTGCCTATGGAAATATAAGGAAAACCAACCCCTGTTCATCGTGAGTAACCCCAGAAGAAGTGGAAGATAATTGCCCCATATCTCTGCAGTCCATATCTTAAGTCTAGCACTGATGTAGCTTCTACTGCAGAATCTACCCACTAGAACTGTTAGTCATCAATATTTTTCACTTGTTGGTGATGACTAGTTGTAACAGCCAAAATTTTTTAGCAGCTGATCTAAAAAATTGTCAAATTCGCCAGCTGGAAAACACCCATAAACATTTTTTTCCCTCCTACCTTTTCAATCCACCCATGACGAGATGAAACCTCATTATCAAGCCCTGTCTAGCCTCAACCATACTAGCTTGTCCATCAACTCCAAAGAAAACAATCCAAATCTGTCTAAAGAAGTCTCCCCTAATTTAGGTAGTGGCGCTCTAGGCATTCCTCCCTTGGCAAACTATCCTAAAGCCAAAGAACCTCTATCTGCTATAGACCAGTCATAAAAGACCTTCCTATTCTGCAAATAAGGTTGGTTATACCCTTAAGTCGCGCCACTAATAAACCCTTAAGTCTCAACAATACATGTACCATAGGTCCAACTGATTTTAGGTGGTTTTACAGTGTTTTAATGGATCTTTCAAGAACATAAGTATACCAGCATTCCCAGAAGACAGTATTTGGTTCCAGATAAGAAGATCGCTACTTCTCCTGTGATTTTGAGCCTGGGATGCAACTACAGGGCAGCGAGTTGTTTCATTAAGCTCCTGCTATCACAGTCACAGGTTAGTAAATTATGAATGACAAGAAGTGCTTTGAAAATTCTAGCCAAACTGCTTGTGATGTCTAAAGAGGCACCGAGATATTTGAAAAGCAGAATTACACGTCATAGAGAAGTGCCCATCTTGACTATTATCAATTTGTCATTCTTCATTGGCTCAAGCATGAAAAGGCAGTGGAAGGAAAAATAACAATGTTAAAAGCTGATGAAATGGCATCACTGAGAAAACCTCCTTCATTTTATAAGTAGAGGGTTGAAGACTGAAAGCGCCTCCTTCATCTATAAGTAGAGGGCTAGGGATAAGGTTTGATTTTAAGAATTGCATTGACTATAAGGCAATTTTGATTGGGTACAGTGAGACAGAAACTAAAGGTTTCTGAAATAAAAATGATGAGTAAAGGAAGAGGCAAAGCAGTGGGCTTTTAAAAATTGGTTTGCATAAGTTTCATTATTATTTGAATTACAAGGTAAAGCTAATGGGTTGATCTTAAATGAAAAAATATTATTAAGCAGATGGCCAAAAGAGTCAAACAGTCTTGGGCTCAAACTAACTTCTGCCATCATGTATAAGGGAAACCACTATCAGTATGTTCATCAAACATTCTTCATTTGGTTGAGACAGAGGTTGAAAGGAAACCATGCATTTGTGAAAGTAGGCCTCCTTCATCTATAAGCAGAGGGCCAGAGCAGTGATTGATTTTAGGGTTTTCACTGATTGAGAGACAAATTGTAAGAACAATAGGAGACAGTTGAAGGCTTCTGAACAGAGCAATGATGTCACAAACAAAGGGAAAGCATGAGTACTATAACTATCAAAGAAGCTGACTTATCTCCTATCAGATTTTTCTTTCAAAGACAGTCTGGAGCCAAAAATGAACAAACCTTGCTGAGGGGCGTAATTTCCTTAAAAGTTACAAAGACTCATCTCCTTGATAAACAGGCTTAACATTTAGTCTCTATTCCTTTAAACAAAACAGAGTTGAAAAGTAGTTGAAATCAGCTGGGTTAGACACAGGCCAAAGAGTGATGATTATTTTTCAAAAGGTACTGTTCTTCCTGTTCATGAAGAATTTTCTTTCAATAACTCATCATAGTGGACAAGAAGGCAATTCGAGCTTATTTTTCCCAAAAAGGAATTGCAACTAGACACATAGGCTCATAAATATGTAAGAAGGATTATGGCATGAGTTTCAAGTTCTGGAACAACATTCAAAGCCAATAATGCATGCCACTGTTACAAATGAAGGCATTTTCCTTATGAAAATAGGTCAAAGGTACCTTGCTGTTGCATTTTGAGTAGAGGAGAAGTTTTTAGAAGAAGTGCCCTCTTGATGGACATATGATAGTAAAGCTCAGGTGAGTACAACCGGTTTTCACCTCACAATCAAAGAAAAAAGTCATTTGGAGAATATATCTACAGTCCCTATGTGGATTTGAGCCAGGTTTCCTCTAACAAGTAGATACAATCATAAGGAGTAGAAACTGTCAATCAAGTTTTAAAGAGATAAGTCATCTCCTTGCAAAAGGGCAAAATATGCTTCACCACTCATTGGTATGTTTTTGAGCGGATTTTCCATTTTGAAAATGTCATTAAAAGGTCAGCAGTGGCAGAGTTTCCTTTTTAATAAAGCACAGTGAAAATGCAGTAGAGGAGATTTGCAAGTCCTGAACAAATCCTCTTCACTTACACAAAAGTCATCACTATGTTACCTTTTCAAAAGTAAAACTCCACTTTTTGTCGAAATATTGGTGCAAAGAGTCTTTAAAAGCCTTTCAAAGGTTTTAAAAACCTTCACCAAGCAAACGTGAAAGGAACTTGGACTTTTTCGCTTTCAAAGAAGTTAAAGGGACTGTTACAAACTCATTTGAAGTTCTCAAAATGCAAGAAACACTTCCCTTTGCTGTTCACTAGACCGAAGAAGGAATTTTCGAGCAAATTTCTAGAAGTTTGAAGCTTGGAGACCGCGCGACACACCTGGAAAAGTGCGCGACGCGTTCAGGAGCGATTTTACGAAGAGGTTACACTGTTGCGCGGCGCGCGGTGCACCTATAGGCGCCAGTCACGACTGCCCATCGTCGACCCGACACCTTTCTATTGCGCGACGCCTTCCCTATTGAACATGTCGCGCATGTTTTAAACGATCAAAGTGCCTCCAAACAAGTCGTGAAGCTGCTCAATTCCTCAAGCAAAGCCCACCATCGATCTTCAAGGTATTTTGTTTGCCTCCTTGATAAATTCAAGCTGTTAAGTGGTAGGGAAAAAATGAAACTCATGGTGTAAATCAAAGTGATTTGTGAATATTTCGAAGAAATTTGTTATAGTGGGAGACTGGTGGAGGGTTTATTCAGCTTCAAAAAGCCTAAAATTCCCTAAAAACAATGTTAAAAACATCACACTGCCTGCAAAACAAAATAGAGACTGTTTTAGAGGTTTTGTCAATTGTTAAGGGTATCCTAACTGCATTAGGACAAAACTAACCTCTGTCAACCCAGTGTATGGTGGAAACATTGTTAGGAGGTAAAGCAGTTTTTGCAAGGAAATCATAGTGATTATTGAAAGAAGTAAAACAATGAAACAATTGATGCCTCATTTGTCCCATAAGACAAGTGTGGTAAAAAATCTTTCAAACTCAGTCTAGAGGTTTTTATCTGCCTGTGAACGTCAAACAGTGAAGTAAAAGAGAAGTATTTTGATTAGGAGGGGTGTTTGTCTCCTACAAGGCTGTCTTGCTTATACCAAAAAAACACAGAAAAGCTTTGTGACCTTACCCAACACAGTGATCATACATAAATTGCTTTGTCATTTTCAAAAGTCCTCTCTGTGTGGTGAAGAGAAAAATCAGTGCTGCCTTTTTGTCCATGAAATAGACTTTAGTGAGTGAAGTTGTCATTGCAAGTTGAAGGTGTTTTTTGTCAAACTGTGTGTGAGAAACAATGAAGTACAAGGGGGGTGTTTTTGATTGGAAGCAGTGTTTTGCCTCTGTCTAAATACAAGGTTGTCTTGTTTTTATCAAAAAATAAAGGATCTTTGTAAACATACCTAGCCACAGTAACATTTTCACTATGTGCTTGCTTTTTTTTGATAACTTTGGTTGATTAGCATACAAAGGGAGATAGACAGTGTTTTGGAAGGAGCAGAGAGTTTTGTGTTAAAGTCATTTCACATAGCATTTGAAGAGATCTTCCTTGGTCAAATAGTGACTAACAAAGAAGATGGAGTTTTGTTTGAGAAAGCATTTTAAAAACCATTTTGAGGCAGCTTGGTGTTGCAGAGAGCATTCGAAACAAGATGCCTCCCAGGTAGGACAATAGGAGTGGCTTGCATAAGAGATTTGAGCCTACTTCCACTGAAGAAGTGAATGCCCACCCATCAGTCTTGTTCAATTTCCATGAGGTTGGGTGTTTAGATTTCTGTCAAAGAGTGCAAGAGGTGAAGAGATTTTCCCCTTTGACACACCTTTGCGCTTTGAGGTTTCAAGGCAAGCATTTTCAGCTAGCAGGCCTAGACTTCAAATTCTCTCCAAGGTCCATCTCCAAGGCCACTAAAATCCCCTATATTGGGGAAAAGTGGTTTAAACAAAGCCATTTGGACTTAGAAGATTACAAGCCCTTTCTAAAGCCTGAGCACAGAGATTCATGTCCTTCTATTTTCCCTTTCTCATATCTTTTGGCTAGCTATGCCCCCATCATGAAGATCATCATGAAATACTTCACTTGTGAGGGAAGATTCTCCCGAGTTTATGCATATCACATTCGACTGCTCATGCATTTCACTAGGGCCAAATCGTTAAATCTTCCTTTCTTTTTACACAAGAGCATTGAGAAAATGGCCTCCACTGTTCAAAAGAAGCCTCCTTCACAGCAAATAGCCTACCTCTTCCATCACTCTCTCATCAAAGTCATCATTCTTAATCAACTTGAAAAGAGGGAGGTCTCTTGGGATACTTTCATCACCCATCCGGATTTCTCCACTGTCCCTCCAGTTCATACATCCCCTACACCTCCTACTCATCATCCCTCGCCTTCTTCTAGCAGACCTATTCCCAAAAAGCTCAAGTTTACCACAGAGCAAGAAAAAGAGCCTGAAAAGGGAGAAGAGCATGACCATGATGATGAGGAAGACGATGAAGGGCAACAACATGAAGAAAAGCAACACAGTGAGGGTGAGCAGCCACAGTATGATACACAGTAGCATGAAAGTGCTGAACAGGAGCAGCATGAAAGTGTTGAATAGGAGCAGCATGAATATGATGAACAAGGGCATGAAAGTGATGAACAAGGGCAGCCAAAAGATGATACACAACAACTACAGTAGTATGAGTAGAGGTAGCCTCAGGGTGAAGAACAAAAGCCTCTTCAAGAGGAACAACAAACTCAAAAAGAAGAGGGGTAGCAGGATAAAAAGTTACAAAGCAGTGAGGAGGACAACCCTCAAAGGGAGATGCAAAAATACAGCCTAGGCATCCTTGAAGAGAGCCAAGACATTGGCAAAAACGAAGGGAAAAGTGACAAGGGTAAAGAGCCCATGGAGCATGTGCTAGCTGCCTCTCCGAGGCAAGGGGCCATGCTCTCTTCTTTGAAAGTGGCCAAGCCCCAGACATCAAAGAAAAGGGTGCCTAGAGTCGTAACTCCAAATGTGAGTAGGGCCCTCCGAAGCAAGGGAAAATTGCCAAAGAAGCCCATGGTCGAATTTCCTAAGAGGAAGAGTACTAGAAGAGCCACCCAAAGCAAAGGGAAGGGCAAGGAAGAAAGCAGTCATGAACAGGAAAGGGAATTCGACATCATCCAAATCCAAAGTGATGATAGTGATAATGAAGCCCAGATCCTAGAAAATATCTTGATCCATAAATAAAGCCAAATTGATGCCTTGAAGGCTGATCTTCATAGAGCTAGGAATTTCAATCAATTTTTGCAAATTCAAAACAAGCAGATGAGTGTCCATATGGCTGTTTATGAGACACAGGCAATAAAATACAAGAAGGAGGCCTCCAAAGCACAAGTGAGGTTGGAAGAACTCATGGGTGAGTTCGATGAAAGTGAAGGCAAATATCGGCCTAGGCAAAAGAGGCCAAGAACAATGGGGCTTAAAAAGGCCCTTGAGAAGCAAAAAGAAGAAGAAAATGCCCTTCTCCAATCTACCCCTCTCACTGCATTGTTCTAACAAGAGATAGAGAAAAATCAGGAGGCATGGCTTGAGAGAGTTAATGATCACTTGGAGAGGAAATTGGAGAATGTAAACAGGGACTTGGACCTTCAATGGAGGATGAAGGGGCATTATAAAAAGCTAAATCAGTTTGCCCGGTGGAAGTTGAAGGCTGCTCAAGAAAAACTCAAGGAGGCCAAAGGGAAGCGCCCGACACAAAAATTGAGGAAAGACACCTCAAGAGTCCAAATCTTGGCCTTTGCTTCATAACATGTTTCTGAAAACCCTTGAGGGTCATGCTCGCCAAGTTTGGGCGAAATTCGACATATTTTGGTTTTTTGTCATTTTTGGGTTTTTTGCCAAAACTCATGGGCATCGCCATTTCAGTTTGGGGCATCATCAAAGGATGAGAATGGTGTCATTGGATGCCATAATTTTAGGGGCACATACTCAGCGATTTTCAGAACAATTGAAGATATTTTTCTGCCCCAAAATGGTGAAAAACACTCGCTTTTTCTACACTCTGCCCTGTCTATCAGCAAGGCTTATTTTTTGGGTTTTTACACACATGCCTATTTTTGGAGGACTTCCAGTGGTCAGTTGGGAGAAAAATAAATATTTTCAGAAAGTAGACACTTAGATATTTCCAACGAGCTATCATGAGCCTCATTTCGACACCGGGAAGGCCTCCAAAGGTTGCCGGCAAGTCAAGGGACCTTTTGCTGATGTATTTTTTGAGTATTTTTGTAAAAATTGAACCTTTCAAAATTCACTTTTCCTCATGTGCGTTTAGCTATTTTTGTACATGATAAGTTATGAAAAGTCAATTTATTTCCCTCTTTTAGCATTTTTTAGATATTTTATGAGATATTTTGTGCCTTGGGCTTTGCAAAGCCTCAAGGACAAAATAAGATATTTTGGATAGGCCAATGAGATTTCAAGTTGAACTAAGAGGTTTTCCTCACTTGGGCCTATATATTCCAAAGGCTTTCATTGTAAACAAGGCTGAACTTGATGAATAGAAGCAATATATGGTCCTATAAGCTTTGGAAGAAATACTTGTCTCATGCTTTTGGATAGTCTCTTGGATGTTTTTGGATGTTGAAAGAGGATTGTTGTTGGATTCCATGATTTGGTAGAATGGTATAGTGCCTCTCTCTTTGTTTTGTTTCCTAGTTTTCATTCATAAATCCATGTTATTTCTTGCTATAGGACAGTAGAGAACAAATTTGAGACATGCCCTTGGAGGCACCTCAAATTTCCTGTTTCTTCATAGCTTCCATGTTTTCTTCATTCTTAGTCACATTAAAGAATTCTTGATTGCTCTTTAATAACTTAAGAATACTGTTTGCTTGTTTCATTCATGGTTTTATGCATGCTAAGTATGATTTACAGTATGCTCTGCTTACTCATGGCTAGCCATAGCTCCATTTGCGAAACTTCTCTTTGACTGATTAGATTGTCATTTGTTGAACCAAGGAGGTCTTGTTCTGATCTTGCCCTTTGCCTAAGACTATGCAACCTTGTTTTCAAAGTGCCCAATAGCTTGAAGTACTGTGTTTAGGCATTCCGGCATAGTGATTTAAGTTGTTTTTATGTCTTAAGTGTATTTCCCCAAATTCTGATAGCCATTTCCTAAATTTAGAGAGTTATATATCTCTATGCATGGCTTGAATGGTTATTTCTATGTATTGATTAGCTTATAGTTACATTTCTCATGATTAATGGTTTGCCCTACCATGTTTATGTCAGCTATTAAACTAGTTATGCTTGGAATCCTTTGTTATTCACAAAATTGATGTCCATCTTACTCCATTTTTCCCAAAGATCCATTTTACCTCGAATAAAATTGGCCCTTCAACAACCTTGTATCACCATCTGAAAGCTTTCTTGACCTCTTCGACCCCATAGCCCAGTTGATCTGACATATTTTTACCTTTCTTATATCTTTGATTAGTTCATCCCTCATGTTAGTTTCAGTCTTTGTAGCCTTCCTCTAGTGATCAAACATGCTCTTATAAAGTGATTTTAAGGTGTCAAGGTCAAATTTTGTCATTTCAGTGAGTCTTCAAGTAAAATTTGGTCACTAGGTATTAGGTCTAGGGTTTGTTTTCACTCTTTTCAAAGTTGTCCAAATGTCGGTCCATGTCACCATTCAGCTGAGTGTACCGTCATTCAGAGGGTTGTCATCATCATGTCAAGTTCCACTGGGTCATTTTACACCTTGTTCCTGCTTCAATTGTGCCTAGGTAAGGTTCATTTTCCTCTCCTAGGGTTTTGGAGGTAATTTCTCTTGGATGGTCAAATCATCAACAAAAATTGTATATTGATGTTCATACACCTTCCCCTATCCTTAATGTACCTTATTAAACATTTCCCATCACTGAGATCCTCCAAATTCCTCATTTTCACACAAACCCTAGTTTCTTGCTACAACTTGGCAATTTTCTAGGCTAGGCCTGTGTTTTGCCCTTTTGGACCCCTTCCCCTCACTAAACCTTTGAAATTACACTTTCCCCTACTTCCTAACATCCCTCCCTACTTCCAAAAAGTTTCTCAAGAATTTAGAAGCCCATTATCCCCTTCATTTCACTTCATTTCGACAAATCCCTTGTTCCACACATCGGGATAGGTTTTACTCCAATAATGTTTTTGAGAAAGAAAAGATGAATTTGGGAAAACTGAGAGAGGTTTTTGTCCAAAATAGGCCAAAGAATAAAAAAATCCTTCACTTTTTACACAGGTGTCATGGTTTTAGAGAAATGTCAAAACTACAATTGCCTCAAGAGAATTGATGCACCTCTGAAGTGAGCTTGGGAAGATCACGATTTCTCCTAGCTTGGTTGGCCAAATGACTTTCTTGATGAGTCGAATGATAACTAGACACAAATATTTTTCCAATGAGCTATCATGAGCTCAATTTAAAGTTGAGTAAGACCTTCAAAAGTTGACTGCAACAGCACTCTGCCTTGAGGCAGCCTCATTTTGCACATTTTGACCAGTCTTGGGAGATTTGATTTTTGACATGGAAAATGAACTCCAAATTAAAAAATTATAGTTGGGTTGGAAATTAGACTCAATAATATTTCCAAAAAGCTATCTTGCGCTCAATTTGGACACCGGGAATGTCTCCAAAAGACTCCAGCAAAAGGGCGCGACACGTTGGGTTTATGGCGCGACGCGTTGGGTTGTGGCACGGCACATAGAGCTGCAAGCTCTTTTCACCACAATTTCATTCAAAACTTCAATTTTCTCAGTTTCCTCTCGTCCAAATTAAGTAAAAAAACTCTTCCATTTCCAATAAACATGTGTCTTATGATGTTTATGAGGATTTAATAAAACAAATTCAAACCCTACTTCCTTGCTCAAGAAATGTTTCCTTAGGGTTTATACATTGGTTTTTGTGGCCATCACTCCCTCAATTTTATTCTCTCACTGTTTTTATAGTTTCATCAAACCTTTTCCCTATCCCCCATATCCCTAAATTCATCTACCCCTATCCCATATTCCCATTATCCCAAAAGCCTAGAGACAATCCCTAAAACCCTTTAATTCCCTAAATTTTAATTGGAAATATCCCAAAATCACCCTCATCCTCTCCCTTCATAGTCCCTCACACATTTTCATACATTTGGCATCCAAAACCAAAGACACCTAAATTCTTCATACTCATCTAAGACAACACAAACTTTGGCAAACATGGAGACAGATTCCTCTTATGACAGAGATGAAGAAGGCATCGAGGAGGCATAAAAAGCATGAAAAACTTCAGATATTGGCCGAGGATTCCTTGGCTAGCATAGTACATGATGGAGGAAATTCAGCCCAAATTTCAAAAAAATTGGGACACATTTTGTAAAATTTGTTTTTTTTGGCCTAAACACAGATTTTTCAGCTCTACGCATCGCGCCACTTGGCGCACGCTTATGATTGGGGGATCCTTTTGATGCAAACTCAACATTTTTGGATTTTTCATGGAAAATTATGCATGCCTACCTATGGCCAAGAGATTTTGACAGGTTTTGGGCTTCGAGAAGGGTCAAAAACACCCTAAAAATGACCTTTCTGCCCCTTCTTAGACACACAGGAAGCAGTGTTGGGAGAACTCATTTTTGGAGGGGCAAATGAAGGCCAAATTTAGAAATTCCACTTGTGTTGGAAATTGGACAGGAAAAAATTTCCAACAAGCCCACTTGGAGAAAATTTGGACACCAGGAAGGCTCCAAAATCAGCTCCAAACTGGTGCGACGCATAGAGAAATCAGGCGCGACACATTGGGGATTTTTGCTCATTTTGGACTCAATAACTCTGTTTTTCACCTAGTTTTTGACATTTTGACTTTCTTGCTTCCAAATTTTAAAATCATGATGTAATTTGATGGATATTGATGTAATTTTGTTAAATTTTCACTCATGGAAGTTGATTCATCCATCAAAAGGTGAATTGCAACTGATTGAATCAGTTTCCTAGTTTATAGAGGCAAGCTGTTCCACTGCCTACTTTCTAGTTCTCAGTTTAGATTTTGTTGGAGCAGCTCCTAAACTTGTGAGCTCGACCCCTAGAGGCTGGGATGAGTTTTTGGTTGCTTATATATTGTAATTTTTCAGTCATTAGCACAGGTTGGACACTTGGGATTGCTTTGAGCATTATTGTACATTCATCTCTGCAGTTTGGCAAAGGAATAGACCAGGGTTTGCAACACTCCTTGGGATTCATGTGGCTCTTTGTTTTGATGATGTGTTTCTCTTTGTTAATATAATTTTACTGGTGTTTTATGTGTATCATTTTCCCTCTTATTTCTTCTCAAGTTAAACAAACAAGGATAAAGGTGGAATTCATTAAAATTTGCAGTGCTCTACCTAGGGTTTGTTTAATTTTCTATGTTTTCAACTGTTTGAAGAGGATTCCTGAAATTTTCTTGCCCTCTTCAACTCCTCACCGGTCTGAGCTATCCATTTCATTCAAATTGAAGTGTCAAAACAATTTCCTACCTTGCCCCATTCAGATCTCTGCAAAAACTAGGCCTCATTCCCCAGACCCAAAATATGCCTTTCCCTTTGATCCAAAAAACACCCTAAAAATCAAATCAAACTCTTTTACATATATACCTAGCCTAAAATTAGCCTTTATTCAAGTCATCTCAAGCCTCACTGATTATTTTTTCTGAGATTGACCAGGAGAGAGCCCTCTCCCGATTTGGTAGGGCTAGCTACCAGGTTAAGCGTGGTTTGATGTTACCCTAGACTCTGCCTTCCTCAGCCTGAGGTAGATTTAGGCCATAACACCTCACAATCTAAAAACCAAAACAAAAAAACCTACTTCATAACTAGCCTAAAATCAGAACACAATAAGCAAAAACATAGATATCCCTTACACAAATAGAGAGAGCCCTCTCTGAGTCCAGGAAGGCTAGGTCCTTGGGCTCCAAAGATTGGTTTGATGTTACACTGTCATTTGGTTTGCCAATCAGCCAAATCACGGGACCCTAACAAGAATAATCTGAGATTTGTGCAAGAACTCCTCCATACTCACTTCTTTGTTGATTAAGAAATCCTTCTTAGTCCGACTCCGAGTACACCTTTGTTTCCTCTTACCATAATGAGGATGTCTAGAAGGTGAGGTCCACACCGGTTCGACTGCTTCGTCAGAGTCAGAAGCCCTCGAATCATCCTAAGGTTGAGTTGAGGATGGAATTGCTTTGAAGCAACCCGAGGTGACGGTCGATATTGGAATCTCAGGTATTACCTGGTATGTAGAGGGAGGAATCCCACCTTGCAGAATGAGCCTATCGATACCAAGTGAATCTCCTTGTGTGTAAGAGAAACCCCCAATTGCGTCAAAATACCCAAGAGTAACAAAAGGTTTCGGTGACTCCTGAGCTTGTTGCTCCCAAGCTCTTAAAACAGATGGTGAGGGGATGGAATAAACCAGAGAGGTCGCATTTTGTAGAAGGGTTTCCGAACCCAATGCCGGATTCTGCAAGATTTCCATCGCCAGTGGAGGTATAAATTTCGACCCACCATTCTCTGCCTCCACAACATCCTTATCAGAGTCCACCGTGTCCTCCAGCTTTGCGTCAATAGGGAAAGAACCCTGAGTGAAAATCTGGCCATGTTCCAAAGGGTCCGCCGAGTATTCCACTTCATCGTCTGTTATGGTCACAGTGTAGCGAAGCAAAACAGAAAGCCCGAAAATCGTTAAACCATCTATAGGTCAATGGGAAAAATGGGGGCACAAAGGAAAACGAGAAGGGAATAAACCCACTACCACCAGCAGATTAAAAAGCGCCAGTGATAACAATACTTTCGGTGCAGGTTGAATGGACCCAGGTCCTAAGATTCTAACTGTCGGTGAAAGGCTCAGATTCGTAGAGTCACAGACTGCTTGTTGCCAAACCTTGAAAATAATAAAACCCCTACCTGGAAATAAAAGAGGAACCGAGGTAAAATAATAAACCTGGTAATAAGTGCAAGCTAAGAATGGTCACGAGGTGGTGGTCCGCATGGCCTTCCAGAGCACATCCCGAGACTCATTCTGGTGTGAGTTCACCGTTAAGGAGAGTGCAGATCGCCATAGCTAGGTTTTTGCCCTGTCCTCCGCTGCGCTCACCTCTTGCAACCAAATCCAAATCTTTGGAGAGAAATATTGTACTCATTATTATTAATACAAATCAGTCATTTTCAACCACTTATCTATGTGCACACTTCTCTCGATTTATTAATTTTTATGAACCATTTCATTGAATTTTGTTTAATTCTCTGATAAATTTTACAACAAAATTATTGAAGTGTTTGCGTAGCCTTATGGTTCACGAAACACTGTTTAATTGTTGTTCATTTATTGTTTTACTCCAATTTCAAATTGTTCATCATTTTACATGCTATTATATGTTTTCATATTTTTTTTTTTATTTCACTTTCCTACTACAAATTTTGCATAAATTTCATTTTCTGTAGTTTTCTTTAATTCTCTACATGTTAGTAATTGATTTTATTTGTTGTTTGAGATAACTTTTGCATTAATCACTTAGAATTATTTTATGGTGGAAGTTTTGAACCTACTAATGAGGTTCATTTTCAGGACCAAGGTGAAAAAATCTGATCAATCAATAGAATTAAATAGCGACGAGAAGCATCAAGTTCGAGAATTAGTCGTTACGACTCTAATATTATTTAATAAAAACTAACCTTAATGGCTAGTTTTTGGGTAAGAAATTATAACTAATATAGTGAATGTGTAAGAAATGATTAAATCATTTATATTAATTATTAATATTTAATCAAAACTAACATTAACGGCTAGCTTTTGAATAACTAATTTAGTCATAAGAAATTATTAAAATAGAAATAATTTAAATTAATTATTAAATAATTATTATTAATATGGTTTTAAAAAAGATCAAAAATATTTATATTTATATTAATTATTATTATAATAACTAAAAGTAAAATAAAATAAGAAATAGAAAAAAATAAAAATAAAATAAGAAATTAATAATCACAAAGAAAGAGTGGGAACCCAACTCTTACTTAATTTCGAACCATCGTCCCTATTGAGATTTTTATTTGTTGTAAATGAACCTGTAAATTAAAAAATAACTCACTAAATTTTGGCATAAAACATTTGGGCCTAGACCCGCTATCTTATTTTCCCAGTGAGATTCAAGGGTTTGACAAAGAAGCCTAAAAAATTCCCTCGACAACAACTTCCAAATTGGAATTTGAAATAGTGCCTTCCACTATGCTTGTTACTAATTGTAGCTTGAACCATGCTAAGATTGTGCATGGAATGTTTCCTAGAGGCTTAACTCAAGAGAGAAGGAATGAACGTGAAACCAAAGACACTTGTAGGCACCCTTATTTATCCTAAAGGGAAACAAATTCAAGCGACTTTGGTACAAATCGTTACCGAACTTGACATGTCTCCATAGAGGAAGTACACACTAGGATCATGAAAGGATGCTTTACATGTGAGAACTTTAGGGTCCAAATCCATATTTATTGCTCCACTTTTTGTTACACACTTGATTAAGGAAGAGAAGTAGATGACCAATGTCTTGAATGTATTTCCATTTTATAGAGGAGTATAGAGGAGTATGTGGAATGTATGCATATGCATACATAAAGAGGATACCTCCAGATGTAGAGAAAAAATATGTGAGAGAGCTCGTAGAAGAGAAGGGAAGTCACAGGAGCAGGACCACACTGAGGAGCATGGTGCAAAGTGAAAACAAAGAAGAGAAGGTGGAGACATTGAGTGCACTAGATTTACTATGGTGTTTAACAAGTGGATACATTTTGTGCTCTTATTTCCCATGATGCCTAATAGGTGGAGACACGATGTGCTCTGGATTTCCTATGATATTTAACATGTGGAGGCACTGTGGGCTCTAGAATCCTATAATGTTTAATGGGTAGAGAAATTGTGGATTTTGGAAACCTATAGTGTTTATCTATTGGAGACACTAGAAATTGTGGACTTTGGAAACCTATAGTGTTTGTCTAGTGGAGACACTATGTGCCATAGTGTATAGTAGGTGGAGATACCATGTGATCTAGACTCCTGTTTAGTAGGTGGAGATACCGTGTGCTCTAGATTCATGTGTGATTTGTTTGACTTGTATTAGTGTGAAATTCACTTGATCTCTTAACTCCTCAGACTCTAAATTTGGATTGGGGGTGATCAACTGCAAGAAAGTTTACAGTGTAGCTAGCCTATGGTTGGGTGGAGAATTGAAGTCCCTCCTTTAGTTGCCGATCATTCAAGTTATACATATAAGTGTATATGATTACATATTTGTTACACCATGAATGAGGTGGTTATATGTTATAGCAATGAATGTGTAAACATTGCAGTAATGTGATAATCATATTTTATCTACGATGATATGATTTATGTGTATGTTTTTAGGGTTATGAGGGGCTTGGATTCCTCTATGTTTGCTGATATGTTCTTGAGGTATAAAGCTATTTATATGGTCATGTATGACTACTAGAGGTGCCTCACTAAATTGCTGTAGATTATCATTTCTATTGTCTAATAAGTTGTGAATAACATGGTTGTTTCTTTTTTTAAGACTGTGATTATATTTCATTAGAGAAAATTTTAGGTCTAAATGGGCCTCCTAAGGATTATTATAAAATAATAAAATAATATTAGATTACATCATCAAATTTTAGAAGGAAAAAAGAAAAACCTATTTTTTCAACTCATATTTTCAACTTATCTCCCTGCGATTTTACGAAAATTTTGAGCGCGAGCACTAGTTGGATGAAAAATTTAATTCCTCATCCAAGGATTACCCATGTTTCATAATTTTGATGGACCCTACTACATGAAAAATTAGAAATACAAGAAAAAATGTGATTGCAATCATGTTTTTCAATATGTATTTATCAATTTTTGTTGAGCAGTATCCATCAAAAGTATGCAACATAGATACTCCTTAGATGAGGAATTAAGTTTTGCATCCAACGAGTGCTCCCACTCGAAATTTGAGTAAAATTGTAGGGATATAAGTTGAAAATATGAATTGAAAAAGCAGTTTTTTTTTTTTGATAATTATTTTTTACTCCATAAATGGTGAATCACCCCCTAGGGTTGACATCATCATCTTGAATCCTATTGGTTCTTATAAAGTTGATTTTGGTTGTATTTTTTTAGGCACATTTTAGACTTCAAAATTTATTTAATGCCTGAGAAGAGGTTGTGATTAGTGTAATGTATGATAGATCAATAGATATGGTGGTATTTTCTTGGGATGGTCCTTGTGATTCTATATGATGCTCTGCATTTGAAGGTACAAAGTAATGTTAGCCATGGTTCAATTTGTTTTAGTGTGTGATAGTAGGCATGTTGATAGCTCCATTGATTGTATTATGGCTATGTAAAATTTTTGGAATGTTAGCATTGAATAATGGTTTCAGTCTTATGGAATTTGGTGTCCTAAGCATTTCCAGGCTTCAAGGAGAACCTTGGAAAATTTCTGTGAAGTTATATAATCTATAAGTCTAAGTATTCCACAAACCAAACTTGTATCTAGGGCTAGATAAGATGTTGGTAGGATCTTATATTCTAGCCATATGCAATTTAGGCCTAGTGGATGTGTCTGAGAATCTAGGCATTTGGTTGTTTTGTACCTGTGCATTTTTGTTAATGGATCAAATTTGAAATAATATGGATATCTCGCGTGGAAGAGAGGAGGTAATATTCGTCGAGGGCCTTGCTTAGGTGGGGTCAGACATATGTTGTATGGTAAGTGAATATGAGATCCGGGTGGTCTGAGAGGTTGCGCGTAATGAAGAGTAATTGTGGGATAACTATGTGGCAAGATGTATTTACGTCTCTTTGAATGTATCTCAGGTGGGGCATGACTTGATGGAATTATTCCTGTGGGCTAGATTGGAGTGGAGCCAAATTTTATTGGAAGCAGACTTGTACCTGAAGTGGGATTACTTGGATGATTACTTGTGTGAGACGAGATTCCTTTGGAGAAGGGTGACATTCATAGGTCCAGAGGAATTCATGAGATATTCCAATGTGAAAATTATGTGCACACCTAGATATCCCCTAAAACCAGATACAACGAGAATCATTGTAAAACACGAAATGTTAGCTCTGTGGGTCCCACAAGTTAGGATGAGTTGGAAAGTGCCACGAGTTCATGAATATGCCCATGTAGATGCCACATATGTGTTTTGGGTGACGTGGTAGAGTCACATGGGATACACATGAGTGCCACACGACAAAATATTGCTAATGTGGCTAGAGTTAACTAGTCAATCTTTAAAAGGGCATAACTTTCAATCTGAGAGTCATATTGAAATAAAATTTATATCGAAGAAAATATCTCAACGTGATAAATGTGATGGTGTTACTAAAATTCAGTTTTGAAAGATTAAGAGAAGTAGGATTTTCATAAACCCATCTTCATAGCAATATAATGGGGGTTAGGTTACCTAAAAGTAATGCCTCCCATTAGCCCGAGAAGAGAAAAGGGGGTGGGAGGGAGTGATACAACAATATTTCTATATACACCGAAGGAGACACATGTGCAAGCAATAAAGATAAGTTTTAGATACTTGAAAGTGACTATGGACATTGGCTTATGGTACTCAAGAAGGAAATACTTCACCTTAACAACATTTATAAAATGTAGATTGGGTAGGAAGTGTTAATGACAAGAAAAGCACTAGTGGAAGAGAATTCTTTCTATGAAATTATTGTTATCATGGTTGAGAAAGAAACAAACATCAATTTCTCTATCCATACATGAATCTGAATACATTACAACAACAACATGTTGCACTCAGGTTCTTTAGATGAAGCAAACTCTAAAAGATATCATGATAGAATATGATTAACTAGTATCAATTATATGTGATAATATAAGTGCAATCAATATCTTAAAGAACCCTGCTATGCATTCAAAGAAAACATAATCCTATCAATTACCACTCCCTAAGAAAACAATTCATTGATCATAATGTTAAGATAGAATATATTCCTACTAAAGATTAGTTTGTCACATATCTTCACCAAATCCCCTCTGAAGAAACACTTGAATATTTAAGGCAAAAGTTGGAAGTGATATCTCTCTCATTTTATCAGTAAAAGGAAGCATAAGCTCAAGGGGTGCAATCTATTGCTCTTGATATATATAAAATGGGGGAGGAGTTGCAGCTGAAGGTGAGGCATAAATTTAGGGGGAGAATCCCTTTTCCATTGATGTCAAAGTGGGAGAAGTTGCAAACAAGAGGAGTTTGCAAGTAATAGGAGTTCCATACAACATTTTTCAAAATTCGCTTTGAATATTTCCAACTATGAAAAAGGGGAAATTTTTGTGAATAATGTTTTTATTGATTTCAAAGTTAGGGATAGACCCTTTCTATATGACAACCCAACCAAGGCTACAAATTAGCCTAGAAAAGTCTAGGGGATTTAGGTTTCAATGCTTTATAAATAATAGATTGGTGAACACATTAGAGCTATGTGGATCAAGAAAAAGAAGCATTGTGAATTGAGGAATGAGTTCAAAGGTACATGAGCAAAGGTGCAAGGGAATATGAGACTCGACAAATGAGAATGAAGAGGCTTGAAGCATGGATGAGGTCAGAATTGAGATGTGAAGTCTGAGGTGCAATAGAGGAAGAAAGTCCAAAATATCAGAAAAAATATTAGCTTTCGTTATAACATAGTTCTACATTGGTATTTGTAAGTTAGTGAAGGACTCCAATGAATTATTTCCAATCACTACAAGGAAAAGACCCTCTAGCAGATGTTTTTGAGGAACCCCTTATAAAAATACCTCAGATATCCGTTTCTAGCGGAGGTTACTAGAGGAGGTTGGGGGGTGGAGGTTTTTGCGGATGTTTTTTGCCCGGTGCGCTTATCATCCTAAACCGCACCAGTGCGTTCAACAAGAGAAAGCACCGGTGCTCACAAAACATTGGCACACCGGACACAATGTGCTATGTACACACCCACCCAGTGTGTCTTATTACTATAGCGCACCGGTGCTTTAAAAATCTTCCGCACCGGTGCATCATAAAACCAGGCGCCAAAACAGAAACTGCTTGGTGTGGTCTTAAGCAACTGCACTGGTTCACCTATAAACTGCTGCGCACCATAACAATGTTAAATAAAAAAAACATTATGGCCAAAAAACGGCATTTTCAATTTTCTTAGTGCTCCAGAGCTCTCAAGCACTAATGAAATTTATCCTTGTCTGAGCCACCCTGACATCAGTGCTCCCATTGCACCCATTGCACGCACTGCTGCTGTGCATTGCCCACCAATCTCTAGCTTGAATTTTGCAAAATGGTGGGAACATTTTCTTTTGCAAATTTCTTGTTTTTCCATAATTAAGCCTTTTAGCGGATTATAATTTCAAGCTACCTTAAATTTAACCATTTAAAAGAAAAACAAATTTTGTCGCGTGGTGCGCTTGAGTTGTTCGGCTCGCACCGGTTCGCGGTGCTGCTTGAAAATTTACAGGCCGCACCGCAGTCGGTGCTTTACCAGTTTCGGGGCGGTACCGAAAGGTGCACCATGTTATTTTAAAATTTAAAAAAAAGTGCAGTGCAGTTGGTTACCCGGCCGCATCGTTGACCATGTGGAATAGCAGTAATGTAGTGCGTTGACTTAAATATCCTCCCCGGGGCAGGTATTTTTGTCAGTGCACCGTATTCATGATTTCGACAGGGTCAACGGTGCAGCCTGGTAAAAGACCGCACCGTTGACTATGTAATGATGTGAGGAGGTCGGTGCGTTGACCAAACTATACACCCCGGGGCATAGAGTTTAGTCAGCGCACCGCACTCCCGACACCATCCATAGTCAATGGTGCGTTGAAAATTTTCAGGTGCATCGCCGCCAGTGCGCTGAATATTTCCTAGTGCACCGCCATCGGTGCACGACAAAAAACAGACTCACCGGGACCGGTGCATGCCTGTTTTTTGTGGTGCACCGACTGTTTTTTTTTTCCAATTTTTTTTATATGTAAATTCCTAAATACATGTCTTATTTAATAAAAAAATTGTATTTAATATGTCAATCATTTAGAGGCATGAAAGGAGTGAAGAGGGGGAACAACAACAACAACAAGCGGACCAGTATAACATGGTTCGCCTATGGGAGGCACGAGAGAGGGAGAGATATGTGTACTCTCATCCTATTACAACAGCTACCCAGGGGCTCCTAAGGCAGGTAGGCCTCCTCAAGTTATATGAGGAGGCTACTTCCCTAAAGGGCCATGGTTTGTTTTTGAGACATATCATCTGTAGGTGGAACGCCCACCGACAGGCTTTCCGGTTGGTCCTAACCAGTGGTACGTGCCCACTGAAGAGGACATATATTTCATTATAGGGATATTGAGGAGAGGGGTGGATTTTCCCTCATTCCCAGAGGTTCCAGTTGGATATGCAAAAGGGAGTCAGTTGGTGTACTCCCAGAGATACATTAGCGCAAATATACTGCCTCCTTCATATTTTCAGGTCTCCGGAGGTCAGTTACGTATTGGTGCATTTGGTAGTCAGGAGGTGAGGTGCCTCTCACTTCTAATTTCGACCATTTCACACAACACCAATGACGGGCAACTCATTAGTTGCTCACTTCTATATTATGTTGATTCTTTAGTACAGGAGCCATGACTTGTCAGGTGGTCTGCTATTTTTTTGCGGCAGTTCTGTATAGCCTTAGATAGATGTCGTGCTCATGCACAAGGGAGGGTAAAATTCCCTTTTGATTTAGAGATTTTTTGTTTATTTTTTGAGAGGTTTCTAGAGACGAGGCCTGCTTTTGTTCGGAAGCCTCGTAGGCCGATGTTCAAGGCACAGATGCACGTGGGGGAAGATGATGCCCAAGAGGGGCGAGATTGTGTTTCCAGCAAGGATATTGCATGATGCATTGGAGTTGCTAGCCAGTGTTGATGAGCATCGCTTCATTATGGTCCCATATACTTATGCTGGTTTGGATTGGCGAGGGTGTGCCAACATCCTTTTCACAGATGATGAGCCGCCGGATGATAGAGGTAATATTACTGTTTTATTTAAATTTATTCTAACATGTTCTTTAACTTGTTTATATTAAATTGTGTAATGAAATTGTATAATTATTGTTGTGTACTTGTATATATTTTGTAAACATTAGGTCTTTTGATGGCGAGGACATGCCAGCACCACCACATGATCCAGGTGTGGATCCTGAAGATTATTAGGGTATGTCAGATGTCCAGGATCATCAGGAGGCCGGTGCAGAGAGACCTGCTCCTGCTGGTGCACCGGTACTGCCTTTTTCTAGGCGCAGGAGGCTTGATAACAGATATAGGATGGAGTTGGGCGACCAACTCACTGCATTGATTGTTGAGGCGGGCATCAGGCCCGCTACTATGAGAGACATACAAGACGATGGTAGGCTACTACATATGTGGAGAGGCATTCTGCATGACATGTATAACTTGATGCAGCATGTCGTAGGAGCTACGACCTTAGTTACACAGCTAAGGTGGACCATTGCACGTTATAGGAGTGGTCGAGACGCAACATGTGATTGACAGTCCGCGAGCAGCGACACATCATATGATGATCGTTCACCTCGCGCCGTGCCAGATGAGCAGCCTCCACTAGCATCGAGTAACAGTCATCATGGAGAGCAGGCTGGATAATCGCCCACGTCCAGTCAGCAGCCTGCAACATCCAGCAGTACTCATGATCATGAGCAGGCTGGACCATCGACCATGTTGATTCATCACGATGAGTAGTCGACAGTTGATCCAGATCAGCAGGCAGGCAGGCAACAGATGATCAACATGTATTTGTGGAAACGTGGTGATTATTGGTAGCTTGAGGCCTAGAGCTATCACTATTGATGATGTACCACCAGCTGATATATGACATTTATATTATAGTTCTATATTTTTGACATTATTCAGTTATATATATATATATATATATATATATATATATATATATATATATATATATATATATATATATATATATATATATATATATATATATATATATATATATGGTCCATGTTGCAGTTGTACTTAATTTACATGTTGGTGATCATCATGATGTGTATATTGTTAGGTCATGTTAGATATGTTCATTTAATGTGCAACTTGCAGATAGATGTGTATGTGATAGCAGTTATTTCACATGGAATGTATATTTGATGTTTGTGTTGTGATGATGTTATATAATGTTAATTGTGTTTTGTTAGATGATCATGATCACGATGATGTTAGAGAATTTGAATGTGTTTTTTATTCAAATATGATGTTTGTACGATGGTTATCAGGAACATGATGTTTATTAATTAATTTAATATTAAATGATCATGAAATTGTAAAATTGTAATATTTGTAATTTTAATTGCATGTAAAATTCTAAAATTGTAATTGTATTTGTATTAATTGTAATTGTATGTAAAATATTTGTAAAATTTTAATTGTAATTGTAATATTTACTTTAATGTGAAATGATTGTAATTGTAATTGTATATATGTAAAATTGTAAAATTGTAATTGTAATTCTAATTGTATGTAAAATTCTAAAATTGTAATTGTATGTAAAATTCTAAAATTGTAATTGCAATGGTATATATGTAAATTTGTAAAATTGTAATTGTAATTGTAAATTTTAAATTTGTAAAATTGTAATTGTATAAATGTAAAAGTCTAAAATTGTAATTGTAATTGTAATTGTACATGAAATTGCAAAATTGTAATTGTAATTGCAATTATACGTGAAATTGTAAAATTGTAATTGTAATTCTATGTAAAATATTTGTAAAATTTTAATTATATTTTTTTTTGACTTTAACGGTTAAATTGATTAAAAAGCGGCAAAACAGCTGCCGCGTACTGGGACATTACAACGCTGTTTGACCAAGAAATTTCTGTTACACAGATAGGGGTTTCGCCCTTTGTTACAGCAATAGGTGTCGCCTTTGAGATCGGACCACGAGCTTGCTAAATCCATGATTGGAGGTGCTTTAATACTGCAGGAATTGTCTGGACATCCCATTGTTGTCTGAGATTCAACCAATTTGCCGGAATAGGATTTGCCCTGTCCATTGTGCTGCTTAGAAAATGTACATATGTTTAGGTCCATTGCCTGCTCCTCGTCCTTCCACTAAGTCCATGGACAATGGCATTACATACCAACTTCTGGTTGATCCAAAGCAGCCAGCATAGAAAAAGAAAAACATAGATGGTCCTGCTCCGCTGTTTGGAGGTGAGACTTTGAAATTTAAGGAAGACCGCAGCAGCTCTCCAACATTGTTGGGGATTCAATATATTCGTTTATATATTTTTGTTCTAGGTCATCTGTTTTATCCAGGAACTCTTTATAATATTCATTTCTGTTTGGTTTGCCTACCAGTGGATCCAGGTGCGTATGTTGGGCAAACTGTGACAGGAGCAGTCGATCAGAGATTTGAGGTGAGGAAATCCTGGGAGATGTCTATTTCAGAAGCTCATGGTTACTAGAACAGGTGCGATCCAACAGTGCAGGAGAATGAACAGATTTGCTGAAAGATTTGATCTTAGGAAGATTACGGAATGATGCAGAGAGACTCTTCAGAATTGACTGAAAGAGATCTTTGGCTACGGGCTGAGCCAAGATTGGCTTCCAGGTCAGCTTGAGAATTCAGATGCCTCAGAATATGATAAAAGGATATTTTCCGAAACTTGGCCAGAATGAACCTAATTTTCTTGAGAATGAGGATTAAGTGGATCTGCGAAGGGGTCGAATTGGAATTCAGTGCTTGAATGATAAGTCTGGAGTCACCGAAGACTGTCAAAGAGTGAATGTTCCGATTGAGAGCCAGAGAAAGCCCCTGCCACAGAGCCAGAGCCTCAGCTCTGTTATTTGATTTGAAGCCCAGACCCCAATGATACTTGAGCAAAGTAGAGCCATCAGGATTTAGAAGAACACCACCCCCACCCGTAGCCCCAGGGTTCCCTTTAGAGGCCCCGTCGAAGAAGAGACAATGATCATCCAGAGCAGATCGCCACTTTATAAACTCCTGTTCTTCCAGGCGAATTTCCCCAATAGCATGGGAAGAGGCTGGGGAAATAGGATTGATTTGATAATTTGGAGCAATATCTTTCAGCCAAAGCTCCTCCTCACTGTCCAGAACCGCTTCATTCCTTAATGCCGGATTAGCATCCAAAGTCTCTCCCAAGAGTGCTTTAATTTTGGAGATAACGTTGTTTGTAGTGCAGTTTTCACCCCTGAACAATCTGTTGTTCCTTTCCAACCATAACTTCCAGCAGGTGTATTTAGGGATCCACATCCAAGCAGTCTTAAGAAGGTTTTTTTTATTGAGGCAGAACGAAGATAACTTGGCCCATTTGTGAAGCAGATTTGGAATATTTCTTGGCAGCTCAACTTTGTCAGCCCTTGACCTCAGGACCCCCTTCCAAACATCTTTGGCAAAGGGGCACAGCAACAACAGGTGATTAGCTGTTTCTTCCTCTGACATACACAGAGGGCATCTGGATGGCCCTTCCATTCCGCATTTTCTCAGATTATCTCTAGTGAGAATGCTTTTGTGAGCTAACGTCCAGCAGAAGAAGTCTACTTTTGGGAGTGAAGGGAAGGCCCAAATAAAATTCCATTGCGTTGGGTCAGGAGGGACATTAGGAACAGCAATCAAACTCTTGTAACCTTCAGAAACTGAGAAAGAGACAGAATGGGAGCCCCACCCTCTTTTGTCCTTAGCTGTTGCTGAAATGGGAGATTTTCCTTGGAGTTTGTCTAAAAGTAACGAAGCTTCAATTTGCAATCGATGTGGAACCTCTCCCAGGTTCCAGCTGTCCCACAGTCTACCAGAATCCTTCGTCCAGGTGGAAATGTCCCAAAGGGTTTCCAGATTGTTGGACTGTAGCCAAAATTTAATATTTGCAAGGCCTTCAATATGGTTCAATGGCTGATCTCCTAGGATCTAGTCTTCCC
This sequence comes from Pinus albicaulis, assembly GCA_034641835.2. Classification (NCBI taxonomy): domain Eukaryota; kingdom Viridiplantae; phylum Streptophyta; class Pinopsida; order Pinales; family Pinaceae; genus Pinus; species Pinus albicaulis. Next base: position 1,447,468,792 of record CM076579.1, read on the forward strand.
AGATTTTGATTTTTTTCCCATTACCTGGGATCCAGTAGAGATTGGAACTGAAATGCTCCAGAGCAGAGAGACAAAGCTTGAAAACTGGGGAACCTTTGGTGGTTTTTGGCGGATGATCCAAACATCTCAAACGCTGGCCTTGAAAATATTTCTTCCATAGGACTTTCTTACTCCAGCTAGCTTTCCCAGCTACAATATTCCACAGGATTTTGGAGCCTAGAGCGAGATTTTGTGCAGCCAAATCTCTCATTTGAAGACCTCCTTCCAGGGTTTGCCTCTTAATGGTGTCCCATTTAACTAAATGAAGTCTTCTTTCATTATTTTCCCCCCCTTCCCAAAGGAATATCCTCAGAATACTATCCATTTTACTGAGGAAGGTTTTGGGAGCAAGCAGATTGGAGTGCTGAAAAAGAGGCATACTTATGAGAACATAATTCATTAGAATAATTTTTCCAGCAGTGTTCAGCCAAGAGGCTCCCCAGGCTTGTATTCTGAGCTTAAGCTTGTCTAAGAGGGGCATCCAGTGGGCAACTTTAGGTATGGATTTGAAGATTGGAATCCCAAGATATTTGAAGGACTCCCAGGTCTGACAAACTTTCATCTCAAGGAGCCTAGCAATGTCAGCCAGATCTTTGACCGAGCAGTTCCAGCCATAGATTGTGCTTTTTAAATAGTTTATCTTGCTGCCCGATACCTCCTTATAAATGTCCAACTCCTTCTTAAAATATCTGGCCGAGTTAATGCTCGCTCCACCAAGCAGCAGAGTATCATCGGCAAATTGGGCATGGTTTATGTCTTTAACATTGTGCACCATTCTGAGGCCTGGCAGAGTTTTGACTTGTTGACAAAAGTCTAGCTGGAAACTAAGCACTGAGGCTTGGATAGCATAGAGGAGAGGGGACAACGGACAACCTTGTCTTAATCCCCTAGATGCATTGAAAAAATTAGTAGATCGGCCATTTACCAGCGGCGCAATCCAAGGGGGGCAATGCAGGCTTTCACCCAATTTATGAAGGTTATTGAGAAGCCCATTTTCTTCATAACAGTGAACAGGAAGTCATGTCTCACCCTGTCAAAGGCATTTGCCAGATTGAGTTTTATCACCATTCCTTTCTCTTTTCGGTGGCAACTTGAATGAACTGCCTCTTGAACCAACACAATATTATCCAGAATCTTTCTCCCTTTGATGAAACCTCCTTGATTCTCCGGGATGATGTCCGGAAAAATATTCTTGAGTCAGATGGATATGATTTTGGTAATCAGTTTATAGCTAGTATTACACAGCGAAATGGGACGGAATCTACTAAAATCTGAAGCTCCTTTCTCTTTCGGAAGCAATGCAAGGAAGGCTGAATTGGTACTTCCTCCTATCTTAGAACAAGATTGGGACTTCCTGACCATTCTCAGGAGGTCTTTATTGATAGATGACCAGCAAGATTGAAAAAACCTAGTAGTGAACCCATCAGGCCCTGGCGCCTTATCCGACTCCATGCAATCCAAGGCTTTCTTGAGCTCATCCATGCTGATCGGTGCAGTCAACATAGTGTTGACAGAATCTTGGACATAGAGGGGGATTAGATCAACCGGATAGGCATGAGGATCTATAGGAGGGTTTGCAGGCGCTGAATAAAGCTCTTTGAAAAAAGTGAAGGCTGCTCTCTTGATGCCTTCAAAATCTTTAACCACAGCATCTTGGGAGCGGATTTCTGATACATTTTTGAATTGCTTGCGAGCTTCGGCATGCTTATGGAAAAAACTAGTATTTTTGTCGCCGGCCTGTAACCATAAGTTTCTGGATTTTTGTCTCCAATACTCCTCTTCGTCCCTACTAGCTTTATGGAGGGCTTTTTGCAACTCAACTTCTTTTTGGAGCAGACTTTGGGTAATAGCAGAATCCTCCATTGATGATTGAATTGATTGTAATTGTAAAATTGTAATTGTATGTAAAATTCTAAAATTGTAATTGTAATTTTAATTGTGATTGTATGTGAAATTGTAAAATTGTAATTTTATTTTTAATTGTAATTGTATGTAAAATATTTGTAAAATTTTAATTATATTAATGTGAAATGATTTTATTAAAATTTTTAAATTTGTAAAATTTTAAATAATTGTAAAATAATAAATCTAGAATAATATGAATTATTGTAACATAATAAGGTTTAGAAAATAATGCAAATAAATTCATGTACTTCAGAATTATCATTATTTTATTATGATCTTACATATAAAAATTGTAATTGTAATTCTAAAATTGTAAAATTGTAATTGTAATTCTATGTAAAATATTTGTAAAATTTTAATTATATTACTGTGAATTGATTGTAATTGTAAAATTGTAATTGTATGTAAAATTCTAAAATTGTAATTGTAATTGTATGTGAAATTGTAAAATTGTAATTCTAATTTTAATTGTAATTGTATGTAAAATATTTGTAAAATTTTAATTGTATTAATGTGAAATGATTTTATTAAAATTTTTAAATTTGTAAAATTTTAAAGAATTGTAAAATAATAAATCTAGAATAATATTAATTATTGTAACATAATAAAGTATAGAAAATAATGCAAATAAATTCGTGTACTTCAGAATTATCATTATTTTATTATGATCTTACATACAAAAAAAAGAACTTGATACAATATGCCATTGTTTTTGAGATCAACATAATTGCAAATTATCAAGTGAAATATTGATTTTAACATTAACACAATGCAAATTACCAATTAATTCAAAATACATATTATAATGTTTTGAAAAACCCATCTTAAAAAGTATAAATATTGTTGAAATAACACATGTACCATATCACTGTCGGTTCTCATGACCACCCTCATTATCTTCTAGCTCGCATGGCATGATAACACTATTGTTCTCAAAAATATGTTTTGATCTAGGGTCATGTCTCAATACGAACCACAAATCCCTATCCAACACATCTGGGTGAAAAACACTTAGTTGCAGTGTTTGGGGAAAACATAGGGCTCCTTAGATTCATCCCACATCTTTCTAGAGTTAATACATATGAGCTTACTACCGCGATCTTCCTTTACATTATTCTGATCAATGGTGTCCCACCACTTGCACCTAAAAATAACACATTGGAAAGAAGAGAAATCCACTTCAATGATCTCTTGTATCTTTCCAACGTAACCTAATGTCCCTCATACTAGGTTTTGAACACGGTGGCTAGATCGACTAGATTGATCAAACTCGACTTCCACTCCACAGTCTTGTGTGATTTTTCCAGCATCGACATTTTTGTGCAAAATGGTGTCCATATGCCCACATAGATGGGAACAAATGCACCTATTATAAAAAAGTTAAAAAAAGTATAGTGTCATGTGTCTTATAATAACCCAGTAGTTAAAATATGAAATATAGATGTCTTATAAGTTTCAAAGTTACATATAAATTAAATATATTATTATCGAGTTACTGCACCCAATCCCTACGTTTAGCGCATCCTCTTCAGCACGCGGGTAATGACCGATTGCACGATATTTCTCTTTGACTTAGTCAGCAACCCAACTATTGGGGCATATTTTTGGCATATTTTCTTTTAAATGATCGGAATAAGGCACACTTATACCATTCGACCGTCTAAATTCTTTCCTGTCACTATCCCATTTCATCCTCTTTTGTTCGTACAATGCAACCCACGGTTGTGTCACTTCATAATTATAAAGAACAAATTTATTGATTGCTTCAATTTCTGCATTCGCTGATGAAATCAAACCGACATTATATAGTACTTAGAGATCAAAATATACATTATATCGAAGTTCAACATGAATATTTACTTTGTGTAAATTTTAATTATAAGTCGCTTACTCCTTATTAAGCGCTTTTTTTCCAATTTTTTGGAGCAACTGCCCTTCTCTTTTGTCTTCATCCCTTTCATCATCCCAAATCACTGCACCTGGTTTGTTGTCGATCTGCTTGATGTACTCACTGGCATAATAGAAAGACTCATACGATATGTACCCCTCTGCCATAGACCCCTCGAGTTTTTCCCTTTGTCGAACAAAAACTTTCAATTTCTTCATGTACCTCTCTAATAAGAACATCCAATGAGAAGAAACCACCCCAACCAATTCAACCTCATCTACTAGGTGGATTAGAAGATGAACCTATAAGTCCGTGAAACTTGTCGGTAGTTCCTTCTCAAGGATATAAACAATCTCAACTATCTCTTGACGCCACCGTGGAATGATAGCCAAATGAATCTCCTTTGACGTGATCCAGTGTACAAATGCAGATAATTTAGATATGGCACGTCCTAGGTCTTGAGGGAATTCATGTTTCACACACCCACGCACAAACAAAGGATAATGACACTGCAAGGTTATAAACACGTGCAATAATATACAAAATTAGTTATGTTTTATGATCCCCGCATAAGATAAAACTTATTAATATAAAAAATAATAAAATCACGCTTTTGACATTATACGTACTCTTAGAAGATTCAAATGGTAATGCAATTCCAACCCCGACAAATGGTCATCCACGGTGAAGCAACGCCGTGGTGAAGACCCGTATGAAGTTGGCACCCTCACACCCATTATAACTTCCTTTGCCAAAGAAATATAATCTTTTTTTAAAATCCATGGGACATCACCTTCTTTGAAAAAACATGAATTAGAGGGACCAGTGCCTGCCTCTGATCCCGTAATTTCTAATCGTCTTAGCCAATGTTTCTTTTTAGTTTTTGAAGTAATAAGATCTTTCCTAACAGCCAATGTGTCACTTTGTTTGGATGATATGTGCCTCCATAAAGAATATGAAACATTTTTAAATATATGCATGGGATCTAATAAGTGGGTAATCTTAAGATGCTCCTAATATGGGAGGTTATAAAAGATAGATTTCCTTTTCATCCCAATGGGAAATTTCTCAACATAGGTGTCGAATAATTCTGGATCATCGAACATAGGCTCCCCATTTGAGTCGAAAATTTCTATGAAATCCTTCTCCTTCTCTCTCTCATATGCTCTAAGCCATTCAACTCATGTCGTTATTGGGGGCCTTTGGGTTCTCTCTCGTTTACCATTGAAAGCGGATGCTACTCTTCTGTAAGGGTGTTCTTCTGGGAGGAATACCCTGGAGCAATCAAACATTGGCTTTCGTAGGTCCTTGGACAATCTAGCTTTTAGAGAAGGTCCACAACATTTACATCCAAAATACCCTTTTGTTACAAGACTTACGAGATTATTGTATACAATTAATATGCACGGCACGTTAAAGGATATCATGAAGATCAGAACAATTATAACGAATTAAATAACTAATATTTGAAAGAATATTGTTACTTATATAAACAAATCAATAAATTAAACATGTAATTTACCAGAGCAAACGCCTAAGCCTGGATAATCATGTGTCATGTAAGCACATATGCCATACAACGTAAAACTCCTCTCTACTGCGATGGGTCTTGATACATCGTATACATTTATCCCATCCCATAATTCCTTCAATTCATCTACCAGTGGTTGTAAGTAAACATCCATATTCTTCAGTTGTCTTCTACCAGGGACTATGAGAGCCAACATAAGATGTTCATTCTTCATGGAAAACCATGGGGGGATATTTTTATTGATCACTACTACAGGCCAAATAGAATAGTTGGTGTTTGGGAGGGAATATGGGTTGACGTCATCCATGAATATGCTGAGTCATAGACTTCATACTTCATCCTAGGATTTTTCGGGCCATGTATCCTCTATATGCTTCATGGCTATTGAAGCAGTTTGGATTCACATAACTCCCAACTCACTTCTGTGTGAGGCATTCCATCCCTGCAACATAGCTAATTATTTGCAACGAAAGAGCCTTTGAATCCTTGGGATTATAGGCATGTGCCTCAATATATTAAAAGGAGGACCAGTACGTGATTAACTCTTCTTTTTTGATTTATCATACCTGCCATGCCCACATTTCAGACATATCTCTTTGTCTGCATATTCTCCTCTATTTAGAATACAATCATTTGGACATGGATGATATGGTATGTACTCAACACCCAACATTTTCAACAATTTATTTGCCTCTTCCCAGCTACCGGGCAAGACATTATCACTTGGAAGAACCTTATCTTTGAATAACCTGTAGTTGGTGATCACAGAAAAAAATATTGATAAATGTACATTAATGTCGATATAATTATTAATGTTCATAAAATTTACCATTTGTAATGTTCATTGTACTGTACTGATTATATTTCTCAAATTTATATAAGGGAGGAATTTATGGTAACTTACCTCAAAATTTCCAAGAAACATGCATTTGACAAGCCAAAATTTGCTTTCAAGTTGTACAGTAACATCATTGTCCCCAACTGGGTAGACTTTGAATGAATGCTAGGTCCAAAGAGAGGGGTGGTGGAAGCAAATTTAAGGCTTTCGAAAAAGGTGTCAGCGATATGAGCATCATCCCCTAGCTGATCATCGTTTTGGAATGCATCTAACAAAATTGTCTCCATGGCAGTCGTATCCCTTAAGTAATCATCCATACCAACCTCTATTTTATTGCCTCCATTTCCATCTTGTGAAGAACTACTATTGTTGTAGTCATTCCTAATTGGTGAATCTGGATGTAGCGGGAATTGAATCGGTGGTTGATTCAACCATTCTTGGTATCGTTGCTCTTCGACTTTTTCTCTTAATTCAATATTCTCTCGATTTGACATTGTTTTGGGGTACAATGGAAGATGGTGGGTAGGTCGCTCATCATCACTAGAATCCTAACAATTTAAAAAAAAATATTTGAACATGATTAGTACAAAATATATGATATCAATTAGTAACCACGTTGACAATATTGCATGCTTAATTTGTTTCACATTGAAATAATGACATTAATCAATATACCAAACAATTATAATTTTTACCATCATTAATGTCCCAGGATTGTGGCTAGAAGATGCAATATTGTTAAAATTGGCAGGGTGAAGCGGCTGTCCATTTTCATCTACCAAATGCGCCTTGTGGTATGCTGCTCCTGATAAGAGCTTCCGACATTTTGGAGCTGAAGTTTGAATATTTTGTGCATCTGAACTCGATTCTGAATCTGCGTGAACCTACAAATTTGCATACATTATAAATTTAATTAAGCTATGCTTGATTGACATGGATAAAATACATAAATTCAATTAGATAATGAAAATATAAATAAAATCTGAAGTAAATATTACGTCTCAAGATGGATAGGGAGAACTCCGCGATGGAATTTGAGAAATATTATGGAACGAGCTAGATTTTGACGAATTGTCCATTCGATATAATTATGATATTTTCTCCCTGCATTTGAGAAAAATCAACAATAAATTTTGGAGCACAGACCTAAAAGTAATTTCGGTGAATTAAAAATGGACTTCTTGTTATCGGTGCTAATATACAGATCACCGCACCGGTGCGTTTTCATTAATGCGCACCGGTGCCATGAAATAAATGGATGCACTGGTGTGGTGACATTAAGTGACGCACCAACGACGAATAACCACAAATAAAAAAAGCGCAACTCTATTTTCTTTAAGTGAAAAAAAAACAATAAATTGAAAAATGGGCGGAAAAATATTTTCGAAAATATAATTTCATAAAAAAATTATTTAAATATTAGGAATTTGGCTTCTGTGATCCATAAATTGTGTATAAAATATTTCGGTGAAAATCTTTAAATACTAAACACTTTTCATTATTTCACTAATTTTGCAAAAAATTTCAGTCAGAGATTTGCAGGAGACATACCTGGAGCAACAGAGCACGAGAGCACTATGGAGCAATGAAATACATTCAAACATAAGTATTCAGAAAATCATAATTCCAAACCTATGGTGATTCAAACCCTGTAGCATAGAATTTCAAACGATCTCGTGATTAAAGTTTATTGTTTTTTTTACTTTTTCTGTGATTTTTTTTACGTAGTAAGAAACAAATTTCAATTTCTTTTTCATTTTCAGAAACAAAATAACAAAAAAAATCCATTTTACCCTAAAACCTACATTCTTTTGGTTTCTGCCCTTTCTTCTCCCTATTTTTGTGATTTCAGAATTAGGGTTTTTCATTTTAGATTTATAAGGTTTTTGTATTGCTATATATAGGCCTAAGACATCCAACCCACGGGACGAGTTGCATAGTCGGATCCCAATCCATGTCAGCCCTTGGGTCAATTTTTGAATTTTTTTTTTAATCGGTGCGCCCTGCTTAACCTAGTGCACCGGTGCACTAAATTATCCCAGTGCACCACGAAAGTACTGTGATAAAAAATTTAAAAACAAAATTATTTTTAATAAGTGCGCTATATGTAAAATAGGGCACCAGTGCGCTATTTCATTATTGCGCACCGTGAACGTGATATTTCACAAAAAAATGTCTTATTGTGTTAATCAGTGCACCATGTAACATATAACACACCGCACCGGGTCTCCTAGTTGATAGAGAGCACCGTATGGTGGTCCCTTGTTTGCGTGAGGCGTTTATGCTACAAAAAATAACACTGGACGATTCTTATTATCTTCTATGTTAATTGGTGCGGTGGTTAACATGTAATGCACCAGTGCTTCTTGTTGACATAGAGCACCGTATGGTCTATTATACTGTTTGTGCGGTGCGTTTGTAAGACACCTACGCACCGACGACGGTGCGTACACCATGAACGGTGCACCAGTATCTTGATTTTTTTTTTTTTACTTGAAAAGTTGTCAATTTATTTATAAAATATATTAATGAATGATATGGTATAGGTTTCATATTGATAAAGAAATGGCTGAAAAGAGATCAAGTAACAAAAATACTTATAACACATCAAGAAAAGAAAAAAAGGCAAGTTCTTTGTAAATTCTTTAAAAAAAAAAATTCTTTTTAAAATATATGTAAGTTTAACTAATATGTATTGTTTACTGTGTATCATGCAGAGCCCTAAAATGACAAAGCTCAATAAGGTTATTTCTGATCTAAGACCAAAAGAGCGTAAAATCTTGATGGAAAAATTTCAAAAGGATGAATCGGGTGAATGAAAAAATACTATCGATCCAATATGAGTTTCTTTTTTTAATTTTCATTAGAAATATACTTAAAATTATTAGATAACACGTGTCAAACAATATATTAATTCACATCTGTTTAATGTTCTACATAGACCAACAACTCAGAAAATGAATGTTGTTCTAAGAAAAGAAAAAAAAATAGAACATGCAAATGAAAATGAATTGCTCCTTAGCTCATGTGGAGTGGTGTTGGAGGTTAAAAAAAGGGGGAAAAACTTTTACAAAAGTTTGAGGGATCTAGTGGAACGAATGTATAGATGTTATTTCCACTTACAATACAAAAATCAATCTAATGATTCTAGGTACCAAATTTTATCTAAACCACATGAAGAGTTTCCAGAGAATTGGTCAATGAGACATGTCAGACTTTTAATAGAAAAAATGTACAACAACAAAAAAAAGAAATGAAAAAGTAATTTTCGTTTAAATGTTTGTCTAGAATGATTTATAAATATCGCTTTTGTTATATTTGCTTTTCATATATCAATATAAAAATTAAATAGTTTATTGTCATGTTACATTTTCAGGAAGATTATGAAAATTTCAAAATATGAACGAGCTGATATTAGAAATATGCCAGTAGGAATGTCCAAAAAGGTGTAGAAGGAGATGGTCAAAGAAATGGAAAAAATTGCATCGCAGGAGGAGCCATCTCAACAACAACGTGCTTCAAATGTAATATGTAATCATTGAATTTTTCGATCATTAGGTTCAATAAATAAACAATTTAGCATTAAATATTAATTTTCAAGTATTTTCTTGCATAAAATAAAAGAAAATGGAACCCATTCAGTGCATAAAACATGACGACAAGGAAGAAAAGGGTTGATATCTAAGTTTGTGAGTAATTGTTACTTCCTTATAACAACTTAACTAGATTTCATTTTTGTATTTTTAAAGTTTTTTTACAAAAATCATCATTGAATGTCTTCAAACAGGTGCTAACATACAAAGAAGAACAATGAGACGAATTAATTGACATTGGGTTAAATATGGGTTGTGAGTATATGTTGGCATATCAGAAATTAATTGTTGAATTTGTAAGCATATATCGATCTTGTTTTACTTAGCTCCGTCTATAATTAATAGAACAAAAAAATATTTTATATTAAATATATGATCTGTTATGGGGTATAAAACTTGCAGGAAACAAAGTATGGAACTATGTCAACAGATGAAATCTTGAAAGATGGCATGGCACATGGTTTTGAAAGAATGTGTATATTTTATGAGTCAATTGTTGCTATGGTACGCCATTTCTTTTCGATTTACATTGATGTATATTATTTAATATTGAAATTTTCATTATTCTCACCAATGTATATACACTCATTACAATTTATTTTTATGTTTGTAGATGGAAGGTGAAGAAGATCAAGAAAGCAATCAACACCGTGAAAAAAACATTCCTGAAAATAACCTAAGTCATGGAAGTTGCTCTAGTAGTGACAATAGTTCAAGCGAAGAATGATGATCACTATGTTTGGATATCAAAGCAAGGCGTTGTATTTTATGAAATATTTGTCTGTGAAATCAGTCATTTTTTTTAATGTAATGGACATAGTGTCCCAATTGAAAGACAAAGGGATACCAATAACTGTCCCATTTTGTATGACAAAGACTGTCTTATTCATATATATATAAAATAAAATATGTTTTAATTTATTTTATTGCATTCTCCATTTTCGTTGTGAAATGTAACACCACTGATTAAATTTATGGATGATTAAATATTATAATGAAGAGATGTGAAATTTGATGATATGATATAACAAATTAATCCAAATATCACATTAAAATGCACTAATAAAAATTTAATTCATATGAATACTGTTAAAAGATTGTGTCATCTTTTGATGAATAATGAATTTAAAAAATCATAATAATTATGATATGATATAACAAATTAATCCAAACATACATTCAAATGCATTAATAAAATTTAATTAATATGAATACTGTTATAATATGTGTCGACTTTTGATGAATAATGAATTTTAAAAAATCACAATAATTTCACTGTCACAGGTCAATGTTTTTAAAAAATACAAAATGAACACCGGTGCATGTCAGTTACTGTACACCGGTGCGTTTGTATGATACAGCGCATCGATGTGTTTCTACGACCTATATGCACTGCACAAATACCAATACCAATTTTTAATCTCAGTGCGTTTGTGAGATATTGCGCACCGGTGCGTTTATGTGAGTCTACGCACCAGGGCATTTGTACGAACTATGGGCACCGCAAAAATACCAATACGAATTACAAAAAATGGTGCATTTGTCAGATACTATGCACCGATGTGTTTCTATAACTTGTCGTACCAGTGCGTTGTAATATCCCAGAAGGGAGAATGCAACAATACTTAGTACAATATAAGAACTTGCAGTAAGATAAACAATAAATATTAAGACAACATTAGAATTTACAGAGAAGATGAGCCATTTTATTAGATTGGAGAAGAATCAGTTACACAATGCACAAAATATGAGTAGATCTAGCCAAAAATTTGGTCTAGAATCACCTAGAAAGCATGCTACAATAGGTACAACGTAACTGGAGAGGCATTGAATCAAATACTGCGCTGTCCCTTCAGTAGAATGTGAACATATAGTTTTAGGTTGAATAGGAAAATGAAAATCTACTCAAAACTGAAGCTCAGATGATGCCAAGATTCAAGATCTGGCCAATGTAATGGATTCCCAAGATAACCCAGAAAGAATTTTCCAGATCTGCAACTTTGGAAAATCACCTCCCTGGGATTTGATCCTTGATCTGCTGGGAAATACAGATTTGAAGCTATATCTATCAAATATATGGCTGAAATATGATATCAAATCATATCTATGCTTGAAGGGCTGATCCCTTCTTCAGATCTATGAGCTAGAAGCTCCAGATCTAGCTTCTCAATCCTCCAATGATGATTGTGGCTGCTGCAACACAATTGCCTCTAGAAACTGCGCTGTGAGGGAAAGAGAGGCCTTATTCCTGTTGATAAATTCTGCAATAAGCTCCAGGCTGATGGAAACAATAATGGCAATGTGAGGGAATGATCCCTCACAGGATTGCTAGCTGAAATACTAGCAACTTCCTTCCTCCTTTTCAATTTGCAAAATGAACAATGTTATTCCTTAAGGGAATATTGTTGTTAGGAGGTCAATAAATTTTGGCCTGATGCCAGATCTACAATGAAGCTCTGGGAAGATGATATTTAAGCCCTCACCAGTTCTCCAACTGAAGCACTGAAGACAACTTCCTCCTTCCAAACTGATCTTCAGAAATCTGCAATTTCTGAATATGAGTGTTCTGCAGAAAGTAGGAAAAGGAGATAGCACTTAAAGCCTGATGTATAATGAATTACAATCCTCTTTATATAGCTGCTCTAAGAAAGAGGTGGGATTCCCAACCAGGAACACCCTGTGCTAAACAACACCTGCAATCTCCGCTAAATAGCCCAAGAAAGCAGTGGAGTGTCACATGAAAATTCTAGATCTGAAAAGATCTTACATTAAGAAATAATCAACATGCCCTCATCCTTGCCTTCATCTTATTTAAATAACATTTGAGCCTTCCCAAGCCTTGGCCCTCATCTAGACTGCGCTGTCACATGTGGATAAGATCTTCCAAGTTTGACTGCGCTGTTTGACCAAATCATCCATCATGTATAGGTGCAATGTACACCTTCCATCAAGTGTGCCTTGTTGGCACAACATCCTCCATCACTTTATCATGAATGTCCCATGATCTTTGACATCTTCAAGATCTTATTTGACTGAATCATCCTCTATTCGATCCCTTCAAGATCTTAGTTGACTGAATCAACCTCCATGATCTATTTCATTAATGAGACAGGTTCTCTAATTTCATTCACATTAGTAGTTTCTCAACTACCTTGTTATGCAGATCTAGGCTAAATTAATCCACATTCACACACACAAAAGTGGATATTTATTCATATTGAGGATTGTGGGTCCCTCCACCCTTTTATTTACTTAATTCATTAAGAAAATCAAGGACTCTAATATTCCAAATATGATGTGAAAATTTGGGAATATTATAGTCCCCCCCGAAAAAATGTTGCTTGTCCTCAAGAAACTCCAAAAGTAGATGCAAAGCCATCTATTCCCCTCCAAATGGCATCCACATAAGGAAGGCTTCCTCCATTTTCTGCAATGGGTTATGCATGTTTGGTTCCAAAGTTGTCTTTTAAAAACATAAAGAATGACCTCTATCTGTATGGTTAGATGTCCTCCTCCCATCATGAAGTACCAAGTGACAACCATATATGGTCCAACATCATCATGAATACATGAGGTGCATAAAATAAGGTGGCTCTCTTCACAAAGGAAAAGTTCCATTACACAATACATCTCTCCATCCCATGTTTCATGAATTAGATTGAGCATTGATATGCTCTCATACTTAGCCCTGTTGGCCTTGTTGGATCCAAGCATCAATCTAATGTTATGCAAAAAAATAAGGAAAGGGGATATATGGGTAGACGAAGATGTCAAACCATATTCTCCTAAGAGTAACCACTGGAGTAAGGCCCTTTGTTGCCATCCTCCATCTCCTCCATGTAATATGGACAAGCCAAACTCCCCCGAAAGCAACCAAAGAAACAAGAGATCTTGCTGCTTTCTCTCCTCCGCATGTGCATCATGAATCAAAAACATACTAATGGACATATGAAATGTCACATCAACCCAATACAAAGAAACATCATCAATGCACACCATGAGAGCATCATGCCAAGATTTACCCAAGACAAAACACATAGACATAGGAGATGTCATGTGGTGGCCAATCTCTCTCAAGTGAAACCAAAATGAACATGCCTTCTTTTGCTGCATTCTTTCATTGATAGACAAGGCATGAATCAGAAGATTATGAGCTATTGGGTGGTAATCATACTCACCCAAGAGCAGCCAGCGCAGCCATGCCTCCTTCTTCATTTCATAAATGTTCTTTAAGGCATGGATCAAAGAGATAGGAACCTTTAGGCAGTGACAAGAACCTCCCATGGGAAACCAACATAACCAAGCTTGCTGGCCCATATAAATATACAAGTGGTCATGAAACCCCTTGCTTATCTTCCTCATCCACTCACCCCAATATGGAATATGAGTGATGTGTTGCACAATCATGGTATCCTCCCTTTGTAGAATACCATCTTCCCCAAACTGATGAAGAACTTTTCACTCCATGAAATGTTGAAGTGCACCTCCAATGAGATCTGTTAATGAGACCTTATTCTTATCCATGGCCTTCCAAAACTAATGAGGTCTTGGATCTGCTGTAGGTAGAAGTCTCTCTTTGAGCTATGAGGTGCTCATTGAGAAAGTGTCATCAAGAAAGGAGAAAAGGTTTCTCATATCTAGATGTCTACCATTCATCATCTTGTCTTCTATTTCTTCTTGAGTGAAGCTACCTTCAGAATGCTCCAAGAATAATGGGGCCTCATCAATATCACTGCTTCTAAGTGACAGCGCTATATATTTGCAAGGTAATACATAAGCTGTCTCAAAGAAAGGTACAATACTGATCTCACAAACAATCATTGTACAAAGGATTATGCTCATCCCTTATTCTGAAACTCTACACTTCAACTCAAGAGGTGGAATGTAGCTCCTTCATGACAAACTAGGATAGCTTTTCATCTCCTCCTTGATTAGATCAAGGGTCCTCTGCGCTGTGATATGTTGTTGCTTCAAATTAGAACTATGTTCTAACCCTTGGTTATGCATTGGCCCTGATGGAATTTCCCCATAAGTTTCAATAAGATCTACTAAAACAATACGAGATGAATGTGTATGCATACCTTGGATCAACTGATATGTGGGAACCTCTTGACAGAACATAAGAGTTCCTCCAACCGGGACAATAGTGCCTCCAACTGCTGGTAAGAGTGATGGCTTCTCTTCTCCAAGTGTACCAGCGCTGGAATTATCCTCCTTCTCATGCATCTCCTGAATCCTGCATGGGACTCTTTATGTCAAGAGCTCAAGACTATATTTCAAAGATGCAAAAGTCTCTTCTCCGGATGCAAGTACTTCCGCAGTTGGTGGTGAATGTAGTGACTTCTTGTCCAGAGTGACAAGATTGACAGCCTCCTCCTTAGGAAATGTCTCTTTGTGGCACATCTCTGCCTTCTTCACATCAAACTTATTTCTCAACTAGTGAAAGAAATCTGAATATTTAGTCACCCTTTCATGCTCCATGTGACCAAACCACTAATCATTAGCTCCATCTAAAAGATGAAGTGCTACAATTTGAACATCCTCTTCTTCAGCTATAGGATGTAGTCTAAAAAATGCATCTAACTCTCTCATCCAAGCCTTAAAAGTGCTTGAGGAAGATCCATCAAATGTAGGCAAATAGAATCTATTATGCCTCTTTCTTCTATTGCTGCTATAGGATCCTCTTTCTTCTTTGATCTTGAAGAATTGTTGGAGAGTTAGTTTCTCCTTGAATGATCTAGATTGTGCTTTGTACTCTTTGAGATATGGACTAAGAGTCTCATGAGTCTCAGGTTCATTCCCTCCTTCATTTCTACACCCTTCACCTTCTTCAAAGAAAGTGGGCATAGTGAATTTATGAGGAGATCTAGGATCCTCTGGTTTTCTTCCTTGATGATAGGAAGTGTTGAGGCCTTCCTCATCACATCTTCTTCTTGGATCTTCTTTCTGCCTTTCCTCTTTCATTTGATAGACCTCCTTGGAGAGATCTTGCATAGATCTACATAAATGAGTGGCATAATTTGCTTCCTCCATGATATATCTCATCTATCTGCTTCTTCCTTAGATGCAAAATATGAAGTGTCCACAAGCTGAGCCAAAGATCATGCTCTGATACCACTATAATATCCCAGAAGGGAGAATGCAGCAATACTTAACACAATATAAGAACTTGCAGCAAGATAAACAATAAATATTCAAACAACATCGGAATTTATAGAGAAGCTGAGCCATTTTATTATATTGGAGAAGAATCGGTTACACAATGTACAAAATATGAGTAGATCTAGCCGAAAAGTTGGTCTAGAATCACCCAAAAAGCATGCTACAACAGGTACAATGTAACTGGAGAGGCACTGAAGCAAATAATACGCTGTCCCTTCAGCAGAATATGAACATATAGCTGCAGGATGAATAGGAAAATGTAGATCTACTCAAAACTGAAGCTCAGATGATGCCAAGATTCAAGATCTGGCCAATGTGATGGATTCCCAAGATAACCCAGAAAGAATTTTCCAGATTTACAACTGTGGAAAATCACCTCCCTGGGATTTGACCCTTGGTCTGCTGGGAAATACAGATCTGAAGCTAGATCTGTCAAATAGATGGATGAAATATGATATCAGATCAGATCTATGCTTGAAGGGCTGATCCCTTCTTCAGATCTATGAGCTAGAAGCTCTAGATCTAGCTTCTCAATCCTCCAATGATGATTACGACTGCTGCAACACAACTGCCTCTAGACACTGCGCTGTGAGGGAAAGGGAGGCCTTTTTCCTGCTGAGAAATGATACAATAAGCTCCAGGCTAATGGAAACAATGATGACAATGTGAGGGAATGATCCCTCACAGGATTGCTAGCTGAAATACTAGCAACTTCCTTCCTCCTTTTAGATTTGCAAAATGAACAACGTTATTCCTAAAGGGAATACTGCTGCTAGGAGGTCAATAAATTTTGGCCTGATTCCAGATCTACAATGAAGCTCTGGGAAGCTGATATTTAAGCCCAAGGTGATAGGAATAATCCCTCACCATTTCTCTAGTTGAAGTACTGAAGACAACTTCCTCCTTCCAAACTGATCTTTAGAAATCTGCAATTTCTGAATATGAGTGTTCTGCAAAAAGTAGGAAAAGGAGATGGCACTTAAAGTCAGATGTATAATGAAGTACAATCCTCTTTCTAGAGATGCTATGAGAAAGAGGTGGGATTCCCGACCAGGAACACCCTGTGCTAAACAACACTTGCAATCTTTTCTAAACAACCCAGAAAAGCAGTGGAATGTCACATGACAATTCCAGATCTGAAAAGATATTACATCAAGAAATAATCAACACACCCTCATACTTGCCTTCATCTTGTTTAAATAAAATTTGAGCCTTCCCAAGCCTTGGCCCTCATCTAGATTGTGCTGTCACATGTGGACAAGATCCTCCAATTTGGACTGCGTTTTTTGACCAAATCATCCATCATGTATAGGTGCAATGTACACCTTCCATCCAGTGTGCCTTGTTGGCACAACGTCCTCCATCACTTTATCATGAATGTCTCATGATCTTTGACATCTTCAAGATCTTATTTGACTGGATAATCCTCTGTTTGATCCCTTCAAGATCTTAGTTGACTGAATCAACCTCCATGATCTATCTCGTTAATGAGATAGGTTCTCCAATTTCATTCACATTAGTAGTTGCTCAACTAATTTGTTATGCAGATCTAGGCTAAATTAATCCACATTCACACACACAAAAGTGGATATTTATTCATATTGAGGATTGTGGGTCCCTCCACCATTTTATTTACTTAATTCATTAATATAATCAAGGACTCTAATATTCCAAATATGATGTGAAAATATGGGAATATTACATGCGTTTAGATGACCTATGGGCACCGCACAAATCCCAAGACCAATTAGAACGACCCCTTGCGTTGTATTACCAACACTGCGCCCCGGTGTGGTTTTATAACTTGAAGACCTGGTGCATGAACCTTCGACCGCCCTAGGACACCTTCTAGATGACACGCACCGATGCGTTGACACCTTCGTGGTGCACCGATGAAAAAAAAATCCGTAATAACCTCCGGGCGCCCAGTTTTTTTAGTTGTGTTGAAATTCTGTTAAAAGCTCCACCAAAACCTCCGTAACCATAAATGGATGTTGTAGAAAATGTTTTTTTGAAAATTTTGGCCAATTTTATAACACTTAAAACCTCCTTTATAACCTCTGCTAAAGGGTCTTTTCCTTGTAGTGAATCAACCGAAAATCCATGCACTGAACCGTTGTCATACCAAGATTTTCATAAAAAATGTGTTCTGCATTTATCCTAATATCTCAATATCTGGTAAGCCATTAGTGATAGTCCCTGGTCACCAAGGTGCTTAGTTTAAGCACTTGGGAGCTTAAGGTCCTCAACCCAAAACTTTTGTAAAATGTGTATTATGAGTTTCTCTAGTAATCCAATGTGTTAGTAAGCCCTTGATATTGTGGGGATTAGTTTTAGCACCTAAGAACCTAATTCCTCAACATATCAATGTACTAAGACTTTTGTTAAAGTACATATTCAACAATCCTTAGTATTCCAACCTTGGGTAAGCCATTGATCGTACACTGCTTAGTTGTAGCACTTTAGAGCTTAAGTCTTCGACACATCACCATACTATAACTTTTGTTAAAGGACATGTTTAGAAATTCTCTAGTATTCTTACCTTTTTTAAGCCCATAGTCATAGCTCTTGGTCACTTGGTGCTAGATTATCACACTTGAAGCTTAAGCTATTGGAATATTGCATATTAAGCTTTTATAAAAGTGTTGTCAACAATTTTATAGTATCTTGATACCTGGTAATCACCTAGTCGTAACGCTTGGTTGCGGGGGTACTTTGTTATAGCTCCCAAGGCCTAAGGCTCAATTCCTCATCCCAAACTCTTATCAAACATGTATTTTTAAAATTTACTAGTAAATCGATATTATGCTAAGAGCATGGTTACAACCCTCAATTGTGGAGGTGGTTAGTGACAACACTTGAGGCTTAAGCCTTAAGGATCTTAACGTATCACATACGAAGAGATTTGATAAATTACATTCACTAGGTTCTCTGATATCCGGATACTTCAGTGCTCTAGAGTCACCAAGAGGTAGAAAATTCACAAACATATGAAAAAAAAAATTCTTTTCATTCAAACTAAAAATTTAATGTTTTTGTAAGCTTTTTCAATGTTATCAGTTTTGAAGAATTATTGTTGATATGCTGATATAAAGAAAAAGTTGGAGTGTTTTGTCCCCAATACCCTAGGTCGAAGGAAAATCAATTGCTATCACATCATCCTTTGTTCTAAGGCCTTGTTAAATGCTCAAACACATAATGAGGACATATTATGTGGTGCTAAGGTGTATCAAAACCAAATTTGAAAATTTGAGATCGAAGGAAGTGAAAATATATCAAAATATTATGAAGGTGTGACATTGGTGTTCCACTATTCATATGAGCACATAGTGTTGAACCTTTAGTTAAACTGAGAGGGGGGGGGGGGGGTGAATCAGTTTAACACATTCCTTAACTTTTAAAACTTTTCATTAAACTTATTTACACTTTCATCTCATATCTAATTTAATATGTGAGTAATCTTCGAATGTAAGCAGCAAGTATAATATAACAATAGACTTAATATGAGAGCAGCAGGTATTAAGCAGATGATACATATCAGATCAATACATAAATATCATACACAGAGACACCAAATATAAGTGGAAACCCATAAAGGGAGAAAACCACATCTTATTATTGTTGTGATGCAAAGGCAAGCTCCAACTCCCTCTCACCATTGTTTTTCTGCAGGCACCAACCTACAGGAGGCTCCTACCTCAATTCTGCAAGCTACAACTTGCAAGGAAGCTCAAACTCCCTTCAATTTTCTGCAGGCACCAACCTGCAGGAGGCTTCAACCTCAGTCAGCTACAACTGATAGCTATCAAGCTGCAACTTGATAGGGAAGCTCCAACTTCCTCAATTTAACAAACTGAATGTGTACTGATTTACTTCAGATATCAGCTCTGTTCTGTTGCTTCTCTTTTCTGCTCTTCTTCTCTTAATCTTCTCTGCCTTATTCTTCTATATTCTGCATTCTTTATATTTTCTCTCTCTCTCTCTCTCTTTAAGCTTATCAAATTGATATTATATATAGAAATTTTCACATGACTGTTTGTATTTCACAAGGAATTTGAAGTGAACAGTCATGACTCTTTAACCTTGTCTTCTTATTCCTTTTCCAACTCATTTTTAGAATTACTACAATATGTACAAATTTCCATACTATAGTGGAATTTTTTCTTTTCCTTAGGATACTTGCCTTTGCATCACAAACAATAAAAAATTAATTACAACATTTACATTCACATTTTTAATTACATATTTCAATTTCACTCAGCTCCTTTTCTGGATTTTAGCTTTACTGGATTTGTCTTTTCTTGTTGTTGTTAAGAACCTGTTCTGCATACTCTTTGTTCACTGTCATCTGCATATTCCACTTGTTCACTGCACTTTTGAATCCCTTTTTTGTACCTCTCTTCAACTCTGCAATCTTTGTTTTCCTCTGTCAGGCCTCATACTTCCTCTTTCTGTGTGCATATAAAATGAATACAGCAAATTTGTACTCAATCCAAATGTCGATCTGGGCAATTTCAATACTTTTCTTATTCTACGCTGGCACATTTAAATAAACAAGTCTGAGTATTTTTAATATCTCAATTCAGGGAATTGAGATATTAATTCAACATTCCTCTATAGTTATAACCTGACAATCCATCTCCATGTAACTAACACTAAGCGTATATGTGTTAAGTTACTGTTTCGCTGCGTTATGAAATCCAATGTATTAACCCACTATTATACTCGCCAATGCATATAAATATTCATTTCCGATTGATGCCAATTATACTCAAAATCAGAGTAATCATAAGTCTGTGCCAACTGCTTGTATTCAAATATTATGGTCACCACCAATTGTAACATATCACAACCAAGGATTAACTTCAGAATTAGCGCAGAGTTGATTCCTATTCCTCGACCTTAGGATTACAACCATAATACGCGACGTACTACCATATTAATTGACCATCCAAACTTCCACGCGTATATAATTCCGACCGTATACAAAAGCCCTTCGGACCTTGGTTAATATCAATAATCACCATGTATTAGGGTTCGGGCCCCACCTATATAACCAATAGCCAATCAAATGTACGCACTGTACCTTTGCTAACCTCCGCGCATCTCGGTTATCGTCCGCACATCTGCATCAAGTGGTCACCGTCCGATGGCCCTTCCCCAAATCAACGGCTCTCCTCGATTTCGCTCGGCGTCCTGGTACGGGCTTTAACGAGCGAAGGCACACTTTAACAAGCGGTTTTGTAATGGGTCCATAGGCCACGTGTCGATTCCTGTATGGAATCGCTCGTCGACCCAGAAATACCGCCTCTGTACCAAAAGCGGTGCGAAATGGGGCAATCCACTCTTGCGATTCCGCTTTCGGTTTTGGTACGAGGTTGACCTGGGTTACATCGGGTTACAATCTCCCTTGCGTACGTTAACTCAGGGTTTAGTCCCGGGTTTCACCTCATTCCATGCAAGGTTCCGTCGTATAGTTCAATACACCGTTTTAACGTTAATTTCTTCGCATTAACACTAACTCCGGGCAACATCAAACATGCACTGGTTCCGTCTTATTTACACAAGGTTCCATCCGAATGTCCATTGTATTATCGCTCCGTTACATAGTTCATACACACACAAGATATGATTCTCAAACTTTATTTATATATATATAAATAACGCCCGGCTTGGAATTTTATAACTGCTCTGACTCTGCTACTTCTGTCGCTCTGCCTCTACCTCTGCTGCTGTGATAACGGCTCTGTCTTCGTATTTTCTTCCTCTGCCTCTGCCTTTCTCCTTTATATTCATTTCCTCTTTGCTGCCTCCATTTTCTGTCTTTGTCTCCTTGTAACCGTTCCTGTCTCTGCATCTGCTACCTCCTTTGCCATCAATGACAACATTTCACATCTCCCCCTTTGGCATTGATGGCAATACATTTTCTTTGTTTGCCTACTCTTTCTCACATTGCCTCTTCTGACTGCACCTCTTCCTCCTGTTACTTGCTCTTTACGATCTTTTGCTCTTCCTCCTTTGTTTGCTCTTCCTCCCCTTTGACATCAATGGCAAAGGGTTGTGATTTTTGATACTAAAAGTGAGAATAATGATACTTCATAGAATGAGATGTATGATTGGATTCAACAACTAAAATGCTGAGAGGCTTCAAAAGATAATCACGATTCAGATTCTTAATATAATGTTTCAGAACATGATCCTAGGACTGAATTAATAACCATGGCTGGCTGTTCTCCCCCTGAAATGATATTTTTGTTTCTGTTCTCCCCCTGAAATTGTGCTTTCTATTTATATCAGAGAGTAGCATCTATAGATACTGCCCCTAATCTGTCTCTGAAATATTAAAATGGCTCTTTAGCAAGTGGTTTGGTAAATATATCTAATGTCTGTTCTTTTGTTGGTACATACTCCAGTTTGACTATCTTTTGAGCTACTTGTTCTCGGAGAAAATGATACTTGATTGGAATATGTTTGGTTTTTGAGTGAAGCACGGGATTTTTAGATATACTTATAGCACTTGTATTATCACATTTGATTGAAATAGGTTCATCAATGCTTACCTTCATGTCTTGAAGAGTTTGCTTCATCCACATGACTTGTGTACAACATGCTGCTGCTGCTATATATTCTGCTTCAGTTGTAGACAGGGAGATAGATGTTTGTTTCTTGCTTAACCATGCCACCAGACTTTCTCCTAGATAGAATGCACCTCCACTTGTACTCTTTCTGTCATCCACACAGCTGGCCCAATCTGCATCTGTGTATGCTGTCAAGGTGAAGCTTTTTCCTTTAGGATACCAAAGTCCATATTGTGTTGTTCCTTGTAGATATCTGAATATTCTTTTGACTGCAAGAAGGTGATTTTGTTTAGGTGCTGCTTGATATCTAGCCACTAGTCCTACTGCTAGCATGATGTATGGTCTTGATGCAGTCAGATACAATAGACTTCCAATCATGTATCTGTAAAGTTTTTGATCTATATCAGCAGACCCATCATTAGCACACAGCGTGCAACCTGTGGTCATGGGAGTTGATACAGGTTTGCAGTCCTCCATTTTGAATTTTTTCAGCATTTATTTTAAGTATTTTTCCTGAGAGATGAAGGTGCCTGTGTTCTTTTGTTGAATTTGCAATCCCAAGTAGAAACTGAGCTCTCCAATCATAGACATTTCAAACTCTGTTTTCATCTCATCATCAAACCCTTTTGCTAGTTCATCTTTGTTGCTTCCAAACATAATGTCATCAACATATACAACAACAATTAGAAGTTCATTTTCATGCGCTTTTATGTATAGATTGCTGTCTACTCCACCTCTCTTAAAACCCTGTTTTTGCAAATATTTGTCCAGTCTTGAGTACCAAGCACGAGGAGCCTGTTTCAATCCATATAGGGCCTTCTTCAGTCTGCACACATAGTCTTCTTTGTCTGTCAATGAGAAGCCTTCTGGTTGTTCCATGTACACTTCTTCTTCTAGATCTCCATTAAGAAAAGCATACTTTACATCCATTTGATATACCTTGAAGTCTTGATAGCATGCAAATGCCGGGAACATTCTGATAGCTTCCATTCTAGCTACAGGGGCAAATGTTTCATCATAATCAAGTCCTTCTATTTGTGAGTATCCTTTGCAGACCAGCCTTGCTTTATTCCTGATTACTTGTCCTTGCTCATTCATTTTGTTTTTGAATACCCATTTTGAACCAATGATATTCTTCTCAATTGGTCTAGGAACTAGTTCCCAGGTATTGTTCTTCTCAATTTGGTCCAATTCTTCGTTCATTGATTTTACCAATACTTGTCCTTGCTAGCTTCTTCAAACTGCTTTGGCTCTATTTGTGATAACATTGCTATGTATACTTCTTCTGTCTGTTCAGTTAGCTGCCTTCTTGTTTGCACTCCTACACTCTTGTCTCCTATGATTTGATCTTCTGGATGGTTCTTTTGAGTGTATCTTGAGGGGGTTTTTGAGTTCAGTTCAACATTTTTTGATGTTTTTCTTATTTCTTCATCATCTTGGTCCTTTTCTTCATGATTTTCAGGATGGCTGCTGCAATCTATATCTCTTGTCTTGTTTGGAAGTTCTTCATCAAATCTTACATCAATACTTTCTACAATTTTTCGAAGAGTCTTGTTGTAGCATCTGTATCCTTTACTCTTGGATGCATATCCTAAGAGTATTCCTTCATTTGCTCTTGCATCAAACTTCCCCAGATTTTCATCATTATTCTTTATGTAGCACTTGTTGCCAAAGACTCTAAAGTGCTTGATTGATGCAGGTTTACCATGCCATAGCTCATAAGGTGTCTTGTCACTGTTAGGTCTTAAATGAGCTTTGTTTAGAATATGTACTGCTGTGTGTACAACTTCTTCCCAAAAGGTTTGAGTAATGTTACTCTCTTTCATCATAGCTCTGGCCATTTGTTGTACAGACCTGTTTTGTCTCTCTGCTACTCCATTCTGCTGAGGTGTCCTTGCAATGGTAAATTGTTGCTTTATTCCATGTTCATTACATAGGTCTGCAAAGTCATAATCTGTGAATTCTCCTCCTCTATCTGATCTGATACATTTTAACTTGCATCCAGTTTGATTTTCTGCTAATGCTTTGAATGTCTTAAACTTTTCCAGTGCTTCTGATTTGTTCTTGAGAAAAGCAACCCATGTCATTCTGGAAAAATCATCTATTATCAGCATGAAGTAGGATTCTCCACTTGGTGTCTTAGTTCTAGCAGGTCCACAGAGGTCCATGTGCACAAGCTAGAGTGGTCTTCTTGTTGATAGCTCATCTTTAGATCTAAAGGATGTGCGAGTCTATTTCCCCAATTGAAAAGATTTGCATATGGTATTTGAAGGTCTTTTTATTTCTGGCATATCTCTGACAGCTTTCTTCTTGCTCAGTCTAATGATATGGTCGAAACTGAGATGTCCCAATCTCCTATGCCATAACCATGACTCCTCAAGTTTGCTAAGATGGAAGGCTTCATCTTCCTCTTTCACTATGTACACATTACTCTCTGTTCGAATACCTTTGAGCAGAGTCTTTCCTGTTGTGCTTGACCTGACTACACAATCTTGTGCTCTAAAAAGAACTTCACACCTTTGTCACACATCTGACTCACACTCAGTAAATTTGCTTTCAGTCCATCTACAAATAGTACATCTTGGGCCTTTCCTCTGCCATTGTCTATGCTGACTGAGCCTTTTCCCTTGATCTTTCCTGATTTATCATTGCCAAAAGTAACATTGACAGATTTCTTTTCATCAAGAGTTATAAAATTGCTTCTGTCTCCAGTCATGTGTTTAGAGCAGCCACTGTCCAAATACCACTGGCTTTTTAGATCTTGAGCAGTTAGAGCCAGGTCACACGTATTCTCCTTTTTTTTCCACTGGAGGCATCCTTCTGTTTGATATCTTTTGTAAAGTGATGAATTGCATCCTTTTAGAGGACATTTGGAAGGCATATGTCCGACTTGATTGCACATGAAGCATTTGATCATAGTTTTTGCAGAATTGTGAGTATGAACAAAATTTATTTGATTCATAAACCTCCTTGAAGTGTTGAAAAAAAATCTTTGTCCATACTTTCTACATTCAATGATTTGATGGCCAAATTCTTTACAATAAAAACAATAACCATAGAAACTGTTTGCATACCTGATGTGAGGTTGTCTTCTCCAGTTGCTTGTTTGAGGCAGTCTCTTCACTATTTGCATCTTTTGTAGGTTTGAATTACTCCTCCTTGTATGACAATATGCAGCAATGTGTCCCAGCTTGTGGCAGACATAACATGTGGCATTCTTCATAGGAGGGAAGAATCTCCTTTGATGGATTGCAAGCTTGACAGACCCAGGAGTATATGAACCTTTTTCTGTTGTCTGAGTATTTCTTTCATTCTTTGTTATTCGAGGATTCTTCTGGGTTCTGTTTCCCTCCTTACCTGATTCTTCTTTTGTAGGCATTATTTGAGGTGCTTCATCATTCTTCTTTGCTTTTACAAAGATAATTTTTCTGTTTTCCTTTTCTTTGCTTTTACTTGATTCTCCTTCATAGCCTATTCCAGTTTTTATCAAAGGAGATATTTGAGCATCCAAAATTTCATCCAACTTACCAGAGCTTGTTGTTTGAGAGGAGTTCATATACACTTTCTGTTGAGCTCTTTCTAATTTCTTCCTCAGACATACAATTTCTTCTTCCAGCTTCTCTTGTGCTCGAGTTTTATCCTTGATTTGCTGAAGTAACATATCTTCTATCTTCTTAGCTTCTTCAAGCTTTACCTTCAGCTGCATGAGGACTTCTGAATTTTGTTCTTCTTTCACACATTTGAGGAGAATCTCTTTTTGTTTTCTACATTTTAGTTTGAGTATGTCAATCTCCTCCAGAGCACTTCTTAGCTCCCCCTCAAGGTCAACTTCCCCTTCTTCTTCTTCATCTTCTAGTAAGAGTCCTTCAAGATCTTCTATGGCCATCAGTAAAAATTCAGAGGTTCCCTCTTCTCCGGAGGATTCATTTGAGTCTTCAGATGTACTGCTGTCTTGTTGAGCATAGAAGGATTTTCTGCTGAATTTCTTTCCTTTCTGCCAGTTCTTTGATGTGTTTTTCTCTGATTCTTGAGCATGATTCCTTACTTTCTTGTGAGGACACTTAGCAGCATAATGTCCAACTCTTCCACAAATAAAGCATTTGAAGGGTATTTTACCTTTGTATCTCCCTGAGCCTCTATCTAGTTTCTTGACAAATTTAGCTTCTTCTTCATCAGAGCAAGAGCATATGTCTTCTTTTTCTTCTTTCTTATTTTCTGTTTTAAAAGCTGCTTCCCTCGTACTTGGCTTCTTCTGTGGGAGCCTCATCTCATATGCTGTTAGATTTCCAAGTAGCTGGTTCATGGTCAAAGTCTCCCAATCAGCTGTCTCTTCTATTGCAGACACCTTGGTATTAAATCTGGGTGGGAGTGATCTTAGAATATTTTGCACAACTATACTTTCTGGCATGGTTTCTCCAAGAGCTTTCATATTGTTAACAATTTCTGCAACTTTTAAGAAGAAGCTGCCAATATCTTCATCATCATTCATTTTTAAATTTTCAAACTGGGCACTATATATTTGAAGTTTGGCAGTCTTTACCTTTTTATTTCCCTCATGGATATTCTCTAGAGTGCCCCACATATCTTTGGCAGTCTTACTGTGCATTATTTTGATAAACTCAGCTTCACATAGTCCATTTAAGATTGCATTCATTGCTTTTGCATTAGCTACAAAGCTTTGTTTAGCTTCTTTCTCTGAATCAGTTGACTTTGTGACATATCCAAATTCCACAACATCCCAAACTTCTAATCCTAAAGACATTATATATGCTTTCATTCTGATTTTCCAAAAGGCATAATTTGCACCTGTAAAGAAAGGGGCTTTATTGGTTGAGCTTCCTTCTTGACTAGCCATCTTGAGAGCCTAGGATCTCCTTTCAGTTGTTAGACTGATATAAAAGGAACTTGCTCTGATACCAATTGTTGAACCTTTAGTTAAACTGAGAGGGGGGGGGGGGGTGAATTATTTTAACACATTCCTTAACTTTTAAAACTTTTCATTAAACTTATTTACACTTTCATTTCATATCTAATTTAATATGTGAGTAATCTTCGAATGTAAGCAACAAGTATAATATAAAAGTAGACTTAATATGAGAGCAGCAGGTATTAAGCAGATGATATAAATCAGATCAACACATAAATATCATGCACAGAGACATCAGATATAAGTGGAAACCCATAAAGGGAGAAAACCACATCTTATTATTTTTGTGATGCAAAGGCAAGCTCCAACTCCCTCTCACCATTGTTTTTCTGCAGGCACCAACTTACAGGAGGCTCCAACCTCAATTCTGCAAGCTACAACTTGCAAGGAAGCACCAAATCCCTTCAATTTTCTGCAGGCACCAACCTACAGGAGGCTTCAACCTCAGTCAGCTACAACTGACAGCTATCAAGCTGCAACTTGATAGGGAAGCTCCAACTTCCTCAATTTATCAAACTGAATGTTTGCTGATTTACTTCAGATATCAGCTCTGTTCTGTAGCTTCTCTTTTCTTCTCTTCTTCTCTTAATTTTCTCTGCCTTATTCTTCTATATTCTGCATTCTCTATATTTGCTCTCTCTCGCTCTTGAGCTTATTGAATTGATATTATATATATAAATTCTCACATGACTGTTTGTATTTCACAAGGAATTTGGAGTGAACAGTCATGACTCTTTGGCTTCTGTCTTCTTATTCCTTTTCCAACTCATTTTTAGAATTACTACAATATGTACAAATTTCCATACTATAGTGGGATTTTGTATTTTCCTTAGGATACTTGCCTTTGCATCACAAACAATAAAAACAATTACAACATTTTCATTCACATTTTTAATTACATTTTTCAATTTCACTCAGCTCCTTTTTTGGATTTTGGCTTTATTGGATTTGTCTTTTCCTGCTGCTGTTAAGAACTAGTTCTGCATACTCTTTGTTCACTGACATCTGCATATTCCATCTGTTCACTGCACTTTTTGAATCCCTTTGTTGTACATTTCTTCAACTCTGCAATCTTTTTTTTCCTCTGTCAGGCCTCATACTTCCTCTTTTTGTGTGCATAAAAAATGAATACAGCAAATTTGTACTCAATCCAAATGTCGATCTGGACAATTTCAATACTTTTCTTATTCTACGTTGGCACATTTAAATAAACAAGTCTGAGTATTTTTAATATCTCAATTCAGGGAATTGAGATATTAATTCAACATTCTTCTATAGTTATAACCTGACAATCCATCTCCGTGTAACTAACACTAAGCGTATACGTCTTAAGTTACTGTTTCGCTGCATTATGAAATCCAATGTATTAACCCACTATTATACTCGCCAATGCATATAAATATTCATTTCCGATTGATGCCAATTATACTCAAAATCAGAGTAATCATAAGTCTGTGCCAACTGTTTGTATTCAAATATTATGGTCACCACCAATTGTAACATATCACAACCAGGGATTAACTTCAGAATTAGCGCAGAGTTGATTCCTGTTCCCAGACCTTACGATTACAACCATAATACGCGACATACTTCCATATTAATTGACCATCCAAACTTCCAAGCATATATAATTCCGACCGTATACAAAAACCCTTCGGACCTTGGTTAATATCAATAATCACCATGTATTAGGGTTTGGGCCCCACCTATATAACCAATAGCCAATCAAATGCACGCACTGTACCTTTTCTAACCTCCGCGCATCTCGGTTATCATCCGCACATCTACATCAAGTGGTCACCGTTCGATGGCCCTTCCCCAAATCAACGACTCTCCTCGATTTCGCTCGGCGTCCTGGTACGGGCTTTAACGAGCGAAGGCGCACTTTAACAAGCGGTTTTGTAATGGGTCCATAGGCCACATGTCGATTCCAGTATGGAATCGCTCGTCAACCCAGAAATACCGCCTCCGTACCAAAAGTGGTGCGAAATGGGGCAATCCACTCTTGCGATTTCGCTTCCGGTTTTGGTACGAGGTTGACTCGAGTTACATCGGGTTACAATCTCCCTTGCATACGTTAACTCAGGGTTTAGTCCCGGGTTCCACCTCATTCCGCGCAAGGTTCCGTCGTATAGTTCAATACACCGTTTTAACGTTAATTTCTTTGCATTAACACTAACTCCGGGCAACATCAAACATGTGCTAGTTCCGTCTTATTTACACAAGGTTCCATCCGAATCTCCATTGTATTATCGCTCCGTTACATAGTTCATACACACACAGGATATGATTCTCAGACTTTATTTATATATATATAAATAACGTCCGGCTTGGAATTTTATAACTGCTCTGCCTCTGCTGCTTCTGTCACTCTACCTCTGCCTCTGCTGCTGTGATAACAGCTCTATCTCCGTATTTTCTTCCTCTGCCTCTGCCTCTGCTACTGTGATAACGGCTCTATCTCCGTATTTTCTTCCTCTGCCTCTGCCTTTCTCCTTTATATTCATTTCCTCTTTGCTGCCTCCATTGTATGTCTTTG
This sequence comes from Pinus albicaulis, assembly GCA_034641835.2. Taxonomy (NCBI): domain Eukaryota; kingdom Viridiplantae; phylum Streptophyta; class Pinopsida; order Pinales; family Pinaceae; genus Pinus; species Pinus albicaulis. Next base: position 1,447,498,792 of record CM076579.1, read on the forward strand.
TCTCCTTGTAACCGTTCCTGTCTCTGCATCTGCTACCTTCTTTTCCATCAATGACAACATTTCCAACACATAGTACTAAATTCTTGGTGCTATGGGTGCCAATTTTTTAATGATGGGTTATGAAATCACCTGGATAAAAAATATAGAGTTATGGGTGACTCTATAACTCCTGCATAAATCTTCCATCATTGTCCATTCTATGCATTGGTCTGACTTTCTAGATTTGATGCGTCGACCTATGTATCCAATTTTTGCTATTTCCATTAGCGACGAGTGAAAAAAGTTGAGTGTTGCAAACCATGAGCCATGGTGCATGTCTTTGTGTAGAGGAATGGACCATCATACATATGTGTTAATGGATTGCATGGTATGTATATACTGCGTTGAATTTTCTGGAGGATTTAACATTGGTCGAACCTACCATGAGTGGTTTAGGAAGAGGAGGATTTAAAAGATAACTACCATGAGTGGTCTAGGAAGATAAAACACACCCTCATTTTCAATGAGAAGGAGGCAATGCACCTGAAAAACTCACTTCAGAAAAGGAGCTTTCCATCTAGGAAAACAAGAAAAACAAGGCCTATGCCTTGACTGCAGCGTCCATAAATGAAGAGGTGAGTCGAAATATTTTTTTATTTTTAAATTCTTTTGAAGCCTTAAAGAAGTTGAAGAAATTGTATGACTCACACTTTGAACTTGAAGTTGTTCAATTGATGATCAAGTTTTTAAATCATAAGTTGAACAATGATGACCCTCTTGCCTTAATATCATAAATAAGATCCATTATGCATGGCATAAAGGGCCACTGGTGTTGTAATAGTTGTTCCTCTCACAGTCTATGTCAAGGAAATATATCCCACCTATTCACATTATTTTTAGTGATTGAAAGCAAGTGGAAAACTTTCTTCATGGAAAGATACTTAGTTTCTTAATTTAGGAGCAACTTTCCACATGAATTTTAGAAGATATTTCTTTGAATAATTCATTGACAATGTTGATGGAGAAATATACTTTGCATACAAGTCAACACTCAATCCATTAGGGCTTGGCACCATCGGGCTCAAACTATCTATTCTTCCAGAATTTCTTCTACATGATGTTCTATACCTATCAAATTTGAGGAGAAAATTGCTATCTTTGGTCCACATCTGCCAACGAGGAAACTCCATTCATATATTTGATGGCAAGGTTGAGGTCACAAAAGCATCAAATCACTCACTTGTCATGACTGGGATAGAAGAAGAAACACTTCTAAAGCTGCAAGGAACCTCTGATCATGCACAAAAAATTTCATATAATTATCACAATGATGAAGGTACACTTCTATAAAGCCTTTTATGGCATGATATATTTGTACATTCGAACTATGACAACCTTCGTTTGTTTAAGAAAATTGATGTTACTGGTTTGCCTACAATTCCTAGGAAACTTAAGCAATGTGATGCTTGTATCATAGGAAAGCATAGAAAACAATATTTTCATGATTCTCATTCGAGAGCACATAGAAAAATTGAACTCATTAATTTTGATTTATGTAGCCCAATGCATGTTCCTTCTACAAATGGTAATAAATATATGATGACATTTTTTGATGACTACACCAAAATGTGTTGGGTTTATTTATTGAATAAAAAATCTCAACCTTTTGAAACATTCAAGAAATTTCATGCATGGATTGAAAATGATGCACAATCTAATATTGGATCTATTCGTATGTCTGATAATGGAAAATAATATACATCAAATTAATTTGAAAACTATTTTCACCAACATGGGATCAAACATCAAACAACCGTGCCTTATAATCCCCAACAGAACGGAGTAGCTGAAAGAATGAACATGACAATATTAAATATGGTACATTCGATGATGTTTTTAAATAATGTTAAGCTGATTTTTTAGGATGATGTGGTTATATGTGCTGTGTATATAAAGAATAGGTGTCCATCTCATGCTATCATAGACAATACTCCCTATGAAATGTGGTATGGCCACATTCCTTTAGTAAGTCATCTCGGGGTTTTTGGTTCCACCTGTTATGCCTTGATACCCAAGGAACAAAGAAACAAAATCGGTGCAAGGAGTTGAAAATGTATCTTCTAGGGGTACTCAAATACCTCCAAAGCATACAATCTCTATGATGAAGTGAATAAGAAGTTTATAAAATACAGAGATGTGATATTTCTTGAATTTTCCAAGACTGACGATGTTGTTGAGCGACAACTTGATCGCTTGGATAGATGCATACATGCAAAGTGTTTTCAAGGTTTTGATAATGAGATTCCACATCTTGAAGGGGGGATCCCTATACTGGATCAATATGTGGCATCTTTTTCTAAAGCACTCTCTCCCCTGCATGAAGCTCCAACCACTGATGACACAACTTTGAATTATGTGATTGAAATAATTGGGACACTAAACCTTGATTCAATCCCGTCTCAGTTAACTGAGCATCCTGGGCCATCTCAGAAAGGTCCTCCAAAATGGCTCAAAAATACATTTGAAAGCGTTCGTCCCAATGAGGTTGGAAAGATAGGAACAAGAAGCTCAACTAGACATAATGGAGGTGTTGTAGATGATCCTAATTCACTTGTTGATACGGATGTTTCTTATGATTGTGAATTTAATTTTTCTACAGATTTCAAACCAAATTCCTTCAAATAATTCGTTTCTCATGACCAATGGAAAGAAGCGACGCATAAAGAATATGATGCTTTGATAAATAATGGAACCTAGAAGCTGGTTGATACTCCATTAGAAACCGAACCAATAGGCTGCAAGTGGGTCTTCAAGAACAAGTATAAAACAGTTGGCTCACTTGACAAGCACAAAGCCAGGCTTGTGGAAATTTTTTTTGCACAGAAAGAAGGGTTCAATTATGAGAATAATTTTTTCCCCACATCGAAATGGGCTACCATTCAGACACTCTTTTCCTTGGAAAATCAGAATGGTTGGAAATTTCATCAAATGGATGTAAAAATTGATTTCTTGAATGGATATTTTAAAGAGAATGTTTTTATGTCCCAACTAGAAGGATTTGTTGTGAAGGGCAAAGAACACAAACTATGCATGCTTGTAAAATCATTCTATGATCTCAAGCAAGCACTGCGAGCCTGGTAACATAAATTAACTGAACATATTTTGAAATTCAATTTCAAACATTATGACCTTGATGATGCAACTTTTTGTGTCAATAAAGTTGCAAAAATAGTTGTATATCTTGTGGTGTATGTAGATGATCTTCTGATGACAGGGAATAATGAGAGCTAAATTGCATCCATAAAGAAAGAACCGTGGAAAGGTTTTGAAATGAAATATTTGGGCTATGTTCACTACTATATTGGTATTGAAGTAACCCAAGATCCTAAGTTTATATTCCTCTCTTAGAAGAAGTACATTGAAGATTTTTTGAACATGTTTGGCATGGATGAGTGGAGTCCTTTGACTACTCTAATGTAACATATCTTAAAGCTCACATCCACTTAAGGAAAATATTTTGAGGATGTGACAAAGTACATACATGTTGCAGGAAGTCTCAAGTACCTAACTACTACCGGACTAAACATTTGATTTTTTGTTGGAATCCTCTCCAGGTTTATGAAAAATCCTTATGAGGGTCATTTGTTTGCTGCAAAAAGAGTTCTAAAGTAATTGAAGGGAACTCAAGACTTTGGACTGAAGTATAAACAGGTGGGTGAATTCAACTTGATTGGATACTCTGATTCAAATTTTGATGGAGATAAATAAACCATAGTATCTACTTCATGTTATGCTACGAGTCTTGGATTAGGAGCTATCTCATGGAGTTCATGAAAACAATGAGTTCCAACAGATTCCACAACTGAGGCAGAATATGTGGTAGCAGCTAAAGCAACAAAGGAAATTTTGTGGCTTAGGATGTAGAAATTTATTAATACTGATGTATTATCGGACTGTCCTGATCTCACAATATTTATCTTCTTGCAAAATATAGAATCCTTCCACTGTTAAACTTGTGGAAATTTAAAACTCAATTGCAAACACATGTGAATAAATTCAATCGCACATAACACAATTGTTTAACAGGAAAGCTTAAAGCTAAAAAACCCAACTATCATATATTATGTATATCGATGGAATCATGTAATAATCTCATACAAAGCTTAGTACATCAAGCTCTTAGTACAATCAAGAATCATTACACACGGTCATGTAGAAATTTGCATCTCTATGCACCAATTTATCGCCACCTCATAGCCTGCCTCTAGTGCGCAATCCCTACTGAAGAGGACCCCTGAATGAATTCAAATTGGCCTTTCCTTTACTATGCAATCCTCATTGGCAACTCCAATGTGTGTTAGATGCATTGAATGAATCACTATAGTCACAACAGATAGTCCATCTCACCCTTTCACCTATCTCTCCACGGGGTCTCCACTGGAACTGACATGCACTGTAGTTAAATGCTGTTTCTGTTCAGTTTTTAGTGAGTTAGTAGTTGTGAATTAATTAACTAATTAATTCACTTAACTCTCACTAGTGTATCTTTCAGTTAGACTAGATACAACTAGCTCAACTGAGTTTAACTCCATTAATTGAGTTAAACTAAATAACAACTCCTGTAACTACTCTTCCAACTCTATCATAACTTTCCCACTTCAGTTCTAACTAAGTCCTCCATGCATGAACCAACAGTAAACCCTAGGAATTGCATAATTCCTTCAACCCATTGATTTACCAAATATGTATACTAAAATAAAGTTCTCCAAGAGAATAAATTGATGTTTATTGTCGGATTATTATTAAGAGCTAATAATAATCGACATGCATCTATTTTTAGATTAATGATCTATAAATAGACTTCACCCAATATTATAAAAATAGAATTTCATCTATTTTTCCAACTTGATCAACCATCTACAAATAGCATCCTGCAACTTATAGAATATGCTCACCATGTCAAAAAATAGACATACACCTAAAAATAGCCTGCAGGCCCCACTTAGTGAAGGTGCTTAATTTTCACTAAGCTCATCATCTTGTTGAATCTCAACACTCCCTCTCAACAAGATAGGGATTATCCTTCACCCCGATCTTGTCTCTATGGTATTCAAATTTTCTCCTGCCAAGCACCTTCGTCAGAATATCTGCATCCTGATCTTTCGTAGGAATGTACTGAAGCAACATGATCTTCTGCTGCACACAATCTCTGATATTATGATACCGGATATCAATACATTTAGAACTATCATGAAACACATGATTAATTGAGAGTTTAATGCAACTTTGATTATCACAATGTATCACTGTAGGATCTAAATGTGAACCGAACAAACCGACCAAGATCTTCCTCATCCAGATAGCCTCACATTCAACATGACTTGCTGCCATGTATTCTGCTTCCACTGAACTGAGTGCCACGGATCTTTGTTTCCTGCTGTACCAAGAAACTGCTATAGATTTGATACTGAAAACCACTCCTGATGTGCTCTTTCTGTCTGTTGGGATGCCTACCCAATCTACACCGTGAAGCCATGCAAATTCACCTCATCCGTCTGTCTGTACCATAATCCATACTCAGATATGCCCCTGAGATACCTCAGGACATGCTTGCCTGCCTTCCAAAAGAGTTTGGTAGGCTTAACCATCGCTTGTGAAAGCTGTTTCACCGCATAGAATATGTCCGGTCTTGTATTAACTAAATACATGAGCGAACCCACCAACTGTCGATAAATAGTGGCATCCACTATCTCTGCCGATGTAGCATCCTCTTTCCTCCAATTTCTTGGAAGAGGAGTATCCATGGGCTTGCAACCCTGCATGTGAAACTTCTCGAGTATCTCACGAGCATACTTGCCTTGAGACATAAGCAATTCACCTTCTCGCTGCCATATTTCCAATCCAAGGAAATAATGAAGGAGGCCCAAATCCTTCATCTCAAACTCCATTGCAAGATCTGCCTTGCATGAGTGTATCAACTACTCATCACCCATTATTATTAAATCATCAACATAAATAACAATGATTAAAATCTTACCCTCCACCACAATTTGATACAGGTTTGAATCCGCCTCACTCTTGGTGAAGCCAAGGCTAGTGAAATAGCTGTCGATCCGTGTGTACCAAGCACGTGGTGCTTTCTTCAACCCATACATCGCTCTTTTGGGTCTGCACACATGTGACTCGCTGTTGAAGATCTCAAATACTTCAGGCTTCTCAATGTACACCTGTTCCTCAATGATCCCATTAAGGAAAACAATCTTCACATCCATCTGATGAATGTGCCAACCCATCTGCGCTGAGAGAGCAAGGATGGTCCTTATGGAATAATTCTGTGTGACAGGTGCAAAGGTTTCTTCATAATCAATCCCCTCAATATGTGAGAAGCCCCAAGAAAAAAATCTTGCCTTATACTTCTAGATGCTCCCATTAACAACTTGCTTTACCTTGTAGATCCATCTTGATCCTACAACTGATTTACCCACCGGCCTTGGAACATTCTCCCAAGCACTGTTTCTAACAATGGAGTCATACTCCTCCACCATGGCATCTACCCATGTGGGCTTTTACACTGCTTCTTCAAAAGAATATGGCTCTGTCACGATACACTTTCTCATAAGAGCCATGTATCCAGTAAATCGATCAGGTGACTCTCTCTATTTGCGCTGTGATGTAGGGACTCCTACATTCTGTGCCACATCAAGCTTCAGTCTCTCAGCTTCTGTGGTACGCTTTCTGCCAGATCTGATGTTTGGTTTTGCATGAGTGGACTACTCCAATCCATGAATCTCCTCCTGTGGCTGATCCACATCTAGAGGCTCATCTTTGGGAACAAGAAGTTCCTCCTCCACATGCAAGTGTAGCTCCCTCTCAAGCAACAACTTCATGGCTTTCACCTCATTCAATTTTATATCCCATCGCACCACAGTCATTTGAATCTTTGGAAAATGCACACGATAATTATGGGGTGTTTCTGTGTACCCCACAAATATCCCAACTTCTGCAGTCGGTTCCAGCTTCTTCCTGGCATCCTTTGTCACATGAATGTAAACAGACAAGCCAAAAATCTTCAAATGAGAAATATCAGGCTTCTTACTAGTAAAAGCTTCTTTAGGTGTACTCATGCCAAGTACTCTATGAGGACAACAATTTTCCACATAAACTGCAGTGTTGCATGCTTCCGCCCACAAGTGCATCGATAGGCCTTGATCATGCAACATAGCTCGTGCAACACCCACGATCATTCTGTTATTCCTCTCCGCGACCCCATTCTGCTATGGGTTATGAGGTGCTATGAGTTCTCTTCAAATTCCTTCTTTGATACAGAAGTCTTTGAATTCGTTCGAGATATATTCACCACCATTATCGCTCTGTAGAGCCTTCACTTGCTTCCCCGACTCCTTCTCCACCAATGCTTTAAAATCACATAACTTTGAGAATGTTTCACTCTTCTTCTGCATGAAGAAGATCCAGTATATACGAGAATATTCATCAACAAATATAACATAATACCTGTGTTTTTCTATTGAAGCAACCGAGAAAGGTCTACATACGTCTGTGTGAATTCTCTCCAGGATCACCGAAGCACAGTTCTCCTTCTCATGAAAGGTGGTCTTCACAAAATTACCCATAGTACATCCCTTGCACTAATTTGACTCCACAAGTGTACCCTTGGGAAGTCCAGTAGAAATCTACTGCAAAATATTCAAGGCGCCATGGTGAAGATGGCCCAATCTCCTTTGCCATAATTCGCCCTCATCCCGGCTCACCACTTCTTCTGATTTTCCCATCATTGCAGTGCATCCATCTACCTCCATCTTGTAGATATTCTTAACTCGAATCCCTATCCTCTTTGTTTGACCCATTTTTTTATGTCGCAGGAAAGCTTTTCCATCGCTGAAAACAACGTCATAACCTCTGTCTTGCAACATTGCAACCGAGACCAAGTTCTTCTTCAGACCTGGAACATGCATAACGTCTTTCAACAGAAATGGATTACCTGAATCCCTCTCAAAGGTAATGGTCCCATTTCTGGTCGCATTGTATCGACCATTGTTGCCCATCTCTATATGCATTTGGAGATCCTTCTCCTCCAAGTCACTAAACAACTCCTTATCTCCCATCATATGGAAAGACACACCAATATCAAGATACCACATCGATCCCATTGAGCTTGAAACCAAGCATGCGATAAAAGAGAAATCAAGTTAAAATTTTGAGGCTAAGGCCTCTCCAGCTGCAGCTCCAGCAACCTTCTTGTTCTTCTTTTTATGTGGGCAGTTAATTGCGAGATGCCCATGTTCGTGATAGTGAAAACACTTCACTTTGGACAAATCCAACTTCTTTCCTTTAGCCTTGGATTTTGAGTGGAATTTATTCCCCTTACCTTTCCTTGCTTTGGCATCCAAAGCGCAATTCTATTCATCATCATTCTTCGATGAAGAGCCATCCCTGGTACTTCACCTTATCAACTCCTGCACAAGATCCGACCAAAGTCGCTCCGACCCCGACATTTTCTCCCGTCCATTGACAGAGTCTTTGAAGCTATGCCAACTCATCGGAAGCCCAAGGAGAGCCAAGCTCACCAAGTCATCATCAACAACAGTAATCCCCACACTTCCCAGTTCATCCCTACAGTGGACAAAATTCGTGAGATATTTTGGAATACTGTTGCCCTTCTCCATTTTTATTTTTCTGAGCTTATCTTTCAGCCCCAACTTCCTCTAGTCACTGCTGCTTTGGAAAAGATCTTTCAAAGCCTTCAACATTGCAAATGGAGTGGATTTCCCATGAAGTCTTGACACAATATGGTCCTTTACACCTTCCAACAAAATTCTTCTTGTCTTTGCTACCTTTTTTTTCCATGCGTCAAGTAATGCAGCATCGCTAGAACCAGACTTAGGAACATCGCTATTGATGAACTCATTTAGTCCATTATCTTCAAGCACCGCATCCATCCTATCCTTATAGGCTATGATATTCGAGCTGCCCTCAAGGGCATACTCCAATCGCAACCCACTGAAAGACATTTCAATTAATACTCAATTGTCGCACAAAGAAATTTTTGCAGCAAATTCAAATTGTCCACCGGAAAAAATTCAAAAATTATCCACAATTGCAATCTCCAGTAATCAATACTGCTTCGATACCATGTAGAAATTTATTAATACTGATTTATTACTAGACTCTCCTGATCTCAGTATATTTATCTTCTTACAAAATACAGAATCCTCTACTGTTAAACTTGCGTAAATTTAAACTCAATTGCAAACACATGTGAATAAATTCAATCACACATAACACAGTTGTTTAACGGGAAAGCTTAAAGCTAAAAACCCAAACTATCATATATTATGTATATCAATGGAATCATGTAATAATATCATACAAATCTTAGTACATCAAGCTCTAAGTACAATCAAGAATCATTACACACTGTCATGCAGAAATTTCGTCTCTATGCACCGATTTCTTGCCACCTGACAACCTGCCTCCACTATGCAATCCCTGCTGAAGAAGACCCCTGAATGAATTCGAATTGGCCTTGCCTTGACTGCGCAATCCTCATTGGAAACTCCAATGTGTGTCAGATGCATTGAATGCATCACTATAGTCACAACGGATAGTCCATCTCACCCTTTCACCTATCTCTCCACTGGGTCTCCACTGGAACTGACATGCAATGTAGTTAACTGTTGTTTCTGTTTAGTTGTTTGTGAGTTAGTAGTTTTGAATCAATTAACTAATTAATTCACTTAACTCTCACTAGTTTATCTTTCAGTTAGACTAGATACAACTAGCTCAACTGAGTTTAACTCCATTAACTGAGTTAAAATAAATAACAACTCCTGTAACTACTCTTCCAACTCTGTCATAACTTTGCCACTTCAGTTCTAACTGAGTCCTCCATGCATGAACCACCAGTAAACCCTAGGAATTGCATAATTACTTTAGACCATTGATTTTCCAAATATGTATACTGAAATAAAGTGCTCCAAGAGAATAAGTTGATGTTTATTGTCGGATTATTATTAAGAGCTAATAATAATCGACATGCATATATTTTTAGATTGACGATCTATAAATAGACTTCGCCCAATATTCTAAAAATATAATTTCATCTATTTTTCCAACTTGATCAACCATCTACAAATAGCATCCTGCAACTTATAGAATATGCTCACCATGTCTAAAAATAAACATACACCTAAAAATAGCCTGTGGACCCCACTTAGTGAAGGTGCTTAATTTTCACTAAGCTCATCATCTTGTTGAATCTCAACATAGGAAAACCCTAGAATATTTGCAGGAGAAACAAGTACATTCAAATCCTCTTTTGATTGAAAACATTTCTGCAATAAAGTTGTCCAAGAACCCAAATTTCCATGATCGAACGAAGCAGATCAATACAAAATACCATCTGATTCAACATCATGTTGAGTCCAAAATAATACATCTATGTCATTGTTCCATATATGTGCATATTGCATACATCTTCACCAAAGCGCTGGGAAGGGAAAAGTTTGAAATATTCAGAATGATTCTTGGACTCACCACCATCCCTTCAAATTAAGGGGGGGGGGGGGATGTTAATGCCTAATATTTTGGATTAGGAAATCCTATGTAAATATTATAAATAGATAAATAAAGGAAGATAGAAGATGAAGACATTGGGAGATGAAACCGAATAGTCTACCTCTCCTTGTATATATATGATTTCTATCTTAATGCAAATACAACAATTTCATTCAGAGTTACTCCTGTCCTGACAGAGAATAAGCAGGGTTCAAGTATGCTGAGTGGAGCATTGAAAAACAAATTATAGAGAAGATTATAGAAGGGATTGGTGTCTCTAGTAGGCTGGTTCGTACAAACATTTGCAGTAGATGGAATTGGTTTGTAGTAGGTTGGTTCCTACAAATGTGTGAAGTTGAGGGGATTGGTGTCTTTGGTAGGTTATTGTCTACAAATTATTGTAATAATAGGTTGATGCCTTGTTGAGGCCTTAACAGCTCCCCTTAATTTTTCTCGAAAATAAAGGGGACTCCATATAAAATTTTGAAATATTTACTTGAATTTCTTTTGGTTTTATATTTTTAGTGATTTTTCAGGTTTCATAGTTTTCCCTTTCTGATAATCCTATCATCTTTGTCTTGTCAAGAACTTTTTGATGATATAAAATTATCCAAATTTTGACTCTTGAATGAAAATTTATAACTGTTTGAAGTTTTGCATTTTTCACTAGATTAAGGAGGTGGCACATTGATGTGGAAACACTAACATGGCAATGTTGACTTGGAAAGAATGTATAGGTGTTGCCTCCACATCATTTCCATGTGCCACTGCATCTTGTCCATATTAGCCTCTAAGCACACCTTTCCGTGCACCACATGGAACGCCCATGTGGATGACACATCAACTAAATATGCCCCATCACTATCACATGGAAACGTCTATGATGACTCCACATTAGCAAGTGGGACCCACCACCAAGTTCGCACTAGTCTTATGAATCTCGATACGGTCTAGGAGGGCATGGTGAGGAAAATTTGAAAATTTAAGGAGGGCACAATTGATGTTAACATAAGTTTTCATGACACGGGGGATGACAATTTTTAACAATATCGAGATTGGAATTTTTTTTCGTCTTGAGATTCATCATTTGACAGGCCCAAAATATGGAAATTTTTCTTGTTTCGGGACAAGACTTTCCCAATAGTGCCACACCAAACTTATTTAATAAATCACTTTGGTTTAGCCACGTTTCAAGGGTATTTAAGGCTAGGTTGACCTTGGTAAACCAGATGGAAATGCGGAGGGGCTCCAAGTTTGATTTATATGGAACATGCATTTTTAATGGAATTTGGCAAAGAGGAGGTTGTTTTTTTATTATTAATTATTATATTTATTGGGATTCTTCTAAGTAAACCTTAGGATTATCCGCATAAGTCTCATATCTCGACTCATATTTAATACCCTGCGTTGGGTTTGACTTATTATATATTTTATTCATTATAGTTCATCACTTAAACTGGGGTAAAATATTATGTACAAGCCTCTGTATTATGGCTTCCTGATTTAGGGGATAAAACATATGCTAAAAAATGAAAGTGCTCAAAATCACTTGAAACCAACGCCAAATCGTATATCTCGTCATTCTAATTCCAACAATGCTTGAATCACCTCAATCTGACACTGTATGTGAAAGTTACTGCATTTTGAATTTTTTGGAAAACAATTAAAATGTCAACTTGTAGGGTTTCCTAGGTTGCTAAATGAGCATGTCGTACAAGTGACATGACACTAACTTCAACAAGTGACTAGAGTATATGGTGGACCAATCATTTGATGACATGTGGTAGGCTCGTACGGTTCAAGGAGTCAAATTTTGATTGTTTATTGAGTTTTGGTGTGGGCTAATTAGGAAGCACCACCTGGACCAATGGGAGGGCACCATGTGGCCCTTGGGCCTCTGCTGGATTCGACCCAATGACTTGATGGATATAACTACCACACATTACCATTACAGCATGTGGATTAGTTCTTAATCATATTGGTTAGCGATTCCATTTTATGTTGAATGGTTGGCACATTTGGAGGAGGGGGCAGGGTACATAGCCCCAACCTAGGCATATTGTAGCCCACATGACCATGACAGAGGTGTAGGTGATAGGGGTGGGCAGTGAGTCCAACCCCCAGTTTCATTCATTACCACATGACCAATAACAAAGCAGAGGGGGCGGGCGGTTAGCCTGGTCCCTAGTCCCATGTAGCCAACGTGACCACACTCGAAGCCAACATAGAAGGGGTCGACGCATTGCACTAGGCCACGAACACATGGCCACAATACGACCATGAAATAGGGTTGGAAAATTGGTGCTTAAGGCCTTATTGGTGCATTTATTTGTCCAGAAAATTGCACCTTTGGTGGCGGAAGCAACGTTGATCTCATACATAGTTGTCGCCTGGTAGACCAGTCAAAGGTGAATTTTGTTGCATGGTTAGCTAGTTTTTCTATTTTGTAAGACATATAGTATAGACATGTTCCAGGAGGCACATAACTTGGTCATTTTTCAGTCTTTTGTAGCCCAAGAAGAGCCTACAGAAGGATTTTTGGTTATTCTAAACTCAATGGCAGTATTATTTTTGTGATTTGAGCACTGTATGTTGGACAATTTGTAGAGCCAAGTACTTTTGTGTTGTATACAAAGACCATATTTGGATTTTTGAGGCCATATGGAGACCTTTTTGAGCATGGAAAAATCCTAGATAGGAGATTTCAAGCCTTCCAGATGCAACCACAACATGCGTTTCTTCATTTAGGAAATAGATTTCAGTCTATCCTAAATATGAATGTGGGAAAATACCATTTGAACACTTCATTTTGAAGGAGTTGGATTTGTGCTTCTTGATCTCAGAATGTGTACGAGGACCTGTTGCCGCATTCAGTGAGGAGAGTCATTTTTTTTGGCGCCATCATTTCTTTGCTAAAGGGAGTCAACTTGTGAGCGAGAGTTATCTGAAGGAGAACATTCCTTTGAAGGAGAAACACCACCACTCTAGAAGGATGTTTACTCTATGAGTGAAATATTTGTAACACACTCTTTTTGTTGTTGAGATCAATAAAGCAACCTCAACATTGGAGCAGGGCCCGAAGATGTAGTTCACACTCAATGAAATCCATTATCACTTGGTTGTTCACTTCTTAATTTTCATCATGTTGGGTTTCATATGATTTTGTTTCATCTTTAAGTTCATTGAAAACTTAACTATTCACTTAATTTGAATAAGTTAAAATCTAAGTGACCGTTTGAAGACCCAAATTTATCAATACTTAAAAAGTGTTAGAGGACGATCAATTTTCATATCACTGGTATCAGAGTTGGTTCTGACTAGATTGCAAGCATGGGTGAAAGTTTTCAACATGCAAGGATCCTAGAATTGGAAGAAATTAATTATTCTCTTCAAGTGGAGAACATGGAATTAAGAATATTTATCGTAGCAGTAGAGGATGACATGAAGAAGTTGCGCCTGATGTTGCAGGATGTCATTGTAGAAATTATATGCACTAAGCATGCATATGTCCAAGATCCACCTGATCTCACACTATTTAAATTTATGCAAGATACTGAATCTATTCCACTTGCTAATCTTTTGCGGAAAATTTAATTGCACACACATGTGAAGCATAAACAAAAATTATTCAATCGCACATAACATAGTTTTTAACCGGGAAAGCCTGAAGCTGAAAAACCCAACTATATATTATGTAACATGGAGATCATATGACAATCTCATACAAATATACAAAGCTTATCACAAGCTCTCAGTACAGTACAATCGTCATACACTATATAGGCCCAATCTTGCAAATCCATGCACCGATCTATGCCACCTGCTAGCCTGCCTCCACTGCGCAATCTCTGCTGAAGAATAGCTCTGAATGAATATGAATTACTCTTGGATTTACTACGCAATCCTCATTGGCATCTCCACTGTGTGTTGGATGCAATCAATGCATCACTAATAGTCACAACAGATGGTTTATCTTGCCCTTTCACCTATCTCTCCATTGGTCTCCACTGAAACTACCATGCACTGTAGTTAACTGCTGTATTGTTCAATTGATTAATGAGTTATTATTTATGAATTAATTAACTAATTAATTCACTCCACTCTCACTAGTGTATCAATCAGTTAGACTAGATACAACTAGCTCAACTGAGTCTAACTGAGTTAAACTAAATACAACTCCATAACTACTTCTTCCAACTGTGTCATAACTCTGCCACTTGAGTTCTAACTGAGTCCTCCATGCAATAGCTCTAGTAAACCCTTAGGAATAGCGTAATTCCTTCTGTCAGCTGTTGTGCCACATCTGTGCACTTAACTGAAGTGCTCCAAGAGAATAAGATAATGTTTAGAGTCCAAATATTATTAAGAGCTAATAATATTCGACATATCTATTTTTAGACTGGCAATCTAAAAACAGATTCCACCCAATATGTCTAAAAATACAAGTCCATCTATTTTTCCAACTTGACCAACCATCCACAAATAGCATCCTGCAACTCATAGAATATGATCGACATGTATAAAAATAGACTTGCGCCAAAAATAGCCCGCGGGCCCACTTAGTGAAGGCGAATCTTTTCACTAAGCTCATCATCTTGTTGAATCTCAACAGTCATTGAAGAGAAAACTGGGGATTTTTCAGCTACTAAATCTTCCCCCATGACTCAAAAATTTTGTGGTCATGGGATGAATAATGTTTGTACCCTTTGTTAGTTGAAGAAACCACTTATATGTTAAATCACAAGAGGTGTTTTCTTAATTCTTCATCTAGCACTTCGCCTACACAATATAAGGAGGAGATAACTAAGCTTCCAGAAGAGGACCAATATTCGCAAGAAGAAAATGAGGTAAAATATAATTAATGTTCAAATCATTCTCTTAATAATGATAATGCTTCTTTTGCATCATTTGAGAAACATATGAAGGGTATTGGTATGAAATTTTTGACCAAAATGGGATACAATGGTAAGGGTATTGGAATTAAAATTCATGAAATCATTAATCTTATTGAGGTGAGATCACAACCTCGACATGAAGGATTGGGATATGTTCAAGAAGAAGTTGGAGAATGCTCCAAAATTGCAAAGTCAAGGAATTCTTCAAGTGTGAAATTCGTGAAGAAATAAATCCTGCAAGTTGAAGGAGTTCCATAGCATGATGATGATGTTGATGGAAAAACATCTCTAAAGAGAGATGAGTGCTTCAAAGGAAGAACTAAGTCAAGTTATCCTCATCAATCAAGTTCTCCTTGCTCGAATCATAACCCAAAGGACAATCATAAAAGGTATAAACGTCCTGATTATTCAAAGGTTTTCTATGACTATAAACAACATGATGATTTGAATAAAATGTTGTGGAATGTGTTTCCTTACACTTTTTGTCATGCACCTAACCATTGTGTAGCCAAGTGCCAAAAAAGGAAGGCATTACTCAAGAAAATGAATATGTCGATTGTAAGTGAGACTCGGAAGGAAAATTCTCTTCCAAGTTCAAAGATATTTTTGCCAAGAAATGCTCACAAAATTTTTTGTACTCATTGAAATATAAGTGGGCATTGGATCGAGAAATGTTGGAAGCTGTATCCACATTTGCATCCAAAGAAGGACAAACCTGTAATGAAATCACCTGATAAAGAGAATGCAGAACAACATGAAAGGAATACCATAACTATCCCTAAAGCAGCTCTAGAAGAAAGCGAAATGTAGAAGGAAAAATTCCTTGCCTGAGGGTATTAAATGGTTGGACTATTTTTCTAGTTAAATTCAACATTTCCTTTGTATTTCACATGTTGCATATCCCAATAGCTGGGTCTTTTGTAAAAGTGATGTTATGAATAAATCATTCATATGAAATAATGTTTTTCTTTGGCATTTTATGTTATTATGGCTTGATGATGAGTCAATTTATATTGGAATTTGAGCATCGAATTTATTACATATTGTAAAATGATGCATCTCCTTCGTGGATATTGTGGTAAGCATCCTAAAAATTTGGATGAGCATTTGTATTACATCCAACATACTACAATAATGCCAAGCACTCATGTACACAAGTATTTCCATTTGAAGCTTGGTTGGGTTATTTTCCAAAGTCTCCTTTGTATTTTATCTTTGGTAAATATTTTCTAGTAGATGGACATGGTGACGTGGAAAAAGCCAATCATTCTATTGGAAAAATGCAGCTAGTGCATCAAAGAGTACAAGATCAGCTTAATAAAATAAAATCAAAGTACAAATCAAGGCATGAAAAAGCATCAAGTTAATCATGATTTCCAAGTGGAAGATCAAGTTTGGTTGTATATAAACACATAAATACTTGAAGGTGAAGGTAAAAATTTCAAGCCAATCAGATACAGTGCTTTCAAAATTTTGGAGAAGATTGGTAATAATGTTTTTAGATTAGATTTTACACCTTATATGCAAATTTATTCAGTTATGAATGTGGAAAACTTGATATTGTATGAGCCACCAATGATTGATGATCATGAAGAGAATGTTCAAATTCCATCTATTGAAGATTTTGCTCCTGAATATTTATATGAGTTGCAGGAAGACTCAATTCTTGAAAGGTGAATCATGACTTCATGTAAAGGAAATGTGGAGTATCTTTGAGTGAGGCTAAAATGCACCAATCCAAGTAAAGCAAGGTGGATTGAGATTGATAAAGTGAGGTATTTGTACTCTAACTTACTTTCTAAATAAATAAAAAAAATTGGTGGTCCAAAAGCTTCCAGTGGGGAAAAATGATCTAGGGGATAAAAAATATGCTCGAAAATAAAAATGCTCAAAATCAATCAAAACTAGCACCAAATCATAGATATCTTCGTTCTGATTCAACCGACACTTGAATCGCCTCGATCTGACACCATATGTGAAAGTTATCCAATTCTTATTCAACATAATGACATGCCATATATAACTACCACACATTATTGTTACACCATGCAGATTGGTTCTTAACCGTATTGGTTAGTAGATCCATTTGAATTCGAATGGTTGGCGCATTTGGGGGAGGGTATGGGGCACATGACCCCATCCCCGGGCATATTTCAGCCCATGTGACCATAGCAGATGCGTAGGCAGAGGGGGCAAGTGGTCAACCCTATTAGAAAATTAAATATTACAGAGCAATGCAACACATAAAATATGCGGAAAATAAAAGCACACAAAACACATAAAACTAGAGAGACACAGAGATACGTGGTTCACCCAGTTTGGGCTACGTCCACCTCGAACAGCCAGTCCTTCCTTTCTATTATCCAGCAAAAATGAAGAGACAAAACCTACAGTAGATCCACTGTAATATCCTCTATTCTCTCTCACAGTCTCCCTCTCTGTTTCTCGCTATGAGAATACACATACCATACATAGCCGCAATACAATGCCCTCATAAAAGCGAGGGGTTTCCTTCTAGGGCAAAAAACCCTAATATAAACATAACTTCTACCGTCAGATCATTTGCCTAATGAACGACCCAGATTGACTAGAAATTACTATACTTTTACAAGGCAATTTTACATCTATTTTTAGCTTTGGGGGCGCTGCCCCCGAAAACCCCCGCCAGGGGGGGGGCTCCGAAAAGCACTACCGCCCCCCCTGGACCCCCCACGGCAGCGATTAATTACGAGCGGCGTTGCCGCCCCTTTTTAAGGTACATGGGTCCAATGTTGTGATACAAAGTAAACAAGATAATCAGGCTCCACACCCAAAAATCTCTCACTTGGAGACTGATTGTAGCAACTCCACCGCTGCTTCATTTGCTGGACAATGACTCCTCTTTGGACCTGGCTATTTCTCATCTTCATCGTCATCCTTGAAGACCAATTGAAACTGAGCATGTTCTCAATTTCTCCCTGGTTACAACTTTTGTTAGCATATCTGCAGGATTCTGGCTAGTGTGTATCTTTTCCAGCTTCAACTCTCCATCTTCCAATACTGACTGTATGAAATGGTACTTGAGATGTATGTGTTTAGTCCTGGAATGAAATGATGAGTTCTTTGCAAGATGAATAGCACTTTGGCTATCACTGTATAGCATGCCCATATCATGCTTCTTATCCAATTCACCCATAAACCTTTGTAACCAAATCATTTCTTTACTAGCCTCTGTAGCAGCAACATACTCTGCTTTTGTTGTTGAAAGTGCAACAACACTTTGGATTTTTGAAACCCAACTGACAGCTGTTCCACCTACAGTAAATACATATCCTGTAGTGCTCCTCCTGTTATCTCTGTCACCTGCCATATCTGCATCAACATATCCCTGTAGAGCAATGTTTGAACCACCAAAGCATAATGCTTGATTTGTGGTACCTCTCAAATATCCGAGAATCCATTTTACTGCCATCCAATGTTCTTTTCCTAGATTGTTCATGTACCTGCTTACCACTCCCACTGCATGTGCAATATCAGGCCTTGTGCAGACCATTGCATACATTAAGCTTCCAACTGCTGATGCATATGGAACTTTAGACATATAATCCATGTCTTCTTGGGTCTTTGGGCACATCTCCTTACTAAGTTTGAAATGACTAGCAAAAGGTGTACTAAATAGTTTTTCATTGTGCATATTAAATCTTTTCAACACCTTTTCTATGTACTCATTCTGAGACAGTGTTAATTTACGATTTTTCCTGTCTCTAGTTATCCTCATACCAAGGATTTGTTTTGCAGATCCCAAATCCTTCATTGCAAATGAATTTTCCAATTTTCTTTTGAGCACATTTATTTCCTTCATGTTAGACCCTGCAACAAGCATGCCATCTACATACAATAACAATATAATATAGCTGCCATCATTTTTCCTTTTTAGATAAACACAATGATCAGAGTGACATCTAGTATAACCTTGTTCAGACATAAACTTGTCAAATTTTAGATACCACTTCCTTGGAGCCTGTTTTAAGCCATACAAGCTCTTCTTTAACCTGCACACAAATTTTTATTTCCCTTTTACCTCATATCCTTCTGGTTGCTGCATGTATATCTCTTCCTCCAAATATCCATGGAGAAATGCTGTCTTTACATCTAACTGTTCAAGATGTAAATCTTCCGCTGCTACAAGACTTAAGATAGTTTTGATTGAATTCATCTTAACAACAGGAGAAAATATTTAATCAAAATCAATACCTTTATTTTGTGCAAACCCCTTCACCACAAGTATAGCTTTGTACCTCTGTTTTCCTCCATCTTCTTCCTTTAGCCTGTAAACCCATTTATTCTGCAATGTAGTTTTACCTGCAAGAAACTTGACTAAGTCCCAAGTCTGGTTATGCATTAAGGAGTCCATCTCTTCTTCCATGGCTAGCTCCCACTTCTTCCTACTTTCAACCTGCAATGCTTCTTCATAACATTCAGGTTCACCAGAATCAGTTAGCAATAAATAATATAATGAAGGAGAGTATCGTTCAGGGGGTCTACTTATCCTGGTAGATCTTCTAACACCACTTTCAGGTGTTTGAGGTGCCTGTTGCTGTTGTGGTGGTTGTTGATTATTATTATTTTCAGGCACCTTTACTTTTTCAGATATCTCATCAAGAACCGCGTATTCCTTGCTTTCTTTTTCCTGTTTCTTTTCCTGCAACCGATTCTTATACAAGACCTTTTCATTGAATATTACATCTCTGCTCCTAATGATTTTGTGATTTTCATAATCATATAAGCGCTAACCAAAATCATTAACACCATATCCAATAAAGGTACATTTCTTTGATTTTGCCTCAAGCTTTGTTCTATTTTCTTTATTAATATGGACAAAGGCCTCACAACCAAAAGGATTTAAAAAAGAGTAGTTTACCTTTTTACCTGTCCATGCTTCCTCTGGAATACCACCATCCAAGGAACTTGAAGGCCCTCTGTTTATTAGATAAACATCAGTATCTACAGCATCTGCCCAAAATTGTAAAGGCAATCCCGCATGCAATCTCATGCACCTTGCACGCTCCATGATTTTTCTGTTCATCCTTTCTGACACACCATTTTCTTGTGGTGTTATTGGAACTGTCTTCTCTCTACGAATTCCATGCTCTGAACAGTACCTATCAAACTCTTTGCTACAATATACACCTCCATTTTCTGATCTGAGACACTTCAACTTCTTTCCTGTCTCAATCTCAACCAAAGCTTTCCATTTCTTGAAAGTATCAAATACATTAGATTTATTCTGAATACAATAAATCCATGTTTTTCTAGTTGCATCATCAATAAAAGTAACATAATAACAAGAGCCACCGAGAGATGATACATGAGCGGGTCCCCATACATCTGTATGCACAAGCTCCAATTTTTCGCTCTTCTTTTCTTTCCCAACTCTGAGAAACCTGACTCTCTTTTGTTTTCCATAAATGCAATTCTCACAGAAATCCAAATCAACATTCTTCAAACCTGGCAACAAATTTCTTGAGTGAAGAATCTTCATTCCCTTCTCACTCATGTGTCCGAGCCTATGATGCCATAATGCTACATCTGCTCCTTTGGAAGTTAAAGCATTAACAGAGTTAGAAATACCATTGCATAAATACAATGTACCAACCTTTTCACCTTTTGCTATTACCAGCGCTCCTTTGGTGACCTTCGAAGTTTTATTTGTGAAAGTTGTCACACAACCTTCAATGCCTAATTGCCCTGTTGAAATCAGATTTTTCTTCAGATCTGGAACATGCCTTACCTCCTTTAGTAGCCATTGGTTTCCATTCTGTTGTTTTACAAGAACTTTACCCATTCCAACAATTTTACAGGGTTTATAATCACCCAAACAAACTTGTCCAAAATCTCCTTGAAAATAGTCATGAAAATATTTCTTATCAGGTGTGGCATGGAATGAAGCCCCTGAATCTACAACCCAAGAATCAGTAACATTTTCGAAAGAAAGAATCAAAGCATCTTGTAACACATCACCTGTCACATTTACTTCATTATTGTTTTCTTGCTGTGTGTCTCCTTCTTTTCCCTTCCGAGATCTACAGTCTTTCTTTAGGTGTCCTTTCTTTCCGCAATTCCAGCACACTATCCCTGATCTGGACTTGGATCTGCATTTCCTTGATTTACTATGATATCCTGAGCTCTTTCCTCTTTCCATTCTTATTCCCCTAGACTCTGCACTCAAAGCATTACCTAATGTCTCACCGGAGCTTTTCCGTCGCATTTCCTCGCTAAGGATAGCACCAACAACATCATCAAACTTTAAAGTACTAGATCCAGAGATAGAGTTACTAATGGCCATAACTAAACCATTCCAGCTCTCTGGCAATGAGCACAAGAACAACAGAGCTCTAACTTCATCATCAAAGTTTACCCCTATAGAACTTAACTAACTGGTAACTGTATTAAATTCATTTAAATGGTCTGCAACAGATCCACCTTCCGACATCTTCATATTAAATAGTCGTTTCATAAGAAATACCTTGTTTGAGGCTGAGGGTTTTTCATATAGTTTCGCCAACGTCTGCATCAAACCCTCTGTTGTTGTTTCCTTCGAAATATTGAAGGCGACTGATGCCGCAAGACACAACCGTACTGTTCCGAGTGCCTTTCTATCGAGAATGTTCCATTCCATGTCTGTCATGGCCGCCAACTTCTTTGTTTTTCTTCTCAATGGTAAATACAGATCTTTCTGATACAGATAATCTTCCATCTGCATCTTCCACAATGGGAAATTTTGGCCGTTAAATTTCTCGACCCTAAACTTACCATCTTCCGCCATTGCTCCCACTCGAACCAGGAACCCTTCTTTCCTGCGAGTTTATCAGCCAAATATACCTTTGGCTCTGATACAAGTTGTTAGAAAATTAAATATTACAGAGCAATGCAACACATAAAATATGCGGAAAATAAAAGCACACAAAACACATAAAACTAGAGAGACACAGATATACGTGGTTCACCCAATTTGGGCTACATCCACCCCGAACAGCCAGTCCTTCCTTTCTATTATCCAGCAAAAATGAAGAGACAAAATCTACAGTAGATCTGCTGTAATATCCTCTGTTCTCTCTCACAGTCTCCCTCTCTGTTTCTCGCTCTGAGAATACACATACCGTACACAGCCGCAATACAATGCCCTCATAAAAGCGAGGGGTTTCCTTCTAGGGAAAAAAACCCTAATCTAAACATAACTTCTACCATCAGATCATTTGCCTAATGAACGGCCCAGATTGACTAGAAATTACTATACTTTTACAAGGAAATTTTACATCTATTTTTAGCTTCGGGGGCGCTGCCCCTGAGAACCCCCGCCAGGGGGGCGGGGGCGGCAGCAATTAATTATGGGCAGCGTTGCCACCCCTTTTTAAGGTACAGGGGTCCAATGCTGTGATACAAAGTAAACAAGATAATCAGGCTCCACACGCAACAAACCCAACCCATAGTCTCATTCATTACCACACGAGCAATAACAAAGTGGAGGGGGCGAGAAGTTAGCTCGGCCCCCGGTCCCATATAGCCAACACGAGAACACCCGGAGCCAATAGAGAAGGTGCCAACACATGGTGCCAAGCCACGACCACGTGGCCACAATATGATCGTGAACCAGGGATGGAAAATCAATGCTTAAGGCCTTATCAACACATAAATTTGTTCGAAACATTGCACCATTGGCAGCAGAATTAGCGCCGACCTCGAGAAAATTTTTCACCTTGTGTACCTATCAAAGAAGAATTTTGTTGTATGGTTAGCCAATTTTTCCAATTTGTAGGACAAATAGCAGAGAAATGTTCTGGGAGTCCTAACTTAGTCATTTTTCAGTCTTTTTGAGCCCAAGAAGAGACCACACAGGGGTTTTTGGGTGTTATGAACTCAATGAAAGTATTATTTTTGTTATTTTAGCACTATATGTTGGAAAATTTTCAGATCCAAGTCCTTTTGTGTTGTAGAAAAAGACCACGTTTGGATTTTTGAGGCCATATGGAGACCTTTTTTAGCATGGAAAGAGCATAAATAGGGGTTTTCAAGCCTTCTAGATGCAACTTCAACATCTGTTTATTCATAAGAGAAATGAGTTTCAAATTATTCTAAATATGATTGTGGGAAAATACCATTTGAACACTTCATTTTGAAGGAGTTGGATTAGTGCTTCTTGATCCCAGAATGAGTACGAGGACCTGTTTCCACATTCAGTGAGAGAGTCCTTTTTTTGGCACCATCATTTCTTTTCTAAAGGGAATAAAATTGTGAGTGAGATTTTTGTGTAGGAGATCAATTCTTTCAAGGAGAAAAAATGTCACTCTAGAAGGAGGTTTACTCTATGAGTCAAATATTTGCAATGCACTCTTTTTGTTGCTGATCAATAAAGCAACCTAGACATTGGAGTAGGGTTCGAAGATGTAGTCCACACTGGATGAAATTCATTATCACTTGGTTGTTCACTTCTTGTTTCGGGAAATGTTACCCTAAAGGTCTTGGGTTGATAAATCTTCACAGATCAGGGGCATGTCATTACAAGAAGGACTCACTTGACCAAATTCTATGCTTTAAACTAGAAACTACAGGTTGCAGACCTTACCTGGATATCCTTCAGTTGTAGTAGATCCTGCGGGGTGCAAACCCCCTGCAACTCTTTGTGCTCTGAAATCTATAAACCAACAAAGAACAAACACAAAATCCTAGTTGTACCGCATATATATGTTCTAGATGTTAGTGAAAGACATGCATAATCTCATAATAACAATATTAAATGAACAATTTACGATCATTATACATGTATAAAATATTATTGACACGTAAACATCAGGAAAAATATGGCACTTATGTTATTAATGACATGTAGAGTAAAAAAATGTCGAGAGATCACCTGAAATCTGCCACGGCCTTCGAGCATACTGTCATATTGATCCGTCCAGACCTAGCCTCTTAAGATTTCTTCCAAGAATAGTGCACAATGGATGTCACATAGGGTTAGTGAACATCTCAAGGAAACAAGGGTTTCCTGAAAATATATGGGAAGTGCAGGTGGCACGGGAATGTATCAAACTTGGATAGGGCTCCAACAACATATAATATCTATATTTATCTCTCTCTTCCATCTTAGGCCATTCCATTGAGGGGCTTTTACACTCCCTCAAATTAGTTTTTGCAGTTGGAAATAGTTAGGCCACGGGCTGGGGTGGTTAAGTTACTGGAACAACAGTAAACGCCGCCTATAAAATATGGAAATTATATATATTTTTAATGTTTAAAATGTAATACGTGGTTCTCTATGTATGGACTCACGTGTATACGTGGAAAAGTCTGGGCAGAGTCGCGTATGGGTTTTAAGAAACTGTTTTTTGAGAAATATGTCCAAGTCTGAAGGGAAGGGTTGCCCAAGTCCAATGCATAAGTCATCAAGTATATGATGGTGATAAATGATGCTATAACAGATGCCCCCTAATATATGAGGTTAGAAGGGGTACATGATGGCCTAAATGTATTATGTGCATAGAAAGAACCTTGCGAGGACTAGAGACGACTTCACCAGATCCCCAACGGTGTCGCCATTTCTGTTTCGGGAAATATTACCCTAAAGGTCTTGGGTTGATAAACCTTCACAGATCAAGGGCATTTCATTACAAGAAGGATTCACTTGACCAAATTATATGCTTTAAACTATAAACTACAGGTTGCAGACCTTACCTGGATATCCTTTGATTGTAGTAGATCCTGTGGGGTGCAAACCCCATACAACTCTTTGTGCTTCGAAATCTGTAAACTAGCAAAGAAAAAGCACAAAATCCTAGTTTTACAACATATATATGTTCTAGATGTTAGTGAAAGCATTCATAATCTCATAAAAACAATATTAAATGAACAATTTATGATCATTATACATGTATAAATATTATTGACACATAAACATCAGGAACAAGATGGCACTTCTGTTACTAATGACATGTACAAAAAAAAATGTGGAGAGATCACCTGAAATCTACCACGGCCTTTGAGCATAGAGTCATTTGGATCCGTTCAGCCCTAGCCTCTCAATATTTCTTCCAAGAATAGTGCACAATGGATGTCACATAGGGTGAGTGAGCATCTCAGGGAAACAAGGGTTTTCTGAAAATATCTGGGAAGTGCAAGAGGTACGTGACTATATCAAACTTGGATAGGGCTCCAACAACGTATAATATCTATATTTCTCTCTCTCTTCCCCCTTAGGCCATTCCCTTGAGGGGCTTTATACTCCCTCAAATTAGTTTTTGTATTTGGGAATAGTTAGGCGACAGGATGGGGTGGTTAAGTTACTGGAACAACCGTAAACCCCGCCTAGAAAATAGGGAAATTATATTTTTTTTAATGTTTAAAATGGCATACACAGTTCTCTATGTATGGACTAGCGTGTATACGTGGAAAAGTCTAGGCAGAGTCGCGTATGTGTTTTAAGAAATTGTTTTTTGAGAAATATTTCCAAGTCTGAAGGGAAGGGTTGCCTAAGGCCAATGCATAAGTCATCAAGGATATGGTGGTGATAAATGATGCTATAAAACTTCTTCATTTTCATCATGTTGGGTTTCATATTTTTTTTTTTCATATTTAAGTTCATTGAAAACTTAACTATTCACTTTTGAATAAGTTACAATCTAAGTGGTCGTTTGAGGACCCAAATTTATAAAAACTTGTAAAGTGTCAAAGGAAAATCAATTTTAAGATCACTTCCCTATATGTTCACTCAATATATTAAACCCATGACACTATATAAAGATAAAAATATCATTCCATCCCATGCATGTGGGATTAAACTTAACCATTCAACAAAACGCGCAAACCATTCGCCAAAATGCACATGAACTTTTTCAAGGCCCTGTCGTCTGGAGGTTATATCTCAGGCTACAAGGCACGAAATCAGGTCTGTACTACGTTGTTGGAATTATTAAATCGACGAGGATGATCCAAGAACATTTATTTTGGAAAAATGTAGGTTAAATACTAAAAAAAGTTTATCTAAAAAGGGGGCAATGAAAGTGTAACAGACAGATATCCCTATGTGAATTTTTAGAAAAAATCTAACTGCTAGGGTGTTTTCTGTTGGAAAATGTAACTATTTTTAGTATTCATAATTGTCATTGTACTAATGTCATTATGAATATCTTATGTAACAAGCAAAAGAAGAAAGAAAAATTATTATTTTCAAGCATGGGTTTCATGTTTCTTTTGTTTGGTCATCTGAGTTAAGCATGTTCTTCATACTTCTAGGGTTTTTATATTTTCATGAGTCAAGAGAGTCGATATGATTTTTAAAAGAACTTATTGGGAAAGAAGTAACTTTTAAAATAATTTATTTTGAGTCCAGAAGGTCAAAATAATCCTGCAAGCAAAATTTGGCCCTACCAGTGACAAGTTGGCCTAGAAGAGGCTATTTGACTCCCACATATGTGTATACATAGAATAAATTTTGACCTCATTCAACATACATTCAATATGTACAAGAAATAAGTTTGGTCTAAAGCAAGGAGTAAGAAGGAAGCAACAAAGAAGGTCAAATAAGTAAGAAGAAATCAAGAAGAGGAAGAAATATATGAATTTGTGCCTTATTCTCTTCACATGTGTGAAGGAATTAGAGTTTCTGCAGCTATTACAGGGTCAAGAGTTGCAGGTCGAGATTGAAGATCTGATGCTAGGGCCGAAGATGAGATTTGAAGAAGAATTGACCCTTGTTGACTTGGTTGATATTTGACCTACAAAAAAGAGATTCTTGGAGGGTTGACTTGGTGCTTGGAGGAGGTCTTGGTCTTGAGGTTCTTGGTTTTCTCATTTGAAGTAGATTCTAAGAGAAGTGATTCTTTATCAATTTTCCCATTGGGGGGTTTTCTCCTAGCTTGGAGCCTACTTCTTGTGTCTATTATCTTTATTTTTTTTCTCTTGATAATTGTTTGATGAAAATATCTAATAAATAAACACAAAGAAGATAACTAAAGTTAAGAAACAATTATTAAGCTTAAGTAGAATCAGTTTAAATAATTTCCCTATTAGATTCTCCAACATGGTATCAGAGCTAAGGTGAAGAAGAGAAGGAAACTTGGTGAACATAATGTTGAAATAAGAAGGAATTTCTTGTCAAGAGGAATCATTTGCAAAAGGACACAAGGAAATAAGAATAATACCTATTGATCTATAAGGAAGACCACTAAAAGCCTTCATCATCTTAAGAAGGATCAAGCTCTTGTTGAAGGATCTCTAGTGGACTCCATCATCTTAAAGAAAATGAATCATCAAGGGAAATTGAGATCATCATTCAATATTTGAAGCTATTCAAAAACACCATTGTTGAAGGCATCCTAGATGTCATCATTCTAGGGCATCTTTGAAGTCCCTTTGAAGGTCTTGAAAGCATCAAGATAGTTGGAGATATCATAAAAAAGGAGGAATCTTTGTTGAAAATTAAATATCATATTGAATTCTATGTCTCAATCTATATATCACATGGCTACATTTTGTGAGGAAAGCGACAAGATCATTGGATCAACAAACTTCCTAGCATGGAAGAAAAGGTTTGAATTGGTGCTGACAAAAAATGAAGTCATGGAATTGTTCTTGGTGAAGTTTGTGTACCAGAAAAAGAGAAGAGTCAAGAGTTAGAAAAATAAAAGAAGGGATAAGTGGACACAAAGTATCATTATTGTATCCATAAGGATCATATTTCTCCCTTTTTTATAATTTAAATACATCCAAAGCTATGTATGAAGAGTTGGTGAAGTTATACTCTATAAGTACACCAGGTCAAAAGATATCCTTGAGGAATCAACTATATAGAATAAGTAAGTCAAAGGATGAAGACATGGCCACTTATCTTATGAATATCTCACAAATAAGAGACTAGTTTCAAGAGCTTGGAGAATTTGTTTCCAATTCATAAATAAATACTTGTGTATTAAATGCCTTGCCACCCGATTGGAGCAATTTTTCAACTAATGTCTACTCAAGAAAGGATACCACCCCTTTCTATGAATTATGGGCTTAATGTATCTTGGAATAAATTAGGATAAAGGAAAAGGATGACATCGAATCAAATGAAAAGTCTCAAGCCTTTATTGTAAAATCCATGAAGAAGAAGAAAGGGGAGTTTGGAAAGTCCAATGGAAAATAAGATATATCCAAGATTCAATGCTTTGGATGCAATGAATATGGAAATTTTAAGAGGGATTGTCCAAAGAAGAAGAACAACAAAAGAAAAGAAATAAATGAAGCTCACATAGTTGAAGAAAAGGGAGATCCTGAGAAGAAGGCGAAAGGAGAATATCCCAAGGATCTTTACTAATAAAGGATGCTCCATCTCTATCGGGTTATTTATGCAAATTGTTTTTCCTTTATTAACTAGAAAGTAGTATAACATGTATTTTTTCATTATCTACAAGAGTCTAAGAATTAGAGTCTACATAATAAAGTTTATTTGAAAGAAACCATCTAGCTTAAAAGAATGAGAATATTGGGATCATATTGCATATTATGGTTCATCGAAGAATTTTTTAACATAATGTTGGAGGTAGTCATCTTGAAAAGAGGGATCATCAAGATCCTATAAGAACCATCATATAATAAGGTTCTTGGAAGAAGCATTCTGACATAACTAATATGTATTCCATTTAGAATGGAATCAATAGCCTTGAAGGATGAAGGCATGCAGATGGTCGAATGGAAGTTTAAAGGAAAAATTGAAGTCTTTCTCTATGAAGGAAAAACTTATCTTCGATAAGTATTGAAGAAAGCTCATTCAAAAGTATGGATAGATGGTTGTCTAGAAGCAAAGGTATATATATTATTTTTCAAGTAACTCTTCACTAGGGTAGGGTTCATATCTACAAGAATATTGCAGAATGAGTTGGTTACAAAAGTGTGCTTGATAAGTCTTCCATATGATTATTCAATGCATGAAATAAGAAGTTTAATGATATGATTTATAATGGATGAAAGATGAAGACTCATCCACAAGGTACCATGGAATAAACACAATGGTAGTCATCAACACCAAGTATGATCTCTACAAGAAATAAAGAGAGTTAATAATGATAACTCCAAGGAAGATATTGTATCCTACTAATCAATTCGATCCATGGGAACCTTGATTAAAAGTGAATGCATGCAGAAGGATTCTTGTTCAATATGAATATGGATCATGCGGAAGGATGTTGATCTCAAAGAATTCAAGTAAGCATATACTTTGATGAAAGGGCCATCATGATGAGGTAAATTTGAAATTAATATTTTGGTATTGGTTTTCTAGTTGACATATAGTTTTTCTATCTAGAAGTATATTGTAGAAATGTATAATGATAGTTGAGGCAAGTTTAATTTTTGAACTCAATTCAAAGAACACATGGATTGAGTGAATGATTGTGGTAATCCTTGAGAATTATGTGATCAAAATGTATACATCATCATGTTGGGAATTGAAAGGTATCAATATAAGAAGATAACATGATATTTGTGTTTCAATAATAACAAAAATCACTTTCAAGTTTAAAGGGAGATATAGTTAACTCTAGTTTGATAAGGCTCAATATAATCCTTCATTGATGATGACTAGAGGAAAGTGACATGTAAGGTTGATGACCTGCACCCTGTCACAAGATTAAAGAAAGAGGATGGTTCCATAATATCCAGGAAGGTAGAAGCTCAATATGATGAGATGAAAAAGAAAGGAGGAGCCATGCAACTATTACTTGAATTTATACATGAAGAACTAGTAGCAGATACATTTATTAAGAAATGATAAATATCTTGTGGTTATAACTTCCCAATTGAAAGGAAGTAAGGAATATCCTCTATATTTGAGAGGGAGAAAGAAGTATCCTTAAATACTTGTAAAAGATAAAAGATCTATTCCTTAATAAAGAGGTAATTATGATCTCCTCTCTAAGATGAGATGGAGTGATGTTAAAAACATCATATTCTATATGTGTCATGCACTAGACCAGAACTAACAACCATAAGTCTTAGTGAAGGAATTAGGAAGGAGAATGGAGGATTAGATACACATCTTAGATTAATATTTGTTGAGGATAAATGATCCAAGATAGGAAGTATCCTTTTTGAGTGATAATATTTGAGGATTGGATGGGTATTGAAGACAAGAGTGTTTGAAGAGGACCAATATTATTTGAGGATTGAGAATGCAAGATAAGAATAGTCTTAAAAGGACATAACTAGTGAACATCTATATGGGGTATGTACCTTGAGAGGTAGTGCAATATCTCACATAAAGCCTCCCAACATTATGCTCTCATATGAGAATAGCTTATCAGTTAAGGCCTTACCATGTTGACAATTCCGGTCATGATGTTGATGCTTAAATATGGCTTACCAATCTGACACTTCTTATGCGAACTCTTCAATTTGAGAATATCCTTGTACCAATTGTACAATTATGAATATATCCCTAGTTAAGAGGGAGTGTTCGAAAATATAACTAGTTTTAGTCTTCATAATTTTCATTGTACTCTTGTCATTATGTATATCTTATGTAACAAGCAAAATAAGAAAGGAAAATTATTATTTTCAAGCATGGGTTTCATGCTTTGCTTGATTAGTCATATAGGTTAAGCATGTTATTCTTGATTCTAGGGTTTTGTCATGTCATAAGATCAATTCTCACGAGTCAAGAGAGGCAATATCATTTGTAAAAGACCCTATTAGGCAAGATATAACTTGTAAAATAATTTATTTTGAGTCTATAAGGTTAAATTAAGCCTCTAAGCACAAGTCGGCCATGCTAGTGACATGTCAGCCTAGAATAGGCTATTCTACTACCACAAATGTGTATATACAGAAGAAGTTTCGATCTCATTTGACATACATTCAATATGCACAAGAAAGAAGTTCGATCTGAATCAAGGAGAAAAAAGGAAGCAAGAGCAAAGGTCAAGGAAGCAAGAAGAAATAAAAAAGGGGAATAAAGATATGATTTTTAGCCTTATTCTTTCACATTTGGGAAGGAATTATAGTTTTTGCAACTATTATAGGGCTAATAATTGCAGATCAAAAGCTGGTCATTGAAGCTGAGATTTGAATAAGAATTGACCCTTGTTGACTTGGTTGATCTTTTACCTACAAAGAAGAGATTCTTGGAGGGACGACTTGGTGCTTGGAGGAGGTATTGGTCTAGAGGTTTGGGTCTTGGTTTTCTCATTTGAATCAGATTCTAAGAGAAGAGATTTTTTTTCTGGGTTTTCCCCTTGGAGGGGTTTTTCCCTGGCTTGGAGCCTAATTTTTGTGTCTATTATCTTTATTTTTTTGCTATTAATAATTGTTTGATGAAAATATCTAATAAAGAAACATAAAGAAGATAACTAAAGTTCAAAAAAAATTATTAAGGTTAAGGAGGTTTGGTTTAAATAACTGCTCTACTAGATTCTCCAACATTTTTCTGTTGGGATCTCATCACAAATTTGTTTATTAATCAATAATACAACAACAAAAATGATTTGGGCTCAAATTTAGGGGTCGATTTTCAATTTTCAATTTTATTATCTTCGAATGAATAGTTTTGAATAATTTTTAGATTTGTGTTTTTCTTCAATTTTAATATATTTTTAATGATTTTTAAAAAAAAAATTTTGCTATGTTTGCAGAGTATAGTTACCAGTTGGATTCTCAAGTCTTTTGGATTGGAGTTTCAGAGGAAAAAAGGGATTCTTCAACTCCCAAAGTCACAAAAAAAATATTCATGAAACTGTTATCAAACATACTTCTATTTTTAAAAAATTGAATTGTATGATTATAAATAAGAGGCCTATAAAAGGAAGAAGGGTTCCAATTTTCTGAATAGGAGGAAACTAGACACTGTTTCACAAGAGAAATTTTGAAGGATATTGGGAATTTTTTGGATTGGACCAGGGAGAAAACTCTTTATTCTATAATGAATATGAGAATTGAATAAAGATACCATTCAATTTGATTTATATTTTGTTCTAGATAAGTGTGAGTGTTGATTTAGCACTGTTGTTAAAAGCATGACAATTTATTATTATTTAAAACTCTTGTAAATCTATCTTTTCAGGGTTTAGAATAATTAAATTAGAATTGAATGCACAATTCAAGTAAACTTGTCTATGTTAGTTGGTAACTATTTAACAACTTAGTGGCATGCTTGTCTCTGTTCTAATTAATGTTATGTTATATGAACTGATGCTATAATATAACGAGCAATTTCCTATATTTAATCCAATCAATGTTATTTGGATCCAAGTATATGCATGAAAGGATCTTATAACTATTTATTAGGTAATTGTATATGCATATATGCTTGAATAACTCCAAATCATATTAATTGATTCAATCATCTACAACTTCATCCTAATCTTAGATCTAACTCTTGTTCCTTTTATCTTGCTCTTGATTAAGAGCAAGACTGTTCCCTCTCTTGATTTAGATAGATTATATTATTTTCTATTGTTTGTGTATTAGTTTAGATTTAGGATATATTACTAGAAAGTATCATTTTTAAGGAGCACTTCACTTTGTGGCAACCAAGCCCACATACCGATCGAAATCACCACACCAAATAGAAAAGTGTCTAATTGGGGCCCTAACTGGGTGATTTCTCCAATGTTGGTATTGTCATTTTTTGCATAAATAATTTTGTTGCTAGAAGGAGGGCATAGTAACAACCTAACCCTTTGGAGCTTTGCATTTAGAAGTTTTTATTTCAAATGGTTCCTTTCCATATCCCTATTTGGAGATGTATTTTTACACATGCATATTGCAACACTCCATTGTATATAGTAAATATCTTGTCAGAAAATAAATTTGATGATGAAGGAAATATTTATACATATGAACATATTTATCAATTTATTCAAAATTATGTTTCTCATAATATGTTTTAAAAAGATGTTATGTTCAATATTTTCAAGCTTACTTTCGAAGGTCACATGAAGAAATGGTGTTAAATGTTGCCTGCTGCATCTATTCATTCTTTGGACCAATTTATAGATGAGTTTTTATTTTCCTTTGAGTATTATTATTATGATAGATTATGTGAAGAAATTAATAATCTTAGGATAAAACTTGATAGGTCATTAGAATATTTTTCCACAAGATTAATTCATCTTTGTTATAGATTTCCTTTTAAGGACATGCCTTCTATTAGTGAATGTTTTTGAACATCTTATTTCTTTCCTTGGTAATCAAGAACAATTAATTTATAAAAAATTTAAATCTTATATCAATTCTAATCGACATAATGGTTTAAATTTATATATTGATTTTTAAGATCTCAAATTTAACTAAAAAAAACATGCTATGCTAACTTTTGTCTCTCTCACAGATGATAATCATGGGGAACATAATACTTCGAAAGAAGTACATGTGAATTTTGATATCACTCATCTGTCTACATATTCATCACTTAATGAGCAGATGTATTGTGTAAACAATGAGATCTCACTCATCCATGAACAAAACAATGAAGAAATTTTGAATAAAGAGGCACAAAGTTTCCATATTTCAAAAATTATTATATTATAAATGGGAGAAATTGAATTGAAATCTATGAAAAATATTTTCATAGGCTCGCTAATGGATTCAAGACTATCATACTAATGGTATTGCATTAACAAGTCTTGAGTCTTCACATTTTGAAAATCATTGCAGTTTTTTCTCATTGTTATCTATGCACTATGAACCTGATGATATTTTATGTTTAGAGTCTTAAGAAGAGCATACCAAGGATGCTTATTAGTTAACTATCAAGGAAGAAGAAGAATTGAAATCAGAAATGAAGGATGATCTTACACGAGATGCTTATATTTTTATTTCATCTCACACTTAATTTTTGTTGTATCCATATTAATTTGATGAATGTAATTCTCATGATCTTATTTCACATCCTGTAGTTGTTCATTTTGCAAGGCCAAAATTTGATAAAGCGTTAGATGATTTTAATTTTCATATATAGAAAGAGACCATATTTTCCCATGCATATAATTCTTATTGAAATTATATAGGGGAAAAATAAATTTCTATAGCCAACACATATACCAAGCCGCCTTTCAATGATTCAATTACAATTATAACTAATGAAGAGTCTTGTTGTAATCAAATAGGTGAAATTAAAATTTCTTTTCTAGAGAAAAAATTGTGAATTTATTCATCCAAAATAGAAGACAAAATTACATTCCATATATACTGAATGCATTTGGTGAAAATTGCCATAGGGAAAAGAGAAAAAACAAGCAACAAAGCTTATAAAACTAGTTCCACAAAAGAGAACCAACCAAAGATTCTAGAAGACCCCAAAGGTCAAAACATAAAACTAGAAAAACATACCACAGAAGATTAAAGCAAATTTGGAACGTCAAACAATATATAGACCAAAGCCACAAGAGTCAATATGGAAAATAGGGCATCCGATTCCTTGTAATCCCAAACAAAATCAAGCCAGGAAACAAAGCCCAACAAGAACCACGACCCCAACGAAGAGAGCACCGACAAAATATGACACCAGAAATGAGCATCATCAACAATGGTAACAAGGCGATGACACCACCAAGTGTAACCCCGAATTGTGAAAAACCACCTGGGATGGTTGTCTCTATCTAATCTAAGTCCTCTTGTATTTGTCAGAGGAATGGGATAATAATACACCTTAATTTTTTTTGTCCCTTTTCTTTTCTTTCCTTAGTCATTTATATATTTATTCATAATCCTTTTTACACCAAGCCTCATCTCAAAAACCCACCTTATACACACACACACACACACACTCATGTGCCACGTTATATGTGTGTGTGTGTGTATATATATATCCACATTTATACATATAATGAACTATATGTATAACTATATACATATATGAACTTGGCCAATCAAATGCAAAGTGGACACATGGGACTGGACACCACTCCTAATTTAATTCTCAGAGCCTATCCCTTTTTTCCACATTTCTCCACGGTGGCCCACCGGGCGGTCCCCACCTTTCACTAACCCATGGGACCAATAATAAAAAAGTCTGCCACTATGCCCCACTCTACAGACCCCACTGTCCACTAACTAATCCAACGACTAGGATTTTATGGGATAGATCAATGGCTTGCTCCTGGGGTTGGGAGAGAGGGGGGGAGGTCATCCACGTGATGACATCACCAGGGGATGCGATACAATCCTTGCAGTTGATCATGAATGTTGATCGACAGTGTACGTGGAGGGTGTTATCACTTTGCCAGATCTCTAAGGCTAAAGAAGAGATTAGGGAAAATATGATTAAGCTTACAGTCCATTCAATGGGGTAAGGTAGGTAAGAAGGCTAGCACATTAGGGTTATTGGTATGGAATGATTCATACAACTAAGGAGATAGGAAGAGCATAAAAGATGAATTCTTCCTAAACTAAAAGAAAGATGAAACAAACTATGAAAAATACCCCAAAACATAGCATATGAGATGAATTCTCTTTATCAACTTGAAAGTGATCATACAATATAAGTGTAGTGAATTATGAATACAGTACTTTCAAACATAATGAGACATAAGAAGAAACAATGCTAGACAACCATATGACAGGTATCCCAAAGAAATAGTTGCAACACTTTTATTAAGCTCCTACAAAAATGATTACAATAGAGTCTCTGATCAATATGACAACATCCAACTGATTCCAACCTATGAAATAACTAAAAAAATACATGATATAGACCTCAAACAAACTCCTCCCAGCCTCAGGGGTCGAATCCATGAGAGGAGGAGCAATTCCATCAAAAACTAAGCCGAAAGCTGAAGTGTAGGGAGGTCCAAGTGACTCATCCCTATCTTTTGTGAACTGATTCATTACACCTCATTGATTTCATTTACCTAATGTATTTACCGTAGGTAATAGTAAAAACATGATATTTACATTTACATCATTGATTTACAGAGGTAAAAACATGATTCCCCAAGATAAAATTCAATTTGCAGAAGAACATAGAAAAAATCATATTACTGTCAAACATGTTGTTATCACTCAAAAAAATGAAGCATCATTTGAAAAATTTATATAGGTTCATATGTCAAAGGTAGGGTTTTAGAGTTCATTTTTCATTACTTGGTCAAGGAAAATTTTAAATTTTTCTTATTAAGCTTACCCTAAGGTCTAAACCCACTCACTTTCAAATCCCCTCATGTCACATCACTCATAATTTTCTGACAGTTTTCATTTCCCAAGGTTTTAGTACCGAAATGGTCGTTTTAGCCAAGAAACCATAGTTTCTTAGCGAAATACACTGAGAAATTTCACTTTTTTCTACGAAACTACTGATACTTTCATAGCGAAAACACCTAGATTTACATTAAACACGCTACGAAAGTGAGGTTTCCTGTCTGTCATGTCAAGTTAATAGTTAGGTGTCAGAAAATCATTTGAAAAGGATAAGTTAGATACCATTCGAGTCAATTAGGGTAAACATCGAGGTACATGGTCAGGTCTGAAGTCATCATCACCATTTTAGGCATGTATGAGTCATCATTGTGTTATGAGTGGGCATTGAACTTCAAAATATTTCCAAATTAAGTCATTTCTCATTCTTCATTCCTTCTTTTCTCGATATTGAGCTCTGGAGAGAATTTCATTAAGCCAAAGCTGTGGTTGGTATTTTCAAAGATTGCAGATATCAGTGATCAAGCGAGGTAGAAAATTATCAAGCGAGGTAGAAAACTATCAAGAAAGGCTGAGAAGACACTAAAGAAACTATGGCTGAAAAAGAAAGACAAATAAGGTGGCCAATGTTTAAGATATGAGCCATCAGATATGAATCTGATCAATAAAGACCCAATATTTGTAGAAGTCTTCAGAAGGACAGAATGTTTACAGTTTTGTGAAATATTACAAGGCTTCCATGTATAGGTTTCCAAATAATTTTCTCTAAACTTTAGTGGAGCAACTACCAAAGTGGGGATGCTAAATCTCAACATTACACCAAAGGTCATTGCACCAACAACATGGATTCCAAGGGGACAAGAGAAATGGTTCAAAGGGTTCAAATTCAACATGGAGTAGTGCAAAGAGTTTATCAAGCCAGAAAACAGTGAAATGGACCTTACTAATGCCATTCCAAGGATCTGCATGAAATATAACTACTCAAAGTTGTTGCTCATCATCCAGAAATATTTTACTTGTGAAGGGAGATACCATAAAGTTTACTCTTACCATTTCAAGCTTCTCCTACACTCTGCTGGTAAGATATCTCTTGATCTACCTTTTTATTTACACATAAGTTTAGCAAAAATGGTAGATAAGGTCCAAGAAAAATCTAAAGGAAGTGAAACTTCATTGTTTCATCATGGTTTAATTAAATTGCTGGTTTTAGATGAGCTCCAAATATTAGGCAGAGATTGGTCCTCTTTCTTATTTGTTAGTGGTTTTGAATTGGATACCCTTACTCCTACAAGAACTCCTAAACCCAGGGGTATCCCATCACCTTTAGTGGTAGAACCAAGTGAACCAGCAAGAGTAGAGAAAATTTAACCAGTCATGATGGAAATAGAAAAATTGCAGAGTTTTGATACACCTGATGTCCCACCTGCAAGACAAAAATCAAAAGTGATCAAACCTGCAAAACAAAAACAAGACGTGAGTAAACAAGGCAAAAAAAGAATAATAAGGAGTCAAACAGTGGCTTTAGAGACAAAACAGTGGCTGTAGAAGATAGAAAAGTAGCTAAAGGAAATTTAGAAGACATATTACATGCCATTGCTATTGAAGAGACTCCTATAGTTTGGGCTGAGGATATATAAGAAGGTGGACATAAACTAAAGAAACCCAAATCTGTAAAGAAACTAGAATTTGAAGGAGAAGATGCAGGTTTTATGTTCCAGGCAAGAAAGCCCATGAAAAGGCATGCTAGAAAAATTTTGGAGAGTAGCAAAGAATTTCATCCAGCTACTAATACTGTCAAGCCACCAAAAGACATTATTGATCTTTTATCTCCTGCAGAAAAAGATACAGTTAGTAAGCCAAAGAAAGGAAGAGAAAAAGTTATTGAAAAAACAAAGTTTGAACTCCTTGAAGAACAGTTAAGGTTAGCTAACCATGAAATTGTAGTTATGAAGAAGAAGCAAGAAAACACAATGTCCAGAAGGTTCAGTTTGAAAAGATGAAAGAAATTTGGGAAGAGCAGGTTGACAGTGTTTCCAAGACCCTAGATAATACACAACAGTTGATCAAATGTGTTGAACCTTTAATTAAACTGAGAGGGGGGGGGGGGGTGAATCAGTTTAATGCATTCCTGATCTTTTAAAACTTTTCATTAAGCTATTTACACCTTCATTTCATATCCAATTTAATGTGCAAGTAATCTAAGAATGCAAGCAGCAAGTATTAGTTTAATATAGCAGTAGACTTAATATGAGAGTTGCAGGTATTAAGCAGATGATACATATCAGATTCAATACATAACTATCATGCACAGAGACACCAGATATAAGTGGAAACCCATAATGGGAGAAAACCACATCTTATTATTGTTGTGATGCAAAGGCAAGCTCCTACTCCCTCTCACCACTGTTTTTCTGCAGGCACCAACCTACAGGAGGCTCCAACCTCAATTCTGCAAGCTACAACTTGCAAGGAAGCATCAACTCCCTTCAATTTTCTGTAGGCACCAACCTACAGGAGGCTTCAAACTTTGTCAGCTACAACTGACAGCTATTAAGCTAAATGTTTGCTGATTTACTCCAGATATCAGCTCTTCTTCTCTTAATCTTCTCTGCTTTATTCTTCTATATTCTGCATTCTCTATATCTGCTCTCTCTCTCTCTTACTCTCACACTTTTGAGCTTATCAAATTGATCTTATATAGGAATTCTCACAAGACTGTTTGTATTCCTCTAAGAATTCGAAATGAATGGTCATACCTCTTGGTCTTCTGCCTCCTCATTTCTTTGTCCAACTCAATTTAAACTCATAATAATATGTACAATATTTCATGCTACAGTGGAATTTTTTGTCTTTTCTTTAGGATACTTGCCTTTGCATCACAAACAATAAAAAATAATTACATCATTTACATTCACATTCTAAATTACATATTTCAATATCACCCAGCTCCTCTTCTAAACTTTGGCTACTGGATTTTGTCTTTTTCTACTGCTTTTAAGAAACTGTTCTGCATCATCTTTGTTTACTGTCATCTGTACATTTCACCTATTCACTGCTCTTCTGAATCCCTGTATTTTTCTTGTTCATTCCAGTTATATAACAACTGTATGTACAACTGTCTTTTAGTCAAACTTAAATATAACTCTGCGTTTTTATAAACCCTTTTTAATCACACGGATATATCAGTGCTCCCAATCTTACCATATGCCATCAACTGTATAATCTTTGGTTTCATTTTACAGGAAACACTTTGCCTTATTAACAAAACAAATATCTGCTCCCACTTTTTAATTGCATTCAAAGTTTCATGTCCAACCATTTTCTTGTTGGAATGTAATTTCCAACTGCCACCAAGTCGCAGGCAGCCGCATCGTCGCTCAACGCAGAGGTTTAAAAAGTGCACAGGTTGGCAAAGATCAACGGAGTGCGGGGGGTCAAACAGCGCGGAGGTTAACAGGATGTGTACCCCCCGTAGCTGACCAATTGATCGGGCATTGACCACAAATCAACGACCAATATTTACTACGGGGCCTCACCCCAGCTGCTGCGTATGGAAAGATAGCAGCCCCCGTAACCTTAATATATATCAATGCATATACCCAGGCGTCGAATATATATATATATATACGATCAACCTTATCATATAACCCTCGGTGATAAATATTTAAATTATATTGTATTTAATCCATTACACAGGTTAATATGTCTCCGTCGTTATACATAAGTTCTTTTATACTCCGTCGGGCCTTATACTAAATTAATAACCCAACTTCATTACGTATATTTCCGCCGGGCCCACAATGCCATCAACCGCCAATCGAATGCACACAACATACATGACTTATCGTCCACGCACCTTTATTAAACCTCGTGCAAGTCCTGTGATCGCCCACCGTTGGATAGCCTTTGCCCAGATCAACGGATCTTATTCATTTCGTTGGGCGTCTTCCGCCGATCGTTAATGCGCGAAATTTCATTTTAATCAAAACCGCTTGGGACACGCGTCGATTCCTGTATGGAATCGCTCCACACTCCAGGAATACCACTTAACGTTGAAAGGCGGTGCGGAATGGCAGGGTGGTTTTCGGCAATCCACTTTCACTGTTCCTCGGTCAAGGTTTCATTCTCCAGGTTCCGGTCCTTTATGATTTCAATTATATATATATTCTTTGATAAGACTATGGTTCCACCTCCAATATATATATATATATATTCTTTATGGTAACGCAGAGTTCCGCTCTTTTATAAGTTTTGTTGTATGTTTCTTATATGTGTACTTTGTCAGGAAATCTCATTCACCTCTCGTCAATTCTCAGAAGGCGATCAAAACCCTTATTTCAAATTACTGGCAGTGCTTGCGCTGACTTCAATACGACCAAGGCACATACAATTTGAACAATCATTGACAATTTATCCCAAAATGGCAAGGTACATATCTACACATCATCATACCCTTTCCTTTTTGAATACACAGGCAGACTCATAGCTTGATTTACATAGTCCAGCTTCTACAAGAACTTAAGGAAGATTCACGCAGGAGTTTCACCAGTAAATACCAGTGTTCTCCATATCGATTTATCCAACTAATATACAGTTACACTGAGACCATTTCCTCAGATGATTCGATCAGGAATACATATAGAACTCATATACAATTCTTCCTATACATATATGTGTATATATACAGGTGGTAGATCTCAAACAAACCCTTATAGTTTCGTAATAAGCCAGATATTCCGTTCGATGGCTATTATCCTCCTATTCTATTGCTGAAGAGGTTCTCTGCCTCTCTCCAGCTCTCGGGCTCTCCCTCTCCAGTCCTCTTCTGCCATTTTAAGCAATGTTCCAACTCATCCCCAAGCATATGAAGCCTTTATCATAGGGTTTTAGTCTTCAATCAAAGTCTATGCTCAATAATTGCTCAATAATTCATCTGCAACCTGTATTACACCCCTAATTCATGAATAAACCTCTGTATTGCTTCTGCTTCAACTGCTACCTCTCTATCTCTTTGCCATCTCCTTGCAACTGTTCCTGTCTCTGCATCTGTTACCTCCTTTGCCATCAATGACAACATTTCCAACAGTCTCCCCCTTTGGCATTGATGGCAATACTTTTTCTTTGTTTGCCTGCTCTTTCTGCTGTTGTTTTCTCATCCTCCCCCTTTGAAATCAATGGCAAAGGGCTGCTTTTTGCATTTCCTATCTCTGAGTTATGTTTAGGCCCTCTTCTGCATGCTGCTCCATAGTGATGTAAAAGACTTGTTGAGAGAACACTTTGAATTTGAATATACACTGTAAATTGATACAGTTCTAGGATAATAGCTTGGTGTTATTTTGCTTTAATCCTTTGATCCTGAGGACCTGATTCATGCTTTCCTTGCTGGCTGTTCTCCCCCTGGAATGATATATTCATTTTGTTCTCCCCCTGAAATTGTGCTTTCTCTTTATGTCAGAGAGTAGCATCTGCAAATACTACCCCTAGTTTATCTCTCAAGTATTCGAATGGTTCTCTTGCAAGTGGTTTAGTAAATATATCTGCTCTCTGTTCTTTTGTTGGTACATAGTCCAGTTTTACTATCTTCTGAGCCACTTGTTCTCGGAGGAAATGATACTTGATTGGTATATGTTTAGTTTTGAGTGAAGTACAGGATTTTTAGATATACTTATAGCACTTGTATTATCACATTTGATTGAAATAGGCTCATCAATGCTTACCTTCATGTCTTGAAGAGTTTGTTTCATCCACATGACTTGTGTACAACATGCTGCTGCTGCTATATATTCTGCTTCAGCTGTAGACAGAGAGATGGATGTTTGTTTCTTGCTTAACCATGCAACTAGGCTTTCTCCTAGATAGAATGCACCTCCACTTGTACTTTTTCTGTCATCCACACAGCTGGCCCAATCTGCATCTGTGTATGCTGTTAAAGTGAAGCTTTTGACTTTAGGATACCAAATTCCATACTGTGTAGTTCCTTGTAGATATCTGAATATTCTTTTGACTGCAAGAAGATGATTTTGTTTAGGTGCAGCTTGATATCTAGCAACTAGTCCTACTGCTAGCATGATGTCTGGTCTTGAAGCTGTCAAATACAGTAGGCTTCCTATTATGGATCTATAGAGTTTTTGTTCTACATCTGCAGACCCATCATCAGTACATAGCTTGCATCCCGTGATCATGGGGGTAGGCACAGGTTTGCAGTCCTCCATTTTGAATCTTTTCATCATTTCTTTTAAGTATTTTTCTTGAGAGATGAATGTGCCTGTGTTCTTTTGCTGAATTTGCAGTCCCAAGTAGAAACTGAGTTCTCCAATCATAGAAATTTCAAACTCTGTTTTCATCTCATCAGCAAACCCTTTTGCTAGTTCATCTTTGTTGCTTCCAAACATAATATCATCAACATACACTACAACAATCAGGAGTTCATTTTCATGGGCTTTTATATATAGATTGTTGTCTACTCCACCTCTTTTAAAAACCTATTTTTGCAAATATTTATCCAGTCTTGAGTACCAATCACGAGGAGCCTGTTTCAGTCCATATAGGGCCTTTTTCAGTTTGCATACATAGTCTTCTTTATCTGTCAATGAGAAACCTTCTGGTTGTTCCATGTACACTTCTTCTTCTAGATCGCCATTAAGAAAAGCAGATTTTACATCCATTTGATATACCTTGAAATCTTGGTAGCATGCAAATGCCAGGAACATTCTGATAGCTTCCATTCTGGCTACAGGAGCAAATGTTTCATCATAATCAAGTCCTTCTATTTGTGAGTATCCTTTGCAGACCAGCCTAGCTTTATTCCTGATTACTTGTCCTTGCTCATTCATTTTTTTTTTGAATACCCATTTTGAGCCTATGACATTTTTCTCAGCAGGTCTAGGAACTAGTTCCCAGGTATTTTTTTTCTCAATTTGGTCCAATTCTTCATTCATTGCATTTACCCAAGACTTGTCCTTGCTGGATTCTTCAAATTTCTTTGGTTCTATTTGTGACAACATGGCTATGTATACTTCTTTTGTCTGTTCAGTTAGCTGCCTTCTTGTTTGCACTCCTACATTCTTGTCTCCTATGATTTGATCTTCTGGATGGTTCTTTTGAGTGTATCTTGAGGGGGTTTTTGAGTTCAGTCCAACATCTTCTGATGTTTTGCTTGTTTCATCATCATTTTGATCTTCTTCTTCATTGTTGTCTGATGTACTGCAGCAGTTTGTATCTCTAGTATTGTTTGGAAGTTCTTCATCAAATCTCACATCAATACTTTCAACTATCTTCCGAAGGGTCTTGTTGTAGCACCTGTACCCTTTGCTTTTGGAAGCATATCCTAGAAATATCCCTTCATCTGCTCTTGCATCAAATTTCCCCAGATTTTCATCATTGTTCTTTATGTAGCACTTGCTACCAAAGACTCTAAAGTGCTTGATTGATGCAGGTTTACCATGCCATAGCTCATAAGGTGTCTTATCACTGTTAGGTCTTAAATGGGATTTTTTTAGAATATGTACTGCTGTGTGTACAACTTCTGCCCAAAAGGTTTGAGTAATGTTATTCTCTTGCATCATAGCTCTGGCCATTTGTTGTACAGACCTGTTTTGTCTCTCTGCTACTCCATTCTGCTGAGGTGTCCCTGCAATGGTAAATTGTTGCTTTATTACATGTTCATTACATAGGTCTGCAAAGTCATAGTCTGTGAATTCTCCTCCTCTATTTGATCTGATACATTTTAGCTTGCATCCAGTTTGATTTTCTGCTAATGCTTTGAATATCTTAAACTTTTCCAATGCCCTTGATTTGTTCTTGAGAAAAGCAACCCATGTCATTCTGGAGAAATCATCTATTATCAGCATGAAGTAGGATTCTCCACTTGTTGTCTTGGTTCTAGCAGGTCCACACAGATCCATGTGCACAAGCTGGAGTGGTCTTATTGTTGATAGCTCATCTTTAGATTTAAAGGATGTGCGAGTCTGTTTCCCCAATTGACAAGATTTGCATATGGTATTTGAAGGCCTTTTTATTTCAGGCATATCTCTGACAACTTTCTTCTTACTCAGTCTGATGATATGGTAGAAGATGAGATGTCCCAGTCTCCTATGCCATAACCATGACTCCTCAAGTTTGCTAAGATGGCAGGCTTCATCCTCCTCTTTCACTATGTACACATTACTCTCTGTTCAGACACCTTTGAGCAAAG
This sequence comes from Pinus albicaulis, assembly GCA_034641835.2. Taxonomy (NCBI): domain Eukaryota; kingdom Viridiplantae; phylum Streptophyta; class Pinopsida; order Pinales; family Pinaceae; genus Pinus; species Pinus albicaulis. Next base: position 1,447,543,576 of record CM076579.1, read on the forward strand.
TCTTTCCTGTTGTGCTTGATCTGACTTCACAATCTTGTGCTCTAAAGAGAACTTCACAGCCTTTGTCACACATCTGACTGACACTCAGTAAATTTGCTTTCAGCCCATATACAAATTGTACATCTTGGGCCTTTCCTCTTCCATTATCTATGCTGATTGAGCCTTTTCCCTTGATCTTACTTGATTTATCATTGCCAAAAGTAACATTTCCAGATTTCTTTTCATCAAAAGTTATAAAATTTCTTTTGTCTCCAGTCATGTGTTTTGAGCAGCCACTGTCCAAATACCATTGACTCTTCAAATCTTGAGCAGTTAAAGCCAAGTCACATTTATTCACCTTCTTTATCCACTGGAGGCCCCCTTTTGTTTGGTATCTTTTGTGAGGTGATGAATTATATCCTTTTAGAGAACACTTGGAAGATATATGTCCAACTTGATTGCATATACAACATTTGATTATAGTTTTTGCAGAATTGTGAGCATGAAAAAAATTGCTTTGACTCATAAACCTCCTTGAGGTATTGAACATCAGTCTTTGTCCATACTTTCTACATTCAATAATTCTATGTCCAAAATCCTTACAATAAAAACAATAACCATAGAAATTACTTGCATACCTGATGTAAGGTTGTCTCTTCCATGCTTGCATCTTTTGCTGGTTTGAATCATTCCTCATTGTATGACAATATGCAGCAATGTGTCCCGGCTTGTGGCAGACATAACAGGTGGCATTCTTCATAGGAGGCAAGAATCTCCTTTGATGGCTTCCAAATTTGATATAATCAGGAATATATGATCCTTTCTTTGTTGTCTTAGTATTTGTTACAATCTTTGTTATTAGAGGTTTCTTCTGGTCTCTGTCTTTCTCATTACATGTTTCTTCCTTTGTAGGAATTATTTGAGCTGCTTCATCAGCCTTCTTTGCTTTCACAAAAATTATATTTTGTTTTCCTTTTCTTTGCCTTTACTTGATTCTCCTTCATAGCCTATCCCAGTTTTTATTAGAGGAGATCTTTGAGCATCCAAGATTTCATTCAACTTACCAGAACTTGTCATTTGAGAAGGGTATATAGAGACTTTCTGTTAAGCACTTTCTAATTTCCTTCTCAGACACAGAATTTCTTCTTCCAGCTCTTGTTCTCGAGTTTTATCTTTGATTTGCTGAAGTAACATATCTTCTATCTTCTTGGCTTCTTCAAGATTTACCTTCAGCTGCATGAGGACTTCTAAATTTTGATCTTCTTTCACATATTTGAGGAGAATCTCTTTTTGTTTTCTACATTTTAGTTTGAGTCTGTCAATCTCCTCCAGAGCACTTCTTAGCTCCCCCTCAAGATCGAATTCCCCTTCTTCTTCTTCTTCTAGCAAGAGTCCTTCAAGATATTCTATGGCCATCAGTAAAAATTCAGAGGTTCCCTCTTCTCCTAAGGGTTCATCTGAGTCTTCAGATGCACTTCTGTCTTGCTGAGCATAGAAGGATTTTCTGCTGAATTTCTTTCCTTTCTGCCAATTCTTTGATGTGTCTTTCTCTGATTCTTGACCTTGATTTCTTACTTTTTTGTGAGGACATTTAGCAGCATAATGTCCAACTCTTCCACAGTTAAAGCATTTAAAAGGAAGTTTACCTTTGTATCTACCTGAGCCTCTATCCAATTTATTGACAAATTTAGCCTCTTCTTCATCAGAGCAGGAGCATATGTCTTCCTTTTCTTCTTTCTTCTTTTCTGTTTTGAATGCTGCCTCCCTTGTACTTGGCTTCTTCTGTGGGAGCCTCATCTCATATGCTATAAGATTTCCTAGTAGCTGGTTCATGGTCAAGGTCTCCCAATCAGCTGTTTCTTCTATTGCAAACACCTTGGGATTGAATCTGGATGGAAGAGATCTTAGAATATTTTGTACAATTATACCTTCTGGTATTGTTTCTCCAAGAGCTTTCATACTGTTAACAATTTCTGCAACTTTTAAGAAGAAGCTCCCAACATCTTCATCATCATTCATTTTTAAATTTTCAAACTGGGCTCTATATACTTGAAGTTTGGTAGTCTTAACCTTTTTATTTCCCTCATGGATATTATCTAGAGTGTCCCACATATCTTTGGCAGTCTTACTGTGCATTATTTTGATAAACTCAACTTCACATAGTCCATTTAAGATTGCATTCATTGCTTTTGCATTAGCTACAAAGCTTTCTTTAGCTTCTTTCTCTGTATCAGTTGACTTTGTGACATATCCAATTTCCACAACATCCCAAGCTTCTAATCCTAAAGACATTATATAAGCTTTCATTCTTATTTTCCAAAAGGCATAATTTTCACTTGTAAAGAAAGAGGCTTTATTGGTTGAGCTTCCTTCTTGACTTGCCATCTTGAGAGCCTAGGATCTCCTTTCAGTTGTTAGACTGATATACAAGGAACTGGCTCTGATACCAATTGTTGAACCTTTAATTAAACTGAGAGGGGGGGGGGTGGGGCTGAATCAGTTTAATGCATTCCTGATCTTTTAAAACTTTTCATTAAGCTATTTACACCTTCATTTCATATCCAATTTAATGTGCAAGTAATCTTAGAATGCAAGCAACAAGTATTAGTTTAATATAGCAGTAGACTTAATATGAGAGTTGCAGGTATTAAGCAGATGATACATATCAGATTCAATACATAAATATCAAGCACAGAGACACCAGATATAAGTGGAAACCCATAATGGGAGAAAACCATATCTTATTATTGTTGTGATGCAAAGGAAAGCTCCTACTCCCTCTCACCACTGTTTTTCTGCAGGCACCAACCTACAAGAGGCTCCAACCTCAATTCTGCAAGCTACAACTTGCAAGGAAGCATCAACTCCCTTCAATTTTCTGTAGGCACCAACCTACAGGAGGCTTCAACCTTTGTCAGCTACAACTGACAACTATTAAGCTGAATGTTTGCTGATTTACTCCAGATATCAGCTCTGTTCTGTATATGCTCTTCTTCTCTTAATCTTCTCTGTTTTATTCTTCGATATTCTGCATTCTCTATATCTGCTCTCTCTCTTTTTCTCACTCAACGAGCTTATCAAATTGATATTATATATAGAAATTCTCACATGACTGTTTGTATTCCTCTAGGAATTTGAAATGAATGGTCATACCTCTTGGTCTTCTGCCTCCTCATTTCTTTGTCCAACTCAATTTAAAATCATAATAATATGTACAATTTTTCATGCTACAGTGGGATTTTTGTCTTTTCTTTAGGATACTTGCCTTTGCATCACAAACAATAAAAAATAATTACATCATTTACATTCACATTCTAAATTACATATTTCAATATCACTCAGCTCCTCTTCTGAACTTTGGCTTACTGGATTTTGTCTTTTTCTACTGCTGTTAAGAAACTGTTCTGCATCATCTTTGTTTACTGTCATCTGTACATTTCACCTGTTCACTGCTCTTCTGAATCCCTGTATTTTTCTTGTTCATTCCAGTTATATAACAGCTGTACGTACAGCTGTCTTTTAGTCAAACTTAAATATAACTCTGTGTTTTATAAACCCTTTTTAATCACACGGACATATCAGTGCTCTCAATCTTTACCATATGCCATCAACTGTATAATCTTTGGTTTCATTTTACAGGAAACGCTTTGCCTTATTAACAAAACAAATATCTGCTCCCACTTTTTAATTGCATTCAAAGTTTCATGTCCAACCATTTTCTTGTTGGAATGTAATTTCCAACTGCCACCAAGTTGCAGGCAGTTGCATCGTCGCTCAACGCAGAGGTTTAAAAAGCGCACAAGTTGGCAGAGATCAACGGAGTGCGGGGGGTCAAACAGCGCGGAGGTTAACGGGATGTGTACCCACGGCGGCCCGGCGGCCCGGTGATGGGGCGTGCGGCTGGGTCAACGACCGAAGTATTTACTACGGGGCCTCACCGGACTGCTGCGTATGGAAAGATAGCAGCCCCCGTGGCATAATATATGTACGAGGATTTTTGAGGGCGTGAATATATATATATATATACGATCAACCTTGTCATATAACCCTCGGTGATAAATGTTTAATTATATTGTATTTAATCCGTACACGGTTAATATGTGTGTGTGTAGTTCTTTTATATAAGTAAGTATATAATTATATATATTTAATATATGACTCATTGTATGTTTCTTATATGTGTACTTTGTCATGAAATCTCATTCACCTCTCGTCAATTCTCAGAAGGTGATCAAAACCCTTATTTCGAATTACTGGCAGTGCTTGCGCTGACCTCAATATGACCAAGGCACATACAGTTTGGGAGATTCACGCAGGAGTATCACCAGTAAATACCAGTATTCTCCATCCCGATTTATCCAACTGATATACAGTTACAATAAGACCATTTCCTCAGATGATTCGATCAAGAATACATATAGAACTCATATACAATTCTTCCTATACAGATATGTGTATATATACAGGTGGTAGATCTCAAACAAACCCTTATAGTTTCGTAATAAGCCAGATATTCCGTTCGATGGCTATTATCCTCCTATTCTGTTGCTGAAGAGGTTCTCTGTCTCTCTCCAGCTCTCGAGCTCTCCCTCTCCAGTCCTCTTCTGCTATTTTAAGTAATGTTCCAACTCATCCCCAAGCATATTAAGCCTTTATCACAGGGTTTTAGTCTTCAATCAAAGTCTATGCTCAATAATTGCTCAATAATTCATCTGCAACATGTATTACACCCCTAATTCATGAATAAACCTTTGTATTGCTTCTGCTTCAACTGCTACCTCTCTGTCTCTTTGCCATCTCCTTGCAACTGTTCCTATCTCTGCATCTGTTACCTCCTTTGCCATCAATGACAACATTTCCAACAAAATGGACCATGCCATTGAGGAAGGAGGTGAAACATGTCAGGAGAATGGATTTGTGGTTGAAATATACAAACATAAAGTTGAAGGATCAGGTCAAAGACCTACAGGAACAACTAGAACTAATCCATGAGTAATTGGAGATAAAAGGCCTTAAAATGACAGTAGTTGAGGAACCAATAGCTCAACTCATCATCAATGAGGAAGAAACACCTCAAGACTCCTAGTTAGAGTTGGTTTATGTTTTTTAAGGTAAATGAAATGTTGGAAACAAAGTTTTTACAGTTGGAAGACACGTTTTTGAAGCTAGACAAAAATATGGAAGTAACAGAATTTTCAGCAGTTTTGTAGCGTTTCATAGGCTTGAAGCCAAGAAAATGCTACGAAACCATTGTAGCTTTCTTTTTTCCTTTTGAACTATTTTGGGAAGTTTCCAAGAGGAGAAAATCACATGGAGGATATGCAAGACATGAGGAATACAATACAGAAGGAAAGCATTAGAAAAGTTGATGGCAAAGGGAATTTTTGTAACGCTATGAAAGTATGCTATGAAACTGTCATACTTTCATAGCGTACTGTTTTGAAGCGTTATAAGAAGGATTTTTGGCAGTTTTGGACAAATGGGTACATCCAAAGGGTCAAAGGACTATGTCAGCATTCATTCAAGACTTAAAGACCAGGAGATGAAGACAACTCATCAGCTAAACCATGCGTTGAAGATAAGGACCAGTTTTCCTAAAAAGAAGGGTTTATTTCCATATTTAGAGGAGGTCAATTAAGATGTCATGTAGTGATGAATCCCATCACACCCTATTCAAACATGTGAATGAATAATTGTCAAACATGTAATTGATATTAGGAGATAAGGTAGTTGATGTAATAATGAACAGTTTGAGTCCTATTAGGAAAAGGACTATCAAATAGAATAGCTTTCATTTTCTCATTAAAATAGATGTTTATTGTTATGCAAGGTGTCATTAGAAAAATTTCAATGAATCTAGCCAGGAGGTAGATCATCTCATCATGTAAAAAGTATATTAAAGGGCAGATATTCTAATTTGTAAAGGGTTGGAGATTTTTTGGCAATGCTGCAGCTTTATGTAATTTGACTGTTTTCAGTAATACAAAGAACTTTTACTTGGCCAACCTGAGATTCTCATGGAGTTTTTAGTGCTTACTTGATCTATATTTTCTATGTGTACCATTTTCAGTGGTTTTCATCTTTAATACTCAAAATTCATTCATGTAATGCACTTACTTCCTTTATAGATGAATTGACTGTGTTATTTCATGTTTCATGTGTGTCTTACCTCTAGTAAAAACTCTTACCTGCCTCAACCTCCATGTCAAGTGAACTTACTACTGAATCACTGAATTTTTTGACTCCATAAGCCCAATGATTGCAAACTTATACTCTTTTCAAACTATACACATCACAAGAAAGTTGTTTTCCAAGTAGAGTTAGCCATCTAGATTCATCTTTATCCAATATCATTAACCCCTTTGAGAAAGCCCTCTCAGAATCAAGAGGCTAAGCTTCAGTTGCAATATTGGTTTGAAAAAGTTACATGAAGTTGTCTGATTAGCAACCTATCAGGTGCAATTTTGTGATAACGCACACCATCCCTTTCTCAAATGCACCATCCCATGTTGCAGCCTTATTTTAAGTGCCTTCCCGGTGTCCAAATTGGGCTCAGGATGGAATGTTGGAAAGACCATCCTGTCTACTTTCCAAATCTACCTTTGGTTTTTTGAATGGAGTTGATTTTCTTGTAAAAAAATGATTCTCCCAAGAATGGAAAATGTGCAACGCATAGGCAAAAAAATGGGCAGAACATTATTTTTTGAGTGTTTTTTCACCTTTTCAACTGCCAGTTTTCCAAAAAAAGGCTAGAAAAGTGGTTTTCCTGCATGTATTCATCATTATGCATCTGTTGGTAGTCTTCTTTTGGCCAAAAGGTGCCTTAAAAAATATCACATCGCCTAGGGTGTTGCGCGCTTGACGGTCTAGCTATCACAAGTCTGTTCAAGGTTTGCAAAAAATCACAAAAAATTCAAAACTTTACCCAAAAAATTCTCAAAATTTGATAATTTGCTACTGATGATGTTGTTAGTGTTGATCAGCGGTTGTCATTGATGTCAACCCAAGAAGCACCATGGGCTACCGCAATATTGCATGGGAATTTTGACCTACCAAATTAAGATATTCTAGGTAAACAATTCCTTTGATGGTTTCTACTTGTCGAGATGTTTCCGTTGATATATGGCACGCCACGTAATTCTTCACGGTTTGAGAGATATTCATGTTTGAAGTTTGTACCCCCAGTTAGTGGGCTAAAACCCCATGGGGTTGTGGCATGGGTCATTGAAAACTCATAATTAATATTTTTTAATCTCCTAAAATCCTTCCCATGTTCACTTGTTGAATCCCCTCTCAACCTAAGCATTTATATAAATTGTGATCCTCATATCCTCCTTATGCAAGGGATTTCGCCATCTGAAACAGGTCATCGTGGAATTTTTGCTCTAACTTTTGTTTTACAAAGGTTCAGAAGCTGAAATTTTTACAAGGTGAAGAAAAAATCTTAAGGAAGCTCCTGTGAAAATTTTAGAACACGGTGCACAATAGTTTCGGAGATATGATCTGTGGAAGTCAATATTTTTGCAGGCTCTTGAAATTAATCTCAAAGAAGTGACCTTGGGAAAATAATCATAACTCTCTCTCTGAGTATCGGATTGGAATTTTGTAAAAAGAGGTAGATATTGCACAGACTTTGGTTTTCTATCTATCAATTTCAGATCCAAATGAAGAAAAAGTGACACGTGGCATGCCGTACAAGTTCACTCTACTGAAATAGTCCATAATTAGGGAATTGTGAGAAATTGGGCATAACTCTCCCTTGAGGAATCCAAATTGGGTCAGACCTATGGAATTGGAAAGATGAATCATAGTACTACTACAGGACCAAAAATCAGATATTGGGGATCTGAAATAACAGAGATACACCAGATTCAATATCGAGCTCCTAGAAGGAAAGAAAAAGCTAGATCATGTGTTGTCAAGGGTTGCAAAGGACCAGAATTTCTAGGGAAAAAAAGAAAAGCAAGGTGCAATAGAGGGTAGCATGACAAGAGTATAAACCAAGGTACAAAACAGCAGCAATAATTTTATCACATGAAGCCTTCAAGTGGGCAGCATTGCATACAGTCACTGTAAAGGTATCATTGTACTAAGTCATTGTAAATACATTATTGTAAAAATTGTTCTAGTGTCTATCTGCCAAGAGTTGAAGAGGCACTGTCGAGAGGTCTAGGATCATAATTAGGTGGTTGTGTCATAGTTTGGGTTATGGTCTAGTGTGTCTTCTTCTTCTACATCATTCTATATCATTGTAAAGTGGACCATTTTCCTTGGTATAGGAGTCCATTCTTCTTTTATTCTTCTATAGGGTGGTAGGGTGGTGCTAGGGTGAGTTGTAGCTCATTGGGTGTTGGGGCATCTGTTCAGTTGAATACTAAAGAATCTCGGGCGTTGGAGCGTCCATCCAGTGGGAGCTGGAGCATAATGCTTTTTTAGATTCTAGGAAATTGGAGCTTTATTTTCAATTGGAGTTGTATATTAAAGAATTATTAGAAATGCATTAGGTGGTTTTTGTCCCGGAGTGGGTTTCCACCTTAAAAAATGTGTGCATTTGTGTTCCTTTTGTTTCTGCTATCGTTGTATAAAAACTGATAATAATTGAAGATTAACTAATTTTTATGTAGGTAAATCCTCTCTGCGGACATAGACGATCCCTCTAGCCCTAGGGTGGGTCTAGTAACAAGGAATCATGCTAAGGTGTAGGTTCCTAGATATTCGAATGAAAGAGGATGCAATAAGATAGCTTACATGTGGTCCAATGCTGTTGTTTGCAATCATAGTGGTGGTGAGAACTGCTCGCTCTCGATTTGGCAAGTCACAATCCCTTCGCTTATCGCACTTGGACACCTACACAAAGATCAGAAAATGACAACCAAATCCCACATACTAATTTCATCCAAAATCTACTAATCAGTCAGAGAATATTAGCATATTGCATTCAATAGAGATAAAACACAAGACAAGAACCAGAAAATAGTCACTTATATTAAAAGGTAGAAAGAAGAGATACAACCATGCTCTGACATTGCGATCTCCTCTATCGGGGCTCAGGTGAAGCACGTCTCAAAGCTCATCGGGGAATTCGAATGGGATAAGGGACCTCTTGATGGATTTATCCTTGTTCTACCTTCTCATAACTCGGTTATTCAACTATAGCTTAGTCTCTCAAGTTCAACACTTCATCTACAACTAGTTCAGCTATATAATTCTCTTTGTCAACTTCAGTCATTCAACTAGTTTTCATAAAGAGAGAAGGCTTGTTTATATAGAGGCAAAGGAGGAGTTTGGGATCCCTACAAATGTGGAAGGGAGGAATATCCTTTAGGAGTGTTCCAAGGGAGGTGGAAACTACTAGCTAAAGGAGGAGGCCCATGGTTGTTTCAGTTCAACCACTCCCAATGACTCATCCCCGAGGTGGTTGGAATGGAGCCTACGCCTCTATTTTAAAAAAAAATTCATAAATATCTTGGCACGGGCATCACACTGTGATAGAGCACCAAGTGGCGTGGGCTTAGTGTAAACTTCCCGGGTCGGTGCGAGGAGATAAATGGCTACTCGCACCAAGGAAAAAATAGGGATTTCCAAAGCTTTGCTCAGGGAAATGTCAACAAGGATAATGTTGCCTTCATCAAAAGGGATGCAAGGATGTAATTTGAAAAGCATGAAACTGTGCATTGGTCATAGAAATGACCCTCCAATGTGCGAGTTGGGGATTGCAGGGACAGTGACAAAATTCTGTGTAACAGATGCCCCCTAAAGCATGAGGTCCAAGGGAGAGGGAGGGGCGAAATGATTTATGAGAACGCATTCGAACCAAAAACTACTGTTGGAAAACCTGCAATTACAAATACAACTGATATCTCAGATACTTGAACATGTGGCATGGGCGCAACCATCCATAATAGAGTATAAAAACTGGGATCTAAGTATGGACGCAACCATCCAGCAGAGATCAACAAATAGACTCAGGTATGGTCACAACCATCCAATCAAAGAGTCATGAAATAAGTCATAATAATCCAAAAAAAACCTGTAGCCTAGATCTTATCAGAAAAAATCCAGGGTCTTGCGCTCCATCTCAACCCAAACAAGTACAATTTCTAGCATGCGAATGTATGAGATGAAGTCGAACATACAAGAAAATCGTTTGATTACCAGTGAATGATGAAAGCTGTTAACATACGTGAGAGAAACCACCAATAATGAAAATGGCTCTCAAGGTACACAAGGTACAATCTGTGGTATGTGAACAGTGATCTGGCATCGAACACCCGTGAAGTCAGTCGATCGAAGGCCAATGATGTGGACCTTGCGTCGAATGCGAAGAACCTGCCATTAAGGCATGTAGGCTCCAAGGTACCGGAAGGAGTCTCTAGATCAGTTTCCTGGATAATGAGCTGAAGTCGATAGGAAGTGACCTGGTCGAAGGAGGGCCATAGTGTTTCCCACATCATCGACACAAGACAAAGGAATATGATGTTTGTGAATAAGGACTAACAGAGAATCAGAGGGAGGTTGAAAAAACTATAGAGGCAAATGTCTCTTGAACATATCAGCAGCATGAAACTGGATTTGGTAGTATTTTACATCAAAGGATCTGAGGTCATGATGACGTGGCAAAGAGCGAATGAGAGGTCAAAAGAGATTACCCAAACCCATGGAGGAAAAATTAACAGAATGAGATGTCCCTAACTCGACACGAATGCAGAAAAGTGCCATGTTCAAGAGCGACATACTGCCAACACAACTAAAATCTGGTTCCATTTCCCCCCACCATTTTTGGCGAGTACCCCAATTATTTTTGAAAACAAGCTTGAAGGGGATAACATATGCTTGCATTGTAAGTTTTTCCTTTGGAAAAACCCATCCTAGTACATTTTACGAGCCCTAGGAAGGAGGAACTCGAAAACGTCATGGTGACGAGGTCCGATGTCATCAGGGTTTAACGAGTCTGAAAAAGGGAGAACTTGACATCTTTTCATGTTTAGAAAAGAAAACTCCAGCAGCCCCTTTTCATAAGTAGTCTCATAGATCCAAAACGGTAGAAAACTGTGTCTGAGAGAACCTCTTAGTTGCGATAGGCTAAGGTATTCCTTTTTTGTAAATAATCCATCCTAGCCCGAAAAAGGGGTAAACGTATACTGGGTAGATATTGTTTTGTAGCCATTTAACGAGTTCAAAACGACAAGCGTCTCGGAAATATTTTCAATTTTAGAGAGTCAGAAAAGAGCTGAAAGATGACTCCAGTAGTCACTTTTTCGTGTTTTTACTGAGTCCGAAAAAATATAAAATATAACTCGTTACTTCATCCTTGTCGCATAAAAACCTGTTGTTGCACAAGAGACATGTGTAAAATGTATTTTTCGAAAATAATATCATAAAATAATCGAAAAACATGCCTTAAAACCTAATTAGGGTTGCAAAAAGTTATAAAATGCCAAATATAGTAAAAAAAAATTACTTTTCACTTTTTACCTCCTGTGGAGCAATTTTTACCCATTTTACTGTGCAACCTTGCGGCGACGATAGCGACCAATCCAGTACATCAATCGCAAATCCGTCAACTCCAGGTAAGAGCTGAGATCCCTCTTGTCATTTTAAGCTATTCCTTTCTTCCCGCATTTGTCAATTTTGAATTTGGGAGGGGAAATTGCAAAATTTAGGGCTACGTGGTCGGCGTGGGTTTCGGGCACATAGTCGCACCGACCGCCCTATTTTTAACATTAGGGCGCACTCATTGGCGTGACTATTTAAGAAACAGTCGTGCCAACGGCACAATGCAATTTCAAGCAAAAATACTCACCAAATGTCCAAATTTTTTACAAATTCAAGGATAAATATTGACTAATATCACTTGTATGTGTGTGTTTGTAGGTAGAACAGAGAAAAATGGTCATTGAATGGAAAGAACGGGAACATAGTGATGAAGATGAATTAGACATGGAAAATGAGGGAGTTATGGAAGCCCTCAGGAACTGTGGTTTGAAAAATTTCTTCCTCACACCATGTGTCCGAGCCCAACTGGAATTGCTACAATATCTTATCAGTATATGGGACGAATATCAAGAGAAGTTCATCCTATAGGATCAAGAACTAGAGATTGATGTTTCCGATGTGTACTTCATCACAGGATTATCATGGAGAGGTGTAGCACCACTCCTGACCTGCACTCGACCCTGGATGGAAAACATGTCCATGGTGATAGACAGAGTATGTCAAGGAGCGCGGAAAGGAACCGATAGTGGGAAAGTTGATATACAAACTATCCTGGATTTGACACTACGCGTGGTATTGCATACCATTACTCGTGCTGCGGGATCTCAAGCACTGCATGAAGCAATGAAGACACAGTTGCTTCTTGCTGTGGACTGTATGGCGCCAACCCTTTTTAACTGGGCAGAGGTAGTGACCATAAAAATGAAGCACTAATTAGCCAAGTGCAAGAAGGCCAAACTGAAAAAATTTGGTTATGGATCCATCCTGGTATTGTTCTTCTTGGAACGATTACCAATTTTTCAACGACAGGAGGTTATAGTTCCGAATCCACCAGCGAGAGAACCTCGGATGGCCCGATGGGCAGCACTGATGCCAAGGGCAGGGGGCGACCAACAGATGTCTTGGAGGCTGAAATTTTTTGATTGGATCTGTTGACAACTGATTTTCGTGGAGGATTGGCCCTACTCTGGCACAAAATTCACTGGTGATCCAGACCTCCCACTCCCAGAGGGAGAAGATTGGGATGAAGATTTGGGTAAGAATCAATTTTTGAATTTTATTAGTATTATGATTTTTTTTTTTGTTTATGTATGTTCTGACATTAAATCCATATGATGCAGATGTTGGCCCAGAGAGACCTGCCGGCATGTCACCAATAGCGAGGCGAGTCCCTCGCGATTTTAACCCTCAAGGTGAGGGCAGCAAGGAAGATGAGATAGTGCGCAACCTAGAGGGGATCACCTGAGGAGTCCTAGATTATGCACATTTTGATGATGTTCCTCGCGCTTATCAAAGACATACTGTAGGAATGTATAGCCGATTCCACCACTTGCTAAGGTGGATAGTATGAGATGTGACATGTTAATACGAGCATCATGCTGATTAGACACCTAGGTTTATTTTATCTGCATATTTTTGCGAGACATGATGTCTCGGGATGTAACAGAAACATACACATATTTTTTGACATTATGATGCACACAGTTGCAAACATGCGATATATATATATATATATATATATATATACATCTATTTCCTTACATGGATCCTTTTACATGTGATGATGTTTTTACAAATTATGCAAATGTCTATCTAATACAATGTTAGCCACTGTATCAGTTAACGTGTTCATTCGTCTAGGAATATGTTGATAAGTAATGAAATCAAAATTTCTTTCCAACAAATGAATACGTAAATGAAATCTCAGAATGTGCGGATTTCTAATCGAATAATGATTATTGAGTTGTAGAACAACAAGCTTTGAATCTAGATTTACAAGCAACGCACATATACCGAGGTTAATTTCCTCGATTAATAGCTCAATGACAGTGCAATATTCAACGACATTGTTTGTAGTTCATCCTAGACAAATACCTTGCAGGTCTATCAACTCACTAGCAGGAATATAAATTACCCAAGCTGCTGAAGAAAAATTCTTGGTACTACGAGAAGCACCATCTGCGAAACCGACATAAGGGGAAATAGACATCTGCATTATAAGAAAGACCCAATAAGCAAGAAAATGCTCACAAAGCACACCAAACCCCAAAAACATGTACAAAAAATGAAAATAACACCTATGTACACCTGATATGCACAAATGACTCATGTATAATATTTTTTGAGGTACAACCCATTTTTGGGTTGTTCAAGAGGATTACCTTCGTAGTCAATGAGCTCATAGGCCCCATTTTACAAGACACGTTTAACGATGTAGGGCCCATGCCACATAGGTTGAAATTTACTTGCCCCCAGCTTATCATGAGCTTGGTCATATAGGAGGACGAGATCTCCTTCAACGAAATAATGAGGGGAAACTGATTGATCAAAATGAGCTTTGACTCGCTTCTTTTGTGCCTCGATGACCAAAGCAGCTAAGCGATGAGTTTCATCTAACCTCTCTAAGTAAAGGAGACGCTCTTCTTCCAGTGAAGTGTTAGGCATTAATTCCACAACTAGCTTGAGATAAGGTATTTCACATTCAATCGGGAGAGTAGCTTCCAGACCGTAAACCAACTGAAAAGGGGTGAATCCGGTCGCACTCTTCACTGAGGTTTGGTATGCCCAAAGAGATGAAAATAACATGAGATGCCAGTTTGATTTGTGGATCCCAATCGTACGCTGAAGCATTGTGACAAGAACTTTGTTCATAGCTTCAACCTGGCCATTGGCTCGAGGGTAGTACGACGTTGAGCCGTCGTGACGCAGACCCAACTTAGAAGTCAACTCTACCACCATATAATGCCAAAAATGGGAACCATGATCAGTAACTATGGCTTGAGGGACACCAAACCTAGAAATAACATGATTTAAAATGAACTTAGCGGCTGTCTTACCATCAGCGACAAGTGTAGGCATTGCTTCGGCCCATTTGGTGAAGTAGTCCACGACTACGATGATATAAGCATGCCCCCCGCCCGAGTGAGGGTTACATGTCATAAAATCGATGTCCCATTTGGAAAAGGGACCAACGATAGTGACAGGGTGAAGGGGAACAGGTGGCGCACACATCTTGCGTTGATAAATTTGGAAATCATGGCATTTAAGAACTGCGACAATATAGTATTTTAAAATGGAATGCCAAAAATACCTGTCATGAAGTATCTTTTGTGCAGTAGCATAACTAGACATGTGACCACCACAGGTGCCACTGTGACAATCATTCAACACTTTCTCAGCTTCCTTGAGGGTCAAACATCGGCGATGTATCGAATCAACTCCAACACGATAGAGCGTATCTTCGACTATGCGATAAGGGTGCGAGTGATGTCGGATACGATGACGAGAATCCTTGGTCAAATCAGACCGGAATTTGGAAGTCTGGAGATATACGATGATATCACCATACCAGGGATAGAGAGTGCTAATCAAGAAAAGTGTATCGTCCGGAATATGGTCCTCAAAATGAGATGGAGCAGAGTCAGAAGGAAAGGAACAAATCAAATCAGCAAAAACTAGAGATTGCTTTGATTTGGCAGCAGTAAATTCCAAATCGAACTCTTGGAGGATAACGATCCACTTCGAATATTTTCCCCCCAGCAATTTTCGAGACAAAATATAGGTCATGGGGTTGCAATTAGAAATCACAGTCACTGTACGCAAAAGTATATAATGACGAAAGCATTGGACGGCTTGGACCGCAGCCAGTGCTAACTTCTCGACATGAGCATAATGTGTTTCAGGATCGAGAAGGTTACGAGACAGGTAATAAATGACATGTTCGTGACCGTCATCATCGTCTCTAACCAAAACCATGGCGATTGTACTAAAATCGACAGCTAAGTAAAGGGAAAAATCACGATGATAATTTGGAGGACGTAACAAGGGAGCGTTGACCAACAATGTCTTGAGTGTATCAAAATATTGTTGAGCAACCTCATCCCAACAGAAAGGGACGTCCTGTTTCAAAATTCGTGTGTATCCCTTAGCTACTTCGACTAAAACGACGTAGAAAATTGGCCTTACCTTGCAAACTCTGCAACTGATGTAATGAGGATGGAGAGGGGAGATTAAAAATGGCCTTAAACTTAAGTGGATCGAGGCGAATTCCATCTTTACATATGATAGACCCTAAAAGTCTACCGAAATCGACGCATAAGACACACTTATGCGGATTAAGTCGAATTTTGTAGTGTCAACAATGAAGAAAGATCTGACGAAGATGGTTTGGATGGTCCCTATGTTTAGCTGAATGAGCCGGAAGGTCATCCAGGTAAGGCTGAATGATGTGACGAATGTCATGAAAAGCGTAGGACATTGCTCGCTGGAAAGTGGCCCCGACATTCTTCAAGCCCAAAGGGAGTTTCTTGTATGCGAAGGTACCCCAAGGATAGATAAAAGCCATCTTATGTTGATCATCCGGGAGAATTTTAATCTGATTATACCCAGAAAAGCCGTCCATGAGGGAAAAAAATCTCACCCCCGGCATAGTCATCAATGATTTGATCAATGAAGGGAGTGGGATAATTATCCTTAGGACGGGCCCGATTTATGTCACGGTGATCAACACAGACATAGATAGTTCCTTATTTCTTATCGACAGGAACGATGTTCGAAACCCAATATGTCAAGGGAATTGGATAAATGAAACCAACTTTGAGAATTTTTTCAACATCACTTTTGATGGATGCAGCCTTTCTAGGGTGCACCAGACGAAGACGCTGGCGAACAGGCTTCAAACTGGGATAGGTAGGGATTTCATGCACCACTATACTAGGATCAATGCCGGGCATTTCTTTGCAGGACCATTCAAAAACATCATGAAATTCGCGGAAAATGATAGTGTAAACTTGGACTTCATTTGAAGAACAAGTGACTCCCACATGGATGTTCTCGACAATTCCTGGCTTCACGGAAATGTCAATAGGCATCGTTTGTGTGATATTGCTCAAGTTACCTTCTATGAAGACTTTATGTGTCAGAATTCTCGTTTGAAGCAGAGGGGAAGAGACTTGAGACACAAAACACTCAAGACATGTAGACATAGCCCTGAGGCTAGGCATAAACGAAGAACGATGATGACCATCATCCCACGACAAATCTTCGAGAGACATGGTTTTCACGATAGCTTCTTTGGAAGGAAACACTTCTTTCAAAGGATCAAGAAAATCTGAATCGCCAAGCCAGGGGGATTGAGAATATACGTCAAGAGACAAGCTCAAAGGAGCACCATCAGAAGGTGGAGTATCCGATACAACAATGAGTTCACAATAATCGATTTCAATCGAACTCAAAGGCATCGAATATCCATATGAATCGACCTGTTCAGGTGAAGGGATAATAGACGGGTCATTCGACCGAGAGATCATATTAATCTGAACAGTCTTTGGTGGTGAAAGTGGAAAAATACCCATGAGGGCTGGATCCTTGAAGAGACCTGGCCCAACGCTCTTGAAGGGAGTAGGAATCTTATCCACATACAGAATGTTTTTCTCAGAAGAAGAGTTGAAGAATGACAATTGATCGACAGTAACTATCTTGCCCTCGTGTGGAAATTTCAAAACACGGAAGAGGGTGGACGGAACGCAAAGCATAGCGTGAGTCCAACTGTGACCGAGTAGAATATTGTAATTGAGTTTAGCGTTAAATAATTATACTTCAACATTGATCGTCTTCCCTTTTAATGTAATCGGAAAACTCGCGAGAACACCCAAAGGTTTTGATTCCCTTCCATCAAATGCTTCAAGGGAATTTGGCAAGGAATTCAGGGTTGGAGAACCAATGGCCTTCTAACACGAAGCTGACATGATGCAGGTTGATGCACCTTCGTCCATAATGGCTCGATGGATGTCGAGACCGTTAAAAACGACTTGTATAATGAGCGCAATCTGATGCGGAAGTCGTGGAACGACATTATCTAGATCAAAAGCGAGAAGGCTAGTATCAACAGGATCAACCCCGCCGATCGCAGATAATAAAACTTTCTGCTGAGATGGACAAATCTAGAGTACTTCTAACGTAGACATCATGGATGGCGCCTCTGCTAAATCCTCAAAAATACTGTAATGTTGAGGAGCATGGGCATTGGGATTATAAGAATATTTCTAGAGAACACCTTTGGAAGGCGGTCACACAACGGGTTCAGTATTGGGCCTTTCAATCTCAAGAGGGCCGGAGACAGGTGGAGGAGGAGGAGGACCATCAACAATTTCATTCCACGGTACCTAACGCAACCCTGCATAATATTTTGACCAAGTAGAAATGGAAACAGATGCAGAACCGTTCATTATGAATACTTGAGAGCCAGATGGAACAGATGATTGAGGCTGCTCCACCATCTGGGTCTGCTGAGATGGAAAAGGTTCTTTAAGAACAGTAGGAGTACCCTGATTGCCTTTGAGCAACTTACTCACTTCAGACCGTCGAGGATAGTCCTTGGTGTAGTGGTCTTCATCACAAATCAAATAGGGATACTTCGGCTTACGCTGTGAACCATCATCAGCACGAGGTTTGGACGAATCTGGTTTCAGGGCATCGGCCTTGGTCTTGCCTTTACCCTTCTTTTTCCCTTTAGAAGTCTTATCTGCAGGATTGACCTAAACGAAATTGACCTCTGAGGTTTTACTAGGATTCGAACTAGACTGAGGAGAAATATCATTGGAAGAATTAGACTTTTGTTTCCTAGGGTTGGAGGAAGAAGACTAAAGTGAAGTCTGAGACACAGAACCAATAATACCGTTGATGGATGGGGTCGCTGGTGCAGTAGAAGTTCCAGGTTGAGGGGCATCAATCAAAATATCATACAATATGCCTAATTGAGAGTACACGATATAAAGGTACTAGGCACGAGAAATGGCCTGTTCCTCGGTTACACATGCCCCCATGGCTATGTCTTTTGCAATCTGATTGAAAAAAGATGTAGTGAACCAATGAGTAAGAAGCTGATCAAGAATTTCAAACTTGATCAAGCGACCACGACGTCTCCATTCATGAATATGGTCCGAGATATGAGTAGCCCGGTCCTGTTTCAAGGAGGCGAGGAGATGTGTCCCGGTTTCATAACGAACCAGTGACTGGAAATGAGTAAGGAACGCCATAGCGAGAGAGTTTAAATCTTGAAAGATACAACGAGAGATCTCAATATACCACTTAGCAGCAGCACTAGTAAGAGTCCATTGGAAAAGACGAAGTCGAATGGAATCATCAACCCAAGAGTTAGAGGAACACCACAAGTGGTAAGTCATAACGTGTGCTTGGGGGTCTTCTCTGGACTTTCCCTCAAATTTGCGACTCCACTGGGGATCAGTGTGAGTTTTTATTTGATCTTGTTGGGTCATTTTTTGGGTTTTTGGTCTTGTTTTTTACCTTTATGGTTGTTTAACTGTGCTTCAAACCCTTGTTCAGCCCCAAAGTGTCAAGATTGACCTCTGCTCTGTTGAGTTTTTTCCCTTTTCATTGGTTAACTGGCTTGGCGTGGTTTTCCCCAATATGGTTGCCAACTTTTTATGTAGATAAATCCTCTCTGTGGACAAAGACGATCCCTCTAGCCCTAGGGTGGGTCTAGTAACAAGGAATCATGCTAAGGTGTAGGTTACTAGATATTCAAATGAAAGACGACGTGATAATATAGCCTACCTATGGTTCAATGCTGTTGTCGGCAATCGTAGTGGTGATGAGAACTGCTCGCTCCCGATTTGGCAAGTCATAATCCCTTCGCTGATCGCACTTGGACACCTGCACAATGATCAAAAAACAACAACCAAATCCTACATACTAATTTCATCCAAAATATACTAAAGAGTCAGAGAAGATTAGCATATTGCATTCAATAGAGATAAAACACAAGATGAGAACCAGACAATAGTCACTTATATTAAAAGGTAGAAAGAAGAGATACAACCATGCTCTGATGTTGCGGTCTCCTCCAGCGGGGCTCGGGTGAAGCATGTCTCAAAGCACATCAGGGAATTAGGATGGGATAAGGGACCTCTTGATGGATTTCTCCTTGTAATACCTTCTCATAACTCGGTTATTCAACTATCAAGTTCAACACTTCATCTACAACTAGTTCAACTGTATAATTCTCTTTGTTTAGCTTCAATCATTTAGCTAGTTTTCATAAAGAGATAAGGCTTGTTTATATAGAGGAAAAGGAGGAGGTTGGGATCCCTACAAATGCGGAAGGGAGGCCTATTCTTTAGTAGTGTTCCAAGGGAGGTGGAAACTACTAGCTAAAGGAGGAGGCCTGTGGTTGTTTCAGTTCAACCACTCCCATTGAATCATCCTCGAGGTGGTTGGAATGGAACCTCGACCTCTATTTTTAAAAAACATTTCATAATAGCTTGGCGCGGGCATCACACTGTGATAGCGCACCAAGTGGCGCGGGCTTAGTGTAAAATTCCCAGGTCGGCGAGAGGAGATAAAGGGCTACTTGCGCCAAGGAAAAAATAGGGATTTCCACAGCTTTTCTCAGGGAAATGTCAACAAGGAGAATGTTACCTTCATCAAAAGGGATGCAAGGATGTAATTTTCAAAGCATGACACTGTGCATTGGTCATAGAAATGACCCTCCAATGTGAGAGTTGGGGATTGCAGGGACAGTGACAAAATGATGTGTAACACTAATGCTCTAATTGAAAGGAATACTGATTCCCCCCCCCCCCCCTTCAGTATTTCCAACAATTGGTATCAGAGCTTGGTTCCTTCAATAGCATTTTAACATCTGGAAGGAGGTCATGGAGCATACCAAGAATGGTGTACCTCTATTCAATGAAAATAATTATGCACTTTGGAAAGGAAGAATGGAGGTCTATCTCTTGGCACAAGGTTACGAAATATGGGACACTATTCAAAATGGATTTACATCAATTGCGGATGAACAAGGTAAGAAGAATTTGGTAAAAGATGCAAAAGAAAAGACTATTATTATCAGTGGACTTATTGAATCTTCTTATCATAAGGTGTTGGGTTTTAAAACCACCAAAAATGTATGGGACAAGCTTGAGAATATATATGCAGGTGATTCAAATGTCAAAGAACCAAAGCTTCAAATCTATAGAGAAAAATTTGAGAAAATCAGAATGAAAGAAGATTGCAACATTGCTGCATACTTCCAATACGTTGATGAAATAACCAATACTCTAGAAAGATTGGGAGAATAGGTTGACGAGAATAACAATATACGAAATATTGACAAATGATGCAAATTAACTGAAGTGTGGTATTAGAATACGATGAAAATGTGGACAAACAAATAAGAGAGTGGTTATGAGTTCATAGCATATGAAATGAGACTTGATGAAGAAGAATTACTTTTACTAGAAACTATGTTAGGTGCATCTAGAAAACATGTAGGGACAAACATTTAACCAATTGAAAATACATGCACCTGCAAGTGTGAAGAAAAGGGAGATGATGAAGAAGGTATTTTAGATGAAGAATATGCTTACTTTACGAGAAAACTAAAAATTGGTAAGGGAAAATTCAAAGGTAAACTTCCATTGATATGTTTTGGCTATGGTGAGGTTGGGAATTTCGCATCAAAATGTCCGAACATAAGTGATGGAAACTCAAAAGGAAAGAAAGGCTTTTATAGCTCATCATCTGATGAAGATAATGACGGTGAAGAAGAAGCCAATGAGAGAGTATTGTTTATGGCCAAGCACAATAAACAAGAGGTATCAAACAACGAAGAATAATGATTGACCATAGAATAATTTTATAAGGAAGCAATCAAAATTATAAAAGAGCTCAAGGCAGAGAAGATCCATTCCAATACTCTTGAAGAACAAGTTCAATGTCTCAAAATTGAAGTGAAGAACACAAATGCATTGAAGAGTCACTTCAAAAGAAGTTGGAAGAAAGCAACCAAGAAAAGGAAGAATTAGAAGCTGAAGTAGTCTCCCTGCGTCGGGAAGTGAAGAAAATAAAAACTATCCAAAACTATGCCAACAGCTCAAGGGCATTGGAAGAAATCATCAACAATCAACGATCTTACAATGACAAAACTGGCATCGGTTACAAAGAAGAAGAAGCAGGACCTTCTACAACAAAATACAATGAACCTATGAGTTCTGACATGCATGTAGACTTCATTGGAAAAGATTCGCAAGAACAACCTTGGAAGACAATTCCTCGACGAAGATTTCCATCCAGGAACAGATACAATTCTAGGAGATCTGTCAAATATGAACCTCTGAGGGCTCAACGAAACATTAATAGATTTGAACATTTAAGAAATAATATTTAATTTTACAAATGTCGAAACTTTGGACACATAGCCAGAGACTGCAGACTTGAAAATCCTCTAGAAGAATCTTCAAAGCCACAGAACGAACGGACATGGAAGAAGAAGAAGACTGATAATTGTGCTCTCGCTCTCAAGGCTAAAAAAAACAAATATGTGTGGTATGTTGATAGCGGTTTCTCAACGCATATGACTGGAGATAGAAATAAATTTGTATCTCTGAAAGATAATAAGGATTGAACCGTGTCCTTTGGAAATGATGGATCTTCAAATGTTATAGGATCAAGTATTGTCACTCTCGGAAGCAAAGATGCTCTAGCCAAGAATGTTCTATTGGTTGAAAACATGAATCACAATCTGCTCAGTGTTGGAAAAATGTGTGATCAAGGACAGACAATACTATTCAACTCCACAAAATGTGAAATCAGGAAAGGCAGGTATGGTGAAATTGTGGCTACAACAAGTCGAGCTCCAAACGACATAGATGTTCTAGATGAAGCAACTAAAGCATGTCTAATAGCTAAAGAGGATGATATAATATTTGGTAGCAATGATGATCGACTAAGTAAGAATTTTTCTACAAATATGCAAAGTGATTTCGAGATGTCTTTACTTGGTGAGCTGACATACTTCTTAGAGCTTCAAATATCTCAGCAAGAGAAAGGAATATTTATATGTCAAGCAAAGTACATCAAGGAAATGCTCAAGAAATTTAAAATGGAATATTGCAAACCCATCCTTATTTCCATGGTAACAGGTTGCAAATTGAGCATAGACGACTCATCTAAGGATGTGGATCAAAGGTTGTACAGATCTATGATTGGTAGTCTTCTATATGTAACAACCTCTTGGCCAGATGTTATGCAAGCAGTTGGACAAGTAGCAAGATTCCAAGAAGCACCAAAAGAATCACATATTATTGCCATCAAAAGAATTCTTCGATATCTAAAGGGAACAATAGAATATGGCTTGTGGTATCCCAAGGGTAACAATCTCATTATTCATTCCTTTACAGATGCAGATTTGGTAGGAAGTGTTGATGATCGTGAAATTACTCGTGAAGCATTAGAATATCTTCGCCAGAATCTTGGGATTCTCCCAAGTTCTCATTAGATTTTCCTTATTCAGAATATAAAGGGCGAGTGGAAGTGTGTACAGGTCCACAGGATGGTTGTATGTCAGGGGGAGTGGAAGTGTGTACAAGTTTTCAAGATGTTTGTGTGTCAGGGGGGGTTACCCTTTTCCATTGATGTCAAAGGGGGAGATAATGTTGTAGGAATATGTTTCATGATCGCAAGGGGAGTACTTGTGTTGCCATCAATATCAAAGGGGGAGATTGTTGTTCAGCAGTTGTCATTGATGTCAACCCAATAAGCACCATGGGCTACCCCAATATTGCATGGGAATTTTGACCTACCAAATTAAGATATTTTGGGTCAAGAATGCTTTCGATGGTTTCTACTTGTCGAGATGTTTCCGTTGATATATGGCATGCCACGTAATTCTTCACGGTTTGAGAGATATTCATGTTTGAAGTTTGTACCCCCAGTTAGTGGGCTAAAAACCCAAGGGGTTGTGGCATGGGTCATTGAAAAGTCATAATTAATATTTTTTAAGCTCCTAAAATCCCTCCCACGTTCACTTGTTGAAGCCCCTCTCAACCTAATCATTTATATAAATTGTGATCCTCATATCCTCCTTATGCAAGGGATTTCGCCATCTGAAACAGGTCATCGTGGAATTTTCGCTCTAAATTTTGTTTTACAAAGGTTCAAAAGTTGAAAATTTTATGAGGTGAAGCCTAAATCCTGAGGAAGCTCCTTTGAAAATTTCAGTGAAGGTGCATAACAGTTTCAGAGATAGGATCTGTGAAAGTCAGTGTTTTTGCAGGCTCTTGAAATTCATCTCAAAGAAGTGACCTTGGGAAAATCGTCATAACTCTCTCTCTGAGTATCGGATTGGAATTCTGTAAAACATGGAAGATAGTGCACGGACTGTAGTTTTTCCTCTATCAATTTTAGAGCTGAATGAAGAAACAGTGACATGTGGCACGCCGTACAATTTCACTCTACTGAAACAATCTATAATTAGGGCATTGTGAGAAATTGGGCATAAGTCTCCCTTGAGGAATTCAAATTGGGTCAGACCTATGGCATTGGAAAGATGACTCAGAGGACTACTACAAGAAAAAAAATCAGAAATTGGGGATCTGAAATAATAGAGATACACTAGATTCAATATCGAGCTCCTAGAAGGCAAGAAAAAGCTAGATCATGTGTTGTCAAGGGTTGAAAAGGACCATACTTTCTAGGGAAGCAAAGCAAAGCAAGGTGCAACAGAGGGTAGCATGACAAGAGTAGCAACCAAGGTGCAGAACAACAACAAGAAGTTCATCACATGAAGCCTTCAAGTGGGCAGCACTGCATACAGTCACTGTAAAGGTATCATTGTACTAAACCATTGTAAATACATTATTGTAAAAATTGTTATAGTGTCTATCTACCGAGAGTTCAAGAGATAGTGTCACGAGGTCTAAGATCATCATTAGGTGGTTGTGTCATAGTTGGGGTTATGGTCTAGTGTGTCTTCTTCTTCTACATCATTCTATATCATTGTAAAGTGGACCATTTTCCCTGGTACGAGAGTCCGTTCTTCTTTTATTCTTCTATAGGGTGGTAGGGTGGTGCTAGGGTGAGTTTTAGCTCATTGGGTGTTGGGGAATCCGTTCAGTTGACTACTAAAGAATCTCGGGCGTTGGAGCATCCATCTAAGGGAGCCGGAGAAGAATGCTTTTCTAGATTCTAGGAATTTGGAGCTTTATTTTCAATTGGAGTTGAATATTAAAGAATTATTAGAAAAGCATTAGGTGGTTTTTGTCCCGGAGTGGGTTTCCACCTTAAAACTGTGTGCATTTGTGTTCCTTTTGTTTCTGTTATCATTGTACAAACAATGATAATAATTGAAGATTAACTAATGCTCTAATTGAAAGGAATAGTGATTCAACCCCCCTCTCAATATTTCCAATAGTTAGGCATGAAGTGAGGCTTCAACCAATATCTCAAGCCTTTTTTCCTCTTATTGCATGGTCAAAGCCTCAATTTTTGCATTGTCTCTTTTGAGAGTGAGCTGATTAGCAAGCTCAACCTCTTTTTTCCTTTCTAGTGCTAGAGATATTTTCAGCACTCTAGTCTTAAACCTTCTCCTTGGCACTTGTTCTACTGCCTCATATGTTACACCATATGTTTCAAGTGTCTCTTCAAGCAAAAAATTGGCTTTTTCTACCACTCTTTGAGCTTTGATGAATTTGACCTCATCAATGAAGTTTTTTTTTCAGCTGTTGGTTCTCCTGCTCAAGAAAGTAAATGAAAAATTTAGACCTGTCATAAATATTTTGAAGCTCTCTAATCTTGGCCTCTTTCTCCTTGATGATTATGCTAGTGATTTCATCATCATCATGCTCATCTAAGTCAACAAGATCAAAATTCTGCTTTGTCTCATGGAGGTCCTCCTCCTCATGTATGATATCTGCTTGTATCTATGCCTCTGTCATATTTTGCTTCCCTTTTCTACCTGTTTTGTTGATGTAGAAGGCAAGGCCCCTCCCAAAATCTGTGGGGAAAACACTTTCTTGTGACCTCTTTGGTATGTTTTTTCCAATGGCTTTATCTCAGCCACATTAGCCTTCTTAGGCTCATTGATCTCAACTCTACTAGGTAGCCTAGTCTCAATGAGGGATGGAGATGATGGTCATGAAATAGATGAAGGAGACTGATCTGATGATGATGCATGAACTATGGGCTGAGATGGAGGAATGGATGTGGAAGGATGAGATGATGAAGGCACATTTTTGGCATGTTGACTGGGTGGAGCAGTGAATATGTCATTAGCTATGAATGGAATCTATGGAATGTTAAATTGTTTGAGGTGATGGAGGACTATGATTTTGATGAGGGAGCGGTGAAAAAGACTTTGAATTTGGTGTTCATAGTCTCTCTTTTGGGAAATAAATGCTATCTTGTCAATGCTCCAAAAGATAAATTATGGTATGTTGAGCATCTTGACCCTTGTGAAGTGCATAAGTAGCCGAATGTGATAGGTATAAAGTCTAGAGAACCTACCTTCACAAGAAAATTATTTCATGATGATTTTCATCATGGGAGCATATCTCTCCAAGAGATAAGAGAAAGGAAAAATCCTCTTTATTTCATTCTTGTATCTAGGTTTAATGTATGGCTCATAGTATTTCTCCTCCAAGTCTTTTTTCTTGAACCATTTTTCCCCAACATTCGATATTCCAGTGGCATCTGATATGATGGCAGTGGACAAAGTGAAAGTGACACCAGCAAGGGTTATCTGGTTGTCATGGAGATTGGAGATGAATAGTCTAGTCAACATAGGATGATGTTGGGCCCTTTGTACTTTCTCACATAATTCAAAACAACCTACATGCTTAAAACATGTCACAGTTATGGGAGATGCCATGAGTTCCCTGGTATTTGTTGGCTCAAGTATAAGGATTCTCTCTCCTATGCTTGATTTCTTCTCCTTTCTTTCTTATCCCTCAATGTAGTTTCTGTTATGTTCTTCTTCCATAGGTTTCTTAGTATGAAACCTTGGGAGATGCGATGATAATGGAATGTAGGTAAAGGGAGTGAGGAATAGTGTGAGGAAATTTAGGGATATGGGGGAAGGAATTTTTGATTTGAGGGAGGTGTCAGAAAGTAGGAATGATGAGGGAATTAGAATAGGGAATTTAATTACAGTTTATGGATTTTGGAAGCCTAGGCAAGTGAATTGCATAGGGTTTAGGGTTTGGGGATGAAAGGTTTAGGTAAAAGGGGATTATGTGATATAGGGAGTAAGGATAGGGTAATTATGATGTGGGAAGGGAATGAAAGTGCTCAGGAGTGAACTTTGATATGCAATTGGGATTTAGGGAATGATACTAGGGTTTCAAACTTAAAAATATACACCAACTCTTTAAACAAGATCAAATACCAACAAATTGACTTGATGAGGAGAGGAATGGTGCTAATGGTAACTTACTTGATTGCTCGAGGCTGTGGAGTGCTTTGGCTGAAGATTTGAAGGTGATAGCACAAGTTTTGGAGTTTCCTGTAGAAAATGGGAAAAATTGTAGTAGAAAGAGGAAACGCATAGCGCACTGAGCAAGCATGCAGCGCAAAGAAAAAACGTGAAATGCACAAATCAAACGCGCACCGCAAAGAACAAATGCGCAACGCACACTCTGTTTTGTAAAATTTCGCCCTCAAACTTGAAAATTATGATTTTTCTGAGGTTGCTCAAGGATGGAGGAGACAAATGAAGTTTTTTTTGATGTCATGAGGGTTTATATACTTGAGTGAATTTTATTTTAACCCTTTGAAACCCACTTTACTAATGTTTCGAATTTCGATTTTAAACTTTTTAGAATACCCTTACACTTCTAAACTTTTTCTTTGATATTTGATCAGTGGATGAAGTGAAAAATGTTGCACTTTGACATGTTCTTATTTGGCATGTGGAACTGAGTTTGAAACTTGGGAAGTAGGTACTTATTACATATAATGAACATAAAATTACATAAAATAAACATACAATTTACATCTCTATTTTTGGAATAAAATTACATTTTAGAATGAAACTCACACATGAAAGCATAATTAAAAATTTGAAAACTATCTTTACATGCTTTCAAATATTCTTTAGATGGTAAATGGATATTATTTGGATCACTCTCATACTTTTGATAACCTTATGCAATGAAATAGTGTTTTATTTACACCTTGGAAAATGAAAACCTAGAGACCTAATGAAGACCTTGAGTGACCAGACTTCATGGTGACCTGGATGACATAATGACATGATGAAATGGACTTTCATGACTGAAGTATGCTAAAAAAGACATGAAGGTGGGCCAACAAGTATAAATTTTTGAGGAGGAGTGATGTTTTTTGACTAGGACTACCATCAGTGAGTAAAATTTTTAAATGATGACCTAGGTGGAATAACAATTTTTTTTTAGTGAGACTCCTAAAATGATAGGAAAATATTATTTTTGATCACTGAGGGAAGTATGAAAATACTTCCACTAACATTGGCCTTATTGGGGATGATAGCTCTGAAAGAGGTGTCAAGAACCACAAATTTTTTGGATTTTTCACATCAGTGCCTCTTCCATTGGGCCAATATGGTCTAAACTCAAACAATAACATGAATGAAAACTAATAACTCAGAAAAATAGAATAAATCAATGCAAACTAAAGTGAATGAAAATTGACTCAATACTGACTTACTTGACTTAAAACTGAACTTTTTTAAAATGTCAGAAAATCAGTGAAGCTCCATGGCCTTCAGTTCGGGCTCCGAACTCCAGAGATTCTCTACTTCACACTTACAGAAAATGTAACTGATATTTACAATGAAAATGGAAAACTGATCGAGAAATTTGTTTCAAAAAAGATAATGTTTCAGGAGCCTACCATTAACTGGTCCTCCTTAACACTCATGTCCATTCATCTCCTCAAGAAAATAAGCATTTTGTCCTCGACAAGCTGAAATCTGATATGACCCTTTCCATAAATTCTCAAATTTTCCATGCTTACCCTTCTTTTCATTTCAGGCATCCCAGCGGAGTACCAAATCTCCTATATTGAAGTTGTCTTCCTTAGTTTTCCGATCATAGATATTCTTTATCCTGTCATGAAGTTTTGAAGTATTATGAAATACTTCATCCCTTGTCTGCTGAAGGTGTATCATTTGATTAATACGACGCTGTATTTTATTTTCCTCAGTCCCTGATTCTTGCAACAATTTCATTACTGGGACTACTAATGATGAAGGAAACACAATATCAATACCATATACAACTTGAAAAGGATACATACCAATAGAATTCTTATTACTCACCCGATCTTCCCATAATGCATTAATAAGCTTCTTATGCCAATTATTTTTATTCACCTCTAACATATTCTTAATGATATTGATCAAGGACTTATTAGAGGACTCTGTCAATCCATTACCTTGCGGGTAGTAATCTATAGAGTGTCCCAAATTACTGTTATATCTGTCAAAAAAATAAGTCATCTTCTTAGACTTGAATGCTACCGCATTATTTGTGATAATCTTAGTAGGACAACCAAAATGGGACAAAATATTAGTTTCTAAAAACTGAATGATGACAAAATCTGTTGCTTGCCTAGTTGGGATCGCTTCAATACACTTTTTAAAGTAGTATGTGGCTTTCAATATCCACTTATGTTGTGTGGATGATGCTGGGTGAATCTCGCCTATGAAATCTAGGCCCCAATGCTGAAACGGTGCACGGATTGAAATAGGTTGAAGAGGTAATGGGAGAAGCTTTCTCTTACCCTGAAAAACTTGACATTCATGGCAACTCATTACTGCTTTGTAAACATCTACAAAAAGTGTTGGGCAATAATATCCCACTCACATTATTTTATTTTATGTGGTCTTCCAATATAGGTGGCCCCCACAATATCCTTTGTGTAATTCATTCATCACTTCCTTAGATTCTTCTTCGACCAAACAGTTCAACAACACACCTCTGGGATCCTTCTAGTAAAGTGAATTTTCTAGTACGAAATACTTTTAAGATTTGAGTTTCAAAGATCTCCCTTGACTCTTATTCATGCCTACAGGAGGGTTTAGGTGTTGCAAAACATAAACAATATCAGAATATCATGGAGATGACAAAAATATATTGGATACCTGAATGAGATTCAATTCTTCTTCATTTTCGGACAAAGTTGAAATCAAATTAATGTCAAGAGCATGGAGATTTGACGCAGCCATGAGCTTGGCTAAGCCCTGACCTTTGATCAGCTTGGTGGGCTTGATCTCAAGGTCATACTCCAGTAAAGCTGTTATCCATATTACTCTCCTACCTTCTGGGTCTGTCTACATGAGAACTTCTTTCACAACTGCATTATATAAATACGCAAGAGTGTGTGAATGTAATATGTAAACTCTAAAATCTTTCAGTGCTTTAACCAAATATTGAGCCTATTTCTCTATGATGTTGTAGCGAAGGGCTGCATCTCTGATATTGCGACTGAAAAATGGAATTGGTAATTCTGTTTTATCTCTTTTGTGCATCACGACTACTTCCATAGTGTACTCAGAAGAAAATGAGAATATTATAAAGTCACTATTATAGTCAGGTCTTATCAAAACCGGGGCAGTAGTCAAGGCAAACTTAACTGAATGGAAATATTTCCGAGCATATTTAGACCACTTCACATCACTATCTTTCTTCAACATATTTCAATTCTCTGAGATGATCCTCTAAATTAGGAATGGATCTACGTAAGAAATTCATCTTATCGTTGAATTCTTGTACTTCCTTTTTGCTGCGAGGGAAATCAATCTACTGAATTGCTTGAACAAGGGAAGGGTCA
This sequence comes from Pinus albicaulis, assembly GCA_034641835.2. Lineage (NCBI taxonomy): Eukaryota > Viridiplantae > Streptophyta > Pinopsida > Pinales > Pinaceae > Pinus > Pinus albicaulis. The sequence continues at coordinate 1,447,573,879 of CM076579.1, forward strand.
ATCCGGATCCCATCCTTGGAGATGATGTGACCAAGGAGTTTTCCCTCCTCCATGGAAAAAATTATTTTCTTTGGGTCGAGAGATATTCCAAACTTCCTGCATCTCTCAAACACAATTCTCAAATGGTGCAAATGTTCAACATCAAAATATGAAAATACAGTTAAATAATCTAAGTAAACAACCAAGGAAATATATTTTTCATTGGTGAATGCTATGTCCATGGCCTGCTGAAATGTGGCCCTTGCATTTTTCAAACCAAATGGATTTTTGGAATATTTGAAGGTGTCCCAAGGTGTAGTAAATGTTTTCTTGTCCTGATCATCTTCGTGGACCAAAATTTGGTTGTAGCATGAATAACCATCCAACAGTGACATCCGAGAAGAAACAAAAACCCTTTGAAGTATATGGTCCATCTTTGGAAGTGGATAGTTGTTCTTGAGGGACACTTTGTTCAAGTTTCTAAAGTCTATGCAGAGCCAGATTTCTCCAGTCTTCTTTCTCACTGGGACCAAATTTGAAATCCAACAAGATATTTCTGATCGGGACAATGATACCAGACTTGAAAATTCCATTTACCTCTTTTTCAATTGATGGCAGCAATCTGGGATTTATCCTTCTCAAATTTTTCTGAAAGGGTTTTTTATCGGACTTGATTAGAATAGTGTGCAGAATTATGTTCTTTTCATACACCTTTAAATCTGCATATTCCCATGCAAAAAGATCAAAAAATTCAGAAAGTACTTTAACATATTCAACCTTTACCTCGGGAGATAAGGACTTGGATAGTTTCACCATATTTGGTTTGTCGGCTGCCCCAATATTTACATCTTCAACACCCTTTTTCGTAGGCATCAATGTAGGCTTCCTTGCTACATCATCTTGGTCAAAAAATTCTTCCAAATGTATGAGACCTTTTGGAATATTGTTGTCTTTCAACTATAGTATATCCATCTGAGTTGCTTCTATATCTTGGTCATATTTATTAGAAATTTGATCTATATAAAAATTATCAAATTATTCTTCACCTTGGAGAAAGTTTTTTATCTTCTTATCATCCCAGAAAACTTTCCAATATCGCAATTTATCAGGAACTGTGGGCCAGTGCTTCACATGAATCTCAAATTTTCTATTTGAAAAGATGGGCATTTTGAAATTGCTTGTAGCTTTAGCCACTGATTCCCCATCGTCAGCTTTAGCCATTGATTCCCACCCATCTTCTAACTTCTCTCTCTTTTTATTCCCCATTCACCCCACCTACTTCCATATCTCGTGACAATTCCAAAAGTGCAATTCCCTGCTCATAGCTTGCCCAACAGACTAGTGAAGCCAGGGCATTCTTCAATGAACTAGATCTGCTAACAATACAGAGCCTAGATGATCTATCTTCTTACGACCTTTGCTTGCTGTTGTGATGGTCCCTCGACGATGACCAACCCAAAGAAAGGGAGATTATTAGGTGGTTGGGTTTCGTTTTGCTTCCATTGAAAAAGTATTTTCCCTCCATTCCCGTTCACCGAGAGGATGAGCCTTAGATTAGGATCAGTTCTGTCTATCCAGTCTGTTGTTCATCCCCAGGATGGAGGGCCATCATTTTCTTCAAGATCTTTAAGCCAGTAATTAGTGCTTGATACTTAGCTTCATTGTTAGTGCAATCAAAATCTAATTTATAAGAGCACAATCTAACATTTGTAGGGACCTTATTCTGCTGATGAAAAGGGCCGCAGACTCATATTTCAATGCCTACCCCATCTTTGCCGAGGGAACCATCAAATTCCATGGACCATAAACCATTCTCATCCTCCAAATGCTAAAACTCTGATTTCTTTTTTGGCTCAAATTTCTGAACTATCTCTTCATGCTTTTCTAGACTTTCTTCCACTTTATCCAATGGCTATTCTGGATCTTTCAATACTTCCTCTGATTGCTGTTATGAATTTTTCAATGCTTCTTCTGATTACTGTTCTGATAAGCTAGGTAGATTCATCTTTTATTTAGATATCAATTCTCTAATACAATTATGGATCTCTAGAACATCTTCTACATCTACTAGGTTACTATTTACATCATTTAAGCCACTATCATTAAACAAAATGAGTGACTCTAAATCTATATGTACAACATTTATCGGATGATTGCTAGGCTTTTCTTTGCTTGTGATCATATATTTCATCTTAGTTTCACGGTACAATTTTCTCAATTGCTCGAAAACAAGAATAGTTGCATAAGAAAAGTCTAATTGCAATGTGCCTCGTAATTCCCCCCCCCAAGATGTTGACAACAACATGCCAAAGCGTGGTGGTATGTTAGCTACCACCACATCCATTAGAACATTCTTTGCCGGAATCTGCTCTAGGGAGACTACAAAATCTTTAATCAGGCCAATACATTGGGCTATATCTGAATCGAAGGAGTGTAAGTCATGGTAGGGACGAGTGATGTTAATGCCCAACTTCTCCATTATGGCTTTTGGCATTAGATTGTGAGAAGCTCCGGAGTCTAACATGGAATTATGTAAAATGCACTGGTGGATTCTTAGACTCAAGTAAAAAGGAGGAACCTCACTATCTTCTAATTGACTGTTAATATCAAGACCAAAAATGAGTTTGGGCTGATCATCTTCGACATTTACCATGTTAGACAAAGGATCTAATTTAAGCATCTTGGCAACATGACACTTGTACTGGTTGTTCTTAACAAGCTCGGTTAAGGGGATAGACACTTTTAACTTTGAAATTTCTGTATCTAAACTGAAAGGAGTAGTTTTTTCTACCTCTTTAATGACAATGTATCGTTGTCCAACATTTTCCATTGATGGAAATTCTTTCTTCTGATTATCCTTTTCCTTATTTGTTGAACTCGTGGATGGATGATTTGCTTTTTTTTTATTTGTGATCACAGGCTCTTTTCCCTTACTCTAATTGATCAGAGGATTCCGACTCGTTTGAGTGTCTTTCTACTGAGATGATCTCTTCTAAATGGGATTAATCGGTACATATCTTCTCCTCAATTACACATGCCTATTTTGTGAACTAATTGCATTCAAGTACTCCCACTGGTAATTATCTAATTCAGTCTCTAATTCATGATCATTAGCAAGGATAAAATCTTCATCTTTAGGCTGATATTTCTTTTCAAAATATCCTCATCTTCAGTAAAAAAACATAGGCAAATCATCAGCTTTGAAAAGAAGGTTTTCCTCGGAAATTGTGCCTTCATCTTCTTCTTCTCCTTAAGCATAGTTTTGCTACAAGGGTGTCCTGATTTGTTGTTGTTGCTTCGGTGGTTGTTCAGGAGCATGCTGTTCTCTCTTCTTATTAATTAAATGAGGTTGTTGTTGACCTCTATAGTTAGGATTTCTGACCTTAGGCTCTCTCTCAGTGATGGACATCCTGTCAACCATTTGTACAATAGTTCTTATCAAAGTATCCATCTTAGCATCAGAATATGAGATGGATGGTTCATTTTTAATAGTAACTCTCTTCTCATTCCTAGCTCTAGCTCCCTTCATCAGTAGATTTTCTTCAATGTTGATCGCATTCTTTTGCATATCTTCTAGTATAGCTGGATTTATTTCCTTTAATTGGTAAGCCATGTCAGCATCAAATGCATATAAATAACGTATGAGAGATAAGCCTGGAGGAGGCTTGATCTCAACGAGAATTGTATTATAAATCCTATTAAAGCAAGTATTGAAATCTTGCACTGATTCATTGAGATTTCTTTTAATGTTCTCATACTCAACAAGAAAATGTAAGTGATTTTTCTTTACCTCCCACCGAGCTATAAACAAATCAATGAGCTAGTCTGATGTGGAAATGGAATTAGAAGTGAGAGACCTAAACCAAACTTTGACATCTCCAGAGAAACTCTGGGCTATAATCCTCATTTTTGCATTGTCAGCATCGACTTCCTCCAAATCTATGAAGTCAGTGACCTTAACAATATTTTGTCTTGTGGATATGGTAGATTTTTCATCAAACAAGGGGAGTCTTTGGCCATAACCCTGAGGTAAGACATTAAATTGGGCTAGTAATATAAGTGGGGAAAATATTGCCACGATCTTGTTGTGGTAAAACAAAACCCCCCCATTTTTGAATTATGTACTTCAAATAATGGAGACCCTTTCTACAAATTTTTTGGCTAAACACCCTTTTAGGATTTTCATTAAGTTAATTATCTTGCAATTATTTCCTTTTTTCATTTTTGTTGGATTTCTATTTTGATTCTTTCATTGAATCCAATTTTTCACAAGCTTTCCAACGATACTTGTTTTACCTCATTTGGTCAATCGGTTTGTAAATGACACTCTTTTGAAGTTTGATCATTTTCTCGCTTGCGTTAAAAAATGTAAATAAATGTATAATATTTTTATTTCGCAATTGAAATCGTATTCATTGTAAATATTAATTTTTAGTTAATTTTTTACTAAATTTTATTTTTCACTAATGGTTCTACAAAATGACCCAGCTAAATTGTACAATGGACTAAGACGCGTTTCGGGATATTGGTAATTTAATTCAATTTGTTAGTTTAAAACAATTTTCCAAGGCTAGAATCTCAAAATTGCAAAATGGCTTAAGTCCAATTTGTAGGATGGTTAATCCCACGTGGGCCCCACTTCACAACATATCATTCCTTTCAAAATTGCGATCTAAAAATTGCGATTTCAAATATGTGGTCCAAAATAATTTTGCGATGCGATATTGCAATTGCTATATACCGTGAATCACATATCGCAAATTTTTTATATTTTTTTTATATGTTTGTGTTAAACATGTCGAACTTTGATTGCGATTTTATGCGAGGGTTATTTTTTTAACGTAAAGTTGGTTGACCTCCTTATGCCTCCCGACTCATTTTCCTCACATCACCCTCCACCTCACCTCTCCTACCTCATGCTTTCCTCACATTCTCGCATCGCAAAAATTCTCACATCGCAACAAATTATAAATAGACATTTTAAAAAACCTCGATGGGAAATTTCTTCGATATGCGATAAACTTTTGAAGCACCTTATAACTCCCACTCACATCGCATCACCTTCCTCACCCGTTTTATCCCTCCAGAAGTTTACATTCCCACATCGCATGCTTTATAAGTGGGCATTTAAAAAAATGCCATCAATAATTTCTTGCGAAATGCGATAATCCGTTAACTCCTCCATCTCGTTAACTCTTTTAACAAATGTTGAATTTTGTTTTTGACTCAGTTTCTAAGTTATATAATTTTGGTTTTATATTATATTATAATTATGTTATATTATAGTTATAATTCATATTATAATTTTAATATAATACAATAATATTTTAGTTAAAAAATTAAAATCGTGTTTTTTTTTTAAAATTAATTTAGTTTTGTTAAATAAATAATCTGTAATTAATTTAGATTTAATTGTAATTAATTAGTATTAATTAATTAAAATATTTTTATTTAATTTAGGATTAGATTTTTAATTTAAAATTATGATTTTTAGCTCAAACAACAGAAATTCCATATTTCTCGCAATTTTAATATACCAAATTTAGAGGCTCATAAATGGAGTTTTACTTGGCCAAATGAGGCCCATGACAGCTCATTAGAAAGTTAAAATCATGAATATTATTCTTGAAGTGGTTTCATTTCTAGATTTGATCATTTATTGGGTCTAAAATTTAGCAAAAGATCAAGCTCCAAATTTTTAATCAAAACTAATTTTCTGAGTTTTATTTTTTGCATTTTCATTTGCTACAACTTCTTCTGAGTGCAGATCCATTCTTCTATGTTCTCCTTGACCAATTAGATCATCACAGGCATCAATAGAAAACTTAGATTTCATTTTCAATGATTTATTTAATTAAGTTTTGATTGGATTTATTTTAATTCCAGATTTGGCATTTTAATTTTATTTTTACATTTTAATTTTAATTTTGATTTGTTTTTGCGTAAAAACAGTTAAAGAGATGAGGAAAATAAGATATCAATTAATGAAAATGCTCCAAAAATTGAATAATATGATTTTGAGCCAATATAAATTAATTGAACATATTTCTTCTTCAACAAACTTTCTTGTTAAGAATTCCTTTGTAAATATTATAAATAGCAGATTGTAGAATGGAATAAGGGTTTCTCTCTTCTGGAATTCTTGAATTCTAAAAGCATTTATGTAATAGGAATTTAGAGTTGTAGGTGGGAGGAGAGGAATCTCATATCTGGGTATTATTGTTGTTTTTCTTTTACATTCTGAGTTATGTATAATGAACAGAGTTTGCACTATTGTAGCTCTGGTTTTGAAAGCAGAAGTTCATGCATTGTAAAAGACTGTTAGAGTCTGGAGCTGGAGAAATGGAATTAATGAATTGGTATTTATAATAATATTATTTTAAATGTTGGTTTCATTTTATGATAAAAAGAATGTGTCAATTTACTTCTATATTTGTGCACTTTTGTCGGTATGAGTAATTTGCCTCAATTTTATGTTATTATTTATCTCTACTCTTATGGGATGAATTTTGATTTCTGAGTAACTATTTACTCAGAAATCTATCTTATAAAACTGATTTATTGAATAGTGATATGTTGTGAACTTTTTCCGCATATTATTGTTTATTTATTCAAGTTACTGATTAAATGATCAATACCATTTTGTGAACTTCTTCCTGAGTGTTGTTGATTGATTATTTTAGTTAAGAGGTCTTTAGATAGGATGTGTTTGGTATTAATAATGTCAGTTAATTGAAATAATTCATTAGCTTGATATTTATTATAAGCTAGACATATTTAAATCCCAATTCTTTAAAGTATCTTGCTCTTGGTGGGATAGATCTATATCTGCTTAATTGAGATAGGATTAAGATAGTTCCTTTTGATTTCATCGTAGAATAATTTGGCATATAGATTAAATTCTACATCCCTAAAAAGTCCTCTTCCCAAAGAGGAAAAACTTTAAATTGTGGCTTGGCTAAGCCCAAATTAGGTTAAGGAACACTTTCTTGCCCGATCAGCAAGAGAAATGATCTGATGTCTCTTTCCCAATGGTAGACAAAAGTCATATTTTAAGCCAATGGATATTGAGAGAAGGTAACTGGACCTAGTTAAACCAGTCAGAGCCACCATTCCAAATGGAAAAGGAACTGCTTTAAGATCTAGACCGGGTGGTCATCCCCCATGTTATTGTAGCAAATTTCGAGGCCTCAACATATCCCTACTGAATGAAGTATTGGATTGAAAACATGAGGGATTGGCTGAATAGGTAAAGGAACAGAAGTTGTAGGTACTGAAGTAGTAGGTATGAATGATGAGGTCGAAGGTGCAGATGAAAAAATTACAATTGATTGAGTTTGAGGTTGAGTTGAGATAGAAAATTCCTCTTGATGGTAGAATTGGATCCAATCTTTGATGTCAAGGTCATATTCGGGCTTAATATCTTTGAAAAACCAATATTTTAGAGGAATGGGCTCTAATTCAGATAATGAATTGACCTCAGATAATCTTAAAGGATCGAATACTCTGTCAGATAAAGAGGTTTCAGACTTGGATTTAAACAATGACTTGGATTTAAACGATGACAATTCAAATTTCAAATCATCTGATGTCTTCGAAGAAAGTAGCTTGAAAGGTACCAAGATCTTCAATGGGCTTGGTCTTCTTACCCAGATATCGTAGTTTGATATCTATGCCTTCGAAATATCTTCTCTATATCATCTACTGGATCAACTGGATCAAGGTCGGGATTTGCTCTGGTATATCTTCTAGAAGCCAGATCTACAATCTTAGCAATGCAATTATCGAATCAGCCTTTCTGAAAGTTAACCCTATCATCCAAAGGATCAAATTACAAAATTTCTTGTTGTACACCCAGGGAAAAAATATCTTTCATTCCCCGACAACGGCGCCAATATGTTATCATTTTACCAGATCTCTAAGGCTGAAGAAGAGATCCCAATAGAGGTAACCACAGACCAATATTTTGGCTTGGTATCTAGCCCTATCGAACCAGAGAGGGCTGTCTCCACAAAAATCACAGCCCAGAGGGATGGATAAATTAGGGATTTAGGCTAGGTATGAAATGCAAAATGGTTTTTTATTTGATTTTTATTGGGTTGTTGGATGAGGATATTGGGTCAAAGACTCTAGGTCACAGAAAATTAGATTAGGGTTACAGTCCATTCAATGGGGAAAGGTAGGTAAGAAGGCTATCACATTAGGGTTCTTGGGATGGAATGATTCAGACAATTAAGGAGCTAGGAAGAGCATAAAAGATGAATTCTTCCTAAATTGAAAGAAAGATGAAAAAAAATATGAAAGCCTCCCCAAAATCGAGCATATGAGACGAATTTTGTTTATCAACTTGAAAGTGATCATACAATAGAAGTGCAATGAATTATGAAGACAATACATTCAAACATAATGAGACATAAGAAGAAACAATGCTAGACAACCATACCACAGGTATCCCAAAGAAATAGCTACAACACTTTTATTAAGCTCCTGATAGAATGATTAAAATAGAGTCTCTGATAAATATGCCAACATCCAACTGATTCCAACCTATGAAATTACTGAAAAAATACATGATATAGACCTCAAACAAACTCCTCCTAGCCTCAGGGGTCAAATCCATGAGAGGAGGAGCAGCTCCATCAAAAATTGAGTTCATTTACCTAATGTATTTACCCTAGGTAATAGTAAAAACATGATATTTACATTTACGTCATTTATTTACAGAGGCAAAAACATGATTCCCAAAGATAAAATTCAATTTGCAGAAGAACTCAGAAAAAATCAGAAAACTGTCAAACGCGCCATCCCTTTATCAAACGTGACATCCATGTTGCAGCCTAATTTTGAGTGCCTTCTCGGTGTCCAAATTGGGTTCAGGATGGCTTATTTCAAAGTCTATCCTGTATAATTTCAAAATATGCCTTTGGTTTTCTAAATGGAGTTGATTTTCATTGTAAAAAACTGATTCTCCCAAGACTTCTAAACACGCAGCGCATAGGAAAAAAATGGGCAGAACATTGATTTTTTGAGTGTTTTATAACATTTTCAACTGCTAGTTGTCCAAAACAAGGATAGAAAAGTGGTTTTCCTGCATGTATTCATCATTATGCATCTGCTGTGGCCTCAAAAAAGAGCACAATGTTTAGGGCACTACGCATTTGACAGTCTATTTGTCACAAGACTATTCAAAGTTTGGAAAAAATCTCAAAAAATTAAAAAATATACCCAAAAAATTCTCAAATTTGGTAATTTTCTACTGATGATGTTGCTAGGCATGAAGTGAGGCTTCAACCAATATGTCAAGCCTTCTTTCCTCTTCTTGCATGATCAAAGCCTCAATTTTTTCATTGGCTCTTTTGAGCTTCGCCATTGCAATTTTGTCTTTTTGGCCATAGTATCTGACCTTCTTTCTCAATACATAATTAGCTGTGTTTTCCTTCTCTAGAAGTTTCTCTAAGTGCTTGTTAGCACTATCAAGCCATGGCTCCCGGTTCTTATTGACTACCACTGCAAGTTTTTCATTCAGAGTGAGCTGATTAGCAAGCTCAACCTTTTTTTTCCTTTCTAGTGCTAGAGCTCATTTCAACCCTCTAGTCTTAGGCCTTCTCCTTGGCACTTGTTCTACTGCCTCATTTTTTACACCATATGTTTCAAGCATATCTTCAATCAAAACTTTGGCTTTTTATGCCTCTCTTTTAGCTTTGATGAATTTGACCTCATTGATGAGATTCAACAAGATGATGATCCTAGTGAAAATAAAGCACCTACACTAGGTGGGGCCCGCAGGAGATTTTTAGGTGTATGTCTATTTTTAGAATGTTGAGCATATTCTATTTATAGTGGGAGTCTATTTATAGATGGTTGAGAAAATTATATTTATAGATGAGATTCTATTTTTAGATGCATGGGCGAAGTCTATTTATAGATCACATGTCTAAAAATAGATCGGATGTTAATTATTATTAGCCCTTAATAATAATTAGACAATAAATAATAATCTATTCTCTTGAAGCACTTGATTTCAGTTAACTAATGTGGAAAACCAGTTGATTGAAGGAATTATGAGTTCTAAGGTTGGTTGGTGGGACATGCAGAGTGGAATTTGTTGTAACTGAGTGATACAAAGTTGTAACAGAGTTGGATGTGTAGTTATGTGAGTTGTTATTTAGTTTAACTCAGTTAAGTGAGTTAAACTCAGTTGTGCTAGTTGTAACTAAAGATACACTAGTGAGAGATCAATGAATTAAGTATTTAATTAATTCACAAGTAGTGGTCTAACATGCAACTGAAGAAATACTACTGTTAACTACATGCATGTCAGATCCAGTGGAGACCTATTTGAGAGATAGGTGAAAGGGCCTGTTTGACTATCATTTGTGACTATAGTGGTGCATTCAATGCAACTACACACACATTGGAGATGCCAATGAGGATTGTGCAATCAAGGCAAGGAAAGATTGAATTCATTCAGGGATATTCATCAACAGGGATTGCGTAGTGGAGGCAAGCTGTCAGGAGGAAGTAAATTGGTGCATGTCTGAGCCAATTTTTGTATGACAGAGTGAGACGATTGTATATTGTACTGAGAGCTCTTGGAGTAGAGCTTTGTATGAGGTTGTTTCATGATCCATGATATACATAATATATGATAGTGGGGTTTTTAGCTTTATGCTTTCCCGGTAAAAACATCTATGTTATGTGTGATTGATTTTTCATGTGTTTGCAATTGGCGATTAAATTTCCGCAAATATTTAAGTAGAAGGATTTTGTATTTAACAAGGGATATAATTTTTAGATCAGGATAATCTGGAAATACATAATTGTATTAAAATTTCTACATGGTATCGAAGAAAAGAAGATTTCAATATTGAAGCAGTAGCTCAGTTTTGTTGGTGGAAACAATTCAAATTTGTTGTAAGAATTTCTTGGTGAGACATTTGAGTAAACATCGAAATGTATTTCAATGGTTTGTGGTTAGAGTATGCACTCGAGGGCAGCTCGAACTACATTGAATGGAAGGATAGGATGGAAGAGGTGCTTGAAGATAATGTCTTGAAGCAATTCATTGACAATGATGTTCCTAAGCCCACTTTGACGGATGCTGCATTACTTAATGCCTGGCAAAAGAAAGTAGCGAAGACAAGAAGGATTCTATTGGAAGGTGTGAGAGACCATATTGTCTCAAGCCTTCATGGGAAATCCACTCCATTTGCAATGTGGAAGGATTTGACAAATATTTTCCAAAGCAGCAACGACCATAGGAAATTGGCGCTGAAGGATAAACTCAGAAAAATCAAAATGGAAAAGGGAGATAATATTCATAAGTATCTCACAAAGTTTTTCCATTGTCGGAATGAACTGGGGAGTGTGGGAATAACGGTTGTTGATGATGATTTGGTGAGCTTGGCTCTCTTGGTACTTCCTAAGAGTTGGCACAATTATCAAGACTCTGTCAACGAACGGGAAAAACTGCCAAATTGGGAACGACTATGGTCAGATCTAGTGTAGGAGGAGTTAAGGCAAAACACCAGGGATGGATCTTCATCAAAGCATGATGATGAAGAGGATTTTTCTTTGGCTGCCAAAGCAAGGAAATGGAAGGGGAAGAAATTCCACTCAAAATCCGAGGCTAAAGGCAAGAAGCTGGATTTTTCCAAGGTGAAGTGTTTTCACTGTCACGAACATGGGAATCTCGCCACTAACTGCCCACAGAAAAATAAGAATAAGAAGGCTGTTAGAGCTGTAGCTGGTGAGGCCCTTGCCTCACAATTTGAACTTGATTTCTCCTTGATCGCATGCTTGGTTTCAAGTGCAATGGGATCAGTGTGGTATCTTGATAATGGTGCTTCCTTCCACATGACGGGAGATAAGGAGATTTTCAGTGACTTGGAGGAGAAAGATCTCCAAATGCATATAGAGATGGGCGACGATGGACAATACAGTTCGACTGGAATTGGTACAATTACCTTTGAGAGGGAGTGAGGTAAACCATTTCTGTTGAAAAATGTTATGCATGTTCCAAGTCTAAAGAAGAACTTCGTCTCAGTCGCGATATTGGAGGAAAAATGTTATGACATTGTTTTTAGCAATGGAAAAACTTTCCTGCGACATAAAACAACGGGTCAAACCAAGAGGATAGGGATTCAAGTCAAGAATCTCTACAAGCTGGAGGTAGATGGTTGCGCTGCAATGGTGGGCAAAGAAGAAAAAGTAGTGAGCCGGGATGAGGGAAAATTGTGGCATAGGCGATTGGGCCATCTTCACCATGGTGCCTTGAAGATTTTGCAGCAAATTTATACTGGACTTCACAAGGGTACACTTGTGCAGATAGATCAGTGCAAGGGATGTAATATAGGTAATTTTGTGAATACCACCTTTCATGAAAAGGATAACTGTGCTTCGGTGATCCTGGAGAGAGTTCACACAGATGTGTGTGGGCCATTCTCGGTTGCTTTAACATCAAAACACAGGTATTATGTTATTTTTTTTATGAATATTCTCGTAGACGCTGGATATTCTTCATGAAGAAGAAAGATCAAACATTCTCAAATTTCTGTGAGTTTAAAGCATTGGTGGAGAAAGAGTCGGGGAAGCAAGTGAAGGCTTTACAGAGCACTAATGGTGGTGAATATATCTCGAACGAATTCAAATAATTCTGTAGCAAAGAAGGAATTCGAAGAGAACTCATAGCGCCTCATAACCCACAACAGAATGGCATCATGGAGAGGAAGAATAGAACGATCGTGGGTGCTGCACGAGTTATGCTGCATGATCAGGGCCTACCAATGCACTTGTGGGCGGAAGCATGCAACAGAATGGTTTATGTGAAAAACCATTGTCCTCATAGAGTACTCGGCATGAGAACACCTGAAGAAGCTTTTACTGGTAAGAAACCAGATGTTTCTCACTTTAAGATTTTTGGCTCATCTGTTTATGTGCATGTGACCAAGAGCGCTAGGAAGAAGTTGGAGCCAACTGCTGAAGTTGGGATATTTTTGGGGTACACAGAAACACCCCATAATTATCGTGTGTATTTTCCAAATAGTCGAATGACTGTGGTGCGACGAGATATAAAATTCAATGAGAAAGCCATAAAGTTTTCGCTTGAGAGGGAGCTAGACTTGCATGCAGAGGAGGAACTACTTGTTACCAAAGATGAGCCTCTAGATTGGGATCACCCACATTAGGAGGTTCATGGAGTGGAGGAGTCCACTCATGCAGAGCCAAACATTAGAACTGGTAGAAGGCGTACCACAGAAGCTGAGAGGCTAAAGCTTGATGCGACACAGAAAAATGCAGATAGAGACAGTCTACTGACCGATTCACTGGATACATGGCTCTCATGAGAAAATGTATTGTGACTGAGTCATATTCCTTTTAGGAAGCAGTGTAGGAGCCCACATGGGTAGATGCAATGATGGAGGAGTATGACTCCATTGTCAGAAACAATTCTTGGGAAATTATTCCAAGGCCGGTTGATAAATCAGTGGTAGGTTCAAGATGGATCTACAAGGTAAAGAAAGCTGCTAATGGGAGTGTTTAGAAGTATAAGGCAAGATTTGTGGCCCGGGGATTCTCACAGATCGAGGGGATTGATTATGAATAAACCTTTGCACCTGTCGCACGGTATTCTTCCATAAGAAGTGTACATTGCGTAGCTTGAAGGATTTGAGATCTTCAGCAATGAGTCACATTTTTGCAGACTCAAAAGAGCACTGTATGGGCTGAAGCAAGAACCCCGTGCTTGGTATACTCAGATCAACAGTTATTTCACTAGACTTGGCTTCACCAAGAGTGAGGAAAATGTAAACCTATACCAGATTATGGTGGAGGGTAAGATTTTAATCATTGTTCTTTCTGTTGATGATTTAATATTGACTGGTGATGGGCAGCTGATACACTCATGCAAGGAAGACCTTCAAAAGGAGTTCAAGATGAAGGATATGGGCCTCCTCACTATTTCCTTGGATTGGAAATATGGGAGCGAGAAGGTGAACTGTTTGTGTCTCAAGGAAATTATGCAAGGGATATACTCGGTAAGTTTCACATGGAGGGCTGCAAACCCATGGATACTCCTCTTCCAGGGAACTGGAGGAAATAGGATGCTACATATGGAGAGGTAATGGATGCTACTGTCTATCAACAGTTGGTGGGTTTGCTCATGTATTTAGTTAATACAAGACCGAACATATGCTATGCGGTGAACCAACTTAGTCAAGCGATGGTTAAGCCTACCAAGCTCTTTTGGAAGGTGGGCAAGCATGTCCTGAGATATCTCAAGGGCACATCTGAGTATGGCTTATGGTACAGATGAACATATGAGGTGAAGTTGCATGGATTCACGGATGAAGATTGTGCAGGAAGACCAACAGACAGAAAGAGCACATCAAGAGGGGTTTTCAGTATCGGATCTACAGTTGTTTCTTGGTACAACAAGAAACCAAGATCCATGGCACTCAGTTCAGCAGAATCAGAATACATGGCAGCAAGTCAAGCTGCATGTGAGGCTATCTGGATGAGGAAGATCCTGGTCGTTTTGTTCGGTTCTCATTTAGATCCTACAATGATTCATTGTGCTAATCAGAGTTGCATTAAAATATCGATTAATCATGTGTTTGATGATATATCTAAGCATATAGATATCCAATATCATCATATCAGAGATTGTGTGCAGCGGAAGATCATGTTGCTTCAGTACATTCCTACGGAAGATCAAGATGCAGATATTCTGACGAAGGCGCTCACCAGGAGAAAATTTGAATACCATAGAGACAGGATCGAGGTGAAGGATAATCCCTTTCTTGTTGAGAGGGAGTTTTGAGATTCAACCAGATGATGATCCTAGTGAAAATTAAGCACCTACAGTAGGTGGGGCCCGCAGGATATTTTTAGGTGTATGTCTATTTTTATAATGTTGAGCATATTCTATTTATAGCAGGAGCCTATATATAGATGGTTGAGAAAATTCTATTTATAGATGAGATTCTATTTTTATATGCATGGGCGAAGTCTATTTATAGATCACATGTCTAAAAATAGATCAGATGTCAATTATTATTAGCCCTTAATAATAATTAGACAATAAATAATAATCTATTCTCTTGAAGCACTTGATTTCAGTTAACTGATGTGGCAAACCAGTTGACTGAAGGAATTACAAGTTCTAAGGTTGGTTGGTGGGACATGCAAAGTGGACTTCATTGTAACTGAGTGATACAAAGTTGTAACAGAGTTGGATGTGTAGTTATGTGATTTGTTATTTAGTTTAACTCAGTTAAGTGAGTTAAACTCAATTGTGCTAGTTGTAACTAGTTGTAACTAAAGATACACTAGTGAGAGATCAGTGAATTAATTATTTAATTAATTCACAAGCAATGGGCTCACATGCAACTGAAGAAATACTACTGTTAACTACATGCATGTCAGATCCAGTGGAGACCCAGTTGAGAAATAGGTGAAAGGGTCTGCTTGACTATCAGTTGTGACTATAGTGGTGCATTCAATGAAACTACACACACATTGGAGATGCCAATGAGGATTTCATAGTCAAGGAAAGGCAAGATCGAATTTAATCAGGGATCTTCATCAGTAGGGATTGCGCAGTGGAGGCAAGCTGTCAGGAGGCAGTAAATCGGTGCATGTCTGAGAAAATTTTTGTATGATAGTGTGAGACGATTGTATATTGTACTAAGAGCTCTTGGAGTAGTGCTTTGTATGATATTGTTTCATGATTCATGATATACATAATATATGATAGTGGGGTTTTTAGCTTTATGCTTTCCCATAAAAACATCTGTGTTATGTGTGATTGATTTTTCTTCATGTGTTTGCAATTGGCGATTAAATTTCCGCAAAGATTTAAGTAGAAGGATTCTATATTTAATAGAAGATATAATTGTTAGATTAGGAGAATCTGACAATACATAATTGTATTAAAATTTCTACACTCATGAATGACATGTTTTTTTTTTCAGCTGCTGGTTCTCCTGGTCAAGAAAGTCAATGAAAAATTTAGACCTATCAAGATTAGTTTTAAGCTCTCTAATCTTGGCCTCTTTCTCCTTGATGATTATTCTAGTGATTTCATCATCATCATGCTCATATAAGTCAACAAGATCAAAATCCTATTCTTTCTCATGGAGTTTTCCTCCTCATGTATGATCTCTGCTTGTATCTTTGCCTCTGTCATATTTTTCTTCCCTTTTTCTATCTGTTTTGTTGATGTAGAAGGCAAGGCCCCTCCCACAATCTTTGGGGCAAACAATTGCATGTGACCTCTTTGGTATGTTTTTTCCAATGGCTCTATCTCAGCCACATTAGCCTTCTTAGGCTCATTGATCTTAGCTCTGCTAGGTGACCCAGTCTCAATGTGGGATGGAGATGATGGTGATGAAATAGATGAAGGAGACTGATATGATGATGATGCATGAAATATGGGTGATATGGAGGAATGGATGTGGAAGGATGAGATGATGAAGGCACATTTTGGGCATGCTAAATAGGTGGAGTAGTGAATATGTCATTAGCTATGAATGAACTCCATAGAATTTTCAATTGTTTGAGGTGATGGAGGACTATGATTTTGATGAGGGAGTGGTTAAAACGAATTTGCATTTGGTGTTCATAATCTCTCTTTTGGGAAATAAATGTCATCTTGTCAATGCTCCGAAAGAGACAATAAGGTATGTTGAGCATCTTGACCCTTGTGAAATGCATAAGTAGCCGGATGTGATAGTTATAAATGCTATAGAACCTACCTTCACAAGAAAAATATTTCATGATGATTTTCATCATGGGAGCATATCTCTCCAGGAGATAAGAGAAAGGAAAATCCTCTTTCTTTCATTCTTGTATATAGGTTTGATGTATGGCTCATAGTATTGCTCCTCCAAGTCTTTTTTCTTGAACCATTTTCCACAACATTTGGGATTCCAATGGCATCTGATATGATGGTAGTGGACAAAGTGAAAGTGACAGCAACAAGGGTTACCTGGTTGTCATGGATATTGGAGATGAATAGTATGGTCAACATAGGATGATGTTGGGCCTTTGTACTTTCGCACAGAATTCAAAACAATCTACATGCTTAAAACATGTCACAGTTATGGGAAATTCCATGAGTTCCCTGGTATTTGTTGGCTCAAGTCTAAGGATTCTTCCTCCTCTGCTTGAATTCTTCTCCCCCACTGTAGTTTCTGTTATGCTCTTCTTCCATAGGTGTCTTAGAATGAAACCCTAGGGAGATTTGATGATAGTTGAATGTAGGTAAAGGGAGTGAGGAATAGTGTGAGGAAATTTAGGGAGATGGGGGAAGGTCTTTTTGATTTGAGGGAGGTTACAGGGAGTAGGAATGATGGGGGAATTGGAATAGGGAATTTAATTATAGTTTAGGGATTTTGGAAGCGTAGGCAAGTGAGTAGCCTAGGGTTTATGGTTTGGGGATGAAAGGTTTAGGGAAAAGGGGATTATGTGATATAGGGAGTAAGCATAGGGTAATTATGATGTGGGAAGGGAATGAAAGTGCTAGGGACTGAAATTGATATGGAATTGGGATTTAGGGAATGATTCTAGGGTTTCAAACTTAAAAATAGACACCAATTTTGTAAACAAGCTCAAAAACCAAAAAATTGACTTAATGGGGAGAGGAATGGTGCTAATGGAAACTTACTTGATTGATGGAGGTTGTGGAGTGATTTTCTTAAAGATTTGAAGGCGATAGCACAAGTTTTGGAGTTTGTTGTAGAAAACGGGAAAACGCGTAGCACAAAGAGGAAAGACGTATCACGCTGATAAAACACGCAACAAAAAGAAAAAACGTGTAGTGCACAAAGCAAACACATAGCACAAAGGAAAAAATCGCATCACACACTCTGTTTCGTAAAATTTCTCCCTCAAAATTGAAAATTATGATTTTCCTGAGGTTGCTCAAGGATGGAGGAGAAAAATGAAGTTTGCTTTGATGTCATGAGGGTTTATATACTTGAGTGAATTTGATTTTAATCCTTTGAAACCCACTTTGATAATATTTCAAATTTCACTTTTAAACTTTGTAGAATACCCGTACACTTATGAACTTTTTCTTTGACATATGATCTGTGGATGAATTGAGAACTCTTCCAATTTGACATGTGTTTTTTTAGCATGTGGAATTGAGTTGGCAGCTTGGGAAGTAGGTACTTATTACATATAATGAACATAAAATTACATAAATGAAAAATAAAAATTACATTTGTGTTTTTGGAATAAAATTACATTTTAGAATGAAACTCACACTTGAAAGCAGAATTACAACTTTGAAAACTATCTTTACATGCTTGCAAATCCTCTTTATATGGTAAAGGGATATTATTTGGATAAATTTCATACTTTTCTTTACCTTATGCAATGAAATGGTGTTTTATTTAGACCTTGGAAAATGAAAACCTAGAGACCTAATGAAGACCTTGAGTGACTAGACTTCATGGTGACCTGGCTGACATAATGACATGATGAAATGGACTTTCATGACTAAAGTATGCTCATCAAGACATGAAGGTGGGCCAGCAAGTATAAATTTTTGAGGAGGAGTGATATTTTTTTACTAGGACTACCATCAGTGAGTAAAATTTTTAAATGAAGACCTAGGTGGAATGATAAAATTTCTTGAGTGAGACTCCTAGAATGATATGAAAAGAGTATTTTTTATCACTGAAGGTAGTATTCAAATACTGACACTAACATGGGGTGCCCTCCCCACTAACGTCACTAAGAGGGGGAGAACACACCGACATATCACCAACGATGATCCTTTGCCATTGATACATGACCCCACTCAATACCACATAAGAAGCATGTAGCTTCCAGGCGCATCTTCGCACACATAGACGGTGCAGATGTTGGAAGAAATTCCGATAGGGTAAAGTGCACAGAGGTTATGGGGAGGTCACACCCTAGAATGGGAAGTAAAATAATACCATCAATCATCAAATTGATGACCCATAATCATTTTGGGACCCTGGCACCTTATTTTGATAACCACCATAGGGGGTGCCAGAGGAGGCGGTATCGGGTTTTCCAAATTCGATGGAAATTTTTTTGATTAAGCATGATGTTTGGAGGGGCCCATTTAGAAAATTATATCCAGGTACATCGGTAGTGATCCTCCACCATTGATCCACACATAGGGCCTCACCTCGTTGACTTCCTCTATGTCACAATGCTGGCTCATGCTGTCATTTCCTAGCTCCCATTACCATAGTTCAACGATGAATTAAGTGTTAATTGGTTAACTATGTTTCTTGCTATGGTTTTCATGGCTATGATTTCTTAGTGCCTAAAAATCTATTATTGTGATATATATATATATATATATATATATATATATATATATACCTCCCTACGTACAAGTCATTAGATCCAAATCAATGGTCACGGGGATCCAATTTCAAAATCTCGTTCCTTTAACTTAACAACAATATACCATGCGTAATTCAAACCATTACTGCAAATTGACATCAAAAGAACATACATCTATATGGACCATTTTGATATAGGAATGTACACATAAGTTCATTACATTTACAAATATAATCCATAGCACAGATTACAAATCAAGAAAATTGTCTTGGATTTTTAAGCAGAATTGTGGGCAACTAAGTTTGGGACAAGGAATCTCCACCCAACCCTAGATAGTTGCAGCCAAGTCTACTTGTGCTAGATACCTATAATACTAATGTATCCCCTTATTTTTATTGTTAGTGTATCCCCCTTATTGTTATTTTTGTGCCCATGTAGTCCCCATATTGTTATTATTGTGCCCCATGGAAGCCCACTATTGTTATTTTTGTGTGCTTACATTGTTATTGTTATGTCGGCTAGGATTATATTATGACCCATTGGACTCCTATATATAGAAAGGGGGTTTTTTAATTTGAATCATCTAAGAATTTTTCTTTTATGTAATGTAAAGGAGGTTTCCCCCTCGAAGAGGTTGATTTCTAAGTTGTCGATCTATTTTTTCTTCTATTTTGTGAGCTAGTTTCATAACATTTGGTATCACAACTTTGGATTCTAGGGTTTCACTGCTGCAAATAAGTAATCTTGGAATTTTCGCTATAAATTTATTTTTACGAAGGTTCAAAAGCTGAAAAAAAACCCACTTGAGCCAAAATCTGGAGGAATGTCGTGCAATAATTTTAGATCTTGGTTCACTATATTTTCGGAGATATGATCCGAGGAAGTTAGGGTTTTTGCAGGCTCCATAATTTCATCTCAAACAGGTGACCAAGGGAAATACATCGTATTGGATATTTGTAAAAATTGGCTGCAAGTACACGGACTGTAGTTTTTGGTTATCGATTTCAGATCTGAAAGTCAAACATGACACGTTACACGCCATACAAGTTCGCTCTGCAGAACCAATCCAAAATAACGTCATTGTGGGAGATAGGGCATAAATTTACCTTAAATAATCCAAATTAGGTCTGACCTATGGCATTGGAAAGATGACTTAGAGGGCTACTACATGACCAGATATCAAATCTTGGGATTCGAAATTATATAGATACACCAGTTTCAATATCGACCTCCTCAAAAGCAAGAAAAAGGTGTGTACTTTAATTTTTTTTTGCATAAGTCTTGTTTGAAAAATCAGTTTGAAGTGATTCCAAGGGCATATTGAAGCATATATATCAGTATTGGATTTTAAAATGCCCCCCCAAAAATAATTCCACACCCATTAAGCCCTCATAAATCTCTATTATTACTCACGAAGAGGAAGAAGTGCAACATGATATAACAAAATTATGAGACCAAGTGCAACAAATTTTGCTCTCACAAAGAGTAGCAAAAAATGAAATGGAAGCTAAGATGGATGGTTTGAAGAAAAACATGGATGGATTGAAGAAAGGCGTGGAAGCTAAGATCGATGGTATAGAAGAAATAATTAAAGACAACATGGAAGACATGAAGAATGGTCTAAAATCAGACATGGAAAATTTGAAGGAAGGTTTGACAAAGATGCTACAAGAAATGATTCCTAATGGAAAAACAGTAGTAGACGAAACTCATGATGAGACCAAAAGAAATGTTAATAATTATTTCATAGACTCTAATGTTGGATTTAAGACCCACCATATTCCAAAGATAGATATGAGGAAGTTTGATGGCAAGGATTCGGTAACATGGATACTACAGATGGAGCAATATTTTGATCTCCATAATGTACAAAACACACAAAAGGTATGCATTGCAACTTTATATTTTGAAAAAAATACATTTGTATGGTATCAGTGGATTTTCTCTCGTAAAAAAATTGTCACTTGGTCAATTTTTACGGAGGAAATGATAACACATTATGAGGATACGAAGAGAAACACCTTCTTTAGCCAAATGATAAATCTCAAACAAAAGGGTTCAATGGTGGAGCACATTGAGGACTTCCAAAAATTGAATATAAGGGAAACTGATATTCTAGAGGAACACAAGATTGATGTCTTCATAGGGACTTTAAAGGATAACATCCAACATGAGGTTCAACTTTGGTAACTTGATTCATTGGAGAAGGCATTCAGGTTGGCAAGAAAAATTGAAAGCAAAATTATGGCGAGAAGGAAGCCTACCACTCACAACTATAAATATGGAAGTTTTTCCACTCCTAGACTTCCACAACCTACAAGGTTGAAACCAAAACAATTGGAAGAAAAAGGAGAAAAAGGGTTTTGCTACAGTTGTGATAGCAAATACACTAAAGGTCATAAGTGTGCTAAGAATAAATTATTTTACATAGATTGTGAAGAGGAGGAAGAAAAGGAACAAGAAACTTCAAAATAAGAGGATATACACCAGGAACCAACCCTAGAGGAAGAAGAAATGAATCCAACCATATCCTATAATGAATTGGAAGGAATTACCACTCCTAAAACTCTCAAGATAGAAGGACATATCAAGAATAAAAATGTGATAGTGATGACTGATTCAGGTAGTACCCATAATTTTATTAATTGTAAGGTAGCCAAAGAATTGAATTGCTTCCTATGCCCAACACCAGAGTGTCAAGTGATGGTTGCAAATGGAGAAAATATAAATTAATCTGGAAAATGCCATAATATCAAACTAACCTTGGGGGAATATGTATTGAATAGTTTAATGCTCTCCATCCCAATGGGTGGTGTTGATGTTATACTAGGAGTACAATGGTTACAATCTTTGGGGACAATAACATTTAATTTTCAAGAACTTTGATTGATTTTTTTTTTTAAAGGAAAGGAATTTGAATAACGGGGTATCATAGGGAAGCCAAGAAAGATAATCAACTCTAATGTCATGAACATATTCTAAAGAAAGAACAATGAGGTGTAATTTCACAATTATGATCACTATAGGTTCAAACATAAAAATCATCTATTTGTCCAGATCTCCAGAAAGTCTTGGAAAATCATTCCAAGGTATTTGAGACTCACAAAGGACTCCCACCTATTTGTGATCATGATCATGCTATTCATTTGATTCCAGGAATTTTTCCTACATACATCAGGCCTTACAAATATCCTTATGCTCAAAAGAGTGAGATTAAACGTATGGTTGCAGAAATGCTAGAGGTTGGTATAGTTAAACCTAGTCAATGTTATTTCTATGCTCTAGTAGTATTAGTGCACAAAAAGGATGGATCATGGCGTATGTGTCCGGATTATAGGGAGTGCAACAAGCTCATTATTAAATATAAATTTCCCATCCCAATCATTGATGAATTACATGAAGCAATCTACTTCACCAAGCTGGATCTTCGTTATGGATATCATCAAATTAGAATGAAGACTAAAGACATTTTGAAAACAGTATTTAGAACTCATGAGGGTGATTATGAATTTTTTGTCATTCCTTTTGGCCTTACTAATGCACCCTCCACATTTCAAGGTTTGATGAATTCCATTTTCAAACCATTCCTTGCAAAATTTGTGTTATTATTTTTTGATGATATACTAATCTACAAAAAGTCTTGGAAGGAGTATGTTCAACATGTTGACATGGTGCTCAAACTAGTGGAGGAGAAACAATTATATGCAAAAACCTCCAAATGTTTCTTTGGAGTATAGGAGGTGGAATATTTGGGTCATATTGTATCTCATGAGGGTGTTAAGGTAGACCCTAATAAAATTAAATCCATTTTGAAATGGAAAATACCTACAACCATAAAGCATCTTTAATGATTTCTGGGGTTAACAGGGTATTATCGCAAGTTTGTTAAGAATTATGGGAGAATATCAACACCTTTAACATCATTGCCGAAGAAAGATGCATTTTCTTGGACTCCAGAAGCAACTAAGGCCTTTGAACATCTTAAAGAGGAAATGTGCCAATCATTGGTCTTATCTATGTCAGACTTCACAAAAACCTTTATTGTGGAAAATGGAATTGGTGTGATTCTAATGGAAGAAGGAAGACTCATTGCTTTTGAAAGTCGTCTGATCAAAGGAAAATATTTACTGAAACCTATTTATGAGAAGGAAATGTTGGTAATACTACATGCACAAAAGAAATGGTGACCTTACTTAATGGGAATACACTTCAAGGTAAAAACATATCATGATAGTCTTAAATAATTTTTGGAACAAATATTATCTTTAGAAGAGCAACAAAAATGGGTGACAAAGATATTGGGTTATGAATTTGAAATCATCTACAAAAAAGGGAACCAAAATTTTGTTGCAGATGCACTCTCAAGAAAGGATGAGGATGTGGAATCATTGCTTTGTGCCATTTCTGTTATCTAACCTGAGTGGATAACTGAAGCAAGGGATGAATGGAAGAATGATGAAGAGGTGTGGACACTCATTCAAAAGTTGCAGCAAGATCCCAATATATCTGAAACATTTAGCTGGAAAAATGATTCATTATGGTACAAAGTTCATTTATATCTTTGTAATAATTCCGAACTCAAACAAAATATTCTTTTGGAATTGAAAACATTTGCTTTAGGAGGGCACTCAGGATTTTAAAAAAATTACCACAGGGTCAAGAAGGAATTTTTTGGGATGAGCTTAAATCTAATATTCAAAATTTTGTGGCAGAATGTTTGGTTTTCCATGAAAATAAAGTTGATACAATTAAGACCTCAAGTCTGTTACAACCTTTATCCATTCCAAGTCAACATTGGGAGGAGGTTTCAATGGATTTTATCACACGTTTACCCAAGTCTGAAGTAAATACTATCATCATGGTGGTAGTTGATAGACTTACCAAGGATGCACACTTTTTTGCATTATCTCATCCATTTAAAGCCAATACAATTTCTACTGCATTTATGGATTCAAAAGCTACATGGAAACCCAAATATTATTGTAAACGACAAAGATCCCATTTTTACAGGAATTTTTTGGATGGAATTATTTTCATGTTTGGGCACTCAATTAGCTCATAGCTCATCTTATCATCCTCAATCTGATGGGAAAAATTAGATAGTGAAAAAATGTTTGTAAGGATATCTTCGTTGCTTTGTATCTGATAAAAAAACACAATGGGTCAAGTGGTTACCTCTGGCTAAATGGTGGTAGAACACTTCCTTGCATACTGCAACAAAAATGACCCCATTTATGGCACTTTATGGATATCATCCACGTTCCATCACATCATCTTTAAGAGAAAATTATAAGGTTCAAGTAGTGGAAGATCACATCGAGCATCAACAACAAGTTCTCAAACTCTTAAGGGATAACCTCACCTTGGCACATAATCAAATGAAACAACAGGAAAATTAACATCGCAGCAAAAGAAGTTTTGATGTAGGCGACTATGTATTTTTATGGCTACAACCATACACCCAAATTTCACTCAAGAAAGAAAAGAAGGATAATAAATTATCACCAAAGTATTATGGTCCTTAAAAAGTGTTGCAAAATATTGGTACTATGACATACAAATTGGAGCTTACGCATCTTCCCGAGTGCACCCAATTTTCCATGTTTCATGGTTAAAGAAGGTTATAGGTGACAATATCCCAGTTCAAACAATATTGCCAAAACTTGATGAAGAAGGAAATATCATATTGGAACCTGAAGCAGTGACGGAAACAAGAATTCGACAACTACGAAATCAATAAATTTTAGAGTATCTCATCAAGTGGAAGAACTTACCCGCTGAAGATTCGACATGGGAGGATGATAATTTTATAGAGAAGCAACCATAACTACTCAAGCATTGAAGACAACACTTTTTTGAAGGAGAGGGGCATGCTAGGTCCCTATAATACTAGTGTATCCCCTTATTTTTATTGTTAGTGTAGCCCCCTTATTGTTATTGTTGTGCCCATGTAGTCCCCATATTGTTATTATTGTGTCCCATAAAAGCTCACTATTGTTATTGTTGTGCCCTTACATTGTTATTGTTATGTCGACTAGGATTATATTGTGACCCATTAGACTCCTATATATAGAAAGGAGATTTTTTCATTTGAATCATCTAAGAATTGTTCATTTATGTAATGTAAATGAGGTTTCCTCCTCGAAGAGGCTGATTTCTAAGTCGTTGATCTATATTTTATTCTATTTTGTGAGTTAGTTTCATAACAACTTGCAACTGTCACCCCGGAGTGAGGTTATAGAGACTAAGGGGCTTACTTCAGAGATCAAAATACCAATTTCCAGTTGAAATGGGGACTCTAAAGGATCTCCTTCCTCCACCCACTAGCCAATCAGTAGTTGAATAAAACACAAGGAATCCACAGGCGAGTTGCCTCCGCCCCAAAAAAAATTCCAATGGAATCCACAGAGTAAATATCCATCCTTTAAATAAAAACACAATGACTCCACCCACTCAGGGGAATATAGAACCCATTGTACATGCAATAACAATAATGTTTCCAAGGTTCTCCCTCTAGGAATACAGGGATATGATCCTCCACCCATACCACTAAGGGAATATAGAGAAAACCCATCTACACCCTCTAGCTTTATAGGGACTCCAAAGCCATTGCTTCTCACTAGGGAGAAATGATCTATATACCAATCTTGCCAGCTGAATTCAGTTCACTGCCTCGTCTTCTCTTCTCTTCTACAACTTTATTTTTTTTCCTCCTCTTTCCTATACTTGTTCCCTATGGCTCCTCCCTCTGCTGAATGAGTTCGAATCCCCTTTTCTCCTTTTCGTGTTGTTTTATTTTTTTGCATGGGAATTGCCTTCTTGTCCTCACTTTCAGCAATGTCATTCATCATTAATTCTGTCCTTCCTACCTTGCGAGTGTTCTCCAAGAAAACATGGGCCTACGTACTTCTCTTGCAACCCAATCAAATTCATGATCAACACATTAAGGCTCACCAACCAACCTTTAAATGGATGTTTGAAAAAAGTTTAGATTTCTACATAAGAAATCCATAAACATCCCAAGCAAGCCACCTCCTCAACTTTGGAATCTATGTCCCTTGACACAGTCCATTAATATTATTTTTATTTCTATAAAAATATTTACATTTGAATTTTTATGAGAGAACCATGGTTGGGGATTTCACACAAGAAAACAAGAACAAACACAAAGAAGTACTAGTGGAAATATAGTGGCCCCGATGAAATAAAAATACCACAAAAAACCACCCAATAATGCACATAAAGCCACTGAATCACATGAGCACATCACCGAGAGAATAAGGCATTGTTAGTAGCACCCACAAGAATAAATCCTTGACAACGCAAACATATAGAGATAAAAATGAGAGGGTCGAGGTAGGTAGGGTTCCATCTATGCGAACCTCCTCTTAGTCAACTCCCAACTATGCTAAATGTTAAGGAATAATCAAATAATTAAATTTTTTTTATCAAAATTAAACCTTCTTATCGATTGAATAATGTTAGTAGTTGTCATCATGCTAATGAAAATTTATCTTGTAAAGAAAAGGAAGATAGCTCACGCACATTATTTGATTCACCATTAGTTGGCTGTTTAGCATTTTAGTTGTAAAAAACTTGTCAAGAGGATAAAACACTTTAGTTGCAACCAATGATTGTGACCGATTCTCAAGATCTTTCTAAGATCTCTAATGTTAATCACAACAAGATTCTTCCACCAAGATTTGTTCATAGTAATTTTACACATAATCCACACTCATTTGTAAAGCATTTTCCAATTTTCCACAAAAATCATTGTGCATATAAAAATAGAATAAAATATTGTTTATGAATCTTTGCACGTAAGATATCATGAAAATGTTAACATTCTCTTCTTGCACATGTTAGATTGAACTATAGATATTTTAAATTTTTGTTTCTAATTTTTGTTACTATATTCTTCCATTATTCTAATAATCTTCGTTGGTATTTAAGTGCTAACAATTTAGTGTGGAAAGATGCATTAATTTATTTAACTGATTGCTTCAGGTTGATGAAACAACATCACAATTTTAAATCATG
The DNA here is from genome assembly GCA_034641835.2 of Pinus albicaulis. Taxonomy (NCBI): domain Eukaryota; kingdom Viridiplantae; phylum Streptophyta; class Pinopsida; order Pinales; family Pinaceae; genus Pinus; species Pinus albicaulis. The sequence continues at coordinate 1,447,601,233 of CM076579.1, forward strand.
GTTATGCTTCATCATCTCGTTGTTTCTTTTGAAATCAACTTTCATGATTCCACACAGACTCCAGTACTTTAGATCACTTCATGTTATTCTTATCAACTAAGCCCTTCATCCATAGGATTTTCCCAGTCTCTAACATCTCTTGAACTCGGTTTTAAAAACTCAACTAAAATTCGATTGGAAGAACTATTGATGAAGGAATGCTTGTTACATAACAATTTTTATGATAGAATTAAATCATCGTTGGAGGAATCCTTTCAAGCAATTTATCCTGTAAATAGTAATGCTATTATATTGTACATAATGCATGGAATTGTAGAAAGTCCAATTCTTTCTTTTCCTCTTACTATATTAATTCTTCTAATACTAATTTTTGATGTACATAGGTCTGCAAGATTAAAACAACTGGAATGGTTCCATTGGAAGTTTGATTTTACCTAGTTTTGGTTGTCCCTATAGAGTAGAATAGGTTTAGGATTAATTTAGTTTTGCTTACGTCATTTTTTCTTTTACTTACCCGAATAATGCAATTATGGAAATAAGTAGGTGTTGATCCCTTCAAGGAAGTACACTTCAAATTTTCATTGTTATTTACTCTTACTTTCTGGGGAAGAATTTAAAAATGGTTTAAAGCATTACCAACAAAATCAATTCATTCATGGAACCAATTTAGGGAAGTATTCCTTCCTACTCATCAGACTTAATTATGACAGATTGTGCTTAGAAATGGATAATATTTATATGATGGGAAATGAATATGTAGATACATTTTATTCTAGATTTATTTTACTTTGTTGTAGATTTTGTCTCGAGGATGTTTTACCATTTGAAGATGATTTGAGTGAATGATTTTCTACTCTTTTTATTGAATGATTGAATGATACACCTAATTGAACAAGGAATGATGAACATAGTAGATATTTTTCTCAAAAAAATGATCCAATAGCTAATCTTGATTCTATTTCTAACACTATTGAATCAAAGGATGACCTTAAATTGCTTTTCAACAACACACATTAGGTGTATGTTTTACACATTTTCAGAAAATAGAAGATAACTTAGATTTAAATATCAAATATGAAAATTTTGTTGAAACATCTCTTACGACCTACAACGAGGAGAACGGTTTGGTGGAATTTTTTTTTTATTTGAGACTTAACTAATGGATATGTCAATAATGTTCCTTCTTCAAAAGTTGATTTAGAAACTAGTTCCTACTTTTTAAACTCAATATTTCTGTTTTGCTCTAAGTTTATCCAACAATCTCATGAAAGATGCTTCAACTCTCAATAATACAAATCATACAAGAACATCTAACTGTTTATACTTTGGAAGTCATTATTTATGTATCTGGATTTGTTTTTAATACTGATCCATGCAATAACGGTTCTATTAATCTTGATGTTAAAACTCAATTTCAACTAGTTCAAATTTTAGTAAAAATGAAACCTTTGAAAAAATAAAAAAATCATGAGGTTTCTTTTCTCTTTGTTTAGGATGATGAAGTGAATTATAATTTGTCTATTGATATCATTTTTGAATCTCTTGCATTTCCATTTGATAGTATTAACGTTTCACATCTTTTTCATGATTTTCAAGAGAAGGAAATTATTTTTGATAATTGTTCTAATATTGATAACAATAAATTTCATACCCAAAAAAAAGAGAAAGTGAAATAGATCCACACTTATACATAACCGATTTTCAACATTTCACTTTATTATGATCTCTTTTATCTATACACAAATATGAAATCACAACTCACTTTTTTGATGATATTTTATTTATTTCTCATAATTATTTTCAAGTATACACAAATGTCTATATTAATATTCCATTAGATGATTGTAATGATCAAATATTGAAACCATCTTATTTCCTTCTTGGTGGTACTCTTAATTTAGTAAATAAAAACATTTGCTTAATGATTTAGCAGTAATTTTAGATTTAATAAATTAGATGATCATGATCATATGAAAATTTATGTCGAGAATGAAACTTGTTCTTTCCTTTATTATGGTTTCAATATCCTCCATAGGAAAAAGTTAGCTCTTTAAAATACAAACTTTTGGAGACTTATGAGTGAATGATGCATGTTCTGATGATCTTATTAAATCCTCTGAAATAAATTACAATGCGATTATGATACATATTTTATCTTCATCTCCCGATATTTTCCATTGTACTAAACTTTCTTGTAAATAAGAATCTTCTACTCTCATATATTCTTGTAAATAAATATGTGAATAGCTCAAGTCTTTCTTGTTCTTTAGTATTAATTAAATTTTATGTTTCTAATATTCGATGTACATATTCTTGCAGGTCCTAAGCAACATGTATGGCTCCACTGAAATTTGACTTTACTCTGCTCTGATCTTCCCAGTTAGATTAGATTAGCTTTAGGTATAAATTAGTTTATTTTGTGCTTTTTATTTGAATAAAGTAGTTATGAATACTTTTACGCTGGAAATGTGTCATCGTTAGTGAAGACACTACAACCTTCTCATCTCACCTTTATTTACCACTTTTCTCCTATTTAGTTTCACTAAATATTTCTTTTAATTCTCGTTATTAAGTATTAATTATTGAGACTTATTTAGTAAATGTTTAATACCATTTGTTTGAGCATGAAGCAAAAATGTTAAAAAGGAACAATAACCTGATAGACATTAGAAAATGAGTTATACTCATAGTTGTGATTTAGTTTATGTTTATTTTTTTTTTTAATAATAAAATCCCCATCCATGACCACCATACAAGACAAAACAATCATGAACTTAACGTAAATTGAAAAAAAATATTAATGTCGTACTCTTCCTTTATGTTAAAGTATCATTTTCATCTTGTCTGGTTGGAGTTTTGTTTTATTCATGGCCTTTTATTTTGAAATTTTCTTTGTTTTTGAGCTTGTTGTTTTCTTTCTGTCCTTTTTAGCAAAGCTTCCTATGGTTTTGATTTTCATAGTATTATGTTAGAACTTTATGGTTTTGATTTTCATAATATTAGGTTAAAACTTTATAAAATTATTTCATTTTTTAAGTTTGAGTTTGGATTTCTGGTTGTTTTCAAAATCTATATGTGAAATCTTTTCAAAGCAACACTAATCGGTAGTCAGTCTATGGGAAATATATACCCTATCACTATAATGGAGCTTTATTTATCTAAAATATATCCTTATTAAGTTTTCACTTTCTCCCACATTGGCTAATCACTTATCCTTATTAAGTTTTCACTTTCTCCCACATTGGCTAATCACTTTGGAGGAACACTAGGATATGATTAAAATACTACAATTCACTTTAACAAAAGAAAGAGTCTGAGCTTTAATATTTTATTTGAATCTCATCCCTTATCCCATTAACACAATAAATCCTTTATGTTGGTAGCTTAGGGGAAGGTTGCTGGAGTCAAATTTTTAAGTATTACATCTATGGCTGTTAAAAAAAAAATCTCTTGTATCACCCTGCTCTCTTGACTCAATTCCCAAAATGCAATTCTCAAGCAATCAATTCTAAAGGGTGGTAACATTAAATATTTGAAAGCACTTTAAGTGTGGGAAGTAAAGTAAACATGTCGGGACTATAGATGCTTTCTAGCAATGGGGCTATGCTTGTATGGTGTCGAGACATCTTTGTTGGGACTATGGATGCTCATGAGCAACAAAGAAATGTAGGGAAAGACAAATAAGTTATACATTCAATAGATGTGTACTCACTAGGGATAGGGAGAGAGCACACATGGATGATTTGTTCACTATAGTAGCCCAAAAGATACATTTCTTATTTATTTTTACTCAACCATGTTCTATTCAGATAAAGAGAGTTAATTGGCCTCACATTCCAGCTGGGTTTTCTCAAAAAATGGTTTCTCATGTTATATCTTGTGCCAAATCATGGTTTGTGAGTTTTTATTTCATTGTTCTTTAATTTATACATAATTATAATTTGCATTGATATGTAATAAACAACAATTTAAATATCCAAAAATATAAAGAGAAATAAACCCTCATAATGTAGATTTTAGATTTTTAAGTGGAATTTATCGGATTTGTTGTGACAAGCTGTCTAGTGGAATATCCATGGCAATTTACATATCATAAGTGTTTATCTTAAGTAGTTTGGAGGGGCATATTTAAACCATTTTAGTGTTCTCTTTGTCCAATCTAGTAGTGAATAATTCTCCCCATTCATTTCCCTTTGAATTGATAGGATGTCCCATGGGCTGGTCACAATTTAGGCCATTACTTTGCATAGTAGTAGGATACTAATTTTGTAGAAACTTGTCAATCAAATCATATTCATCAACATGCTTATTGTTGAGGATTTTTTCAATATTTCAAACATGATATAATGAGGAGAGGTTGGGAATGTATTCTTATTCATATTTCACGTAGATAAGAAAATATTCATCAACTATAGGTTGAGAACGAGGATAAAATGAAATTTGCTTCTAGGATTTCCTATTGTTGATAGTCATATTACCAACTCTACAACTACTATAGGATTTTTCCTATAGTTAACCAATGTATTGCTAAAATAAATGGATATCTATTGAAATCGGTATTTGGTTGTAAAACTAGGAAATTTTTGGGGTACTCCCAACATTATAGGGAAACCATCACATCTTCTATTACACCCTCTATCTTCATTATAAATTTATTATCTAGTTGAAGCACAATAGTGATTTATCTTAGGGAGTCTTGAAGGCTAAGTTTTAGCATGGTATCCCTAGACATGATGTTGATAACACCCCCTAGATCAATCAAGGTGTTTGAGACTACTATTTTATTAATATGCACATCTACAACTAGGCTTCCAAGATCCAAGTACTTAGGAATAATCATTCTTCCAAGCATTATATCATCTAGTTTTCCTACGACAATTATTGTGAGGGTTGTTGGGCCATGGAATTGTCATATTTTTTCTCTATTTTCCTATTTATTCTCCTCCTTTTTTACCAATGATACCACATTCTATCACTATAACAACCTTTATTCAGCTAAGTATGTCCTTTTCCGCATATCACTTTCTTAGTCTAATTCTACTTATAATTTGGCATACAACTACTCTCTTAGGTATTTTTTTATCATAAAACTAATGTATGGGTGGTTTCAGGTTTGTGTGGTCTGTTGAAGTTGTTGTTACAGGATTGCATCTCCATTTCCCTTTACCATTTTGGATCAAAGCCTCCGTGAGATGTTGATGATACACTGCTGATACATGAACAAATTTCCTTGTACACACTTTATTTTTCTAGTCAGTTGGACTAGATTTAGAGCACATCAAGTAAAATTCAGTTCAAATTTTGGGAGATATTCATGGAGTAAACATATCAATTAGTTGAGATTATTTGTAAATATCATTGTAATTAAGGAAAGTTGTTACAACTTCACCCCTACCATGGAAACTATTGTATAGATTATTAAGATATATTTTTATTTTAATATCACATGAGAATCAAAATATTCTCATGGTGATCTTATTTAGTATTTGAAAATTATAAAGAAGATAATTGTTTTCCCGCGTGAGCAACGAGGATTTTGAGAGATAGGATTGGGAAGGGGACAAGCACCAAAGCTATGTAATACTGATGTTCTGTTAATGAAAATCTCAACTTTGTGGCATTATATCTTTCTCTGAGTAACCTATGTGCAGTTTAGTGCACCAACTACTGTTGAGGAGTGAATTCCCTCCTTCTTAGCAGGGATCACTGGTTAATTAGCGTGTATTGATTATTTTCATTAATTCTTCTTAGTTATGTGATTGTTATTACAATCTATTTTATTTATGAGTTATTGATTTCATAAAGATTTTGAATGGTGTAACAACATAGTCCTAGACCAGTCCCTCATACTAGTGTAGCAACAAGTTATTTACTTTCTTGTTATAGATTGGATTTCACTTTCTTCGAATATGTGAGTTTAGCATTTGATTGAGTGATTGATGGATTATAGGAGTGTCGTTTCTAAGTGAGATTGGGTGTGTAATAGCGTGGTTTATTTTTCAATTGTGTGACTCTTTTTTTATTGTGTTGAAGTGTGTAACAACTTGAATGTTTTCTGAGGGTGAGTGTGCAATGACCTTGGTTTGAGATTCATTCACTAGTTAACATTGACCCTACATAGACTTTATGTGATAGCCTTAATTCAAGCCAACCTAGATTGATAATTAAATGTAAGAGAAGATTTGTTGTTCCGATTTAAAGGAACAATTATTTCGCCTGACATTTTTTCCACCATTACTCGGGAGGCTATTAAGGTGTATATGTGTTCCCAATTGATTGCAAGTGTCGTATATGTGTTCCTTATTCTAATGATTTCAGGCGATAATACAAGAGGTAAGAACCCGCGCATCGCTTCGAGATACTAAAGTGGACTCGACCTCACTAGAATAGGAAATGTAGGATTGCATTACATGAGTAATGAAGACGAAAAACACGATGCACTCAAATAAACTAACCATGCAGGTGGAAGAGGACGTGGAAGGAAGAAAAATAATCGAGATTTGGGAAGAACCACTTATATATAGGAAATTATTTCAAAGGCTAAAGCATAATTCTCTACTTGGGGGAAGGTGATAAAAAGGAAAGAACCTATTATAATTACTCCTCAGAAACCAATATATATTGACACATTTGTATTAGGAAAAGAGATAGAGTTTCAAAAATCTTCATAAACAAGTCCCAGTGTCTTTAGTCCTTCTATAATAACAGGAGGAGAGGATCAAATTTTGAAGGAAGGTTATGGGATACATACTTAATTGACCAAGTATTTAATCTTGAGGAACAAGTGTTTGGTAATGACACTCAACACTTTGACACTGTAGTGAAACAAATCTCCGATACAAATAATAACAAGGATTTGTTTGGATCATTAGGGACATTTGAGTAGCCTGAACCAATTAAACAACCTGAGTATCCTAAACAAATCCCATCACCAAAGGAAGAACAACTTCCATCATTAAGGGAAGAACAATATCCTTCATGAGGATACCATCTGTAACAACTTCTTTTAATATTCAACAAAACCCTATGCAAGGAAGTTTCAATTACCACCTTTGTGTAATATTCCGTGTAGAAATAAACAACAATATAAAGTGACATAAACAAGGGTTCATAGCAAATGGAGAGACATCACATAAACAATGCAAAATATGGAGAAAGATGAGCCATTTTATTATATAACTGAAAGGTACAATGAGTAAAAAGGTGATCAAAATGATGGCACCTTGGCTTGCAAAAGGAAAGATGGAAATACTCTTAGAAATGCTCAAGGAATGGTTGCTCTATCAAGGACTGCGTTATCTCCAAAATTCTGTTGCTGCTGCTACCAGACTGCTTCTACTGCTGGAATAGGATAGCTCTTTAGGGTTGTTCTCCTGCTCAAAAAAATATGAAACTTTGGGAATGAGATCTCCTCCAAATACATAGAAAATCCCAGAAAGGGATTCTGGAATGGATGACACCGGAATTTGACCTCCCATGAGGAATAATGATATCCCATTGAAATACGCTGGCCCTGAATGATCCTCTGTAAATAGTGGCTTCCTCTTGTACCAAAATGATGCAATAGTGAATGGATGATCCCTTATCACTATCTATGCTGAATCCCCTGATGAATCCTCACTCCTGGAACTGCCTCCTCCAAGAACTGCGCGATCTTTCCCTGGGAATGCGTTGTCCAAGAAAGTGCGTAATACCTGATTTTTTTTTTGCTATGGTTCCCTCCTAAAAATAGATAGGTGGAAATCCTCACCCGAGCAGGCACTCAAAGTCCCCCGGGGCTGAGGTTGGGATCTCTGCTCGGAGACACCTGGTGTGCTGAACAACACTTGCAAACTTAGCTCAATAAAAAAGCGTGCTCAATGTCAAAAGACAGAAATCATAGATGCATAATAGAATGCAAGAATGAGGAGCTTCTTCCCCTTTTTATGCTTTGAGAGCCTTGCTCTCATTCGGGCCCCACCAAATTGTGCTGTCCCTCTTGAACCATGTTGTCCCTCTCTCACTGCGCTGTCATGGGCCCACACTGCCTCTTCCTTCATGCTGCCACTTCACCTTCCTGGGCCCCACGTTTTCCAGTAAATATGTGCTCAATTGACTTTAGGGAATTTTTTTCTCCAAAAATTAAATTAGCCAAAAATTAATATTCCAATTAGCTGCATGCTAATTTTGGAATATTACAGTCCTCCCCTCCCAAATGTTGCTTGTCCTCAAGAAACTGCAAGGATAGAACTGAAGAGCCTCCTCTCATCCTCTTGTAGCATCCTCATATGATAAGTTTCTCCAATGAACAATATGCTTTCTCATCAACATGTCTCCAATTTGCTCCTCCCAAGTGTATAAGCTAGCCTTTGGTGACAAATCCAAATGGCTCTCATCATGAAGTAGTGGGATATACATGGAGGCAACTATATGTTGTTTAGAGGCCTTCTTGAGGCATGGAATCTAAAATATATTTGGAACCATCATTCCCATGTGAAGCTCCCATCCCCAAGCTATCATCCACACAAAATGAGTCACCCTCCAAAATAGTAACCCATGGAAAAACTCCTCCACCTTTGGCTCCTGCAATGTAGGTGGGTTGTAGAGCTAAAATTGATAGAAAAAATTGTCTATCCCATGATGTATCTCTCTCCACTTATGATAAGTGTAAAGTGGTTGCTAATTTTGGGCTGCAATAATGTTTCCTTCAAGAGGCAAGAAGAAAATTGGATCCTCGAAGATCCTCTCTCTAGTGTCTTGAATCATGCTTGCCCAAACCATCCCATATATAATGAGTAGGACATCATCACAATATGGTATCCAAATGAGAAAGATACTGGATTTTTTATGTAGTGCTGGAAGGTACCAATAGTTTCAAAAGTGGTTACAATGCAGTTTTTCTAACTGCTATTTCAGAACATCATGTGGCAACTTGTCTCCCAACAATTTGCTAGCTGTGCATGTTATGTCATCTACTATAAAATAGTAAATGGCATTGTGTGTAAACTAAGCATACAAATAATAGCACAACGCTTTCCCAAAGCCATACAAGAAATGGCCATCTCCATCACTGATGTTGGTCTTAGAAATACCATGAAGCGCAAATATAAACTTTCCCTCTTATGGAGCAACACACTGTATATAGATGGAAAGTGAATGCAAATACTTTGTTAGATGATCAATAAGTGAAAAAACACAAATATTACCATGTACTGAGAGTAAGCTGATAATGATGTCCATGGATAATCTCTCCATAGTGGTATGATATATCTCCATGAAGCCTTGATGAATGGAAAGGAATGAACCAAGTGTTGCATGTAAGGCCTTCTTCTTATGCTTGGAGACCCAAGTCAAGAAGATCATATCATGGTAATAGATGTTTCCATCCACTACTTCATAACTCTCATCTCCTACTTACCCATCAAGTGCATCATATGTGAAGTGATCCTGGGAACACTCCATCAACAAATCCTAGCTCCCAAGTGACAACACTGTTGGCCTTTGTGATAAGGCTCCTGCCATCTCATAACTCCTCTCCTCTCTTTGACATGCCCCATGCCAAAGTCACATATCATAAAGCTGCTACATATGGGAGACTCCTTCCTATGTGGAAGTACCTCTTGATCCTCCAAAGTTGAAGAGTAGCCCCTTTGCACCATGATTGTGCCATCCTCTACTCCTGAAATATCATGAAAAGTATGGGAGAAAATAAGCCCATACTCTCCCAGCCTTTGCTTCCTCCTCATCTCATCATCATACAAGTCATGAAGTAACATCATGATGATTGACTTGTAGAATGCCCCATACAACCAAATCTTTTGCTGCCATATCATATGGGTGCCATGCAATGCCTCAAACCACAACATACCTTTTGACATAGGATATGTCACATGATAACCAAACTCTTTCAAGAGTAGCCAGTGCACCCATGCCTCCTGCTGCCCTGTGTCATAGATATGCAAATGGCTCACCAAATCCTTGCTCACCATCCACACCCATCCATCCAACTGTGGGTGTCTTCCATCTTGCCCCAAATTGGTATCCACCTCATGCATAATACCATCCTCCCAAATCAGATCACTATCTTTGCATTTCATGGGATGTTGAAATGCAACCTCCTGGAGATATCCACATGAAGACCACTCATCAATGACCAATTGAACCCATAAGGATCCAAATATGTTGTAGGAAAAAACTTCTCATTGAGTTGTGAAATGTTCATCAAGAAGGATACATCATAATAATGGGAGATGTTATCCATCATTGTTGGGTTTTTGTTATATTCCTTCCACGACTAATCACGCACGGGGGGATAACAAGGGGGGCGATAGCCCCCCTTGTACATTGCACTGGGCGTAACATTGGGGGGGTGGTAGCACCCCCTGTCGGGGTCCGAGTCCTTATTTTCTGGTGGGCGGACCCGCCCATGGTTTTGTGCATGGGTTTGCACATGGTTTTGTAGCATGATGGTTTTTGGCCCCTAGTATTTTGTAGATCCGGTCAAGGGAACTACGGTTATGTTCTAATCCAGGGTTAATGCATTGGGGTTTATGTATGCTTCAGCATGCATATATATGTGTTGTAACACTAAAAGGAAAATAATGAAAAATCAAGCTGGTTGTCCCTATTTGGGATCCAGGGGAAAATCTCAGTGTTTATCTGTTTTATGTTTTATGCTCTTGCTATTATTTATTTTCTGTTTTTAAGATTCATTTGCAGATAATTTATGTACAGGGTTAAAACCTACATTTGGTATCAAAGCAGTTTCGGCTTCAAGGGGATGCCTTTGCTGTTGAGGGGTTTTTTGCTCGGGCCTGAGGTGGACCTTGTTCAGTGGGAGATCTGCGGGATTGATCCTTGCGGTGAAAGAAGATGGCGAGCGGCGGGAAGATAGAGATCGAGAAATTTAATGTTCAGAGTTTTGAGTGGTGGAAGCTCAAGATGAAGGATCTGCTGGTGGATAAAGATCAGTGGATTGCGGTAGATCCGGGTACTAAACCAACGAAAATGTCAGATGAAGACTGGAAAAAGTTGGATTGGAAGGCAAAGAGCACAATACTATTGTGTGTCTCAGATTCAGTATTGTTGAATGTATGTGGCGAAGCTACGACAAAGACCTTGTGGGACAAGTTAGGGACTTTGTACCACTCTAAGTCTCTGGTGAATAAATTGTTCCTGTGGAAACAACTGTATAACCTGAGGATGAAGGATGGAGACTCGATGACAAAGCATTTGAACGCCTTCAATACTGTGGTAAGTCAGTCATCTGTTGATAATAAAATCTCAGATGAAGATAAGTGCATCAGTTTGTTGTGTTCTCTACCAGACTCGTGGGATAGTCTAGTTATTGCAATAGGTAGCAATACAACTACCTTGAATATTGATGACATTGTCTCGGCCTTGTTGTCAGAGGAAATGAGACGGATAAATATGAAGGGTCAGAATGGAGATGCCTTATATGTACGAGGAAAGTCCCAGAACAGAAACAAGAATAAGGTTTCGAGTGGGAGATCTAAATTTAGAGGGAGATCTAAATCTCTTGGAAAGTTTGTAAAGGTGTGCTGGAAATGCGGAAAGGAAGGACACTACAAAAAGGACTGCAGATGTAAAGTTCCTGAGAAAGGAAAGGGATCTGATGATGCTCCTTATGCAGAGGAAAAAACCACCTTAGATGAAGGTGGGGATGTGTATTTGGCTTCTTCTTCAAATACACATGTAGATCAGGAGTCATGGTTGATTGACTCGGGTGCATCCTTTCACTTCACTCCCCATAGGGAGTGGTTCTGCGAGTATGAGAAATATGATGGCGGTGATTTCTTCTTAGGTGATGATAGGAAGGCTAGAATCATCGGACGTGGACAAGTCAAGCTGAAGCTGCAAGGTTGAAGGATTAGAACACTTCCTGGTGTTCTGCACATTCCTACATTGGCCAGAAATATGAATTTTGTAAGCAAGACGGATGATGCAGGTGTAAAAACAGTGTTTGAGAAAGATACATGTAATATGGTTCGGGGAGCACTGGTATTAATGCGGGGAGTTCAGATTGGAACTCTGTACAAGCTTTAGGGCAGCACTGTTATTGCTGGGTGCAACAGTTCTGTGGTTCCCGAAAGTGAAGCGGAAAGCCTAGCAGTCTCTGGAGAAAAGACCATGCTATGGCATCAAAGGCTTGGACATATTGGAGAGAAGGGCCTTCGGATACTGCATGGAAATGGTATGGTAGAAGGTATGTCTAATAGCTCTCTAGATTTCTATTTCTGTGAACATTGTGTATGTGGGAAGCAGAATCGGGTGAGTTTTCCTTCTGGTGCTAAGAGGGCGAACAAGATATTAGAGCTTGTGCACAATGATGTGTTTGGACCTGTGTCAGTTCCATCACTGGGTAAGTCTGTGTACTATGTTTCATTCATAGATGACTTCTCAAGGAATACATGGATATATTTCTTGAGGAAGAAATCTGAAGTCTTTGACAAATTTAAATAATTTAAGGCTCTGGTGGAAAACCAGACAGAGAAGAAGATAAAAGCGCTGAGGACAGATAATGGTGGGGAGTTCTACAAGAAGGAATTTGAAGAGTTCTGTAAGAAGTGTGGTATAGCATGACAAAAGACTACTCCATACACACCTCAGCAAAATGGAGTTGCAGAAAGAATGAACAGAACACTGATGGAAAAGGCAAGAAGCATGCTCAGTGGTACCGGGTTAGGATAAGAATTCTGGGCAGAGGCAGTGGAGACTGCATGTTACTTAGTTAACAGATCACCTTCATCAGCGTTGGAGGATAAGACCCCACATGAGGTATGGACTGGTAAGAAACCCTCTCTTTCACATCTAAGGGTATTTGGATGTGATGCATATGTACATGTTCCAAAGGAGAAAAGGATCAAGTTGGATAATAAATCTGAAAGGTGCATCTTTATTGGGTATAAGGATGGTTTAAAGGGTTACAAGCTTTGGAACCCAGAAACAAGGAAGGTTGTGTACAGCCAAGATGTGGTGTTTAGAGAGGTGAAAGATATTGTTAAACATGAAGTCCTACCAAAGGAACCTGAGAAGATAGAGTTTGAGCTAAAGGAGGATGAATCAGAATCTACAACAGAAGAAGACTCAGAAGAGGAAGAGACACAAACTCCAGCTGTGAGAATATCAGTTCGGGATAGAAGACAACCAGAAAGGTATAGTCCATCTGTTTTCTGTTCAAATTTTTCTTTAACTATAACTGATGATGATCCCAGAACCATCAGGGAGGTAGTAGATTCAAAGGATGGAAAAATCTAGAAGGAGGCCATGGTTGATGAAATGGCATCCTTGTATAAAAATGAGGCATGTGATCTGGTGGAGTTGCCGGCTGGAAGGAAGCCCATCGGGAACAAATGGGTGTTTAAGAAGAAGATGAATGTAGAAGGCAAGGTGGATAAATACAAAGCTCGGTTGGTAGCAAAAGGTTTTTCCCAGGTGCCAGGAATTGATTTTGGTGATATTTTTTTTCCTGTTGCGAAAGTTACTTCTATTAGATTACTTTTATCTGTTGCTACTGCATTTTATTTTGAGGTAGAATAGATGGATGTGAAGACAAAATTTCTTCATGGGGATCTGGAAGAAGAGATCTACATGAAACAACCTGAAGGCTTTATGGTGAAGGGGAAGAAAGAGCTGGTATGTAGGTTAAAGAAGTCTTTGTATGGGTTAAAACAATCACCAAGGATGTGGTATCAGAAATTTGATACCTATATACGGGGACTTGGCTTCACCAGAAGCAAGGAGGATCACTGTGTTTATTTTAAATTAATTGGTGACCGTGTTATTTATTTGGTCTTGTATGTGGATGATATGTTGTTGATTGGAAATGACAAAGAAATTATCCAAGATTTAAAGACCCAACTTTTCTCCAAATTCGACATGAAGGATCTTGGTGCTGCAAACTATATTTTGGGCATGGAAATTAAGAGAGATCGGGAAAAGAGGAAGCTCTGGTTAAACCAAAGGAAGTATGTCGAGACTATATTTCAGAGGTTCAATATGCAGGATAGTAAACCGGTGAATGTTCCGATTCCTGTAGTTACAAAGCTGTCTACTGAACAATGTCCCAAGGCACAAGAAGAAGAGGAGGATATGTCTCGTGTTCCTTATGCAAGTGCAGTGGGTAGCCTGATGTATGGAATGGTCTGTACTAGACCAGACATTGCACATGCAGTGGGAGTATTGAGCAGGTTTATTTAAAACCTAGGGAAGGAGCACTAGACAACAGTGAAGCGAGTTTTCAGATATTTGCGTGGCACTAGTGATTATGGCTTGCGCTACCAGGGAAGACTAGGATTGGAAAGAGTGTTGGACATTCGTGGTTTTGTTGATGCAGACTAGGTTGGGGATCTGGACCAAAGAAGATCTACAAGTGGGTATGTGTTTAGTCTATTTAGAGGTGCAGTTAGTTGGATGAGTAAAAGACAATTTGTAGTGGCTCTTTCAACTACAGAGGTAGAATACATGGCAGCCACTCATGCTATCAATGAAGCAGTTTGGTTGCAGAGATTTTGTTCAAGTATGGGGTTGGTGCAGCAAGCTATATGGATAGACTGTGATAGCCAAAGTGAAATTTTATTGGCTAAGAACCTTGCTTATCATTCAAAGACAAAGCCCATTGATGTTCAATATCGCTTTGTGAGATATATGGTTGAAGCTAAAAGGGTGTTGCTGGTAAAGGTGGACACTTTGAAGAATGTTGCAGATGCATTGAAAAAGTCTGTGAGCACTCAGAAGTTCTCTTGGTGTAGAGAAACAATGGGTGTTGCAAAGCTGGGCTAATGACTCATCTCTCCTGTGGCCCCTTGTGGAAAGAAAACAACAAGTGGGAGAATGTTGGGTTTGTGTTATATTCTTTCCACGACTAATCACGCATGGGGGGGTAACAGGGGGGGCGATAGCCCCCCCTGTACGTTGCGCTGGGCGCAACGTCGGGGGAGGGGGGGGGGGTCACAGGGGGGGCGGTAGCCCCCCTTGTCGGGGTCCGGGGCAGCACACTAGAAAAAAAATTTGGTCCTTATTTTTCGGTGGGCGGACTCGCCCATGGTTTTGTGCATGGGTTTGCACATGGTTTTGGGGCATGATGGTTTTTGACCCCTGGTATTTTGTAGATCCAATCAAGGGAACTACGGTTATGTTCTAATCCAGGGTTAATGGATTGGGGTTTATTTATGCTTCGGCATGTATAGATATGTGTTGCACTAAAAGGAAAATAATGAAAAATCAAGCTGGTCATCCTGATTTGGGATCCAGGGGAAATCTCTGTGTTTATCTGTTTTATGTTTTATGCTCTTGCTATTGTTTATTTTCTGTTTTTAAGATTCGTTTGCAGATAATTTCTATATAGGGTTAAACCTACAATCATAAGATGTCTTCCATCAACCATATGCCTATCCTCTGCTACACAAGTGTATTGGTCATCAGAATGTCCCAATAATTGTTGGGCCCCCAACTCATCACAGTTTCTCAATGAAAACACCGTTGATATCCATGATGGTGCATCTGTTGTCTCATGATCATACACAATGTTGAACATATAGTTCTACATTGGATTGATGAGGATTATGCTCATCCTATCCTCCAAAAATCTACACTCCAACCCAAAGTGCTGAGTGCAGCTCAACAATGATAAACCAGGATGAATATATATCTCCTCCTTGAACGAGTCAAGGGTCCTCGGCGCAGTGATACTCTGCTGCTCCAAATCAGCAGTGTGATTCAACCCTAGGTCACGCAATTGCCCTGATGGCATGTCCCCACAAATCTCCATATTATGTGCTGAAATAATAGGAAGTGGAAATGTTTGCAAACCTTGGATCAGCTGAAACTTGGGAACATCTTACAAAGCTACAAGAGTTCCTCCAACCGGTGCAATGGCTTCTCCAACTGCTGGGGATGGTGATGGCTTCTCTTCTACTACTGCACCAACGCTGGTATCTGCCTCCTCTTCCTCATGTGTCTCCTGAATCATGCATGGGACTCTCGATGTCAAGTTCTCAAGACCATCTTGCAAAGATGCAAGTGCTCCTTCGCCTGATGCACGTACTTCTGCAATTGATGGTGGAGGTAGGGGTTCCTCTTCTAGAGTAATAGTGAGCACATCTTCCTTTGGCTCCTCATCTACTATCTCAACAATGATGGGAGATGTCTCAATGCAGGATGTCTCCGGTTTCTTCCTACCAAACTTCTTCTTCAATCTCTGAATGAAATCTGCATAAGCAGACACTTTTATATGGGACAAGTGACTGAACCACCAATCTCTTGCTTCACCATCTAGGTGCAATGTTGAAAACTCCACAGCCTCTCTTTCTGATATAAGATATTTGAGAAAGAAGGTAGCCAATTCTTCCCTCTAAGTGCTCAATGTGATTGTGGAAGATCCATCAAATGTAGGCAAGAAGAACCTGGATCTCCTCTCTTCCTTGAGTTGCAGAAACTGTTGGAGAGAAAGATTCTCCTTCAATGATCTAGGTTGTGACTTGTATTCAAACATATATTCACTTAGGGACTCATGCCCCAATCCTTCATCATATTGAGACCAATCCTCTTTCTCATCAAAGAAAGTGGATCTAGTGGAATAATGTGAAGCTCTTTTCTTCTCCGGTCTTCTTTACTGCTGATAAGAAGTACTGGGACCTTCTTTTTGAAACCGTTTTGGGGTTTCTCTTTGCCTCTGGTCTGTGGTAAACTTCTTCCCCATCTCTTCTATTCTCCTTGATAGCTCTGTTGTGGTAAAACACAACCCCCCCATTTTTTACTTATGCACTTCAAATATTGGGGACCCTTTCTACAAATTTTTTGGCTAAACACCTTTTAGAATTTTCATTAAGTTAATTATCCAACATTTTTGTCATTTTTTCATCTTCCTCAGAATTTTGTTTTGATTGCTTTATTGAATCTGTTTTTTCACAATCTTTCTGACGATACTTGTTTCACTTCATTTGACCAACTGGTTTTTAAATGGCACTTTTTTGAAGTTTGATCATTTTCTCGCTTGGGCTAAAAAATGTATAAAATGTATCGATATTTCAATTTTCTTAGTTAAAATAGTCTTCATTGTAAATATTAACTTTTAGTTAATTTTTACTATTTTGTTTCCATTTTTTTACTAATCGTCCTACAAAATGACCTAGCTAAATTGAACAATAGAGGAAAATACATTTCAAGATCTTGGTAATTTACTCCAACTTGTTATTTTAAAATAAATTGCCAAAACCAAAATACCAAAATTGCAAAGTGGCTATAGTCCAAAATGTAGGATGGTTAATCCCACGTGGGCCCCACTTCTCACCACACTCACTCTTCTGAAAAATCCCAATTTACAAAAAAGCCGAAATAAAATATGCAATGCGATATTGCGATTGCGATACATCGAAAATTGCATATCGCAAATAACAAATATTTGTTTTTACCCTATATTTAAAAATTGCTGAAACTCCGATGCGATTTGGTTATACGATGGGCATTTAAGTTTTATTCAATTTTTTTTTCATTCTCCGTATAATTCCCGTGACCTCACCCTCACCTCACTCTCCCTCACCTAACTCTTCTCTCCACCTTATAACTCCCACTCATTCTCCTCCTCCCTTATTAGTACTCCTCACCTCTCCTCCTCCCTCCTCTCTCCCTCTCACGTGGATGTTTAGTTTTTAATTATTTAATATATAAATATTATATTTTTATTATAGTTTTTATATTTTAATTATAATATTTTATTATAATTATAATATTAATATAATATATTTATATTTTAAATAAATTTTAAATCATTTATTTTTATTAATTAATTTATGTTTATACTAAATTGAGATTAATAAAATAATTGTAATTAATTAGCGTTAATTAAATAAATATTGTAATCTAATTTAGGATTAAAATTTAATTTAAAATTTCTGATTTTTAGCCCAAGCAACAGAAAATTCCAGATTTCTGGAAAATTTAATATACCAACTTTGGAAGTTCATAAATGGAGTTTTACTTGGCCAAATGAGGCCTAGGAAGGCTCATTAGATAGATAAAATGATGGAGAACATTTATAAATTTGTTTAATTTCTATATTTGATCGTTTATTGGGTCTAAAATTCAGCAGAAGATCATGCTCCAAATTTTTAACAAAATTAATTTTCTGAGTTTTATTTTCTGCATTTTAATTTTCCAAAAACTTCTTATAAATACAGATCCATTCGTCAACGATATCCTTGGCCAATTATATCAGTAGAGAAATCAAAAGAAATTTTATACTTCAATTTTCAATTATTTATTTAATTAAGTTTTGATTGGATTTATTTAATTTCTTTTTGCATTTTGATTTTATTTTTTACATTTTAATTTTGTTTTGATTTGTTTTTGCAGGAAAACAGTTGAAGAGATGAGAAGAAGAAGCTCTCAATCAATGAAAATACTCCAACAATTGAAGAATATGATTTTTAAACCAATGAAAATTGATGGAGCAAAACCACTCTTCAATAAATTTTCCTATGAAGAATTCTTTTGTAAATAGCAGATTGCAAAATGTAATAAAAGGTTCTCTCCTCTACAATTCTAGAATTCTTGATGGCACTATTGTTTAGAGGATTTAAAGGTGTAGGGTGAGAGGAGAGGAATCTCAGATCTGGAGATTATTGAGGTTTTACTTTTACATTTTGAGTTATGTATAATGAACAGAGTCTTGCACTACTGTAGCTCTGATTTTGAAAGCAGAAGTTCGGGCATTGTAAAAGACTATCGGAGACTGGAGCTAGAGAAATAGACTTAATAAGTTAGTATTTTTAATACTATTATTTTAAATGTTGGTTTCATTTTTTTAATAACAAGAATGTGTCAATTTACTCACATGTGCACTTCTGTCGGTGTGAGTAATTTTCTTCAATTTATGTTATTATTTATCTCTACTCTTATGGGTTGAATTCTAATTTCTGAGTAACTATTCACTCAGAAATTTGTCTTATTAAACTGATTTATCGAATAGTGATATGTTGTGAACTAATTTTCACATGTTATTGTTTAATTATTCAAGTTACTGATTAAATGATCAATATCATTTTGAGAACTACTTTGTGAGTGTTGTTGATTAATTATTTCAGTTAAGAGGTCTCTAGATAGAATGTGTTTGGTATTCACAATATCAGTTAATTGAAATACTTCTTTATCTTGATATTTATTTAAAACAAACATATTTAAATCTCAATTATTTAAAACATCTTGCTCTCAGTTGGGATAGATCTATATCTGCCTAATTGAGATAGGATTAAAATAGTTTCTTTTGCTTGCATCTATAATACTATTTTATTTAGATTAAATTCTACATCCCAAAAAAGTATTCTTCCCAAAGAGGCAAACTTTAAATTGTGGCTTGGCTAAGCCCAAATTAGCTTAAAGATCACTTTCTTGTTCGATCGGCAAGATAAATGATCTGATGTCTTTTTCCCGTTGGTAGACAGAAGTCATACTTTAAGCCAATGGAGATTGAGAGAAAGTAACTGGAACTAGTTAAACGAGTTGGAGCCACCATTCCAAACGGAAAAAGAAATGCTTTAAGGTTCGGACTGGGTGGTCATCCCCCCATGTTGTTGCAGTGAATTTCGAGGCCTCAACATTTTTGGCGCTAGAAGGAGGGCCTGATACTTGTTTTCCTTTGGAGTCTTTGTATTCTAATATTTTATTTTTATTGTAATGGCTCCTTTAAAACTTCCAATTTGGAGTTGTATTTCTGAATGAACATCTTCCAATACTCCACCAGAAATAGTAAGACACTTGTCTCAGGTAAATTTTAATGGTAAGAGGAATACTTCTGCATTTAATCATGCTTTATAATTCATTCAAAATTTTTCAAATTTTGCTTTTCATGAAATTGATGAAGGTATTTTATGCTGGATTTTTACTCTTATATTCTTGGCAAATGCTAGAAACTTGTGTGTAAATCACTTCCAGTTGCCTCAATCCACACTTGGGAACAATTTATTACAATCTTCCTTTGTAAATTTGATGGATATATCTACGAACATGTATGTAACGATTTTGAATATCTATAAAAGGTTGAAGGTGAGGCTTTAATTGATTTTACCATTAGGTTTCATTTAAATTGTTTAAAATTTAAAATTGAAGATAAACCTTCAAAAAAAGAATTATTAGATTGGTTTGAACATATTTTATCTCTTCCTTCCATTCATAACCCATGTGAAATTATTTCAAACTTTGATCAATCTCCTTCCAATTTCATTTACATAAGTAAGAATTCCAAAATGGAGGTACAAATAAACGATGATGAAATGGCCTTTATTTTGTATAATCAATTCCTTCAATTTCTACACATTTCTTACAGTATTGAAAAATATCAAGGTGCACCTTCACATGTTAATGAATTTCAATCACAAAGCTTAGAAAATTTCACTAATCAACCACAAATGATATTAACAACACTCTTGAAGAAAATACCGTTTTAAAATCTGAAAATAGGTATGAGTTAGAATCTGAAAATCAAATCATAATCCAGCAAGTACCAGCAACGATTAAAGTTTCCAATAATATGCAATCTGCTGTAGAAATTTCTGAATTATTTCATGATGAGAAAATTCCAAATTCATATCAACAAAGCAACATTCTTCAAGAAAGCATAAGTAGCCAAGAAAATTATTTTAAATCTGAAAATTGCAATGAAGAAAATACACCAGAGTTCTCAAATAGAGACATTTTCAAATACATTGTTTCAGATTCATATTTTTCTCTTTATCTTGATAATTTTTCTAATAGCAATTTAACCTATGTTCACATTAAAGATATTTCAGAAAATAGAGAGGCTGATCTAAATGAATTTCCAATTAGTTTTTATCAAGATAAAGAATTAATTAATGATCATTCTTCTGGCATTAATGAACATGAGATCAATATTCCTTCTTGTTTTGATACATTGAATAAGATCGAAGGGAATTATAATGAATGTCTTAAGGTCATCTATGATAACTACTTTGACATTAAGGATATTGATTTGTCTTCTTTACAATTGAATCCTCATGATCAAAGTCTAATCACATGTGAAAATGAAGAACAACCTAATTTAGAAATTGTTCCAAATAGTTCTCATTTTCAAACAAATAATCATACTTATGATTTCAACATTCAAAAAACCATTCAAATCTATGATTTATATGATGATGTAACGTCTCTCCTCGAACACCACCAAATTTTTTTATTTTTATTTTACCCTGGCCTATCAACATAGGCATTTTACTTACAGAGAATTTATATAGTTATCCATTTTGTGACTCTTTTGTTTCCTTAACTAGCATTGAACATTTTCCATTTTACAATTTAATCTACTATACACATGTAATTATAAATATATATATACATATACCCTCATTTTTTATTTCATCTATACGGTAAGTTTTCATTTTAATAAATACATGCTATTAATATCCATGATTCTATTACCATAAGTTCTTTCCTAAGGAGTTTTATTCTTTCGAACCATCATATAAATTTCTCGACCTTTAATACTCATGATGTGGTTTTGAGTCAACCTAGCAAGAACGATTATTATTTAAATTCTATCCCATCAAGATTATGGGATATCGATATGCCAACCTTAGTTTTAAATTTGACTCTATTCCACGAATGATTCGAAGCCCTTCATAATTAAATCTATAGTCACTTAGCACTATATACATATCAATTTAATTCAAATTGGTCATTGATTAGCTCTCAATGATAACACATATAAGTCTTAATACCATATCATTTTTGTTCATCGTTTGTCCAATAATTAAAGGTTTTATACGCCATAGTTTATAATATAAAACTTTGGGTTTTCGCATGTATTTTATTACGGTTTATGTATTCGATGAACTTGTTATTCACGTTACATTACCACTGTACCTGGTATTAAATGACTATTTATTCTCTCTATCCGAATTCGTATTTAGAGATTGGATTATTAGTACCATTGATATGACACATATATATTTATTTTATTTTATTGTTGAAGTTTCTGGTACTCGGAGTACATGTTTGATTTTTATATCAAAGGGTATTATTTCTATGTTAAAACTCATCTCGAGGCGAGTTAATTTTGTACTCAATTAACTAAATTTTGGCTAGTATTAAATCTCCCTCTCGGGATTTCCTGACGTCCTTTCTGCCACTTCACAAATTCTCAATCTCTATACCCTCGATCTATTCAACCCTAATTTGGACGATGGATCTCTTTCGAGACTTAGGGTTTGATATCTTGTTTTAAAGGCGTTTTTTCTTCCTGGTGAAAATATTCTGTGTTTCATTTTGTTCGGCCGACTATCACTCCAGCGCCGAGGAAGAAAATTTGGGTCTAGACTTCAACGTCTAAACATCAGCAGACTCACATCGATTCAATGATATAGGTAATCCACATTTTAGTTAGATATATCGCCTGGGTAGGGTTTTATGTCAACGATATCTTTATTTGTTTTCTTCAACGAATTTAAAATGGATATCAGTGTTTTTATATTCGAAGATCAACGTCTTCTAGTCGCAAGTATTATTCTTTGATTTGCAGCCTGTTATTGCGTCAGTCTCCAGTTCGTTTTGTTATCTTCGTTCCTATTGGAATAATACTTATTATCTTGCCTAAGCCAGCGATCTAATATATCTTTATATTATTTTTTGTGGCCAATAACATAGACTCAGGCTATGAAATCAATGCTTTCTAGGCTTCCGGAAGAAGGATATGCCTTGGTTCGATTTACCCTCACGAAAAGTCATGGTTTATACTTCCACCATTAATAATCGAATTGGTAAACTGTTAAACCTGATATCGTTTGGATTATTATGGTATCGCTTTATTTATTAGATCTTAAGTTTATACTTGAGTTCGTTAATTCACAATTCTGATTCTTATTTTGACTTTGTTACTCTCCACAGTAAGAAATTTGAGCGTCAATGCTCTCGGCCTCTACAACATATCGAACCTTCTCTTTTTTTTTTCAATTTGATTTGTGTAATGATTTTTAACCCATTTTTAATTTTTACATTATTTTTAATTTCGTTTATGTTGTATGAATGTAGGTAACGACTGTTACTCAACCTCTTAGCAATTATCTTCGAGTTCCAGGGGTAGGTTCATCCACTGACCCTTGTAATTTTGTTCTGGAATATACAGGGTTAATGCCCAATTGGCCTTGTTTCTCTAAATGCTTCTCCCTCTAGAGACTAGAACCCTATAGTGGTTCCCGACACTTTGATTTTGTATACAGAATATGAGTTTGGAATACTGTGTCTAAACATTTATTTTAAATACTCAAATATCAATTGAGTATATTCGGGAGGAAAAGCCCTAAACAACTGTTTTTCAGTATTTGACTGCTAAGTTATATATATGCAAGACATTCTCCTTATATATTAGTTCTTGTCTCACCTTGCCAGTTAAATTTGACTGTTAGGAGAATTTTTTTTTTAAATATACAATTAGCACATTAACTCTATTTCCTTTCTGTCCATTATTTAAATTTCCCCATTTTATTTTCCAAACCTTTACATTTATAAATCTCTGGTATATTTATATATATACCCAGTTTATATAACATTTGAGATTTTCAATGCTAGATGTATGGATTCTGATTTATGCTTTCTTTTAAAATAAAATTTTGGACAGAGTATAGTATTTGTAAACAATGTCATTTTGATTAATATTAATCTGGGTTAATATCTCTATTTTTATTTCAGATTACCAACGTTTCAGTGTTATAAAATTTAGAGAGAATTTCTTGTATTTATTTCCATAAAAATAATTACTACATATATAATGGATTAGAATATAATCCAACTAGTTTTTAGTTTCCTTCTGGTGAATAGGATGTTTATGTTCACAGATATTATTTTAGTTTCATGCTTCACTTTGTATTTTTACTTCTGTAGGTAAATACAATAATATTTCTAGGATTATTGCACCCTCAATAATATTTTCTCTTCCATTTAGTAACTTCTGAGAATTCTTTAAATTTAGTTGAAATTAACTATTACGCAAAAAGCAGAATGTTCATTTCAAAATGATATTTTTATTTCTGTCTGTTATCAACTGTTATCCATTGTTGTTTATCGATAATAACACTTGATTTGTTAACCAGTTACATATTCAATGAGTTTTCAACATAAATCTCTACTGATATTTTAAAATTTATTCAATTATATCTATTCTCTTAATTTCTTCCCATTCTAGACAGAATATACAAATTGATAAAAATTATAAACAGAATATCAGTTTTTCTTTCTCCAGATCCAAACCTGAATAGAAGTTTCGACATTCTGGAAGATGGATTTCTGAAATTATTCTATCTTGCTACTGCATTCACTAGATTTAATCTATTAAATCTAGTCAATCAAAGGCATGATGTAACATAGTACTAATTATTCTAATTAACCAAATCCTTTCCATTTCTGGCAATTAATTGCACACACTTTATAATTTAACTTTTAATATTATGAGTGCATACCAATGTGTAGTGACCAGTCCTCCCAACCTTAGAGTTCTTCTGTCTCTAGAACTCACCCCCGAGCTGAGATCCTCTCCCAGAATAGACCAACCTCAATCTGTTCTGGAATAGCTTATTTAAGCTTTTGCTCCCCAAAGCCTGTTTCTAATTCTGCGTCCAGAATTACAGGATGCTTTTCTTCCTGTTTGCCTAGGCTTCCCTTATTTAGGGACTTTTAAAGATGCTTTCTGCTTTTCCCGGCTTTTTACCTCTTCCCAACTACTCTCCACCTCATTGGGGAAACTAGATTTTTCCTCAAAAATCTAATTTAGAAATAAATTCTTTCAAGGATTTTTTTGAAAGTTTTTGGGGAAAGTCTTAGCCTCTTTCCATACCTCATGGATTTGGCAAGTGATCTCATAATTCTCATTTGGTCAATATGCACAGAATTATTTTATATATTTTTCATAATTAAATACTTAATTACATTCACACAATATTTATCCATTGGGGTCCACTCCCCTTTGGATTAATGTTCAAATGTCTAGCTTGAAGGAAAACATAAAACTAGGGGTGTTACATATTCCCCCTCTGAAAACAAACACCGTCCTCGGTGTTGAAAACTGACTACTAGAGTTCATTTTTCAAACAAATATGGATATTTTCCCATCATCTCAGCTTCTCTTTCCCATGTAGCTTCTTCAGCAGTAAAGTGCTTCCATTGCACCTTTACTCTTGCTACTGTTCGGTTCCTCAATTCAATTTCTTCCCGCTCCAATATTTGAAGCGGCTCTGGAAGGAACTCCCCTTCTGGTTCCACCTGTATCACATTCCAATCCACAACGTGAGAAGCGTCATGTATATATCTTTCTAATAACGAAACATGAAACACATCATGAACTTTAACATGGGGTGGTAGGGCCAGCTTATAAGCCACTGGTCCCACCATTTCTAAAACTTCAAAAGGCCCACAATATCTAGGAGCCAGTTTTGCACAGCTTCCAGCATAAAGTGTGCTCTTTTTTTGTTTAATACGCAGGTATACATGATCTCCTACTTTGAACTCTCGATGCACTCTCTTCTTATCAGCATAGTTTTTTCTGTCGATCCTGTGCTGTCTTGATATTTCTTTTTATTTTCTTGACAATCCTTTCCATTTCTTGTAAGGTATCTGGCCCCAACACTAGTTTATCTTCAGGTTGGATCCAAATTAAAGGAGTACGACACTTCCTTCCATAGAGCGCCTCAAATGGACTCATTTTGATGGAGGATTGATAGCTGTTATTGTAGGCAAATTCAGCTAAATGCAAGTAGTCTTCCCATTTTTATGGCCTATCCATCACATACATTCTCAACATATCCTCCAGAATCTGATTTGTTCTCTCTGTTTGACCGTCTGTCTGAGGGTGATAGGCAGTACTAAAATTCTGTTTGGTGCCCATGCCCCCAAACAAACCTTTCCAGAAGGTTGCTGTGAAATTAACATCTCTATCTGAAACAATCATATTTGGGACCCCATGTAGCCTTACTATTTATTTTAGGAACACATCTGCTACTTGGGTTGTCCCAAAAGTAGATTTCACAGGTATGAAGTGTGCAGCCTTTGTTAAGTTATCTACCACTGCCATCACTGAGTCATGCTGGTACTTTGTTCTGGGTAATCCGGTTATGAAATCTATCAAAACGATGTCCCATTTCCATTTTTCAATTGGAAAGGGATTTAGAAGACCAACAGGATGCTGATGCTCAACTTTAACTAGTTGACACTCCATGCATCTAGCTAAATATTCTTCTACATCTTTTTTCATTCCTGGCCAAAAAAATTTCTTTTTCAAAGCTGTTAGCATTTTCTGATATCCAAGATGTCCTGAATATGGTTGTTTATGATATTCATCTAGGATCTCTTTTTTCAAGGACTCTACATTGGGGATATACAATCTGTTTTTATAGCAGATTGGTCCTTTCCGGTTTTGGGTGTACTCAGCCATCTCCTTTTTCCGCATTTTTAATTCAGACTTTCATAATTGGGATCTTGATCTGCTACCCTTTTAACTAGTTATTCTAAATCAAGGTTAGCACTACCCCCAATTCTACTTATGTTTTGGCAAGCATCTCTGCTCAACGCATCAGCAATTTTGTTTTCTTTCCCTTTGATATGTTTTATCTCAATATCAAATTCACTCAGAAAAGACAGCCATCTGGCTTGTCGGGCATTCAAATCTGTTTGAGAGAAGAAATATTTGAGACTAATATGATCTGTCATCAATGTAAATTTTTTCCCAAGAAGATAGTGTCGCCACATTTTCAAGGCATGAATTACAACAACGAATTCCAAATCATATACACTGTAATTCTGTTCATGTTTCTTAAGTTTCCTAGATTCATATGCAATAACAGAATTTTCTTGTAGCAAAACTACTCCCAACCCTTCTCTACATGCATCAGTACACACAACAAATTCTTTGTCAGGATCTGCAATTTTCAATATAGGGGCTGTAGTGAGTTTTAATTTTAGGATTTCAAAACTGCTTTGGCATTTTTCAGTCCACTCAAATTTGACACCTTTTCTTTATAGTGAAGTTATGGGATATGCTATTGCAGAAAATTTTTCCACAAATTTGCGATAATAACCTGCACTTCCCATAAATGATCTCACTGCTGAAACGTCAGTTAGCACTGGCCATTCTCTAATAGCCTTTATTTTTTCAGGGTCAACAGCCAACCCTTGTTCAGAAATAATATGTCCCAAGTATTGAATCTTGTCTTTATAAAATTCACATTTACTGAATTTGGCATATAACTAGTTTTCCTTCAAAGTTTGCAAAACTATTCTTACGTGTTCCTGGTGCTTTTCCTCACTTTTTGAATAAACCAGAATATCATCTATGAACACTAGTACAAATTTATCTAAGTACTTGTTCAAAACGATGTTCATCAAGCACATAAAAGTGGCAGGGGAATTTGTCAATCTGAAAGGTAGGACTACAAATTTGTAGTGACCATACCTAGTTCGAAAAGTTGTTTTACTAATGTCTTCCTCCTTAATTCTGAGTTGGTGATAACCAATCCTCAGATCAATCTTAGAAAATACAGAAGCCCCTCTTACCTGATAAAAAAGGTCATCAATCCTGGGCAATGGGTACCTATTTTTGATTGTCAACTTATTCAGTTGACGGTAGTCTATACACATTCTAAAGGTTCCATCCTTCTTTTTCACGAACAGCACTGGTGCTCCCCAAGGAGACACACTTGGTCTGATATAACCTTTATCCAACAATCCTTGCAATTGCATTTTCAACTCCATGAGTTCAGGGGGGCTCATCCGATAAGGGGCTCTGGAAACGGGTGTTGCTCCAGGCACCAAATCGATGGAAAAGTCAATCTCTCTTTTAGGGGGAAGATGAGGAATCTCATCTGGAAAAACGTCCTTGAACTCTCTTACCACTGGAAGAGTGTCTATCGGGTTTTCTTCTGGTTGCTGCCCTGATTCTTCAACATGTACAGCATATACTTGATACCCTTTCCAAGCTGTTCTTTTTAATTTTAGGCCTGATATTTGTCTTACAGAAATTGGTTTTGGTTTTCCTTTAAGTATAAAGGGTCTCCCTTCATCATCTATGCAGTGCAGAGTTTTATCCCAATAGTTCATCATAGCCTTTCTCTTTTCTAACCAATCCATTCCTATTAGCAAATCATAGGAGCCTAATGGAAAAATGTATAAATTTACTTCTCTCTGAAAATAATTTAACTTAATTGCTGTTTGAGGTAACTTATGAGTTACTTTTCTCTTGGTGCCAGTGGCTAACTGGACCAACCAAGGTTGCTGAAATTTTTCATTTTTGAGATTGCATTTCTCTACAACTTGTGGACTAATGTAACTCAAAGAAGCACCAGGATCAATCAAAATTGTAACAGCTTGGTCAACAATCTTACCTTCCATCTCGACCATAGTAGCTTGGTGTTCTGCTTATAGATTCTCCAGGGCTGCAATGATAGTGGGTATATTCCTTGCTATATCATTTACTGTGGTAGCTTCTCGATCCCTCATAATCATCTAAATATTCTGGTGTGGACAGTCCCTCAACAGGTGAGGTTCTCCGCAGCCCCAACATTTCAAGGGCTCCCGCATTTTAACTGTTCCTTCCTTTTTATTATCTCCTTCTACTTGTTTTGAACCAACCTAGGACTGAGCAGTTTGAATTTCCTTTGGTTTGTTAAATCTCTTCCACTGATGGTCCCTTCCAAAATTCTTCAAGTAAGATGGTTTCTATTTCTTTCCTCTGAATTCACCCTTATTTACCCAGCTTTTTCCATGCTCACCCTTTCCTTTAAACTGATGGTAGCATAATCTAGCTTTCCTCACTGCTTCATCCATGGTTTTTGGGTTATCGAACTCTATTTTATCCTTGTACACCATAGGTAAACAGTTCAAAAACCTCTATAATTTTTCCTTCTCTTCACGAATATAAGGAACATACCTTAACAGATTTGTAAACTTGGTGACAAACTCATCTATGGTGAGCTGTCCCAATCGGAGTTCGTGGAACTCCTTTTCTTTATCATCATATTAACGTTCGTTCAAATAGCGGTTTTTAAACTTGACTTGGAAATCTTCCCAAGTCACTGTATTTTCATCAATGGCGTGGACCATTTTTGTCTCCTCCCACCACAAGGTAGCCTTACCCTGCAACTGGTAGAAATCTAACTTGGCCTTCAGATTGCTCTCGTATTCATAGACTTGGAAATACTTAATCATATTCAACAACCATGCCTCAACATCTTCCTCCTTCTCCCCATCATAGGAGGGAGGCTTAATTTTTTGGAATTCTCCCTGTAATTCCTTTATCTGTTTAGACTGATGTCTAGTAGTATCATCTTCCTCAGAGTCATCAGAGAACTTACCTTTCTTCCTCTTTCCGGAACCTTCACCTTCCTGGCTATTCCTCGAAGTCAGTTCTCTTATGAGCTTTTCCTGCTCCTCACTGGCTAATGACAGCCTGTCATTCTGGCTTCTTAACTCAGCTATCTCCCATTGCAACCCGTGCAACATAGCCATCAAAGGAGCGTTGGGATTTGGTGTGTTATCTTCATCACGTAGATCAACATAAATTTCATCTCCTTCAGCCATTAACTTTTCAGTTCCAGTACCACTGTACACTAAAAAAAACAACATCAGTAACAAAAAAAAATTCTAACAGAAAGTAATTTATACAGTGAGCACAACAACAGCCCAGTTTTGCTAACATGAGCTCTGATACCATTTGTAACATCTCTCCTAGAACACCACCAAATTTTTTTTTTTATATACCCTGGCTTATCAACATAGGCATTTTACTTACATAGAATTTATATAGTTATCCATTTTGTGACTCTTTTGTTTCCTTAACTAGCATTGAACATTTTCCATTTTACAATTTAATCTACTATACACATGTAATTATAAATATATATATACATATACCCTCGTTTGTTATTTCATCTATACGGTAAGTTTTCATTTTAATAATACATGTTATTAATATCCATGATTCTATTACCATAAGTTATTTCCTAAGGAGTTTTATTCTTTCGAACCATCATATAAATTTCTCGACCTTTAATACTCATGACGTGGTTCTGAGTCAACCTAGCAAGAATGATTATTATTTAAATTCTATCCCATTAGGATTATGGGATATGGATATGCCAACCTTAGTTTTAACTTTGACTCTATTCCACGAATGATTCGAAGCCCTTCGTAATTAAATCTATAGTCACTCAGCACTATATACATATCGATTTAATTCAAATCGGTCATTGATTAGCTCTCAATGATAACACATATAAGTCTTAATACCATATCATTTTTGTTCATCCTTTGTCCAATAATTAAAGGTTTTATACACCATAGTTTATAATATAAAACTTTGGGTTTTCGCATGTATTTTATTACGATTTATGTATTCGATGAACTTGTTATTCACGTTACATTACCACTGTACCTGGTATTAAATGACTATTTATTCTCTCTATCCGACTTTTTATTTAGAGATTGGATTATTAGTATCATTGATACGATACGTATATATTTTATTTATTTTCTTGTTGAAGTTTCTGGTACTCGGAGTACATGTTTGATTTTTATATCAAAGGGTATTATTTCGATGTTAAAACTCATCTCGAGGCGAGTTAATTTTATACTCAGTTCGTTAAATTTTGGCCAGTATTAAATCTCCCTCTCAGAATTTCCTGGCGTCCTTTCTGCCACTTCACGAATTCTCAAGCTCGATACCCTCGATCTATTCAACCCTAATTTGGACGATGGATCTCTTTCGAGACTTATGATTTGATATCTTGTTTTAAAGGCGTTTTTTCTTCCTGGTGAAAATCTTCTATGTTTCATTTTGTTCGGTCGACTATCACTCCAACGTCGAGGAATAAAATTTGGGTCTAGACTTCAACGTCTAAACATCGGCGGACTCGCATCGATTCAATGATACAAGTAATCCACATTTTAGTTAGATATATCGCCTGGGTAGGGTTTTATGTCAACGCTATCTTTATTTGTTTTCTTCAACGAATTTAAAATGGATATCAGTGTTTTTATATTCAAATATCAACGTCTTCTAGTCGCAAGTATTATTCTTTGATTTGCAGCCTATTATTACGTTAGTCTCCAGTTCGTTTTGTTATCGTCGTTCCTATTAGAATAGTACTTATTATCTTTCCTAAGCCAGCGATCTAATATATCTTTATATTATTTGTTGTGGCCAAGAACATAGACTTAGGCTATGAAATCAATTCTTTCCAGGCTTCTGGAAGAACGATATCCCTTGATTCGATTTACCCTCATGAAAATCTGTGGTTTATACTTCCACCATTAATAGCCGAATTGGTAAACCGTTAAACCTGATATCGTTTGGATTATTATGGTATCGCTTTATTTATTTGCTCTTAAGTTTATACTTGAGTTCGTTAATTCACAATTCTGATTCTTATTTTGACTGTGTTACTCTCCACAGTAAGAAATTCGAGCGTCAATGCTCTCGGCCTCTACAGGGTATCGAACCTTCTCTTTTTTTTTTCAATTTTATTTGCGTAATGATTTTTAACCCCTTTTTAAATTTTACATTATTTTTAATTTCGTTTACGTTGTATGAATGTAGGTAACTACTGTTACTCAACCTCTTGGCAATTCTCTTCGAGTTACAGGGGTAGGTTCATCCCCTAACCCTTGTAATTTTGTTCTGGAATATACATGGTTAATGCCCAACTGGCCCTGTTTCTCTAAATGCTTCTCCCTCTGGAGACTAGAACCCTATAGTGGTTCCTGACACTTTTGATTTTATATATAGAATATGAGTTTGGAATACTGTGTATAAACATTTATTTTAAATACTCAAATATCAATTGAGTATATTCGGGAGGAAAATCCCTAAACAAATGTTTTTCAGTATTTGACTGCTAAGTTATATGTATGCAGGACTTTCTCCTTATATATTAGTTCTTGTCTCACCTTGCCGGTTAAATTCGACTGTTAGGAGAAAAAAATTTTAAATATACAATTAGCACATTAACTCTATTTCCTTTCTGTCCATTATTTAAATTTCCCCATTTTATTTTCCAAACCTTTACATTTATAAACCTCTAGTATATTTATATATATACCCAGTTTATATAACATCTGAGATTTTCAATGCTAGATGTATGGATTCTGATTTATGCTTTCTTTTAAAATAAAATTTTGGACAGAGTATAGTATCTGTAAATAATGTCATTTTGATTAATATTAATCTGGGTTAATATCTCTGTTTTTATTTTAGATTACCAACGTTTTAGTGTTATAAAATTTAGATAGAATTTCTTGTATTTATTTCCATAAAAATAATTACTACATATATAATGGATTAGAATATAATCCAACTGGTTTTTAGTTTCCTTCTGGTGAATAGGATGTTTCTATTCATAGATATTATTTTAGTTTCATGCTTCACTTTGTATTTTTACTTCTGTAGGTAAATACAATAATATTGCTAGGATTATTGCACCCTCAATAATATTTTCTCTTCCATTTAGTAACTTCTGAGAATTCTTTAAATTTAGTTGAAATTAACTATTACGCAGAAAGCAGAATGTTCATTTCAAAATGATATTTTTATTTCTGTCTGTTATCAACTGTTATCCATTGTTGTTTATCGATAATAACACTTGATTTGTTAACCAGTTACATATTCAATGAGTTTTCAACATAAATCTCTACTAATATTTTAAAATTTATTCAATTATGTCTATTCTCTTAATTTCTTCCCATTCTAGACGGAATATACAAATTGATAAATTATAAACATAATATCAGTTTTCCTATCTCCAGATCCAAACCTGAATACAGGTTTCGACATTCTGGAAGATGGATTTCTGAAATTATTCTATCTTGCTACTGTATTCACTAGATTTAATCTATTAAATCTGATCAATCAAAGGCATGATGTAACATAGTACTAATTATTCTAATTAACCAAATCCTTTCTATTTCTGGCAATTAATTGTACACACTTTATAATTTAACTTTTAATATTATGAGTGCATACCAATGTGTAGTGACCAGTCCTCCCAACCTTAGAGTTCTTCTGTCTCTAGAACTCACCCCCGAGCTGAGATCCTCTCCCAGAACAGACCAACCTCAATCTGTTCTGGAATAGCTTATTTAAGCTTTTGCTCCCCAAAGCCTGTTTCTAATTCTGCGTCCAGAATTACATGATGCTTTTCTTCCTGTTTGCCTAATCTTCCCTTATTTAGGGACTTTTAAAGCTGCTTTTTTCTTTTCCCAGCTTTTTACCTCTTCCCAACTACTCTCCACCTCATTGGGGAAAACTAGATTTTTCCTCAAAAATCTAATTTAGAAATAAATTCTTTCAAGGATTTTTTGGAAAGATTTTTGGGGAAAGTCTTAGCCTCTTTCCATACCTCATGGATTTGGCAAGTGATCTCATAATTCTCATTTGGTCAATATGCACAGAATTAATTTATTTATTTTTCATAATTAAATACTTAATTACATCCACACAATATTTATCCATTGGGGTCCACTCCCCTTTGGATTAAAGTTCAAATGTCTAGCTTGAAGGAAAACATAAAACTAGGGGTGTTACAGATGATCAAGCTCGTATTCCTATTTAGAGTCATATCCTTCTCTCTAATTCACAAATGGGTATCAACAATCATTCTAATTGAATTATTTTGCCCAATTCTTGTGAAGAGGAAATTACTTTAAGTCACTCCCAATTGTGTTGTAACAATAATTGTAACACTAGTGTAAACTATCATTCAATTTTGTTATTATTTCAACATTTAATTTAACTTCAGATCTATTTTCTAGATTTTTAGATACTTTGTGTTGGCATATTGATCAGCTCAATATTGAACACTCAATTGATGCATTACCTCAAGGGAAAAATCAAGATTCAAATTATAATTTTGAGCATCAAAAGTTATTAAAATTGATGTTCATTCTTTATCAATTACTTCTTACTTCTAAAGAGCAATGCCAAAAATAGAGTGTATTTTCACTTTATGACCAACAATCTAATTCAATTAATAATATTTTATTGGATTTATCAGACTTTCATCCATTTTCCATTGATCAATTTGAAAGACATTTGAAAAGTTCTCCTTCATGGAAGATTGTTAATAATTTATCACTTAGACATAACACTAACAAAATCACACATGCCATTGTTTCTGAAAGACCATTTTTACAACCTGGCTTGTCATCTTCTCTTTTAAATCTCTCCAACTCAATAATGGAAATCTATCCAGATTTCTATGATTCAATTGAAATTCAGTTGGAAAGGACATTTCAGGAGAAGGTAATGGTGAATAATCTACTAATAATAAAGATACATTCTTCTTTTAGATTTATTTTTTGTAGTTTAATTATATTTGTATTTTTACTAATATTTGACATGTACATGCATGTAGGAATTAAAATGCTTACATGGCTTCATTGGAAGTATGAATATACCTAGTCATGTTTCCTTCATTGAGTTAGAAATAGGAATAGATTAATTTTATTTTATGTTTGCATGTATTTCATTATTTTAGATTTCTAATAAAACAAGTAATGAATCCAATTTATTTTGGGCATCCCATTTAAATTATAGAAAAGCATCCTCGAGAATTTTAGAAGCTCTTGAATTATTTGATCATAATTATTTGTCAAGCCTTCAATTTTCTTGTTTTTAACATTGATCATACATGAAGAGATTCTAAGAATTTTTTACTACTTGACAATTTTTGATTCACAAGTAATTCTAAGAACTCATTTTTACCACTCTTGTCTTCTGATGAAATTTTGGAAATGATGCAATTTGAAAAATTCATTACTTAACATTTTAGATTAAAATAAGAAGGTAATGTTAAACTTATGAATATTTCGAGAAAATTTGGGAGAAATTGAAGCTTCAAAGAGGTAAAATTTACAATCAAAATTCTTCCAGGTATGTGTTTACAGGTTCATCATCATCTATTATTTATTTTTTCAAAAGTTGTTACTTATTTCTATTTTGTTTCATTTGCAGATCTTCATTGACTTGATTATGAAAAATCAAAATAAGCAAGCAGCCAACTTTTCTTAAATATGCAACATGTTCAGGGAAGTATTTATGATTTCATCTGAAATTTGAAGGATATCTAAATTTTGTTTATATTTATTAAAAAACTGATAAGACTTAATGAACTGTCAGCGGAAACATATCATATCATTATATTTCACAAACTCTCTTCATAAGGAATATCTAGTAAAATTACTTTTCAATCAGTTATTTTGACAATTAATTAAAATTATTAAAGGGTTATTTATTATAAAGAAAAATTAAATCACTCACTTTCTTTTTGAATTGAATAATTTAAAGAAATCATCGACCCCACATATGGCTCATTATAAATCGCATATCAAAAGCTCTAAAATGATCATACACTAAATATATCTGATTTCCGATGATCTCTCCCTCTGATATCACATTATCTGTATCACAACATTTGATCAGAGGTAGCTCTTAATGATTCTTGATAAGAAACCTTTGATGCATATCTTCTGATATTCATTCTCGCTCATATTCCGATAAAATTACTTTGCCAAAATTGCGATGTTCATATAACCCAGACCCGATATGACATTTAAATTCTCTTTATATACAGATATCATGTCCGCTTATAAATCACAAATTTAGTAGGGTCATATATTTAAAATTTCCAATATCCTGGATCCGATATGAAATTACAATTCATATAATAAAAATATCGGTTCCGTTCTTCATCACACATCGGCACATCAACGAAATTACATTTCGCATATCGGCAATTTTAATGATTATTGTTAAGAACTTTCCCGGTAAATTATATTAGTTGCGATGCGATAAAAGAAAAGGTAAGGATATTCTGATGTGATGATACACATATCGCATATCGCACGAGATAAGTAATATGTTAAACGATAAAAATTGCAACGAGCGGTGTGGAGTTCGTTGCGAATTGTGAAATCGCAAAATTGCGAAAGTGTTAAATATGCGGAAAGGTAAGTTATAAAATATGCGAAGTACAATCATGCATAATTGATCATTGTTTGTATGGGAATCTTCCAATATGAATATCCTCCGATATCGCATCCATCCCATCGCAGTTTCCCATCACACATGCTCATCTCGTGACATTGCCATCAAAATAATTACATCGCATTGCTAAACTCAAATTAAACTTTCTCTTCAAGATTTTTGATGCGATAAACTTTGATATTTGACTTTCCACCATTTTATTTTAAATTATTATGGAAAGAGCTTAATCGCATATCGGCAAAAGTGGAAGTCACAGATTTTAAGTTATGCATGGTAAAGAATCTCGCGATGCAAAAAAAAAAAAAAAATTCAACAAAAGAAATGTAGCAATGATTAATTTATATTTTTAATTTTCTTTTATTCTGAATTTATCTCCATAATATTTAGATAAAGATTCAAATCATTATTATATAACTGTTACATTATTCAGAGTTTTGAATCAATTTCAATACTTTGGGGTTGAAATAAATTCAGAATGGAAGAATAAAAAAGAACATTCATCATTTTAATTCATAAAGAAGCACATATTCACCCTCATTTCTGATGGATTCGATTGATTTCTGATTCCTTGAATATGAAACATTTCTTTCTTTTAGTTTACAGTTTGTTTTACTTCAGATTTAATAAATAATGATTTTGGGTCAATAAAAATTCGTCATGCTTTAAATTCTAATTAAAGAAAGAAGTTAACTTGCATCGGAGAAAATCATCTTTCTCAGGTAAGATTAAATACAGTTTTTCAATGGTAAGTTTCATGTGCCCACTTTCATTTATTCACATTTCTTCATTTTTGTTATAGTATTTTCTGACCTTGAACTCTGTTTCTACAGGTATTCATGAACCATTCACACCTCTACGAGATCAGTTTTAAAAAATTTCTATTTGCTCTTTGAGATTTTCGAGAGAAGCAGTAATGATGTTTATCGAATCAGCTAGATTGGGGAGTTTCTGAACCTTTAGTCTGTTTCTTTAAAGCATTAATTTTATTAGAAAATATTTAAGATTCTTTTATGCAGGTTCTTCCTTAAAAAAAAAAAATTGCAACAGACAGAAACTTATCATTCAGCATATTATCTATCATGACTGCTATCCACCTTCTACGTTTTGAGAGCCTCATTTTTATATAACTCTGCAAGATAAAAATTTTAAAAATCCCAACACAGGAATGAACGTACATATGCTTATTTTCTTCTATAATCCTTTGTTGAGAAATTCATATAAGCGATTTTGTTAGAGTTTAGTTTTTATTTTATTTTTCTTTAAATTTTTTTTCTTCATTTTTATTCATTGATTTCTTTTCTTACTTTAGTTTAGAAATTATTTTCCTTTTGCTTTTAGTTTTGAGTTGATTTCAGTGACTTTGCCATGAATTATGTAAAAGACATTTTTATTACTTTACAGTTGTTGACATACATGGGAAATCTTTTACTCTATCTATTTAAGTGAATTTCATTTATCATTAAAGGCATATCTTTATGGAACCATAAAGCCATCTTGCTTTAAATATTTTTCATGGAGGAACACACATCCTTTCTAAGTGATTGAGTTTAATTTTTCAAGGAAAGAACTGATTTGAGTTTAATTCAATGAATCCCTCCCACCCCTCCACATAAAAATTCTCTAGTTGATAGTTGCAGGGAAAGAATTTGGAGCAAACATTATGAAAGTAATATGTCCATTAAATATAAAATCTCTATTACCATCCCACCTCTTTCACTCAAATACATCATAAATAAAAATCTCGCAAAATCACTTATCAAAAGAGTAATAAAAAGAGGAATCATGGAAAATAAAAGTAAACTCGTCGGGGCTATGGACGCTCGCTGGCAGCGGGACTAGGCTTGTATGGCATAAAAGACAACTTCGCTGAGGTACTGTTCAGGCTCGCTGGCAACGAAGCGATGTCAGAGAAAATAAAAAAATGGATATATGCTTTATCAAAAACTCTTATCTCTACCTTCTTCTATTTTTCACATGAGGAAAATTTAAAAAAAAAAAAAACTAATTTCCCCAAACTTGGATTCATTACTTTTACTCAAGTCTGTTTTAAGTACTTATCTTTACAAACTCACATTGCTTAATTTGGTTATGTGGGACCTATGGAAATGTTTTACTATTAGACGATTTTATGATTTCCATTATTTTTAACCTTTGGATAAATTTAAGTTCATTATCTTTAAATCAGAGATAACTGGTTCTTCTCCCGTATGTCACCATTGTTGTGGTAAAACACAACTCCCCCATTTTTGACTTATGCACTTAAAATAATGGGGACCCTTTCTACAAATTTTTTGGCTAAACACCTTTTAGAATTTTCATTAAGCTAATTATCCTACATTTTTGTCATTTTTTCATCTTCCTCGGAATTTTGTTTTGATTGCTTTATTGAATCCATTTTTCACAAGCTTTCCAACGATACTTGTTTCACTTCATTTGATCAACTGGTTTGTAAATGACATTCTTTTGAATTTTGATCATTTTCTTGCTTGGGCTAAAAAATGTATTAAATGTATTAAATGTACCAATATTTCAATTTTTTAAGTTAAAATAGTCTTCATTGTAAATATTAACTTTGAGTTAATTTTTACTATTTTGTTTCCATTTTTTAACTAACGATCCTACAAAATGACCTAGCTAAATTGAACAATAGAGAAAAATACATTTCAATATTTTGGTAATTTACTCCAACTTGTTATTTTAAAACAAATTTTCAAAACCAAAATTCCAAAATTGCAAAGTGGCTATAATCCAATGTAGGATGGTTAATCCCACGTGGGCCCCATTTCTCACCACACTCACTTTTCTGAAAAATCCCGATTTACAAAAAAACTGAACTAAAATATGGGATGCGATATTGCGATTGCGATACATCGCAAATCACATATCGCAAATAACCAATATTTGTTTTTACCAAATATTTAAAAATTTCTGAAACTCCGATGCAGTTTGGTTATACGATGGGCTTTTAAGTTTTATTCAAAGTTTTTTTTTCATTCTCCTTATAACTCCTGTGACTTCACCCCCACCTCACTCTTCCTCATCTAACTCTTCTCTCCACCTTATAACTCCCACTCATTCTCCTCCTCCATTATTAGTACTCCTCACCTCTCCACCTCCCTCCTCTCTCCCTCTCACGTGGATGTTTAGTTTTTAATTATTTAATATATAAATATTATAATTTTAATATAATTTTTATATTTTAGCTATAATATTTTATTATAATTTTAATATAAATAAATTATAATATTAATATAATATATTTATATTTTAAATAAATTTTAAATCGTTTATTTTTATTAATTAATTTCTATTTATACTAAATTGATATTAATAACATAATTTTAATTAATTAGTATTAATTAATTAGATATTATAATCTAATTAGGATTAGAATTTAATTTAAAATTTTTTATTTTTAGCCCAAGCAACAGAAAATTCCATATTTATGGAAAAATTAATATACCAACTTTGGAAGCTCATAAATGGAGTTTTACTTGGCCAAATGAGGCCAAGGACGACTCATTAGATAGATAAAATGATGGAGAACATTTTTGAAGTTGTTTCATTTCTAGATTTGATAATTTATTGGGTTTAAAATTTATCAGAAGATAATGCTCCGAATTTTTAACAAAATTAATTTTCTGAGTTTTATTTTCTGCATTTTAATTTGTCCACAATTTATTCTAGATACAGATCCATTAGTCAATGATATCCTTGGCCAATTATATCAGCACAGAAATCAAAATAAAGCTTATACTTCCTTTTTCAATTATTTATTTAATTAAGTTTTGATTGGATTTATTTAATTTCTTTTTGCATTTTGATTTTATTTTTTACATTTTAATTTTGTTTTGCTTTGTTTTTGCAGGAAAACAATTGAAGAGATGAGAAGAAGAAGCTTTCAATTAATGAGAAGGCTCCAACAATTGAAGAATATGATTTTTAAACCAATGAAAATTGATGGCGCAAAACCATCCTTCAACAAACTTTCCTATGAAGAATTCTTTTGTAAATAGCAGATTGCAAAATGTAATAAAATGTTCTCTCCTCTACAATTTTGGAATTCTTGATGGCACTATTGTTTAGAGGATTTAGAGGTGTAGGGTGAGAGGAGAGGAATTTCAGATATGGAGATTATTGAGGTTTTTCTTTTACATTTTGAGTTATGTATAATAGATAGAGTCTTGCACAACTGTAGCTCTGATTTTGAAAGCAAAAGTTCGGGCATTGTAAAAGACTGTTAGAGACTGGAGCTAGAGAAATGGACTTAATAAATTGATATTTTTAATACTATTATTTTAAATGCTGGTTTCATTTTTTTGATAACAGGAATGTGTCAATTTACTCGCATACTTGTGCACTTCTGTCGGTATGAGTAATTTTCTTCAATTTATATTATTATTTGTCTCTACTCTTATGGGTTGAATTCTAATTTCTTAGTAACTATTTACTCAGAAATTTGTCTTATAAAATTGATTTATCGAATAGTGATATGTTGTGAACTAATTTCCACATGTTATTGTTTAATTATTCAAGTTATTGATTAAATGATCATTATCATTTTGAGAACTACTTCGTGAGTGTTGTTGATTAATTATTTCAGTTAAGAGGTCTCTAGATAGAATGTGTTTGGTATTCACAATATCAGTTAATTGAAATACTTCGTTAGCTTGATATTCATTTAAAACAAACATATTTAAATCTCAATTATTTAAAACATATTACTCTTATTTGGGATAGATCTATATCTGCCTAATTGAGATAGGATTAAAATAGTTTCTTTTTCTTGCATCTTAGAATACTATTGCATTTAGATTAAATTCTACATCCCAAAAAAGTCCTCTTCCCAAAGAGGAAAAATTTAAATTGTGGCTTGGATAAGCCCAAATTAGCTTAAGGATCACTTTCTTGTTCGATCGGCAAGAGAAATGATCTGATGTTTCTTTCCTATTGGTTGACAGAAGTCATACTTTAAGCCAATGGAGATTGAGAGAAGGTAACTAGACCTAGTTAAACGAGTCAGAGCCACCATTCCAAATGGAAAAGGAACTACTTTAAGGTCTGGACCGAGTGGTCATCCCCCCATGTTATTGCAGCGAATTTCGAGGCCTCAAAAAGCTCCTGCATAGATTTTAGGAGGAGTTCCCCGAACTCCCTTCCTTCATCTTTCTCACTTGCCATTAGTCCTTCCTCCTCTATGTCCACAACCAGAATGCAGTATCCCTCTCCAAAATTGGTCTCAAGCCAATGCTCTTGGTCCTTGTACTTCCTTCCGTGGGAAGTGATATATGGTTTTCCTGCTGGTGTCATAGACAATATGCTCCACAGGCTGAGCCAAGTCTATGATTTTTGATACCACTATAATATTTAGTGTAGAAATAAACATTAATATAAAGCGACATAAACAAGGGTTCACAACAAATAGAGACATCAAATAAACAATGCAAAATATGGAGAACACTGAGCCATTTTATTATATAACCGAAAGGTACAATGAGTACAAAGGTGATCAAAATGATGGCACCTTGGCTTGCACAAGGCAAGTTGGAAATACTCTTAGAAATGCTCAAGGAATGGTTACTCTATCAAGGACTGCGTTATCTCCAAAATTTTGTTGCTGCTGCTATTGGACTACCGCTACTGATGGAATAGGATGGCTCTTTGGGGTTGTTCCCCTGCTTAGAAAAATATGAAGCTCTGGGAATGAGCTCTCCTCCAAATACCCAAAAAATCCCAGAAAGAGATTTCGGAATGGATGACACCAGAATTTGACCTCCCTTCAGGAATAACGCTATCCTAGTGAAATACGCTGGCCCTGAATGATCCTCTATAAATAATGGCCTTCTCCTGTACCAAAATGATGCAATAGTGAAGGGATGATCCCTTCTCACTATCTCAGGCTGAATCCCGTGATGAATCCTCACTCCTAGAATTGCCTCCTCCAAGAACTGCACGATCTCTCCCTAAGACTGCACTGTCCAAGAAAGTACACAATCTCTAGCTAAAGATGCTATGGCTCCCTCCTGAAATTCGATAGGTGGAACTCCTCACCTGAGCAGGCACTCGAGTTCCCCAGGGCTGAGGTTGGGATCTTCGCTTTTAGACACCCGGTGTACTGAACAACACTTGCAGACTTAGCTCAACAACAAAGCGTGCTCAATGTCAAAAGACAGAAATCATAGATGCATAATCAAATGCGAGAATGAGGAGCCTCTTCCCCTTTTTATGCTTTGAGAGCCTTGCTCTCATCCGAGACCCACCAAAATGCAATGTCCCTCTTGGCCCACGTTGTCCCTCTCTCACTACGCTTATCCCTCTTGGCCCACACTGTCCCTCTCTCACTACGATGACGAATATAACCTCATCTACACTTCCCACTTTTCAAGGCACGGTCTCAAAATATCCTTACACATTCATTTTTGAATTTGATGTCCTTTTTAGAATTTATGGCTACAACACCGAGGAGTAAAAAATGAATTTGTTTCCATCTACATTAAAAGGGGCAACATTGAAATGGTTTATGGGACTCAGTGGGGGGTCTATTGGTACCTGGGATGCCATGAAGAAAGTTTATATATATATATATATATATATATATATATATATATATATATATATATATATATATATATATAAACCAGGATTACTTCCATTCTAAGGACTTCAAGGAGGAAATATATGGGATTACTTAGACACAAGATGAAAATTTGGAGGAATATGTTAAACACATTCAATATAATTTGCAAAGGTCTCAACATAACAATTTGGAAAAGGAGATATTTAAAACAATGTTGATTAAAATAATGAGGGATGAATACCTTAATATGTTGAACCTTTTGGGAAAAGGAGATATATATTAGGAGTCCTATGATGACATAGTTCAACTTTGTAGAAGGAGCTTTAGAGGATCTAGAAATCAGGTCATGACACATGAGACCTATGCCAGGTTTTTGAAGTCAGCAAATATTGGAGAAACTCATGAAAAAATTGATAATTTATTGGATAAATTTAAAACCGACATCATGAGTTCAATGTATTATTAGTTTGATGTATTACAGGCAAAGCAAAGTCAGAGAGAAATTGAGTGAGAATTTTCCATTTTTTGTTATCAGTATGAAAAGAAGCATCACTTGAGGGAATTCACACTCAATAGTTGCAACATACGTGAATATGATCAGTCCACAAATCAATTCCCTTCATTACTTGGGCTAAATTCTATTTACAAAGAAGTATCGGAAGATGTTGAAGTAGCCTACTTTGTTGGATCTAAAAGGAATTAGAAACCTAGACCAACAAGTATGATGCAAGACCTTTTTTGTCCTTTTAATTCTTTGGTCTAATGTATATAATGTTCAACAACCACTCCAAAAGTTTTAATATCCAACAATTCCATGACATACCCCTAAACCCTCTCTGGTTCAATATCCCATGCCTTGGCCCTAATTGCCCTTTTCTTCATGGCCTCAACCTTGGTGTGGACCTGCTCTCCCAAACCAGATGCCTATGAAATTACCGATGCAATCATCGTTACAACTCCCTTCCAATGTGGCTATGTGTGCCCCTTCTTTGCATCACCCTAAGCTTCCTACACAACCCAATCCTAATCCTAATAATACGATAGTGTGGCAGGCATAATCCTCATTTTTTCCTACTTACTGTATTTCATTGGTAAAATGTAATGAGATTCAACTTTGCTTAGGTAGGAAAGTAACCCCTGCACTTCCCCCTATCCTAATACAAAATGAGGAAAAAAAATTACTAGGGGAAGAAGATGTGATTCATGGTTCTGTAGGAAGACAACAAGATTTAATAACTGGTGACAAACATAGTGCTTAAATAGTGGATGAGATTGTAACAACTAGCAATGCTTTTGTGAAAGCCAGTAGTGATCTTGTAAAAGCTAATGTCACTCTAACAACAGATGTTTCCTAAACTGTGAAACCTATAAAAAATACCAGAAGTGATACCTCTTTGAGCTCTCCTTATCCTGAAATACTAAATGAGGTAAAAAAATTTCTCCAAGTCGAATATGACTTCCTAACAGAATTGAATAATTTGCATGTTCAGATTCCTATTATTTTCGCAATTCATGATGCTCCTTTTCATGGTAAAATTATTAATGATATGTGTGTCAAAAATCCATGTAGGGAACCTCGAGACCCTCCCATTTTGCATGTTATTAGTAAATTCTCTAATTTAATATTAGGAAATAATGTACCTACCAAGTATGAAGACCCTAAGAACCCCACTGCGACTGTACATATTGGTGGCATAGCTCTTTCTAATACGTTGATTGATTTGGGAGCTACCATTAATGCAATTACTAAGGAAGCAGTGGAAATACTTAGGATGACTAATTTAAGA
Source organism: Pinus albicaulis (assembly GCA_034641835.2). Classification (NCBI taxonomy): domain Eukaryota; kingdom Viridiplantae; phylum Streptophyta; class Pinopsida; order Pinales; family Pinaceae; genus Pinus; species Pinus albicaulis. The sequence goes on from CM076579.1 coordinate 1,447,645,625, forward strand.
CCAACTCCTACCGTTCTAGAATTAGGAGATAGGTATAAAATCCAACCTGAAGGGGTATTAGATGATGTTATTATTTTAGTTGAATCTTGGCAATACCCAGTCTACTTCATGGTGCTTCAACCTAAAACATGTCTAGGTGGACACCCTTAGATTTTAGGAATACCATGGTTGGAAACTGTTGATGCTTATATAGGATGTAGGCCTGGATGTATGCCTATTTTAGATGGGTATACTACTAATAACCTTGTCCTATATCCTCACTCTAAGTCAAGTTTTAAACTTGAAAACCCTTTAGAATTAGAAATTGAGTTGGAAGAAATGGATGCTTATCCAATCCCACCATAAGTAAAGCATTATAATTTAAAAGTGATATTGAATACGATGTCATTAGTAATTTCATTAGCAAACCCTCTATTGTCACACCCTATACATCCTAGTTTTAAATGTCACAATAAATAATTCTGATGAGGAAGAAATTTTTAATGAAAATGTTACACATCATTTACCTACTAACTTTAGCCTTAAAAGTATACCATGTTGAGATTCAACAAGGCGATGATCCTAGTGAAAATTAAACACCTACACTAGGTGGGGCCCGTAGGCTATTTTTAGGTGTATGTATGTTTTTAGAATGGTGAGAAAATTCTATTTATATCAGGAGTCTATTTATAGATGGTTGAGAAAATTCTATTTATAGATGAGTTTCTATTTTTAGATGCATGGGCGAAGTCTATTTATAGATCACATGTCTAAAAATAGAATGCATGTCAATTATTATTATCTCTTAATGATAATTAGACAATAAATAATAATCTATTCTTTTGAAGCACTTGATTTAAATTAACTTATGTGGCAAACCAGTTAGCTGAAGGAATTTCGATTTCTAAGGTTGGTTGGTGGGACATGCAGGTTGACTTAGTTGTAAGTGAGTGATTCAAAGTTGTAACAGAGTTGGATGTGTAGTGATGTGAGTTGTAAAGTAGTTTAACTTAGTTAAGTGAGTTAAACTCAGTTGTGCTAGTTGTAATTAGTTGTAACTAAAGATACACTAGTGAGAGATCAGTGAATTAAATATTAAATTGATTCACATGGAGTGATCTCACATGCAACTGAAGATTTAATACTGTTAACTACATGCATGTCAGATCCAGTGGAGACCTAGTTGAGAGATAGGTGAAAGGGACAGTTTGAATATCAGTTGTGACATTAGTGGGTGAACTCTTTCAACCACACACACATTGGAGATGCCAATGAGGATTGCGCAATCAAGGAAAGGCAAGATCTCATTCATTTAGGGACTATGATTAGCAGGGATTGCACAGTGGAGGCAGGTTGTCAGGAGGCAGTAAATTGGTGCATGAATATGCCAATTTTTGTATGACAATGTGAGACGATTGTATCTTGTACAAAGAGATATTAGATTAGAGTTTTGTATGAGATTGTTTTATGATCCATGATATATACATAATATATGATAGTGGGGGTTTTAGCTTTATGCTTTCCCAGTAAAAACATTTATGTTATGTGTGATTGATCTTTCTTCACATGTTTGTAACTAGCGATTAAATTTCTGCAAAGATTTTAGTAGAAGGATTCTATATTTAACAGTGGCATATAATTGTTAGATCAGGAGAATCCAGGCAATACATAATTGTATTAAAATTTATACATGGTATCAGAGCAAAGAAGATTGCAAATTTTGAAGCAATAGTTGAGTTTGTTGGTGGAAACAGTTCGAATTTGCTGCAATAATTTCTTGCTGCGACAATTGAGTAAACATTGAAATGGTTTTCAATGGTTTGCGGCTAGAGTATGCACTTGAGGGAAACTCGAACTACATTGCATGGAAGGACAGGATGGAGGCAGTGCTTGAATATAATGGCTTGAATTAATTCATCGACAATGATGTTCCTAAGCCCACTTCGACGGATGTTGCATTACTTGATGCCTGGAAAAAGAAAGTAGCGAAGACAAGAAGGATTCTATTGGAAGGTGTACGAGACCATATTGTATCAAGCCTTCATGGGAAAGCCACTCCATTTGCTATGTGGAAGGCTTTAACAGATATTTTCCAAAGCAACAACGACCATAGGAAATTGGCACTGAAGGATAAACTCAGAAAGATCAAGATGGAGAAGGGTGACAATATTCCTAAGTATCTCACAAAGGTTGTCCAATGTCGGGATGAACTGGGGAGTCTAGGAATCATGGTTGCTGATGATGATTTGGTGAGCTTGGCTCTCTTGGGAATTCCTAAGAGTTGGCACAATTATCAAGACTTTGTCAACGAACGGGAAAAACTATCGGATTGGGAACGACTGTGGTTGGTTCTAGTGCAGGAGGAGTTCAGGCGGAAAACCAGAGATGGATCTTCATCAAAGCATGATGATGAAGATGATTGTGCTTTGACTGCCAATGCAAGGAAAGGGAAGGGGAATAAATCCCATTCAAAATCTTATTCTAAAGGCAAGAAGCTGGATTTGTCCAAGGTGAAGTGTTTTCATTGTCACGAACATGGGCATATAGCCACTAACTGCCCACATAAAAAGAAGAACAAGAAGGCTACTAGAGCTGCAGTTGGTGAGGCCCTTGCCTCACAGTTGAACTTGATTTCTCTTTGATCGAATGCTTGGTTTCAAGCGCAATGGGATCGGTGTGGTATCTTGATAGTGGTGCTTCCTTCCACATGACAGGAGATAAGAAGCTTTTCAGTGACTTGAAGGAGACAGATCTCCAAATGCATATAGATGGGAAAGGATGGATGATACAGTTCAATCGAAATTGGTACCATTACCTTTTAGAGGGAGCCAGGTAAGCCATTTCAATTGAAAGATGTTATGCATGTTCCAGGTCTGAAGAAAATCTTGGTCTCAGTCGTGATGTTGGAGGACAAAGGCTATGACGTTGTTTTCAACAGTGGAAAATATTTCCTACGACATAAAACAACGGGTCAAGCCAAGAGGATAGGGATTTTGGTTAAGACTATCTACAACCTAGAGGTAGAAGGCTGTGCTGCAATGATGGGCAAGGCAGAAAAAGTGGTGAGCCGGGATGAGGGCGAATTATGGCACAGGCGATTGGGCTATCTACATCATGGAGCTTTGAAATTCATGCAACAAATATCTACTGGACTTCCAATGGGAACACTTGCTTAGTTAGATCAGTGAAAGGGTTTCACCATGGGGAAGTATGCAAATTCTACCTTTCATGAAAAGGAGAACCGTGCTTTGGTGATCCTGGAGAGAGTTCACACAGACGTGTGTGGACCATTCTCGGTTGCTTCAACAACAAAACACATGTATTATGTTATTTTTGTTGAAAAATTTTCTCGTAAATGCTGGATATTATTCATGCAGAAGAAGGATCAAACATTCTAAAAGTTCTGTGAGTTTAAGGCATTGGTTGAGAAAGAGTCAAGGAAGCAAGTGAAGGCTATGCAGAGAGATAATGGTGGAGAATACATCTCGAACAAATTTAAAGACTTCTGTAGCAAAGAAGGAATTTGAAGAGAACTCATAGCGCCTCATAACCCACAGCAAAATGGGGTCGCGGAGAGGAAGAACAAAACGATCGTGGGTGCTGCACAAGCTATGCTGCATGATCAAGGCCTACCAATGCATTTGTGGACGGAAGCATGCAACACTGCGGTTTATGTGCAAAACTGTTGTCCTCATAGAGTACTTGGCATGAGTACACTTGAAGAAGCTTGTACTGGTAAGAAACCATATGTTTCTCACTTTAAGATTTTTGGCTCATATGTTTATGTGCATGTGACCAAGAACGCCAGGAAGAAGCTGGAGCCGACTGTTGAAGTTGGGATATTTGTGGGGTACACAAAAACACCCCATAATTATTGTGTGTATTTTCCAAACAGTCGAATGACTGTGGTGCGATGAGATATAAAATTCAACGAGGAGAAAGCCATGAAGTTTTCGCTTGAGAGGGAGCTAGAATTACATGCAGAGGAGGGAATTTTGGTTCCCAAAGATGAGTCTCTATATGTGGATCAGCTACAGGAGGAGGTTCATGGAGTGGAGGAGTCCACTCACATAGAGCAAAACATCAAAACTGGTAGAAGGAAAACCACAAAATATGATAGGCTGAAGCTTGATGCGGCACAGAATGTAGAAGTCCCTACTTCACAGTGCAGACAGAGAGTCTCCTGACGGATTCACTGGATACATTTCTCTCATGAGCAAATGTATTGTGACTGAGCCATATTCCTTTCAGGAAGCAGTGCAGGAGCCCACATGGGTAGATGCAATGGTGGAGGAGTATGAATCCATTGTTAGAAACAGTGCTTGGGAAATTGTTCCAAGGCCGGTTGATAAATCAGTGGTAGGTTCAAGATGGATCTACAAGGTAAAGCAAGATGTTGATGGGAGTGTTGAGAAATACAAGGCCAGATTTGTGGCCCGGGGCTTCTCATAGATCGAGGGGATATATTATGAAGAAACCTTTTCACCTGTCGCACGGTATTCTTCCATAAAGACCATCCTTGCTCTCTCAGTGCAGATGGTTTGGCACATTCATCAGATGGATGTGAAGAATGCGTTCCTTAATGGGATCATTGGGGAAGAAGTATACATTGAGAAGCCTGAAGGATTTGAGATATTCAGCAATGAGTTTCATGTGTGCAGACTCAAAAGAGCGTTGTATGGGATGAAGCAAGAACCTTGTGCTTGGTACACTTAGATCGACAGCTATTTCACTGGACTTGGCTTCACCAAGAGTGAGGCGGATGCAAATCTATACCAAATTGTGGTGGAGGGTAAGCTTTCAATCATTTTTCTTTATGTTGATGATTTAATACTGACTGGTGATGAGCAGCTAATACACTCATGCAAGGATGACCTTGCAAAGGAGTTTGAGATGAAGGATATGGGCCTCCTTCATTATTTCCTTGGATTGGAAATATGATAGCGAGAAGGTGAAATTTTTGTGTGTTAAGACAAGTATGTAAGGGAGATACTGGGTAGGTTTCACATGGAGGGTTGCAAACCCATGGATACTCCTCTTCCAGGAAACTGGAGGAAAGAGGATGCTACATTTGGAGAGGTAGTAGATCCTACTATCTATCAACAGTTAGAGGGTTCGCTAATGTATTTAGTAAATAAAAGACCCGACATATGCTATGCGGTGAACCAATTTATTCAAGCAATGGTTAATCCTATCGTGCTCTTTTGGAAGGTGGGCAAGCATGTCCTAAGATATCTCAGGGGCACATTTGAGTATGGTTTATGGTACAGATGGATGGATGAGGTGAATTTGCATGGATTCACGGATGCAGATTGGGTAAGCAGCCCAACGGACAGAAAGAGCACATCAGGAGGGGTAATCAGTATCAGATCTATAGTTTTTTCTTGGTACAGTAGGAAACAGACATCCATGGCACTCAATTCAATGGAAGCAAAATACATTGCAGCAATTCAAGTTGCATGTGAGGATATTTGGATGAGGAAGATCCTGGTTGGTTTGTTTGGTTCTCATTTAGACCCTACAGTGATTCATTGTGATAATCAGAGTTGCATTAAACTCTTGATTAATCCCGTGTTTCATGATAGATCTAAGCATATAGATATATGGTATCATCATATCGGATATTGTGTGTAAAGGAAGGTCATGTTGCTTTAGTACTGTTACACCATTTTTTGGCCATCTAACCTGTTACTATTAGATGGACCTAAGTACACCATGTAAGACCAAATTTACCCTAAGTAAAATTGCTTTCACTATGAAAATAACTTAGTAAACCACCTTTATTAAGTTTTTTATGGTCTAAACAGGAAACCCCATGAGGAAATATTAAATAAATCTACATTTGTTTGATTTTCCTACAGAATTAATTATTAAATAAATATTGTTTCTGATATTCCTGGTCATATTTAACCCAAAATAGGAAAATTAATTAGATAAATTATTATTTATCTTATTATTTTCTAGGAATAATTATTTAAACCTTATTTAAATAATATTCTTTGTTAAATTTGACTAAGTCATTCATACATAATTAAATAAATCATTATTTATTTGATTATTACTCAACCACATCCTTAAAATAATAAATAAATCATTTATTTATTTATTATTTACAAATAAAGGGATTTGACCCAAGTCAAATTATTCTCCCCTCCAACAAATACAATAAAATATTCCATAAAAGTTGGATCTAGAATTGGTTAATAATATTTTAATTATGCACCAATATCTAGACTAACTCAATATTTTGCTATAAATAGAAGGGTTTTTCCATTCACTCACTACCTTTTGTTGCCTAAAGATCACTTTGGATCTATACTTTTGGTCTAACTTTGATCCACCATCATTGTCATATTTGGCTATCATTTTTCCTGTGAGCTCCCTTTGAGTTCCATTTTTGTTTGGGTTTTCTACACCTTCAAGAGAGAGGGATTTTAGATCTGAAGTGCTGAGGAATTACAAGGACCCATCCCATTGAGGAGGAATAGTAACATCCTTCTATGTTCTCCTCCTAGGTGCCATAAATACAAAATTATTTAAAACAATCTTGTCTTGTCTATTGGATGCATGGAGTAACTCTTGTTTTTATTTACTGCTTAATGTCTTTTAATGCATAGATCTAGATTTTGCAGCATTTATCTTGGTCAACTATTTGCAGATCTAAAGGTATTGGCAGCCATGTTTGTTGTTAGGGCTGTTTGTTATGCACAGCTAAAGTGAGCCTTTTTTGTACACTTGCGATTAAGATTCATACTAACAAGTACATTCCTACAGAAGATTAGGATGCAAATATTCTGACAAAGGCGCTCACCAGGAGAAAATTTGAATACCAGAGCGACATGATCAGGGTGAAGGATAATCCCTTTCTTTTTGAGAGGGAGTATTGAGATTCAACAAGATGGCGATCCTAGTGAAAATTAAGCACCTACACTAGGTGGGGCCCGCAGGCTATTTTTAGGTGTATTTCTATTTTTAGAATGGTGAGCAAATTCTATTTATAGTAGGAGTCTATATATATATATATGGTTGAGAAAATTATATTTATAGATGAGTTTCTATTTTTAGATGCATGGGAAAAGTCTATTTATAGATCACATGTCTAAAAATAGAATGCATATCGATTATTATTATCTCTTAATACTAATTAGAGAATAAATAATAATCTATTCTCTTGAAGCACTTGATTTCAGTTAACTAATGTGGAAAACCAGTTAGTTGAAGGAATTTCAAGTTCTAAGGTTGGTTGGTGGGACATGCAGGTTGAATTAGTTGTAACTGAGTGATTCGAATTTGTAACAGAGTTGGATGTGTAGTTATGTGAGTTGTAAAGTAGTTTAACTCAGTTAAGTGAGTTAAACTCAGTTGTGCTAGTTGTAACTAGTTGTAACTAAAGATACACTAGTGAGATATCAGTGAATTAAATATTAAATTAATTCACATGGAGTGATCTCACATGCAACTGAAGATTTAATATTGTTAACTACATGCATGTTAGATCCAGTGGAGACCCAGTTGAGAGATAGGTGAAAGGGATAGTTTGACTATCAGTTGTGACATTAGTGGGTGCACTCTTGCAACCACACACACATTAGAGATACCAATGAGGATAGCGCAGTCAAGGCAAGGTAGGATCTCATTCATTCAGGGATTGTGATCAATAGGGATTGCGTAGTGGAGGCAGGTTGTCAGGAGGCAATAAATTGATGCATGAATATGCCAATTTTTGTATGGAATTGTGAGACGAATGTATATTGTACAGAGAGCTCTTGGATTAGGGTTTTGTATGAGATTGTTTCATGATCCATGATATATACATAATATATGATAGTGGCATTTTTAGCTTTATGCTTTCCTAATAAAAAACATCTTTGTTATGTGTGATTCATCATTCTTCATGTGTTTGCAATTGATGATTAAATTTCCGCAAATACTTTAGTAGAAGGATTCTGTATTTAACCGTGGCATATAATTTTTAGATCAGGAGAATCCAGGAAATACATAATTGTATTAAAATTTCTACATACCTGTAGAAATTGAGCTTGGAAGAACCCTTAACATAAATCCTAATTTATTTGTTGAACAAAGAGTAAAATTAGTGCTATTACATAGATATAAGGAAGCTTTTGCATGGGGTATAAATACATGGAGGGAATTCATCCTACTTTATGTAAACATCATATTTATTTAAAGGAGGGATCCCGACTTGTTAGGAAACCTCAATGAAAAATGAATCCAACTTTGAAAGGTGTTGTAAAAGAAGAACTCCAAAAAATTCTAGATGTATATTTCATCTATCTTATTTTAGACAGTTAGTGGGTATCTCCAATAGTTGTTTTCCCTAAGAAAAATGGGAAGTGGAGAATTTTTGTAGACTACAAGGAGTTAAATGAATCCACTCAAAAGGACCATTTTCCATTAAATTTTATTGATCAGGTTCTATATAATCTGTCTTGCAAGAAGAAGTTTTTTTTTTTTTTTTTTTTTTTTTTTTTTTTTTTTTTTTTTTTTCTGGATGGGTTTAGTGATTATAATAATATTTAAATTTCCCTTGAAGAATAGGATAAAACCACCTTTACTTTCCCTCGGGGTACTTATGCTTACAAGGTTTTACCTTTTGGGTTGTGTAATGCACCTGTAACCTTTCAGCGACTAGTATTGGGAATTTTTACCGACATGGTTAATGATTATATAGAATTTTTTATGGATGATTTCACACCATATGGGAGTGAATTTGATGAAGGCTTGAAAAAAGTACTTGAGCATTGCATTCAAACCCATCTCTATCTCAACACTGAGAAATTCCATATGATGATGACTGAGGGTATTTTTCTACGAAATTATCTTTCTACTATAGGTATTCAAGTGGATCCGATAGAGATATACTTAATATTAAAAGTTCCCACTCCTAAAACATAAAAAGAGGTACGTGATTTTCTAGGAAAGGGAGGGTATTACATGCAATTTATAATTTTTTTTGCTAAAATTGCATTACCATTATTTTCCCTGTTAAAATAAGATAAGGAGTTCAAGTGTAAAATTATTTTTGTAGAATTGAAGAGACGTGTAACATCAACCCCTATATTGAGAGGACCATATTGGAATATGTCGTTCCACATCTTTATAGATGCTTCTGATACAACCATTGGAGTTGTGCTTGAACAACAAGAAGGAAATAAACCATACACCATCTATTACATCAGTAATAATTTGGTCCCTGCAAAGGTAAATTATATTGTTACAGAGAAGGAATTTCTTGTTGTTGTACATGCTATTAAAAAATTCGTGCACTATATCACTAGTTACCATAATTTTTTGCATACATATCATTCAACTATCATATTTTTAATTAACAAGCCGATTACAAATGATAGGGTTACAAGGCGGTTACTGTTACTCCAAGAGTTTGATATTACTATTATATATAAATATAGAAAATATGATGTTGTTGCAGATTTTTTTTCTACGTTAACCAATTCTATTGATGAGCTTCCTATTGAGGATTATTTTCCAAATGAATATCTATTTATAGTTTCCACTTACTCAACCTGGTATGCTGATATTGCTAATTATCTCACGACAGGAAAGTTGCCTCATCACCTTTCTCTTAGGGAAAGAAAGGAGATTGTGCAACCGAGTGCCAAATATTTTTGGGTGGATGGAAACCTATTTCACACTGATTTTGATCAATAAATCAGGAGGTGTGTGAGGGAGGATGAACTCCATGAGATCCTCAAGGTTTTCCATGATGGACGTTTTGGAGGGACTTTTGAAGATAAGAGGAAAGGTCATAAGGTGTTGCAGATGGGATAATTTTGGCCCACCATATTGTGAGATGCAAAAAGGTATGTTCAGGGCTCTGATAACTGCCAAATAATGGGTCAAATGATACAATTATATGAGATTCCATTATAGCCCCAGCTGGAGGTGGAATATTTTGAGAGATGGGCATTGGAATTTGTGGGATTGATAAATCCCCCATATCAGCATAAGGTTTACATTCTGGTTTGCATAGTTTATGTAGCCAAATGGGTAGAGGCTAGGGCAATTACTAGGGAATCTGATCATGTTGTTGCATACATCTTATCTGAAGAAATTTTTGCTCGATATGGAGTGCCAATGGAAATAGTAATAGATGGTGTAGCACAATATACCTCTCGAATAATAGAAGATCTTGATAGAAAATATGAAGTTCATCGTAGGATGACCTCACCCTATCATCCTTAAGAAAATGGGCAGATGGAAAGTACTAATAAGTTTCTTGAACCGATTCTTACAAAAATTTTGGCAGGCCATATGAAAGATATGGTGGAGAGACTTCCTGAGGTATTGTGGGCCTACATGACAACTTGGAGAAATACCACACATTTTTCCCCTTGTGAATTTGTTTTTCGTAATAATCCCATCTTCCCCATTGAGTTTGAGATTAAAACATTGAGGAGTACCTTGAAAGTAGACTTGAATTTGACTACAACTTGAGAAAAAAGGCTGAAACAATTGAATGAGTTAGAAGAAAATTTCCTGGACGTTGTGCAACGAACATAAAATATTCATCAACAACGTTCTAAATGGCATGATAGGTTTATTAAAAATAAGTTGTTTCATAAGGGTGATTGGGCCTTACTTTGTGATTCCATATTCAAATATTTTAAGGGAAAACTGCAAACCAAGTGGTTAGGTCTGTATGAGGTAGAAGAAATATTTCATAACGAGACTATAAGATTGACAACCATTGATAATTATCAAGTATCCCTTCTAGAGAATGGACATCATCTCAGGTTGTATCATAAACCTGCCTCTAAGGATTTATTTGTGAACGTTGTCTCAATTGCAATTCCATAACTTGAATTTTTTGGGGTAGAGGACGTTCCTCCCATGCTGCCAATTACTTAGTTTAAAAAGAGAGAGAGAATAAAATAATAATAATAATAATAATAGTAATAATTAAATTAATAATTAAAAAAAGAGAGAAAAAAGAAAAGAAAAAAGAGAATAAATAAATAAATTTTCAATGGTGAAAACACTTTTGGGGAGCTATTGGATGATTGTGATGATCGAAAACCAGCTTTCTGACAATCAACACCTTGTTTTCTGTGTAACAACACTGTAATAACTATTTATAATCATTTATTTATTATTTTAAGTTTTGCTATTACATATCCAACTCGTGAATCATTTGGCTCATATAGTTCACCTTAGATTTATACTTTGCTACTACAGCTGAATATATGAACAAGATGTCAGTGTTGTTTTACAATTTCATATGGTTGTTATTAAAAATGTTGTTACAATTGAAGACCTTTTTGAAAACTCAGTGTTGTTTCTTCAGATTAACAATTTGATCTCAGAGCTGTTACAATATCTGTTGTCACTACATGGAACCTTCATTTCATCATACTAATATCATTTCACCTTTTAATTTGTGCGATAATGAGACCTTCACAACATCATTTGGCTCGTACAGTCCCATGTCATCATAACGGTAAGCCAAGGACAAGTTTGTTCTTTTTTAATTTATTTGTGGGAATTTTACTTAAGAAGTGACATAATTTCCCTTAAGTACATATGCCGAGGACGAATGTTACAATAAGTGGGGGGAGGAGTGTATCATGTCATTAAACGATACACTATGATTTCACCCAAATTATTAATCATTTGATGGACAATCACCTCACCCTTTATAATAATGTATGATTGGACCTTGTCGAAGTCATTAATTTATGCTCTCACATATGACTAGATTGAGGTAATCACAATTACTATTGCCATCATTACCTTTGTTGTCATGTTTAGAAACTTGTGCAATTGTGCAAAGTAATTTTTGTACTAAAAACTTAATTTGGTAATAAAAAGGGAGTAACCACTGTCAATTCCAACATCTCAACATTCTCTCCTTAACAAGCATATGCGTGTGCTAAGGAAACTCTGTAATAGGTCTCTAACAACATTGAGTAGTTACTATCTTGGGAAGATATGGGAGGAGAAATGTTAATGCATGAACTTGATTATGTTGATATGCTATTACAATACCTGGAGGCTCTAGATTTTTTTTGAAATGATGACTGGATGAGTTATTTTGAGAAGTTGCAGGGTTTTAGTGAGTTGGTTGCTCTGGAGTTTGGTCAATCCTTAACCGAACAATTCTATAAATTTAGGTGGTTTATAATTTTTGTTACATATGAAGTAATTGAAAGTGTAACAAGGTTGCCACAAATACAGACTCGGTGGTTTTTGAGAAAGGTGGCAGACCCATTTTCCAAGGATTTGTTTTTGAAGGAAGGAGAGAAATTGAGAACTAATGGTAGGGGTTTTGAAAAAACATCTCTTGCTCATCCTTGGGAAGACATAGCCATTTTCATTCAGACATTTATTACCTTCGAGGGTAATTTTGGGATCATATTTAATAATCATTTTCAACTTCTGGCACGCGTAAGGATAGGACAACTGATAAATCTACCATATTATTTGTTGAAATATTTATAGCACATGGCATTGGCAGTGCAAGGAGAGAAACATATGGAAAATTGTGTGACCAACCATTAACTTATTAAGTTAATCATATTCACTCTCTATAGGAGTAAGGAAGTTGATGGCATGGTTTGATATCAATATCTTGTGCTGGTACGAAAGATGATAAAGCAGCCGCACCCTCTAGGGGTAAGGCTATTACACCCTGCAAGAATATAACAACTATAACCTCTAAGAAAAGAAAAGTAGCCACACCCTACAAGAGGAGAATAGTTGCAACTCCTAAGAAAATTAAGGTTGATACATCTCTTAGATGTGGTCATTAAAACCCTAAGAGTTGCAATTTTATTAAGATTCCTTCTCGTACATCTTTAGGAAGAAAAAGAGCACGAAAAGAGGAGTCTGTGGAGGTGTATAGTGAATCATTGGAGGAGGGCCATCAGAGGTGTTCTATCTAAGAAGAAAAACTAGAAGAAGTTTTTGTTGACACAACAACAATAATTGAAATATCAGCTGAAGAAACCAGGGATGTCACAAAAAAAGTGAGGGTGAAAAAGAGAAAATTGAAAATTCCAATTGGTGAAAAGACCACCAAGAAAAGGGTACAAGTGGTTGTTTCACTAAAAGAACCCCCAACACATGAGGAGCATCATGTTATAGTGGAAGTAGATAAACACGAGGGACATGTTGTTACAATCGAATCAGAGAAACCAAAGGAACAACAAGATGGGTGGTAATAAGAAAAGTCTTTATAATAATATCCATTTACATTTGAAATCCTTGTTGTTACACCAGAATTTGAGGAAATAATTGAGGCACAACAAGATGAAGGAAAAAAAAAGAAAATCCTATAGAAGAAGGAGCCCCTGTATTTGAGGATGCCACCGCTACATAAAAAATTGAGGGAGGATTCAAGGAACAATAGAAATAAGGAGAACCAACAATGTAAGAGTCGGCAGAAGAACAAGAGGTTTCTCCCTCACCAAGTAAGACTGAAATAGACCAACCCACGTGGTGTAGAGTAGCCAGTGATGGGGTGCACTGTTAAATCACTCCATCTGTAAGGTCACTGGTTCGAAACCTGTGGGTGATTAGGATTAGTCTAAAATACCAAAAAAAGAAGAAGACTGAAATAGACCCTCTTGTCTATCCAATTGAAAATTTTAAAAAGGAAAATTAAAAGGTAAGGAAACAAATTGATTTGGTGGAGAAAAAATTTAAATTTAATAAGGAGAGTGGACTAGACATGTTAACAGAAGCAGTTGAAATAATAACATCCATTGATTTAACTATGAGATATTATAAGGGGTGTTAACAAATTTTTAATGAAGCCAAGGTTATGGAATCTATTACTATTTCAATAGGATTTCAAGTAGGAAAACAAGATGACAAACTTTAACTTGTTGATCCAAAATAACTTGTTGATGATATTGCTATTTCAAAAGAACCAATAGTCAAGGAAAAGCAAGGAGAAGAAAAATAGTCTATTGATTTACAAGAACATGTTTACGGCGTTGTTGTTAAACAAGAAACAACAAATAAAAGAGAGAACACTAAAATTAATATGACCGTTTCTCCACAAGAACCTATTGACCATTCTGCTGTTACCCAAGAACCAAAAATTAAGGTAGAGAAATAGGGGGAGAATGGGGATAGAGAATACATTTCTAAGACTGAAGTTGTAACAACTCAGTTGAAACCTGAAGAATTATTGAGAGCAACATTTTAGCTTAGAGAATTGCAACAATAGAAGAAGTTAGCATTTTTTCCTAAGGGTAAAGTTATTTTATTGGAACAATATGAGGATATGGTTAGTAGAAATGGGTTGAAAAGTTGAGAATTGAAGATTTGGTAAGAATATAGATAGAGAGGAATCAAGCAATGGCACAAGTAAAGGAGTTGCATGGACAAGTGAAACTGTTACAATAAGATAACGAAATCATTTATGAACTTATTAATGGTCTGTTGTGTCGAATTCTCCCTTCTTGATCTTATCCTTTATATCTGCAAGAAAAACATTACCTCTTCCAATTGACAACTCTTAAGGAAAGATGACCATACAAAACATGGAAAATTCAAACTTTTTGGAGGCCGTCCAGAGATCTAATTTCTTAGACAAACATTTGTTTTCAAGTTGTATTTGCATGATCTCGCCTATTTTTTAGATCAATATTTTAACGTGACACCTCACGTGGGAGATGTGAAATTGAGGGCTGTTGTATCTTTTGTTCATAATTAGGTAGGATGGAAGGATGCACATGCAATTGTAACAACCAATGATGGGTGTAATATTCCTAAATGGGAAAAGCAAGAATATAGTGCAAAATGTTGGAACAATATTGCAGATCATATTTTATAAATCAAAAGGCCAATATGGAGACCTTTCATATGTTATTACAACATCAAAATGTACATAAGAAAAGGTCCATAAGATACATAATAGGAAATACAAGCCTCTAATGAACAAAATCCCTCAATAAGAGGTCTTGCAATCATATAGAAGAGCTGAAAGACCCTTACAACATTATTTTATTAGATCTAATATAGAAAATGATTATACATGGATCCACTTAAGAGGGATCATGGATCCACTTAAGGTGTGGAAATGGGTTATCCCTTTCGGTGGTTCCTCTTTTGTAGGAACAAGAAGCCCAAAGGGAGAAGCTTGGCTCTATCCTCGGGAACAAACAACCAGCTCTTCGCCACAAAGCTTCTATATCTCGAAGCTTCACTTCCATTTTTTAAAAAAATTCCAGAAGTGGATCGGCGCGGGTATTATTTCCATTCCAGCGCCGATCAGTGCTGCATAAGATCAAAAAAGAGGAATCAATGCAAGGGAGACAATAAGAGGGCGCGTCGCTACAGATAACCATGTTTTTAAGGAGCTTCAGGAATGGTCAATAGATAGTTTATTTAGTATACTGCAAGGGATATAATGGCACATTTTCATGATGGAAAATATACATAGGGTTCACTGTTAAAGGTCCTCCAGGATGAGAAAAGGGGAGTACGGGGACAATGAAAATTTTTTGTGTAACAGATGCCCCCTAAAGCATGAAGGCCGAATGAGAGTGAGGGGTGAAATTCTTTACGAGTACTTGCCAGGACCAAGACATCGTCATCATAAAACCTACACAAACAATCACATATATACATAACTGAAATATCTGAGATAATCACATGACATGAGGTATGGACGCAATATAATATCCCAAAATGGGATCTGTCAATGATACATGGCTAGAAAACTCATTTTCTAGAAATTTATGCTACAATATTTGAAACCAAGACTTGGATCCCTTAGATCAGTGTATCTAAGACTGAAATCCAAGAGAAGGCTCAAAATAAATCACTCTAGGTGGGTTAAACAGGTCTCCCACACCTATTTGTCTTGATAAAGTGCCCAATGATGGGACTGCAGAAATGTAAGAACATATAATAGAGCAATAGTGTTATTTTTATAACCTAGAACACATGAAGATCTGAATAGCCAACAAATGTATAATATAGTAGCAATTGGATACAATTCCTTGAGGAAAGAGACACTCAAGCAAGGCAATGCAGCTTCAATGGAACATGTACATCAAAATAGAGAAACACTGCTACACATGGATTTCTGCAGGCTAAAAGGACGCAGTTTCATGGAGACACTGTATCATACTGGATAAAAATATAAATAAATGAAAATATTGGGCTCAAGAAATGAGGGGGAGCAAGCTCTCAACCCCTGAAAACAATAATACAACAATCCTTAGAAGGATTGGCTGAAATATACAAAATTGGCAAAATGTCGGAGTTGCTAGGTAGCAGCTACAAATCAAGAACTAGAAATGAATGGAGAAGGATGAAGATGCTACATCAGATAAAAGGCCTCCTCCAATGGATCTTCCAAGTGAAAGGTTGATCCTAACACTGAAGATCTGACCCTCCAAACCAATATTGCAACCCTCACTGCAGATACTCAACGGAAATAACGCAGTCAATGAGAGAGACTGCACTGTAGGTGATGAACGATGGCTGGCCTTATGCCAAGGATGATGGGAATCAGCTCAAATTTTCCCTCACTGATCCTCCAAAGGTAAGGAGACTCCCTCCTCTGAAAAATAGCCCTGGAAGTGGTGTTGTAGAACCTCCACTGCAACACCCTACAACACAACGTTTCCCTGCTACAGGAATAACACTGTAGCTGGAGGAGAATGCTTGGCCTCAAGCCTGAAAGTGGAGAAATGAAGAGAAAATCCCTCAAGAGGCCTCTCTTCAAAGGAGAAGGAATTCCTAAATAGGAATGCCTTGTGCTAAGCAGCACTGCAACTTTGCTGAACAACAGGAGAATGCACAAAGTCTAAACAGATAAGAAATCAATAATATTCAACATGAGAAACAATGGCTGCCTTGCCCTCCTTTTACACAAGTGAGATCCATCTCACCATGGGTCCCACTCATTAGGGTTTCCTTTACCAAAGAAACCTCTTCCCATTCATATTGTGTTATTTCTCTAAGTGTCCTCCACCTTCTATCCTAGCGCTTTCGACTTGGTCAAACTTGACCTTGTCCACCTACAAATGATCCTGTTCACACATGAGGGTGTGAAATCCAGCTCCAATGATGATCCCTTTCATACTATGAGGGATTATACCTAGATTTTTATTTGCATGGGACTCTTTACCCATTTATTCTTCTCCTAAGTGAAATCAACAAAGATTAATATTCCAATTTGCTGCATGCAAATTGTTAGTATGACTCTTAATTCCAAGTGTACGAAAAAAATACCACTTTAGCTGTGCATAACAAACAACCCTAACAAAAAATATGGCTGCCAATATCCTCAGATCTGCAGTTAGGTGATCAAGATAAATGTTGCAAAAATCTAGATCTATGCATTAGAAGACATTATGCAGTAGAAAAAACAAGACTTACTCCATGCATCCAATAGACAAGACAAGAATATGTTGAATGAATTTTGTATTAATGGCACCTGGGAGGAAAAAACAGAAGGGTGTTACTAGTTCTCCTCAATGGGATGGGTTCTTGTAAGTCCTCAACACTTCAGATCTAAAACTCCTCTCTCTTGATGGTGTAGAAAACCCAGAAAAAAATGGTAGCAAAATATGACTATGATGGTGGATCAAAGTCAGACCAAAAGTATAGATCCAGAGTGATCTTTAGGCAACAAAAGGTGGTAAATGAATGGTAAAACCCTTCTATTTATAAAAAAATATTGAGTTAGTCTAGATATTGGTGCATAATTAAAATATTATTAACCAAATCAAGATCCAACTTTTATGGAATATTTTATTATATTTGTTGGAGGGAAAAGGAATTTGACTTGGCTCAAATCCCTTTATTTGTAAATAATAAATAAATAAATGATTTATTTATCATTTTAAGGATGTGGTTGAGTAATAATAAAATAAATAATGATTTATTTAATTATTTAAGGGTGAATTAGTCATATTTAACAAAGAATATTATTTAAATAAGGTTTAAATAATCATTCTTAGAAAATAATAAGATAAATAATGATTTATCTAATTAATTTCCTTGTTTTGGGTTAAATATAACCAAGAATATTAATTAAACTGTTGTTTAACTAATTATTCCTTGAGAAAAATCAAACAAATGTAGATTTATTTAATATTTCCTCATCGGGTTTCCTGTTTAGACCATAAACAACTTAATAAAGATGGTTTACTAAGTTATTTTCATAGTGAAAGCAATTTTACTTAGGGTAAAATTGGTCTTACATGGTGTACTTGGGTCCATCTAATGATAATAGGTTAGATGACCAAAAAATGGTGTAACACAAATTCTGGAATATTATAGTCCTCCCCTCCCAAATGTTGCTTATCCTCAAGCAACTGCAAGGATAGAACTAAGAAGTTGCCTCCCAAGGCATGGATACTGAAAATTATTGGGAAAACATATTCCCCAAGTGGATCCTCCATCCCCAAGCAATCATCCATACAAAATGAGTCACCTCCCAACATGGCAACTCCTGAAAATACTCCTCCACCTTGAGCTCATGCAATGTAGGTGGGCTAAAAATATGAACATGGTAGACATAGAAGCCTACCCCACACTTTCCTCCTCTCCACTTATGATAAGTGTAGAGAAAATTTTGATCCCGGGCTGCAAAATAATTGCCCTCAAGTGGCGAGATGAAGACTAGATCCCCAAAGATCTCTCCTCCAACGATATGAATCAAGCTGGCCCAAATCAACCCATGTGTGATGGATAGGAAATCATCACCATATGGCATCCCATCAATCAAATAGCCCACCTCAACAAAAGGAAACAAATTTTTGGAAGTGGTGGCCATATCTCCTCTTATGCTCCCATTAGAACATGCAATGCAGAAAGTGTGGGAATCCTCTCCCCCAAAGGACACACCCAACTCATGTGTCTCTCTTCCAATCATGCTCCCAATACAAATAATATAAATATCAGAAAATGAAATCATGATCAGCATCAAAATGAGGAAAATGATGAAGGTCTCATGTAGTGCAAGAAGGTACCAATAGTTTTCCCAATAGTGATAGCACAGTTTTCCAAACTGCTGCTTCAGAAAATTACATGGCAAGTTGTTTTTTGTTACATGGATAATTATGCATGTCATGACATCTACTGATAAATAGCAAATGGATAGGTACATCAATTGAAAATACATGAAAGAAAACACTTTCCCAAGGCCATATAAGAGATGGTTGCCTCCATCATACAATTTGGCCCAATGTTGACCATGGAGCTCAGTGAAAAGCTTGCCCTCTTGTGGAGCAATGCACTGAATATGAATGGTAAGAGTGTCCAAATATTGTGTTAGATAAACCATGGATGCAAAAACAATGTTCTTACCATGTGTTAAGAGTAATATGATGCATATTTATATGAATAATTCCTCCATAGTGGTATGATATACTCCCATGAAGAGGAATGAACCATATGTTGTATGAAGATCACCCTCCTTATACTTGGAAATCCAAGTCAAGAAGACCATAGCAAGTAAGATCATACCAATGTAATAGATGTTTCCATCCACTACTCCATCATCCTCACCTCCTCTTTGTCCAACAAGTGCATCAAGTGTGAAGTGATCCTGGGGATACTCCATCAATAATCCCAAGCTCTCAAGTGACAGCGCTATTGGCCCCTGCAAATAAGCTCTTGCCAACTCATAGCTCCATTCTTTGACATGCTCCTTGTCAAAGACATCTCCCATAATGCTGCTACACATAAGAAGTCCCTCCCAAAGTGGAAGTACCTCTTGATCATCTAAGGCCAAGGAGATAATGGCATCTCCTTCTCCTGCAGCATCATGCAAAGTGTAAGAGAAAAACTGCTCTTGCTCTCCCAAGAACAAGAAAAGCAACAAAATTTTTTGATGCCTCCTCATACTTCCATCATAAAAATTAGGTGATGAAAACATAATGGATGATATGAAGATCATATCAACACTATGTACCCATACTCTTTGTTTCTCAAAGATGTAAGTATCTTGCTAGATACCCTCAAAAAGAGGATGATGACCAAACTCTTTCAAGAGTAACCAGCACAGCCAAGCCTCCTGTTGCCCGGTATCATAAATTTGCAAGTAGCTCACTAGCTTCTTTCTCTCCATCCACATCCACTCAACCATTTGTGGATGTATTCTTCCATCCTCTATCTTGGTACTCCTCCCATGAGGGCTACCATCATCCCAAATCAGATTTCTGTCTTTGCACTTCATGGGATTTTGAAATGCAATCTTATCAAGGATCAATTTGATCCCATAAGGACCGAAATAGGTGGTAGGAAAAAACCTCCCATTACGACGTGTATGGCTCAGGGAGTGTCCAACACAAACATGAGAGATTTTATCCATCCAAAGATGTCCTCCATCATCTATTTTCTCCTCCTTGAATCCATGAAGATCCAAGTGTGAGAAGGGAAGAAAAACCTTGCACTCCATGATGTGTTGAAGTGCACCTCTAATGAAATCTCTCCATGAGATCTCCCTCTCAACAATAGTTCTCCAAAACCAATGAGGTCTTGGATTTGCTGAAAGTAGAAGTTTCTCTTTGAGCTGAGAGGAGCTCATTGAGAAAGGGTCATCTAGAAAGGAGAAAGGGTCAAGGTCTCTACTATCTTCCATCCTTCCCTTCAAGTCTTCAAACCCCAACCTCAAGTGTGATATGCAATCAAACAATGGCTCATGAGGATGATGGTTTATTTTTTCCTTGAATGTTTTCATTTTGCACACTGCAGTGCAACCTTGCTGCTCTATGTTAGCAATGTATGTTGATTCTTGGTCATTTAAATATGAGTTCCCACAATCCTCAAAATAATTTACTGAAATAGAAATTGGAACTCCATTCATACCTTGAGCGAACTTGGGATCTCCTTGTATGGCTGCAATAGTTCTTTCCTCCAATGAAATGGCTGCCCCATTTGCATATGTAGAAGGCTACTCTTCCGAGGTTGTGACAACGCTAGTACAAGTCTCCTCCCATAGTGGTGTGGGCTTTTTCTCCTTTGATATTTCTCTATCAAAGGTTCTAATCAATCTTTGAGTGAACTCTGCAAAAGTATTCACCCTTGCATGGCTCAAGTGGCTGAACCACCAAACATTGGCTTCACCCTCCAAGTGCAGTGTTGATACTTCTACTGCCTCCCTCTCTACCACTGGATGTAGCAGGAAGAATGCCTCAAGCTTCTTTGCCCAAGCTCTTGCTTTAGTTGACCCATCAAATGTAGACAATAGGAATCTACTGCCTTTGATCTTGATTTTTCTGCAGGGCCTCCTCTCCTCCTTCTGCTGAATAAACTGAAGAAGAGATAGAGTCTCCTTGAAGGCTCTAGAATGAGATTTTTATTCACCTAGGTATTGACTTAGAACCTAATGATCCAAGTATCTTTCATTCTTGTCTTCTTCTTCCTCATGAGAATAGTAAGTGCATGGTCCTTCCTCTTCTCCTTCTTTCATCTGCTTAACCTCCTTGGAGAGGTCCTTCCTGGATCTAAAAACTGACGAGAGCAAGCTCATCTTCTTCATCATTCTGATCTTCTTTGGCTAAAACTCACAGGCTGAGCCAAGATTTATGCTTCGATACCACTGTAATATCCCAAAATGGGATTTGTCAGCAATACATGGCTGGAAAACACATTTTCTAGAAACTTATGCTACAGGATTTGAAACCAAGACCTGGTTCCCTTATATCAATGTATCTAAGACCGAAATCCAAGAGGAGGCTCAAAAGAAATCACTCTAGGTGGTTTAAACAGGTCTACCACACCTAGTTGTCTTGAGAAAGTGCCCAATGATGGGACTGCAGCAATGTAAGAACATATAATAGAGAAACAAAATTATTTTTATAACCCAGAACACATGAAGATATGAATATCCAAAAAATGTATAATATAGCAGCAATTGGATACAATTCCTTGAGGAAAGAGACACTCAAGCAAGTCAATGCAGCTTCAATGGAACATGTACATCAAAATAGGGAAACACTACTACACATGGATTTCTGCAGGCTAAAAGGACGCGGTTTAATGGATACAATGCATCATACTGGATAAAAATATAAATATATGACAATATCAGGCTCAAGAGATGAGGGGGAGCAAGCTCTCAACCCCTGAAAACAATAATACAACAATCCTTAGAAAGACTGGCTGAAATATACAAAATTGGAAAAATGACGGAGTTATTGGGTAGCAGCTGCAACTCAAGAACTTGAAATGAATAGAGAAGGTTGAAGATGCTACATCAGATAAAAGGCCTCCTCCAATGGATCTTCCAAGTGAAAGGTTGATCCTAACACTAAAGATCCGACCCTCCAAACCAATACTACAACCCTCACTCCAGATACTCAATAGAAATAACGCAGTCAATGAGAGGGACTGCGCTGTAGGTTATGAAAAATGGTTAGCCTAATGCCAAGGATGATGGGAATCAGCTCAAATGCTCCCTCACTGATCCTCCAAAGGTAAGGAGACTCCCTCCTCTGAAAAACAACCCCGTAAATGGTGTTGTAGAACCTCCACTGCAACACCCTGAAACAAAACGTTTCCCTGATACAGGAATAACTTTGTAGCTGAAGGAGGATGCTTGGCCTCAAGCCTAAATGTGGATAAAATTAATATAAACTCCCTTAAGAGGCCTCTCTTGAAATGAGAAGGAATTCCTAAACAGGAATGCCTTGTGCTAAGAAACACTGCAACTCTGCTGAACAATAGGAGAATGCACAAAGTATAAAGTGACAAGAAATCAATAATATTCAACATGAGAAACAATGGCTACCTTGCCCTCCTTTTAAACAAGTGAGATTCCTCTCTCCCTGGGTCACACATTCATACTGCGTTGTTTCTCTAAGTGTCCTCCACCTTCTATCCTAGCGCTATTGACTTGGTCAAACTTGACCTTGTCCACCTGCAAATGATCTTGTTCACACATGAGGGTGTGAAATCCAACTCGAATGATGATCCCTTTCATACTATGAGGGATTTTACTTAGATTTTTATTTGCATGGGCCTATTTAACCATTTATTCTTCTCCTAAGTGAAATCAGCAAAGATTAATATTCCAATTTGCTGCATGCAAATTCTGGAATATTACACGCAACCATTCGTAAAATATATAATGAAATAGGATCTGAGGTATGGTTGTAGCCATCCAAATAAAGAGGATCACAAATATATACTCAAGGTGTGGTCGCAGCCATCCAAATAAGAGATTCATGCATGTAGGTTTTAACCCTGAACATAAATTATCTACACACAAATCTTATAACATAAAATAAACAATAGCGAGAGCATAAAACATTAAACAGATAAACACAAAGATTTTCCCCTGGATCCCAAATTGGGATGACCAGCTTGATTTTTCATTATATTCCTTTTAGTGTTACAACACATATATATACATGCCGAAGTATACATAAACCCCAATCCATTAACCCTGGATTAGAACATAACCGTGGTTCCCTTGACCGGATCTACAAAATACCAGGGGTCGAAAACCATCATACCCCAAAAACCCATGTGCAAACTCATGCACAAAACATGGGTGGGTCTGCCTATGAGTGGGACCGCATACCAAAAAAAAAATCGTCGAGGCGCTGCCGCCCCACCTGTGACCCCCCTACTGTGCCTGGCGCAACGTACAGCGCGTGGGGCTAGTCGTGGAAAGAATATAACACATACCCAACAATGCGTACAATAATGAATAATACATATCGCCTCACAACCTGGATTTAATCAGACAAAATCCAGGGTCTTGCGCTCTGTCATGACCCAACCAAGTACCAATTCAGGCATGTGAAGGTGCGTTTTGAAGTCGAACATGAAATAAAATCTCCTGATTACCAGTCAATGTTGTAAACTTTTAACAGGCGCAAGAGAGATCACCAATAATGACAATGGCCCTCAAGGTACTAGCAGTATAATCCACGAGATGTGAATAAGGAGCTTATGTCAAACACTCATGAAATCATTCGATCGAAGGCCAATGATGTGAACCTATCATCGGATGTGAAAAACCTTCCATTAGGGTATGTAGGCTCTAAGGTACTGAAAATGGATCTCTAGATCAATTCCTATATAATGAGTTGAAGTCGATAGGAAGTGATTTGTCGAAGGAAACAGAGAACCAGGCAATGAATAAGATGTAGAGGGAACTTCTCTTGAACACATCGGTGACACAACTCTGGAGTTTGGTAGTATTTGACTCAAATGGAATCATAGGTCATGTTAGCGAAAGTGGTAATTGCATGATAGGAAAATTTTTTTCCAAAACCCATTTGTTAGCCACCTATAAAATTTCTCATATCAAATGGTGGCTAAATCATTTTTGAAGCCTTCAAGAAACAATTTTTATTGCAAATTTTTTTTATCTCTTGAAGTCTTATGAAGACCTCATACCCTTTGATTAATCTTCACTGTTGTTTCTTTCTTGAATTCTGAAATTCTGCTATTTTCCTGAAGAAAAAGACTGCTAAAAACTCCATCTTTTCCCTTCATTTTACCCCTCCTTTCACTCATATTAACCGTCATTTTTACCCCCTTATTCTCCATAAATTTCCTCTTTTTCTCTTATTTCCCATGTTACCTTCATTAAAATCCCTTTTATAAGGTTAGAAAATCCTTTTTGAACCTTACCGAAACCCCCAAATCCATTGAAAATCCTTGAAAAATTCATACAAAATAAGCTTTTTAACTAACAGGCCTAAGCCATTTTGGGCTAAGCCCTAAAAACCACTTCCCCGCCATATACCCTGGCGCTATAACCAAGCGCTAGTAGTCCTGAGCGCTTATCGCATCGGAAACTTTGATGGGCGCGTTTCTTTGTTTTAACAAAGTTCCCCGATGTGATTGGCCCTTTTATATATAAACCCTCGATCCCTTTGCCGCTTCATATAACCCAAGAGCCTGCAATTGGGTGCTTAAACTTATGAATAAACCCTTCTTGATCATCTTTTCCCTTTGTAAATTCTTCAAAACCCACTTTCCTATGTGTTATATGAAAACCCGCCGGTGCAATGTTTTTAATGAATAGGACCGCTGATCTAAAGCCGATCGATGATCCATGAAATCTCGCATCGGAGATTTTCATCGGGCGCATTTAAAAGGCCCTCACCTTTGTTCTGAGTCCAATTGGCTCTTTTGAATATAAACCCTCGATCCCTTCATCCTTTCACATAACCCTGAGGCCCCGCAATCGGGCACTAAGCATTTTAAATAACCCGCCCCGAAGCCAAAAATCCTTTGTATTTCATTAAAATTTTGATTTTCCTATGTATAAAGGGTTCTGCCCGTTCATTGGTTAAACCCATTCCCGATTGTTGATCATAAACCAATCAAACAGTTTGCGCAATCTTGCATCGGAATATCTCATTGGGCGTGTTTTATATTTTATTTTCCCCTCCCGATTGGCGGTCTCCCAATGGATCCTTAGCCGTCGATCTTTTCCACCTTTCCCTGATCTGACAGCCCTTATTAGTCCATACCTAAGCCTTTCCCTCCGCCTATGACCTCCTCCGACTCATTCTCCATCGTTTATCTGGCCCTTAGATCAACGTTCCACAACTAATCGCATCGGCGCCCATTTTGTTTTGCCCCCGCCAATCATAGACCTCCGATTGCATCTGGGTCATCCATGTGTCAAGATCCGACGGTCTAGATTGAAGACCGCAACCTTTGTTAAATTTATGAAGCCCCGCTTTATAATTTTTTTTGGGGAAATCTCAGCCGTTGATCTCTACAGATCAACGGCCCATACTGACCCATTCTCCGCCTTATATATTATTTCATTAAGCCCCAAAGATCAATTTGAGCTGTCCATTCCATTCATCCAACGGTCCCGATAGGCCGGCTCCTTTGGGTCCTACCCCCACCCAGATCAGATCTCCGTCGTCGATTCCCTGATCGGATGGTAATAATAAAACCACCCTACCTACTTCTGCCCGTGCATCTTATCAATATCGCGCTCTTTCCACGACCGTCAGATCTAGGACCCCTGATCTTACGGCTGACACGCATTTTCACGCAGATTTAAACATGAAGGTTAATTCCCTGAGAGATACTCGATATAAGTGGTATTGAAAGGCCACGTGTCGGTCGGGAACGAATATCACGTTCGAAAAGTTAAAACCACCTATCCGCCCTTTTGCTGCACGAAACCCGTGGTTTTCTCATTCGAAACCGCTTTCCCCTGTTTTCACTGCTTTCCATCGTGTTTGCTCCCTGCCGTTGATCTCTGTAGATCAATGGCTCACATTCAATCTAAGCATTACATTATCGCCCTCCGCCATATTCCAAGGGACTGTGTAGATCAACATCAGTTGTTGATCTCAGGGGCCAATCTGATCCAATGGTTCACGATCGTTCGGAAACCCCGAATTTCCTTCCAATGCAGATTTCCTCCGCCAAAGGTTTTTAACCCCATTTTTTTGTATTTTTTGCCTATGTAATTATAATGTGACCCCTTCGCATGTATTATTACGATTGATCTCGACCGTCGATCAACACAGATCAACGCCCTGGACTTAATCCTCTGCACCGTTCACTCAACTGACTCCTATCAGATCCCCGCAAAGCAATCTCCGCCGTTGGATGCTTTCATCCAACGGTCGCGACCTAACTGCAACCTCTAAAGCAGTCTAACCTAAAATACGCAGGATTTTATTAACTTTTCTTGGTTTGTGGAGGATTTAAAAGTTTTTTCAAATATTTTAAAAGGAAATTAAAGGCTGACGGTGACGACCCTCCAGGCTTTTTTTTATCAAAGAGATTGTTCCACAGGGTTGTCCATCAATGTTTGTCGGTGCCTCATGAACGCTGGCAACACTATAAAGCCTCTACAGCACCTGCACATCAACAAGACACAACAAATATTAATTGAAACAGAGAGTATCAGTGTTGAAGATAAAACCATAACAGAGATGAAGAATTGAAGATCTTTTACCCAGTTTTGAGGGATTACGGCTAAGATCGTCAATCAAAGCCTAATCCAATAAATTAAACACAGTTAAAGAATAGAAGATGGAATTTAGGCCTAATTAAGCCTAACACACAGAATCAAATCAAATTAACAGTGTTTAAATAAGGACAAAGCAATTCAACAATCCAAGAAGCCTCCACCACCACATCAAAGGCTAATTGATTCCTCACTAGCTACCAAAGGCCACCTGTAGCCTCAAAGCATTCAACAAAGGCCATAGTTATTGCCGAACAGAGGATATTTTACCTTAATACAGCCGAACAGTTATTTCGAGCCAAAGAGACTTATTGAAAAATATCAGCAGAGTTATTACAAACATGACACAGAGCCTTAAAGTCAACAAAAGCTTCCGAGCAAGCTTAAAATTTAATGTAAACCAATTAATACAGAGAAATATATGAAATCTTTTCCATTGAGCCCCTCAAAGGCCGAGAAGCATTAACTATATTAATTGAACTTAGAAGATCGTTTATCTAATTCGACCTCCTCATTTTTCTACAAAATCTTCTTGAGGAGCTCATTGTAAAGGGTTGGTTGCAGAACTTTGAAATATACTTGTGCTCGAAAATTTCTTTGTGTAAATAGTGTTCAGAGGCTCTTGAAGCTCTATTTGTAGTCAAATAAGTTAGGCTGAGAAGTGAAGATGATTGCTGAACTGAAATATTGGACTTGAAGAATGTAATTGGATTGACATCAATATACAAGCTGATTCTTGGGATCCTGGTCTATATCATTGATGAAGTGCTTCTTTCTGTGTTATTGTTTTCCTTTCATGTATGCCATTTTTGTCCATTTTTTCTCTAATAAAGAACAGTAAGCATAGAGTTAGGATTTACTGTTTACAGTACCCTTCTTTGACTGATAAGCTTTATCTCAATGTTTTCCTCCAATTTGTTTATTTAAGAATGACTCAATACAGTTCAAGCAGTTAGGAATGCTGGCATTCCCTCGTCCTAATGTTTTCTTTAAACATTGCTCTTAAATGTTATTTTCATTATATGCTCAGTAAGGATAGACTAGAAAAGTGATGGTGTGCCCTATTTTCTAGCTTCTTTCTCCAAAGGTAATTCTGAAAGTTTCCCTAATTATATGCTAAAAGCAGTCTAGATTTAAAAGTATCTTATCTGATCTTAAGCTGCACTTTGATTCTCTTATCTATTTTCATCCATTCTGAAAGTAATTATGTGGATTTTTGGATTGTTCGTCTATTGAGTTAGCTTTAATAAAAACTTGTCCAAATAATTCTATGGTTAGCCCTATCCTTTGGTTTGTTTTAAACAGTTACTTAAGAGGCTTTTCTTGTTTGGACAGACTAATAAATCCTAGTTGAAATTATTGTCTGTTTCCACCCCTTCAACACTTTTATTGTTTCCATTCCATCATTTAATCTCAAGGATCTTGTGATATAGATGACTTGCCCCTTGGACCACTCTTGAAATTGTTGCACAATTAAACCGTTTTATGACTCCATAGCCCAATGGACTAAAAACCATCATTATATCTATCTTATTAGCCAAATCTTGTTCTGATTGCTTGCAACTTCACACCTTTGAAACTCTTTTCATTTTAGGACTTTCCACTCAACTAATAATCATGCTCAACCATAAAAAACAAACAAAAACCCTTGTTCTTAATAACTAGCCTAATATCATACCCAAAAGCCTTAAAGATAAATCAATCTTTGCACTTATAGAGAGATCCCTCTCTGGATTCAGGAGGGCTAGATCCTAGAATCCCAAAGTGGTTCAAGTGTTCTCTCTGCAGTTTGTATTTTCCAATCTTGCAAATCACAGGGAGCTAAAATTTATGGCGACTCCGCTGGGGAAATTCTGAGTTATTTTTGTGTTGAATACTCTTAGCATATCAGAAATCCCTTTGTTTCAAGGATATTTGGTGTATTAGCTAGTTGAGCCACCAGAACTAACATTTCTGGCGACTTCGCTAGGGATTTCTGAGTTAATGAGAACCTAAGAACGCCTTAAGACTCCAGAAAGCTCTTGACTCACGAACATTGGGTATATTTTCTAGTTGAGCCACCATAGATAACATTTCTGGCGACTCCACTAGGGACTTTGAGTATTTTTTTTTTAATCCTAGACACCTTTAAGATCTCAGATTACCCTTTGAACAAGAAAATTTGCTACATTAGCCAGTTAGCCTACGAGGCATAACATTTTTGGCCAAACACTCAGTGTTCAGTGAGTACAAGAAGCCTTATTCAAGCACTACCAAGCAAACAGTAATCATGATAAAACTTGTTTGAATTAGTGAAAAACTAAGGAAACCTTAGGATTCTCATAAGAACTTATCAAACCTTGAAGGATCAGCTAGCTTAGCCATAAGAGTATACTTTCTTTGTCTCATCACCATAGCTAAGTGTTGAAACAGTTTAAGATACTTTTAGAACCCATAGGACTGAAATAAACTCAGAATAACCCATAAATATTTCATATTGGTATTCAATAAACATGGTGGTGGACCATAAAATTTTTTACCTCCAAACAAGCTAAAAAATTCCACTTGGCGACTCCACAATCCTAAATAGACCTTAAGACTCCACTAGGAAGACCCATTATCATCATAACATCATACAAACTCAGTTAGAGGACTTTAGGATTAATTTTTTCTTGTTTAAAAGATCAGTTTGCCTGTTAAATATTGTTATATCTGGTTAGACTTTTCTTGTTTAGTTGGGTCTGAAAAACACAGCATAGTGGCTCCTAGAAAGATTCATACTAGAGCTTACCCTGACCCAAACCCTCCTGAGATAGTTGATAACCCTGAAATAATTCTTAGGAAGCCTCTTGAGATTAAATTTTCAACTGTTTTTAGATCACCCTTGAGAGCTAATTATGTTCCTAAAAACCTTGTAGCTCTACAAAAATCACAAGTTGACTTAATAAATCCATTTAGAACTAGGTCGCTTGATGATTTAGATCAGCTAGATTCAGAGTCTTCACTTTCATCTCCAGAAACAAGTGAACATCTTGGTAGTAGAGAAAAAACAACACCAGATTTACATTTCCTTCATAATTTAGGTGTCTCTCATCCAAGATCAGCTCAGCAATCTATTCCTGGTCCATCCACATCTGCTCATCCTACATCCACTGTCCAAACCACTCCATTCCAGCCCACTTTTCCTTTTGTTAATCCACCTCTTGTAAATCCACCTCCACCTCCTATCATGGCAGCATGGTATGCCCCGTTGGTCCTTCCTTTACCATTAGTCAATATTCCACAGGAATATCAATCCAAAATACCATTGTATGATGCCAATATGCTACTATTGCTTCACAACATGTGGATAAGATGAATGAATTCTTTGACAGAAATGAAATTTATGATGAATCTGTCAAAATTAGACTATTTTCTCAGAGTTTAGGGGGAGAAGTACGAAAATGGTTCAAAGGCTTAACCCCTCACAGTATTAATGATCTCCAAGCCTTCCATTAGACATTCTTAAACAAATGGGAAGTCAGAAAGAACCCTCTCCAAATAATTTCTGATTACAAGAATCTCCAAAGAAATGCAGGGGAAAGTGTACAAGCCTACTACACTAGATTTAATAGTGTGTAAAATGCCCTTCCCCCAAACCTAAAACCTCCACAAGGCTCAGCTTTAAACAAGTTTCTTGAAAGATTCGATCCTGAGATGGCCTATCAGCTAAGAGAGAGAGATATCCTTTAACTCTTGAAGATATGCAAAAAGGACCTCTTGCTGTGGAAGTTAACTTAATGGAGAAAAGAGCAAGAATGAAAAATGAGAAGAGAGTGTCCTTTAGAGAGGAATCCACACCTTCCACATCCAGCTCTAAGATGGAAAGAATGATGGAGGATATGATGAAAAAGATGAGCATACTTGAGAGAGCTCAAGCTAGTCAAAACCAAAAAGCTCCTCAAAATAGAAATAAGAACCAAAATCAGAATTTTAGGAGAAACCAACCTCAAAATAGACCAAGGGAGGATAATCAACAGATCACTCCTCCTTTTCATCAAAATTATGTAAGTGAGGTTGAAGAAACTTTAGACCAAACAGAGGAATATGACATCAATATGTTGGGGGTAGATAGTGATGACTTTGAAGTTCATTACAATAGAAAACAAGGTATATATACACCCTATGATGACAAGAGACCAGAAGATGAATATTACTATCAGGAAATGGAAAATGTCATCATAGAGACAACAAAGGAATATGACCTTAGAAGTAAAAAGAATTTGGAAACTCCCAACAACAAAACCTGTGACAAATATTCACAAAACAGCACTGAAAAGAAACCCAAAGTCACAAAACAGAAGGACAAGACAGTGGTTGGAAATTCTGATAAAGGTAAAGAGAAAGGCACTCAAAACAATAAAAAATAGAGTGCAGATCTTAGCAGCACTAGCACCTCAGCTAGTGCTCCTGTTAAAACAATTTTTTCAAATGTAAATAGAGGAAATCAGCAAACTGATTTTGCTGATAGAGTGGCAGTTAATAAGGCTGAAACAAGCACTTTGAAGAATCATATTCCTTTTACTTTGGAGCAGGAAATTTCCATAATAAATATCTCTGTTCCCCTGACTGAATTAGCTGCCCAGAATGTATATAGATCCCAAATTTTGAAGGCTTTGAACATAGAAGAGAATAACGATACTTTCAATCTTAATGATGACCAACCAGAGCTCATTTTTGGTCCTAAGATTGAGGGTAGATATCAAGAGGGACCAGTTCCTCCTTTTTACGTTATTTTAAATGTTCATGACAAAATTTTGCACAACGCTATGCATGATTCAGGGGCCTCTCAAAATTTAATGCCCAAAGCTGTAATGGAGAGCCTAGGCCTTGAAATCACCAGACCTTACGAAGATATTTACTCCTTCGACTCAAGCAGAGTAAAATGTTTAGGATTAATCAAAGACCTCTGTGTTAACTTAGCTCAAATCCCAGCCAAATGTTTAGTAATGGATATTGTTGTGGCTGATGTACCTCCAAAGTATGGAATGTTGTTATCTAGATCTTGGGGTGCTAAGTTACAAGGAACTATGCAGATGGACATGACCTATGCGACTATCCCTGTGTTTAATAAAAAAAGAAGACTTTATAGGGAGTCCCATATGCAGTGCATGGTGACTAGTTAAGAGAGACCACAAAACTCTTCTCTGTATTCTGTAAATACAAGCCTTGATTCGTTCATCCTTTTTAACGATGAAACATTCAGTGAACAAGTCACTTTAACTAAATTAATGGCCGATAGACAAGAGGAGGAAAACAACACAGAAGTGTCCAAACAGTTTGTTGAACCTGTAAACTACAACAAACCAGGCATAGGTCTTGAACTACAAATCATGCATCCATTGCTTTTAAACCTTGAGAGTTAGGAAACAAGTCCTCAACACAATGAAAAACCCGAGGAATTAAAACAAATTCAACAGAGTGCTAATTTTCAAGAGCAATATGGAAGCATGCTTGTTGAAGAGGATAGTAACAAAACTACTGAACCCGAGACTAGTCCTCTGTGGAGTATGAAATTCGATAGGTCCTACACTAGGAGAAATGTTGGTGCAGGCGTCTGGATACGCAACACTGCAAATAATCACACAGAAGGCCATTCCTATAGATTAAACTTTCAGTGTTCGAATAACATAGCAGAGTATGAATCCCTTCTTTTAGGGTTACATTTGTTAAAGAAACTAGGAGCCAAGAGAATTAAAGTTCATGAGGATTCAGAATTAATAATTAGTCAAGTGAATACGGAATACAATGCTGATCACCCCAGACTTAGAGCCTATCGAAATGATGTCCTGGATTTATTAAAAACGTTTGAGGAATCCCAATTTATTTTTGTCCCAAGGAAAAGGAATATCATGGCCCACAGTTTAGCTTTTAGATGAACAAGAGGAATTCTCAACTCCCATTGTTGAAAATCATTTTATGAATTCCTCTTGGTATGTTGATATTCTATATGTTTTGCTTAATTTGAATACACCTCTCATTTTAAACGAAGGCAGGGTTTTTGAAGTTAAAAGTTGTAAACTACTGCATTATAGATAAATGTCTTTATTGGAAAAATGTGAATGGAATATTGCTTAAATGTTTGCCTGAGAATGATGCAGAGAAGGTTAAGCACAAATTTCATGAAGGAGAATGTGGAGGCCACCTCTACTGGAAGACAACAGCCAAAAAAATCCTTAGAGCTGGTTACTATTGGCCCACACTCTTTCTAGATGTACACAAGATGATAATTACCTGTCATAAAAGCCAACTTTTTGAAGGCAAAATAAAATTGTTTCCCTTACCTCTGCATCCAATCACTGTTGAAGCTCCTTTTCAATAGTGGGGACTTGACTTCATAGGAGAAATATGTCCACCCTCATCTGCCCAACGTAGATGGATTCTCACTGCAACAAACTACTTTACCAAATGGATAGAAGCCATCCCTTCTAGACAAGCCAATGACTCTGTCATCATCAAATTCATTGAGACTCATATCCTCTCTAGATTTGGCTATCCTAGGAAGATCATCACTGATAATGCTGCAACATTTGGATCCAAAAATATGGTTGAATTCTGTCACAAATATCAGATAACATATGGTCATTCTACTGCTTATTACCCTCAAGGTAATGGACTAGCAGAATCCTCAAATAAGAGTTTGGTGAACATAATCAAGAAGTTGTTGGAGGACAACAAGAAATATTGGCACACAAAGCTAGTACATGCACTCTGGGCTGACAGATTAACACTTAAAAAATCCATTAGAATGTCACCCTACCAGCTTGTGTATGGTACAGATGCAATTTTTCCAACCAGCCTTGGTTTACTAGTTATGAAGTTGATTCAAGAGGTGCAGTCTGAAGACAATGATATGATCAGAAGGATAAATAAGACCATTCACCTTCAGCAAACCAGAGAGGAGGTTTATAACAAAGCATTACAAAAGCAAGAGAGCATCAAGAAGCTTTTTGATAGAATAACAAAGGCCAGCAATTTCAATGTTGGGGACAAAGTGTTAAAGTGGGATTCAAGGAGAGAAGAAAAGGGAAAGCATGGGAAATTTGATAACTTATGGCTTGGCCCTTATCTCATTCATTCTACTGTTGGTAACAATGCCTATTTCTTGCAGGAGTTGAATGGAGCTGAACTGTTTGGGGGTCCTGTCAATGGCAGGATGCTCAAACATTATTTCTCTTGATCCTATCACGTTTGGAAGCCTTTTTATCCTTTTTCTCATTATAAATATTTCATCCATCATTGCATTCAAAGTTATAAAAATCCAAAATACAAAAACGGTGAAAGAAAGAAAAGAGGGAAAATTGTAAAAACAAGAAAGGTACAGCCCCATACCAAAAAAGAGAAACAAAATCTGAAAGTGTGCAAGCTCAAATGCCATTACTGAAAAACACACTTCTAGTTAGTCATACAGCCTAATCATGACTAATTAGTTTTAAATTGATTGCTGATAGGTTAGTGAATCAGATTTTCCAAACATTTTAATCTTGGCTTATCAATTAGGTATATTAGGATAGAAAAGTAAAGGTTCAAACAAGCTCAAAATCCGAACCTTAGATTCCAAAAGAAGAATGACTCCAATATTTTTAAAATTGTGAGTCAAATACAGAAGTAAATTGGTTCTAATGAACTCAAATTCTGAACTAGAAAGGAATGTAAAACAGCTCAAACAAACTAAAAAACAGAGCTGAAGAAAAAATAAGGCCGTGCTCATAACTTTCAGATCTTAAGCCTTCACCATTTTGATTTAATTTTTTGCAAAATAATATCTATGTGCAGCTTGTTTTTTATGCCATAGATCAGCAACAAGTTAGATTGTTCAATCCTGACTTGTATGCTTTTAAATTTCTGTTTTAGAAATTAGAGAAAGAAAATATGTTAGACTGTTTAATCCTAACATATAGTAGATTAGGTAGAGAAGCTTATGAACTCAACCGTTTAATCTGAGTTCATGGAGAAATCAGAAGTAGACTTAGATTAGTTTTATGCTTTCAAAAGAATAAAATGTTTGTAAAAAAGTTTTCCAATCCAAGTGCACTCTGAAAGAAGAAAAAATGTTAGATCAGTAGGATTGGGTAGGTAGAAAGCTTGTGTTGAGGAAGTTCCATTGTTTTTCATGGCTGCTAACATTTTCAAAAACAGAAGAAGATCATCCAAGTGAAGAAAGTTGTAGCCCAATGGATGAGGCACTGATCAGCCCCCAGAGAATGCAAGTCTGAGTTCTTGATGCCTTCAAGAAGGCACCATTCCCATGTGGAGCCACTGTTAGCCACCTATAAAATTTGTCAGATCAAATGGTGGCTAAATCATTTTTGAAGCCTTCAAGAAACACGTTTTATTGCAAAAAATTGTTATCTCTTGAAGTCTTATGAAGACCTCATACCCTTTGATTAATCTTCACTACTGTTTCCCTCTTGAATTCCGAAATTCTGTTGTTTTCCTAAAGAAAAAGACTGCTAAAAACTCCATCTTTTCCCTTCATTTTACCTCTCCTTTCACTCATATTAACCGTCATTTTTACCCCCTTATTCCCCATAAATTTCCTCTTTTTCCCCTATTTCTCATGTTGCCTTCATTAAAATCCCTTTTATAAGGTTTGAAAATCCTTTTTGAACCTTACCGAAACCCCCAAATCCATTGAAAATCCTTGAAAAATTCATAAAAAATAAGCTTTTTAACTAACAGGCTTAAGCCCCTTTGGGCTAAGCCCTAAAAACCACTTCCCCACCATATACCCTGGTGCTAGAACCAAGTGCTAGTAGTCCCGAGCGGTTATTGCATCGGAAACTTTGATGGGTGCATTTCTTTGTTTTAACAAAGTT
Organism: Pinus albicaulis; assembly: GCA_034641835.2. Classification (NCBI taxonomy): domain Eukaryota; kingdom Viridiplantae; phylum Streptophyta; class Pinopsida; order Pinales; family Pinaceae; genus Pinus; species Pinus albicaulis. The sequence goes on from CM076579.1 coordinate 1,447,681,358, forward strand.
CCCCGATGCGATTGGCCCTTTTATATATAAACCCCCGATCCCTTTTCCGCTTCATATAACCCAAGAGCCTGCAATTGAGCGCTTAAACTTATGAATAAACCCTTCCTGATCATATTTTCCCTTTGTAAATTCTTCAAAACCCACTTTCCTATGTGTTATATGAATACCCGTCGGTGCAATGTTTTTAATGAAGAGGACCGTTGATCTAAAGCCGATCGACGATCCATGAAATCTCGCATCGGAGATTTTCGTTGGGTGCATTTAAAAGGTCCTTACCTTTGTTCCAATTCCGATTGGCTCTTTTGAATATAAACCCCCGATCCATTCATCCTTTCTCATTACCCTGAGGCCCCGCAATTGGGTGCTAAGCATTATAAATAACCCACCCCGAAGCCGAAAATCTTTTGTATTTCATTAAAATTTTGATTTTCCTATGTATAAAGGGTTCCGTCAGTTCATTGGTTAAACCCATTCCCGACCGTTGATCATAAACCAATCAAACGGTCTGCGCAATCTTGCATCAAAAGATCTCATTGGGTGCCTTTTATATTGCCCCTCCTGATTGGCGGTCTCCCGATGGATCCTCAGCCATCGATCTTTTCCTCCTTTCCCTGATCCGATGGCCTTTATCACTCCATCCCTAAGCCTTTCCCTCCGCCTATGACCTCCTCCAACTTATTCTCCACCATTTATCTGGCCCTCAGATCAATGGTCCACAGCTAATCGCATCGACGCCCATTTTGTTTTGCCCCTACCGATCGCAGACCTCCGATTGCATCTAGGTCATCCACGTGTCAAGATCCGACGGTCCAGCTTGAAGCCCGCAACCTTTGTTAAATTTATGAAGCCCCGCTTTATAATGTTTTTTGGGGAAATCTCAGTTGTTGATCTCTGCAGATCAACGGCCCATACTGACCCATTATTTGCCTTATAAACTATTTCATTAAGCCCCAAAGATCAATCTAAGCCATCCATTCCATTCATCCAATGGTCCCGATAGGCCCGCTTCTTTGGGTCCTACCCCCTCCCAGATCAAATCTCCGCCGTCGATTCCCTGATCAGACAGTCTATAATAAAACCACCCTACCTGCTTCCGCCCATGCATCTTATCAATATCACACTCTTTCCATGACTGTCAGATCTAGGACCCCTGATCTGACGGCTGACACGCATTTTCGCGCAGATTTAAACACGAAGGTTAATTCTCCAAGAGTTATGCGATATAAGTGGTTTTGAAAGGCCACGTGTTGGCCGAGAATGCATATTGTGTTTGAAAAGTTAAAACCACCTATCCACCCTTTTGTTGTGTGAAACCTGTGGTTTTCTCATCCGAAACCACTTTTCCCTGATTTCACTGCTTTCCATTGCGTTCGCTCCCCACTGTTGATCTCTACAAATCAACGGCTCACATTCAATTTGAGAATTACATTATCACCCTCCGCCATATTCCAAGGGACTGCGTAGATCAACATCAACCGTTGATCTCAGGGGCCAATCTGATCCAATGGTTCACGATCGTTCGAAAACCCCGAATTTCCTTCCAACGCAGATTTCCTCCTCCAAAGGTTTTTAACCCCATTTCTTTGTATTTTTCGCCTATGTAATTATAATTTGACCCCTTTGCATTGTATTATTATGATTTATCTCGACCGTCGATCAACACAGATTGAAGGCCTAGACTTAATCCTCTGCGTCGTTCACTCAACTGCCTCCTATGAGACCCCCGCAAAGCAATCTCCGCCATTGGATGCTTTCATCCAATGGCCGTGACCTAACTGCAACCTATGAAGTAGTCTAACCTAAAATACACAGGATTTTATTAACTTTTCTTGGTTTGTGCAATATTTAAAAGGTTTTTCAAATATTTTAAAAGGAAATGAAAGGTCGAGGATGACGACCCTCCAGGCTTTTGTTTATCAAAGAGATTGTTCCACAGGGTTGTCCATCAACTTTTGCCGGTGCCTCATGAATGCTGGCAACACTATAAAGCCTCTGCAACACCTGCACATTAACAAGACACGACAAAGATTAATTGAAATAGAGAGTATCAATGTTGAAGATCAAACCATAGCAGAGATGAAGAATTGAAGATCTTTTACCCAGTTTTGAGGGATTACGGCTAAGATCGTCAATCAAAAGCCTAATCCAATAAATTAAACACAGTTAAAGAACAAAAGACGAAATTTAGGCCTGATTAAGCCTAACACACAGAATCAAATCAAATTAACACATTTCAAAGAAGGACAAAGCAATTCAACAATCCGAGAAGCCTCCACCGCCACATCAGAGGCTAATTGATTCCTCATCAGATACCAAAGGCCACCTGTAGCCTCAAAGCATTCAAAAAAGGCCATAGTTATTTCTGAACCGAGGATATTTGACCTTAATACAGCTGAACAGTTATTTCGAGCCAAAGAGACTTATTGCAAAATTTCAGCAGAGTTATTACAAACACGACACAGAGCCTTAAAGTCAACAAAAGCTTCCCAGCAAGCTTAAAATTTAATGTAAACCAATTAATACAGAGAAATATCTGAAATCTTCTCCATTGAGCCCCTTAAAGGCCGAGAAGCATTAATTGTATTAATTGAACTTAGAAGATCTTTTATCTCATTCGACCTCCTCATTTTTCTATAAAATCTTCTTGAGGAGCTCATTGTAAAGGGTTGGTTGCAGAAATTTGAAATATACTTGTGCTTGAAACTTTCTTTGTGTAAATAGTGTTCAAAGGCTCTTGAAGCTCTTTTTGTAGTCAAATAATTTAGGCTAAGAAGTGAAGATGATTGTTGAACTGAAATATTGGACTTGAAGAATGTAACTGGATTGACATCAATATACAAGCTGATTCTTGGGATCTTGGTCTATATCACTGGTGAAGTGATTCTTTCTGTGTTATTGTTTTCCTTTCATGTATGCCATTTTTGTCCATTTTTTCTCTGATAAAGAACAACAAGCATAGAGTTAGGATTTACTGTTTACAGTACCCTTCTCTGACTGATAAGCTTTATCTCAAATTTTTCCTCCAATTTGTTTATTTAAGAATGACTCAATACAGTTCAAGCAGTTAGGAGTGTTGGCGTTCCCTCGTCCTACTGTTTGCTTTAAAAAAAATTCTTAAATGTTATTTTCATTATATGCTCAGTAAGGATAGACTAGAAAAGTGATGGTGTGCCCTGTTTTTTGGCTTCTTTCTCCAAAGGTAATTTTGAAAGTTTCCCTAAGTGTATGCTAAAAGCAGTCTAGATTTAAAAGTATCTTATCTGATCTTAAGCTGCACTTTGTTTCTCTTATCTGTTTTCATCCCTTCTGAAAGTAATTATGTGGATTATTGGATTGTTCGTCTGTTGAGTTAGCTTTAATAAAAAAATTTCCAAAGAAGTCTATGTTTAGCCCTGTCCTTTGGTTTGTTTTAAACAGTTACTTAAGAGGCTTTTCTTGTTTGGACAGACTGATAAATCCTAGTTGAAATTATTGTCTGTTTCCACCCCTTCAACACTTTTATTGTTTCCATTCCATCATTTAATCTCAAAGATCTTGTGATATAGATGATTTTCCCCTTGGACCACTCTTGAAATTGTTGCACAATTAAACCCTTTTATGACTCCATAGCCCAATGAACTAAAAACCAGCGTTATATCTATCTTATTAGCCAAAGCTTGTTCTAATTGCTTGCAACTTCACACTTTTGAAACTATTTTCATTTTAGGACTTTCCACTCAACTAATAATCATGCTCAACCATCCAAAACAAACAAAAAACCTTGTTATTAATAACTAGCCTAATATCATACCCAAAAGCCTTAAAGATAAATCAATCTTTGCACTTATAGAGAGATCCCTCTCTGGATTCAGGAGGGCTAGATCCTAGAATCCCAAAGTGGTTCAAGTGTTCTCTCTGCAGTTTGTATTTTCCAATCTTGCAAATTACAGGGAGCTAACACCATGGAGGAAAAGTGACAAATGTAGGATATCCCCAACCCGATACAAAACAGAGGATGTGTCATTTTCAAGAGCAACATACTGTCGATGCAACTAATAAATAATTTCCATTTTCCCCCACCATTTCTGGGAAGTACCCCAATTATTTTTTAATACAAAATTGAAGGGGATATTATATGCTTGCCATATAAATTTTTCCTTCGGAAAAATCCATCCTAGCAAATTTTACGAGCACTAGGAAGGAGGAACTCGATGTCATCATGGTGATAGATCCAATGTTGTTAAATTTTAACGAGCCCGATAAAGTTGGAACTCGACATCTTTTCATGTTTAGAGAGCTTGAAAAGGGGGGAAAGGAAAACTCCAGAAGTCCCTTTTTTTAAATATTCCCTCATACCTGAAAAGGTAGAGAACAAAGTTTGAGAGAACCTCTTAGTCGCAATTGACTAAGGTATTCCTTTTTCGTAAATAATTTATCCCAACTCGAAAAAGTGGCAAATGTATACTTGGTAAATGATGTTTTGTGTGCTTTAACAAGTTCAAAACAATAAGAAATTTTATAAGTGAAAGTAAAAAAAAATTCAATTTTAACCTTCACACTCTTTGGAAGAAGTTTTCTACCCTCTTTTACCTCAGTTCTTCATGAGCAGGTCGCGAGAGATTCGGGAGGCCGATCAACGAGCTGTCAACGCCAGGTAAGAGTCGAACTCATTCTCTCTATTTCAATACTTGTTTTGATGTTTTTTCATAGCATAATAAATTATTTGGAGAAGTATTTTTCACTTAGTGTCACGACGGATCGGCACAAGGGTCCAATGTCGGGATCGCTCTGAAGCACAGAAAACACAAAAAATATTCTCAAAATTTCCATTTAAAATCAATTTTTTAGGCATAATACTGATAAGGAGCTATGTAAATTTTGTCGCAGTAAGGAGAAGAAAGAATTCATGGTGATTGAGTGGAAGGAGAGAGATCATGATGAAGTTGACAGAAAATTTATGGTAGACAGAGATTGTCTCGCGACATTGAGGAACTGAGGGATCCTCAGGTTCTTTATGAATTCAGGCATGGGAGCACAACCGCATTTATTATAGTACTTGATCAAAATCTGGGATATGGGATGTGAGAGGTTCATCCTTGGTGATTAGGAGCTCGAGATTGAAGTGGCTGACATTTAATTCAATACCGACCTCTCACGTAGAGGGGCACGAGCACATCTGACTGGGGCCTGAATCATGGGCTAAAGCATGGATATGCTCATAGGGAGAGCATGCTCAGAGGCAACAAAATATTCGAGTGGGAAGATAGCAATAAGAAGTGTGATAAATCTACCACTCAAAGTGGTCCTATATACCATTAAACGTGTGGCTGGGGTGAAAACACCGCATGAGGCCACCAAATCTCAGTTGCAAACTGCGGTGGATTGTATGACATCCACCCTTTTTAACTGGGCAGAGTTCGTGGTGGAAAACATGAAAAAATAGCTCACAAAGTGTAAAAATGGTCGATTGAAGCAGTTTGGTTACAGATCCATTTTGACGGAAATATTCCTGGAACGGGTACTACTATTTCAATACCGGGGGGCGGAGGTAGCTGTGTCGACACCACAGGATCCACGTCTGATGAGGTGGGTTGAGTTGATACCTCGTGGAGGAGGTGGGCAACAGATGTCGTTCAAGTCTTCCTTCTTTATATGGCTGAGGCATTAGTTGATTATGGTGGAGGATTGGCCATACTCTGGGATGGATTTATGGGGTGATCCTGATCTACCACTTCCACAGGGTGAGCACTAGGATGCCAGAGGTAAAACATGTTTTTTGTTATCTGTTGCATGTTTATGTTTTTATATATATATGTTCTGATAATGAAACTTTATGTGTTTCCGATGTCGGACCGTAGAGGCCAGCTGGGATGTCTCCTATCACCAGAAGGGTGGCGGGGGATTTTGATGCCGCTCCATATGAGGAAGGAGCAGAAGTAGAAGAAGAGATTGCTCAGAACCTGGAAGATTTGACTGTTGGGATTCCAGAGTATGCTTGGGTTCAGGATATTCCTCATCATTACTAGCGGCATACCATAGGAGTGTGTGATCATATTCACCGACTGTTGACTCAAGTTATTCAAGAAGTAGCATGCTATCACGAACATAATGCTGATTAGTTTAGTTTGCTTTCTGTAGTTGTAGTTTTTCCAAGACTTGCGAGTCTCATTATGTACCAGAACATATATTTTTTGGGGTTATGATGTACTTTGAAAAATATTTGCAAACCAATGAAATAATATATATATATATATATATATATATATATATATATATATATTATTTTCATGTTTTTATACATGGTGTGATGATTACAAATTTCGAAAATGCCTATCTAGAACATAATTAGCCATGCATATGTTAATGTATTCATGTGTCGTGGAATGTGTTGATATGTAATGTAATCAAAATTCCTTTCTAAAAGACGAACACACAAATAAATTCTCAAAATTTGAGGGTGTCTGGTGGAATATTTCCCATTGAGATGTAGGACAACAAGCTGTGAATCCAGGTTTACAACCAGTTCTCTAATTCCAATAGTGATTGCTTCTGACAGAATTTCAATAACCACATTGTATTCAACAATATTATTGGTTTTACGACCTAAAAATATACCTTTAATATCTACTAACTCACCATTAGGGTCATAGATAACCCAGGCCACAAAAGATAGATTTCAGGTACTATAGCAAGAACCATCAGCGAAACCAACATAAGGAGTCAAGCACATATGCAAATCAAGTAAAACAAGATAAGTAGGAAAACCACTTGCAAACACACACCAAACCAAAATGTACAAAAATGAAAAGCACACTAATGTACAAGAGTAATTACACCAAAAAATCATGCATAATACTTCTTCAGATAAAGCCTGTTTCGGGGCTTATCCAAAGTATTACCTTCATAATCAATCAGCTCATAGGCCTCTTTTTGAAAAACACATTTTACGATGTACAACCCATACCACATAGGTTCGTATTTTCCTGCCCCCAACTTATCGTGTGCTTGGTCATAGAGAAGGACCAAGTCTCCTTCATAGAAGACACATGGAGAAAGAGTCTGATGAAAATGGGCTTTGACCCATTTCTTCTGAGCTTGATTAACTAAAGTGGAAAAGCGACGAGTTTCATCAAGCCTTTCTAGATATAGGAGACATTCCTCTTCTGGTGAGCTATTCAGAAGCAATTCAACAGCTAATTTGAGTGAAGGAATTTCATATTCAATTGGAAACATTGCTTTAAGGCCATATAGTAACTCAAATGGAGTGACTCAAGTAGAATTTTTAGCTGAGGTTCGGTAAGCCCAAAGAGCTGAAAATAGCATGAGATGCCAGTTTGACTTGTGCATCCCAATAGTTCGTTGAAGAATAGTAACTAAGACTTTGTTTACTGCTTCAACTTGGCCATTGGCCTGAGGGTAATATGGAGTTGAGCTGTCGTGACACAAGCCCAACTAAGAGGTCAGCTCAGCCATCATGTCGTGGCAAAAATGAGAGCCATGGTAAGTGATAATGGCTTGAGGGACTCTGAACCGAGTGGTAACATGATTGAAGAGAAATTGAGCCGCAGTTTTACCGTCAACAACATATGTAGGCATTGCCTCAGCCCCTTTGGTAAAGTAGTCAACATTGGTGATAATATAAGCATGCTCCGTGGCTAAGTGAGGGTTACATGTCATGAAGTCAATGCCCTATTTGGCGAACAGGTCAATGGTAACAAATGGGTGTAAGGGTGCGGTTAGGCGCAACTTCCGTTGGTAAATCTAGCAATAATGGAATTTACAAATGGAAAGGATGCAGTATTTGAAAATAGAAGGCCAGAAATAACTAGCACGAAGGATTTTATAAGTTGTTTCATAGCCAGACATGTGATCGCCACACGCCCCAGAGTGGTAGTCGTTGAGCACTCTCTCAGCCTCTTCGAAAGTTAGACATCAACAAAGAATTGAATCTATGCTGACGCGGTGTAAAGTATCCCCAATGATACGATATGGTTGAGAATGATGTTGAATACATCGACAATCAGCTTTATTCAACTCAGAGTGGAAGGTTTAGGTTTGGATATACACGATGATATCACCATACCATGGATCGATAATGTTGATCATGAAGAGAGTGTCATCTGGAATTTTCTCATCAAGATCAGACGAAGTAGAAGCAAAGGGGATGGAGCATATCAATTCAGCGAAATCCAATGATTTCATCGATTTGGCAGTAGTGAATTCCAAATCAAAATTCTGTAAAATGACAATCCATTTTGAATATTTTCCCCCTAGCAATTGACATGTCAAAATATAATTCATAGGATTGCAGTCTGAGATCACAGTAGTCATGCGTAGAAGAATGTAATGCTGAAAGCACTAAACAACATGTACCGCAGCTAAAGCTATTTTCTCGACATGGGCATATCGAGTCTCTGTATCCATAATGTTATGGTTGAGGTAATAAATGACATGTTCTATACCATCGTCATCGTCTTGGACCAACACCATAGCAATAGTTCTAGAAGAAGCTGCTAAGTAGAGGAAATAGTCATGATGATAATTTGGAGGATGCAGTAAAGGAGCGTTAATAAGAACGTTCTTTAAAGAATCGAAGGAGCGTTGAGAAACTTCATCCCACAGGAATGGGATCCCTTGTTTAAGTAATCGGGTAAAGCCCTTAGTGAGCTCCGCATAGTTGGGAACAAAATGATGAAGGAAATTAGCTTTCCCTTGCAAGCTCTGAAACTGAGATAAAGAGAAGGGAGGGGATAAATTAACGATAGCCTTGACTTTCAAGGGATCGAGACAAATGCCTTCCTTAGAGACGAAAAACCCAAGGAGTCTTCTGGATTCAACGTAGAAGACACATTTGTGCAGATTTAAGCGAATATTATAGGGTCGACAGCGTAGAAAAAACTCCCGAAGGTGCATAAGATTCTCACTGCACTTAGCTGAATGAGTGGGAAGGTGGAAAGCATAGGACGTCATGCATTGAAAGGCGACATCGACATTCTTTAAACCGAAAGGGAAATTTTTGTAAGCAAAGGTGCTCCATGGACAGATGAAGGCAGTCTTGCGTTGATCAATTGTGAGGATGTTAATCTGGTTTGGCTAGAAAAACCATCCATAAAGGAAAATGTATCACTCTTAGCACATTCATCAATGATCTGGTCAATAAACGGAGTGGGATAGTTATCCTTTGAGCATGCTTGATTTATATCTCGGTAATCGACACAAAAGCGAATGGTACCCTTATTTTTATTGACATGTATGATATTGGACATGAATTATGTCAAAGGAATGGGATAAATAAATCCTGCCTTAAGAATTTTTTCAACCTCTCCCTTTATGGCAGTCGTCTTTCTAGGATGCATAGGGCGAAGTCGCTGATGAACAGGCTATCGATCAGGGTAAGTCGGTATTTCGTGTACCACTATACTTGGATCAATGCTAGACATTTCCTCGTAGGACCATGTAAAAACATCTTGAAATTCCTGAAAGAGACTGGTATAGAGCTTGATCTCATTTGGAGATAAAGTCACCCCAATCTGAATGTTCTCGACAATTCTTGGTTTCACATAAATGTCGATAGGCATTCTCATAGTGATGTTGCCCACGTTCCCTTCAGAAAAAACCTTATGTGCCAACATGGGTGTCGGGAGGGGATCATTCAAAGCATGGGAAGCGAAATTTTCAAGACATGAATGTATTACTCCAGGGCTTGGGAGGAATGAGGAACAGTGATGAGTATCATTCCAAGGTGTTTTCTTAACAGACATAATTTCCATGATACTTTCATCAGAGGGAAATGTCTCATTCAAGGGATCTGATGAGTCCAAGGAACCAAGACAAGGATATTGGGAATACGTGTCAAAATTCATTCTAAAAGTAGTATGATCAGAATCATTAGCCGAAGCCAAGATGATTTCACAATAATTGACTTCTATGGGGCTTAACGGCATGACATCACCGAGCGAATCAATTTGATCAGGGGAAGGGATGATCCAAGGATCGGATGAAGTGGAGATCATATTGACATGAGCAGTGTTCAGCAGGGGAAGAGAAATTTGACCCATTAAGGAAAAATATTTGAAAAGTCCTACCCCCACACTCTCATAGGGTGTGGTGGTATGTTCCATATATGGAACATTGTTTTCTAAAGAAGTGGAAGCGAAAAAGGACAACTGATCAAAAATGACGATCTTTCCTTCATGCGGGAAACAAAGAACAAGAAAGAGAGTGGAAAAAATGCAAAGCATAGCATCAGTCCAACTGTGACCAAGTAGAAGATTATAATTGAGTTTGGCATCAACAACTTCTACCTCTACGTTGATAGTTTTTCCTTCCAACGTGATAGGAAAGTCTATCAAGGAGGATTTGACTATGGAGCGCAAAGGATCAAAGTATTTGAGCGAGGAAAAACATAAGATCGAGGTAGGTGATCTATACATGATATGTGTCCGTTTAAAGTCTAGGAAAGTAGAAATTAGATTGTTCCCTGTTGTTGCTAAACCCATCTTAGGGCTAGAGGGACCGTCTATCTCCATAGAGAGGATTTTCCTGCATAAAAATTGGCGACTCCATTGGGGAATTACAACCTGTACCTTGATGTTGTAGCTCTCCTTAAACGGGTCCGGATCTAGGCATGTCTCCAAAGCACTCGTTTCAACTTGATACGAGAAGGCCAAGGGTCTCAACTCTCTTTCAATGCCTATAGCAAAAATTCTCCCTCTATTGTTCTGATATCTCTATTATAACTAGCAGAGGTATGGGAGGATGTCCATTTTATAGCAAGGGAAGAGGGAACATGGATCCACTTAAGGTGGGTAAATGGGTTATCCCTTTGGGTGGTTCCTCTTTTGTAGGAACAAGAATCCCAAAGGGAGAAGCTCGACTCTATCCTCAAGAACAAACAACCATCTCTCCACCACGAAGCTTCTAGATCTCGAAGCTTCACTTCCATTTTAAAAAAAAATTCTAGAAGTGGATCAACATAGGTATGATTTCCATTCCAGCGTCGATTGGTGCTGCCCTAGACCAAAAAAGAGGAATCGGCGCAAGTGAAACAAGAAGAGGGCGCGCCACTCCACAAAATCATGTTTTTAAGGAGTTACTTCAGGAATGGTCAACATAGAGTTTGTTCAGTATACTGCAAGGGATATAATGGAACATTTTCATGATGGAAAATAGACACATAGGTCACTGTTAAAGGTCCTCCAGGATCAGGAATGGAGAGTACGGGAACAATGAAAAATTATTCTGCAACACAAAGGAAATGATCTAGTTATCCAAGCTTATATAAATGCAGATTGGGCAGGAAGTGTTGATGATCGAAAGAGTACCAGTGGAGCAACATTATATCTAGGTGGTTGCCTTGTTTCATGGTTAAGTAAAAATCGGTCTTCAATCTTGTTATCCATAATAGAAGCAAAATATATCACAACAAAATCTTGTTTTACTCAAGTTGTCTAGATGAAGAAAAATTTTCAAGATCCTCAAGTCAATTTTAATGAGCCTATTCCCATTTTCTGCAATAACACCAATGCCATTAGTATCTCCAAGAATCTTATGATGCATTCAAAAATAAAGCACATTCTGATCAAATATCATTTCATTAGAGAGAAGGTCTTCGAAAATAATATCAATCCTGAATATCTTAACACAAAGGAACAAATTGCTGACATTTTTACCAAACCTTAACCTCATGAAGAATTTGAGTATCTTTGTCAAAATCTTGGGATTCTCCCAAGTTCTCATTAGAATCTTTCTCTTATCTAGCTAAGTAGAAAAGGGGAGTGGAGGTGTGTACAAGTTTGCATGCTGACAATTTTTCAAGGGGAGTTACCATTTTACATTGATGACAAAGGGGGAGAGAATGAAGTAGGAGTAGGAGGAGGTGTCATGATCATAGGGGGATTACTTGTGTTGCCATCAATGCCAAAGGGGGATATTTTTTATCATTGGTTGTCATTGATGTCAACCCAAGCAACACTAGGGGATACTGTGATTTTGGATGGGAATATTTACTTGAAAAAAATACTCTATTCTCAGTCAAGGATATTTTTGATGTATTCTACACGTTGAGATGTTTCCGTTGATATATGGAATTCCACATAATTCTTCACGGTTTGAGAGATATTCGTGTTTGAAGTTAGTAAACTCATTTAGTGGGCTAAAACCCCATGAGGTTGTGGCATGGAACTCATAATTGGTTGTGGTCATTGGATAGTCAATAATTAGTAATGTTTTAAGCTGCTAAAATCCATCCAATGTACATTTGTTGAATACCCTCTCAACATAAGGATTTCTATAAAATGACCCTCATATCCTCCTCAACAAGAGATTTCGCTGCTTCAAATAGGCCATCGTGGAATTTTTTCTATAATTTTTTTCTACGATGCTTCAGAAGCTGAAATTAAAAATTAGTTTAGCCAAAATCTTTATGAACCTTGTGACAAAATTTCAGATCTTCCTTCACTATATTTTCTCATATATGATTTGAGGAATTTAGGGTTTTTGTAGGCTCCTGAATTCCATGTCAAACAGGTGACCTTGGGAAAATAGTCATAGCTTTCTCTCTGAGCATTGAATTCAAATTTTGTAAAAATTAACAGAAAGAAGATGAAATTTAGTTTGTTGGGTATCATTTTCAGGACCGAAGGTCAAAATAGTGACATGTGGCACTTCTTACAATTTATCTCTACTGAACCAAGCTATAATTGGGTCATCATGGGAGATTGGGAATAACTCTTTCTTGAAGAATCCAACATCGATCAGAACTATGGTGTTGGAAGGAGGACTCAGAGGGCTACCACAAGACAAAATTTCAGACTTTGGAGATCTGAAATTACATAGATACATTAGATTCAATATCAAGCTTCTGGAAAGTAGAAAAATTATGCATTCATGGATCACTACAGTAAGGACCAAAAATCAACAATCAATGTAATTTTGCTAAGAAAAGGTAAGTATGATTAGTGTTTGCATTTGAATTTTAATGTCATCTCCGACATTTGTTTTTGTAGGACAATGTAAGTATTTTGTATGTATGTTTGTTTTGGTTTTGTTCATAAATGTTTAAAGTATTTACATTTCGAGTTTGAATATTTCTCTGACATAAGTTTTACAAGACAATGTAAGTATTTTTTTTGTATATTGTTTTGGGTCTTGTTTATTAATGCATGTGCAAGAAGGATGACACAATAGGACAGCTCAGACACATAATATAAGGATATTCAACACCAAGATACCATTACTCGAAGCAAGCACAACAGTACCTCAACAATTGCTAATGATCCAAGAGACAGTGTCATGTTAAGTATCAGGTCGTGTCAAAAGTTAGTATTGTACAAATCATCATTGTAAAAGTGTAAAAGAGTCATTATTGTAAAAGATTCAATCAACCTAGAGTTGAAGAGGCATTTTTGGGAGGTATATGAGTCATTGTTGGATAATGTTATGGTTGGGTTGCAGGTCATAGTGTGATTGGGTGACTAGTCTAGTTCAAAAAAATCATTGTGAATCATATTGTATCGTGGATCATTGTCCCTGGTACATGATTCCACACTCTTGTATTATTTCTAATCATTATAGGGTGGCGGGGAGATGCTAGGTTGGTGCATGAAGTCACCTATAGGTTAAAGCCAGTGAACACTTTAGGGTGGTAGGTCGGCCTAGGATGTCGGAGCATCCATTAAGTTGACTACTGAAGAAACTAGGGCATTGGGGAGTCCTTCCAGTGGGAGCTGGAGAATAATGCTTTTCTAGAATTATAGGAAGTTGTAACTTTTATTTCAATTGGGGTTGAAGATTAAATAATTTATTAAAAATGAGTTTTGTGGTTTTTGGCCCGGAGGGGGTTTTCCACCTAAAATTTGTGTGCCTGTTGTGTTCTATTGTTTATTGTTGTTACTGGATAAACATTAAGAATAATTGAACATTAACTAATTCTCTGAAAATATTTAAAAGTGATAATTTCTAAGGAATATCGATTCACCCCCCTCTTAGTATTTCCAAAAAATTGGGATCGGATCTTGGCTCCTTCAATAGTAGTCTAACGACTGGAAGGAGATCATGTAGTATACTAATAATAGAGTTCCTCTGTTCAATTAAAATAACTATGCACTTTGGAGTGGATGAATGCAAGTTCATTTGTTGGTGCAAGGATACAAAGTATCGAATATCGTTGAAAAAGGCTTTACAGTGACCCAAGATGGAAAAGGTAAGAAAAATATGGTATATGATGCAAATGCTAAAGATATCATTATCAACGGGCTTATTTAATTTGTCTTTATTAAGGTACTGAGTTGAAAAACTACTAAAGAAGTATGGGGCAAGCTTAATAATATATATGTAGGTAACTCAAAGGTGAAAGAAGCAAATCTTCAAATTTATAGAGAAAAATTTTAGCAACTCAAAATGAAGGAAGCTGAAAATATTGTTGCATAATTTCAGTGTGTTGATGAAACAACAAATGCATTGGAAGGTTTGGGAGAACTTGTCGACACAAAAATTGTTGTCCAAAATATCCTTAGAACCCTACCGACAAGATTCAACCCAAAGGTATATGTCTTGGAATATAGTTTGAATCTAACCAATCTCAAAAAAGATGAATTCATGGAGTCCTTAAGGCATATTAAATGAGTATTGAAGAAGAGGATGACAAATATCACCTAAAAACAACATTTACCACATCCAAGAAGACTAGTAGGGACAAGAATACTCCGAAAGAGAAAACTTGCAGCTATAAGGAAGAAGAAAAGGAAGAAGATGAAGAATAATTTTTCAGATAAATAATTTTCCTACTTCACACAAAAAATGAGAATAGGTACGGGGAAATTCAAAGGTAAACTTTCATTGATACGATTTGACTATGGTGAGGTTGGGAATTTTGGAGCCAAGTGTCCTCGCAAAAATGAGGATGTTATGAAAGGAAAGAAAGGTCTGAGGAAGCTCAACAAACAAGGAAAGAAGAAATGGTTTAAAAAGCATTTCTTCTCCAAAGAAGATAGCTCCTCATCTGATGAAGACAGTGATAACGAAGAAGAAATTAAAGAAATATTATTGTTTATGGCCAAGCACAATAAGCAAGAGGCATTTAACAAAGAAGGAGACAAAGAAGAAGATATGACTGAGTTTGAATTTCAAAACGAAGTGATCAGGGTTATCAAAGCGCTCAAGGTCAAGAAGAAACATGTCAACACTCTTGAAGAGGAATTAAAGATAGAAAGTGAACATGTCCTAAATTTTAAAATCAAGGTTGAAGAATACAAATGAGTTGAAGAATCACTCAGGGAATAAATAAAGGAAAGAAACAAGGAAAGAGAAGAATTGGAAGCTGAAATAGTTTCCCTATGAAATAAAGTAAAAAATGGAAAGCTCTTCAAAACTACGCCAACATCTCAAAGGCATTGGAAGAAATCATCAATAATCAACAATCAAATAGTGAAAATATTGGACTTGGTTACAAAGCACAAACTAAAAAGGAGCCAAGTCCTTCTATGACAACAGAAGAATATGGATATGTAAAATCTAACAAGCAGGTAGACCTCCCAGCCAACCCAAGAGATCAATAATCACAGGAAGAATCATGGAATATGATTCCTCGAGGAAGATTTCCTCCCAAGTATCAACCTATCTTCTATGGTCATTGTTATTCATGTGGAAGGTTTAGACATAGAGCTATAGAATGTCACATGTATGTTTGGAATAAATATATTTTCAGGAGATATTTCAGAAATGGATGTTCCAAAACTCAAGAGGATATTAACAGATTTTATCATTTGAGAGATGATGTTGAATGTTACAAATGTAACAATTTTGGACACCTAGCTAAAGATTGTAGACTTGGAAGTTCTTCAAAGGAATTCTCGCAAAATCAGAATGAACAAATATGGAAAAAGAAGACTGAAAAAATGTGCTATCACTCTCAAGGCTCAAATCAATAGAAACGTTTGGTATGTTGATAGTGGTTTCTCAATTCATATGACTAGAGATAGGAATAAGTTCTTATCATTGAAGGAAAAGAAGGATGGAACAATGTCTTTTGGAAATAACGGGTCTTCAAACGTCATAGGAGAAGGTATGGTCACACTTAGAAGCAAGAATGCATTAGTGAAGGATGTGTTGTTGGTTGGAAATATGAATCATGATCTGCTCAGTGTCGGACAGGTGTGCAATCAAGGACACACGATGTTATTTAACTCTAAGATATGTGAAATTGGGAAAGGAAAGTTTGGTAAAATTGTGGCTACAACAAGAAGAGCTCCAAATTAAATATATATTTTGGATGAGACACCTAAAGGGTTCTTTTTGGCAAAAGAAGACGAAATTTTATTATGGAACAAACGAATGGGACATATAAATTTTGACAATTTGGTCAGGATCAGCAAGAAGGAAGCAATAAGAGAAATGGCTAAAATTTCAAAACCTTCCAACACAATATGTGAATATTGTCGGCATAGCAAGCAGACAAAAGTTGAGTTCAAGACAAAATAACACTTTGCATCATGTCCATTGGAATTAGTACATACTGATTTGTGTGGTCCTATGAGAACAAAAGGTTTATACAGAGAATTATATTTTATGCTAATGATAGATGATTACACCAAAATGACAGTCGTCAACTTCTTAAATAAAAATACTGAGGCATTCTAGTGTTTTAGAATCTACAAGGAATTGGTAGAAAATGTAACTGATTTGAAGATCAAATGTCTAAAATTAGATAATGGTGGAGAATTCACTTCCAAGGTATTTTGGCAGTACTATGATGAAAATGGAATAAAAAGGCAATTCTCAAAAGCCAGAACACCATAGAAAAATGGATTTGATGAAAGAAAAAAAAAACCATACATGAAATGGCCACAACAATGTTAAATGACTCAAAATTAGATGATAAATTTTGGGTTCAAGCAATTAATATAGTTGTATTCATTATAAACAGAGGTCTACTAAGGAACAATTGTAACAAGACTCCATACGAACTATGGAAAGGAAGACTGATTAACTTCAAATACTTCAAAATATTTGGAAGCAAATGCTACATCAAAATATAAGATAAAAAATTGGGTAAGTTCGATTCCTATGTCGATGAGACATTTTCGTTGGTTATTCACGCAAAGGAAGGCTTATAGATGCTACAATATGAAGCGAAAACAAATAGTGGAAAACATAAATGTTACTTTTGATGGATATTGTGTTACGAAGGATGAAGGTGAGATAGTTCATTCAAGTAAATATAAGGGATTTGAGGGATAATCTATGAAGGATGAAGAATAATATCCAAAAAAAGACCAATCAAATAAGGAAACAACAATCAACCAAGAGGAAATAATAAATGATCAGCAAGATGTACAAGAAAATTCTCCAAAAGCTTTAAAATAATGGTGTCAAAAGAATCATCTGTCAAATCAAATCATCGACAACATAAATGAAGGAATCAGAACCAGAAGAATTTGATAACTTTTTTCATCACAACAAACCCACCTTGCCTTTTTAGCAACTTTTGAGCCTAGAAATTTTGAGGAAGCTAGTCAAGATGAACACTGGGTAGTAGCTATGATTGAAGAACTTGATCAAATTTAGAAGAATGACACTTAGGCATTGGTTCCATGACCAAAGGATACAAATGTTATTGGAACTAAATTGGTCTTTAGAAACAAATTGAATGAGGATGGACAGGTTACCAAGAATAAGGCAAGTTTATTCTGCAAATGATATGCACAAGTTGAAGGAATTGATTATGAAGAAACATTTATTCCTGTTTGCAGAATGGAAGCTATCATAATGTTTTTCACTTATGCATGCTCAAGAAAAATCAAGGTCTACCAAATGGATGTTAAGTCAGCCTTTCTAAATGGTGAATTGGAAGAAGAAGTTTACATTGAGCAAACCAAAGGTTTT
Organism: Pinus albicaulis; assembly: GCA_034641835.2. Lineage (NCBI taxonomy): Eukaryota > Viridiplantae > Streptophyta > Pinopsida > Pinales > Pinaceae > Pinus > Pinus albicaulis. The sequence continues at coordinate 1,447,699,220 of CM076579.1, forward strand.
CTTCTCTAAGAAAAGGAATACTATGATTGCAGATTAAAGAATGCACTATATGGTCTCAAAAAAGCTCCTAGAGATTGGTATGCTCGTCTTGATGGATATCTACATCAAAAAGGTTTCAAGAAAGGAAGCGCCGACAAAAATATCTATGTGAAATTGGATCAAGATAACCTAACAATTATCGAGGTATAGGTGGATGATATAATCTTTTGAAGCAAGTGATGAACCTCAATATTGCAACAATAATGTTGCAACTCCCAAGGCTACCAACTTTAATTATCAAACCGACGTTCGTACAAAATTAAGAGGTATCGACACTATATGTGCAGCTTACCATGTGTCCTTATTTTGTGGATATGATGTAATGGAGTAAATGTCATGAAATCAAAGCCTAAACTAATTGTAGAAATGGAAGTGTTGCTTTGAAAATAAATTAATCCTAGGCAAGAACGACAATTTGTAATTAAAATCCTAAGAGCATGAATTCAAATAAATAGGAATAATCTACTTTGTAAAAATGCATGTCCTAAGTGGTGTTTATTGTTCCTCAGTCATGGATTTATATACTAGGGGTCATGATTCAAGCCTAAGAGACAAAAACCAAGATTTGTGAGCAAATCTAATTGAGTTTACAAGTTTTACAAGAGTGCTACAAGAAGTTTTGTTTTTTCTACAGGAACTTTTATTTTGGAGATAACTCACCTAATGACTAAGTAAATCAAATGAAAATTGGATGGGAATTTTTTTTATTAAGTATGATGTCTTAGGTCTCCATTCCAAGTGGAATCACTCCAAAATTCCCCTATTCACATGTGCTAAAAAATAACATAAAATTACTACTCTAAAAACTAGAAATTCAAGAACTAGTGAGCTAGTTAACCTATCAAATGCCTAACCTAATCAAGTGAAAATGAAATGGGGTAAATTTTATTATTAAATTGATTTTTTTATGACCTAATCCAACTGGAATAAAATAAAATTAAGCTCATTAACCCATTCTAAAAAATAGCATAAATTTACTACTATTTCTCTACAAAGCATTTCAAGAAATCTTATATTCGTGAACTAGTAACCAAATCCAAGTCGCTTAATGATGAATATGACCTTCAAAAGTTATTCTAAGGATGAATAATTCTTGTGAATATGTAAAAAACCTGCAGAATAACTCACTTCAATAATTTAACTCAATCCTACAACAAGCAAAGAAAGAATACTAAATACATAAATATGCAAAAAAAAATAGGAGATGCATGTGAATAAGAAGTGAAAAGAACATAAAGGAATTGTGCAAGAGGGCTCTAAGGCTAATGGGATGGCCAAGCCCGAGGAGATTTAGATTCCTATGGAAGAAACCAAGCCTTATAAGCTAAAAATGGCACCAATGTTCATTATTTGAATTAATCCAAGTACATCCCTGCAATAAATGAAATGGAGCTGCAAAAAATAAGTTTTCTCCACAATATGACTAAAAAATACATTCCCATAGAGGCCAATTAGAATTGGTACTTATACAAAATTATGAGGAATAATTATCCTTTAAACGATGAAGCTTCCCCCTCCAAAATCCCTCAAATAGTGGATCTGGTTCCCAACACTAGGAGTTTGCATTAAGTGACAAGGACCACATTCCTAGATATTCTCAGTCATCAGAGTTCTAGAATATATCAATAATTTCACAATATTTTGTTCATTTATTCTCCAATATTGATCCCCCAATAGTAGGGAGAAAGTCCCTAAATTATCTCCTTGTCCAAATTTTCATAATCTACCCAATTTTCTCACAATATCCTTCAAAAATAAATAATATTAGGCACAAATATTCAATTATCTCTAAACCTTCCTAAGAACGTATTAAAAATTAAAAAACATTATTAAGTGCAGAATTAGAGATTTAATATAACCTTTATGTGCCTAAGAAAGTTTAGATGGGCCTTAATTCATGTCTAACTTGGAGGCCCATCAACAATGATGATAGATTAAGTAAAAACTTTGCCACAAAGATAGTGACTTTTAAATGTCTCTACTTAGTGAGCTGACATACTTTTTAGGGCTTCAAATATCTTAGCATGATAAAGGAATATTTATATATCAAACCAAGTACATCAAGTAAATTCTCAAGAAATTCCAGATGGAATATTGCAAGCCTATACATACCCCAATGGTAATAGGTTGCAAGTTAAGTTTAGAAGATTCATCAAAGGACGTGGACTAAAGGTTGTATAGATATATGATTGGCAATCTTCTATATGTGATAGCTTCTCAGCTAGACATAAGGCAGGTAGTTGGACAAGTAGCAAGATTTCATGTCTTCAAAAATAATCTCATATTACCGTCGTCAAAAGAATTCTCCAATATCTTAAGGACACAACAGAATATGGTTTATGGTATCCCAAAGGAAATGATATAGTTATCGAAGCTTATATAGATGCAGATTGGGTAGGAAGTGTTGATGATTGAAAGAGTGATTGAAAGAGTACCAGTGGACCAACATTCTATCTAGGTGGTTGCCTTGTTGCATGGTTAAGTAAAAATCAGTCTTCAATCTCATTATCCACAACAGAAGAAGAATATATCACGACAACAACTACTTGTACTCAAGTTCTCTCCATGAACCAAACTTTGCAAGATCTTCAATTCAAGTATGATGAGCCTATTCCCATATTTTGCAATAACACCAATCCCATCAGTATCTCCAAGAATCCTGTGATGCATTCCAAAACAAAGCACATTCTGATCAAATATCATTTCATTAGAGAGCAGGTCGTCGAAAAGAATATCAAGCTTGAATATGTTAGCACAAAGGAACAAATTTCTGACATATTTAACCAACCATTACCTCATGAAGAATTTGAGTATCTTCTCCAAAAGCTTTGGATTCTCCCAAGTTCTCATTAGACACTTTCTCTTATATAACTAAGTAGAAAAGGGGAGTGAAGGTGTGTAGAGGTCCGCTGGCTGACAATTTTTTAGGGGGAGTTACCCTTTTCCATTGATTACAAAGGGGGAGAACATGCAGTAGGACTAGGAAGAGGTGTCATGATCACAGGGGGAGTAATTGTGTTGCCATCAATTCCAGAGGGGGAGATTTTTTATCAGTGGTTGTCATTGATGTTAACCCAAGCAGTACCAGGGGCTACCTCGATCTTGGATGGGAATTTTAACTTGACAAATTACACTATTCTGAGTCAAGGATATTTTGGATGGATTCTAATCGTGGAGATGTTTCCATTGATATATGGCACGCCACGTAATTCTTCACGATTTGAGAGATATTCATGTTTGAAATTAGTAACCTCAGTCAATGGGCTAAAACCCCATGGGGTTGTGGCATGGCACTCATCATTGGTTGTGGTCATTGAATAGTCAATAATTAATAATGTTTTAAGCTCCTAAAATCCGTCCAATGTTCACTTGTTGATGACCCTCTCAACCTAAGAATTTCTATAAATTGTGACCCTCATATCCTCCTCATGCAAGGGATTTCGCTTCTTCAAACAAGTCATCATGGAATTTTCTCTATAAAATTTTTTATACAAAGCTTAAGAAGATGAAATTAAAATATATTTGAGATGAAATCGTGATGAACCTCGTTACAAAATTTTAGATCTTGGTTCACTATAGTTTCAGAGATATGATATGATGAAGTTAGGTTTTTTGCAGGCTCCCGAATTCCATGTCAAACATGTGACTTTGGGAAAATCATCATAAATTTCTCTATGATAATTGGATTTAAATTTCGTAAAAAGTGACAGAAATAGGACAAAATTTGGTTTGTTACGTATCATTTTCAGGACTGAAGGTCGAAACAGTGACACATGGCACTTCATACAAGTTCGCTCTATGGAACCATTCTATAATAAGATCATCATGGGAGATTGGGCATAAATATTTCTTGGAGAATCTAATGGGGTTGGAAAGAGGACTCAAAGGGCTATCACAGGACGAAATTTTAGACCTTGAAGATCTGAAATTACATATATGAAACAGATTCAATATCAAGCTTGTAGAAGGCAAGAAAAAGTATCCATTTAAGGATCAATGCAGTAAGGACCACACATCAACAATCAAGGGTAAGTATGCTACAACAAGGTACGCATGATTAGTGTTTTCATTTGTATTTGAATATCATCTCCAAGATTTTTTTTGGCAGGACAGTGTAAGTATTTTTTATGTATGTTTTTTTGGGTTTTGTTTATAAATGTTGAACATATTTAAATTTGAATTTTGAATATTTCCCTGACATATGTTTTGCAGGACAATGTAAGTATTTTGTTTGTATGTTTTTTTGGGTCTTGTTCATTAATGCATGTCCAAGAAGGAGGACACAATAGGAAAACTCAGACGCATACTAAAAGGACATGCAGTGCCAAAGTACCATTACTTGAAGCAAGCACAACAGTACCTCAGCAGCTGCTAGTGATCCAAGAAGCACTGTCAAGTCAAGTACTAGGTCGTGTCCAAAGTCAGTGTTGTAAAAATCATCATTGTAAAAGAGTCATTATTGTAAAATATTTAAACTTCCTAGGGTTGAAGAGGCATTTTTGGGAGGTATAGGAGTCATTTTTGGATAATTCTATGGTTGGGTTGTGGATCATAGTGTGATTGGGTGATTGGTCTAGTTCAAGAAAATAATTTTGAATCATATTGTATCATGGATCATTGTCCCTAGTACGTTATTCCACACTCTTATATTATTTTTTATCATTATAGGGTGCAAGGGAGGTGCTAGGTAGGTGCATGAATTCACCTACAGGTTGGAGCCTATGAACACTTTAGGGTGGTACGTTGGTCTAGGATGTTGGGGCATCCATTCAGTTGACTACTGAAGAAACTAGGGTGTTGGGGCATCCTTACAATGGAAGCTAGATAAAAATGATTTTCTAGAATTCTAGGAAGTTCTAACTTTCATTTCACTTGGGTTTGAAGGTTAAAGAATTTATTAGAAAAAAAATTGGTGGTTTTTTATGTGGAGGGGATTTTCCACCTAAAATTTGTGTGCCTATTGTGCTCTATTGTTTAATGTTTTTACTGGATAAATATTAAGAATAATTGAATATTAACTAATGCTCTGAAAAGATTTAAAAGTGATAATTTCTAAATAATACTGATTCACCACCCCCCTACCTCTTAGTATTTCCAACAGGAATTAGGGCGAGCTTGGTTACTAGCTTGTTGGGAAGTTTGAGGGCAAGAACGAGTGTTAGTGCCATCCATCTTGTGGCCATCCTTCTAGTGCCAAAGTCTATGGATGGGTTGGAATGTACCACCAACAACAAGGGGATTTCCTCGGAGTAGAATCCCAATCAGAATCTACATTTTTTGGTCTAGGATTCCCATCCAATATGTAGGACTGACTGCCATCTTGTTGGTTAAGGTTTTCCTTTGATGAAGAATGTGCCACTTAGAAGAGAACAAATGGAAATTTAATAAATGGAAGTAAATAAATTATGAACATCCATAGAATAGATACCATGAATAACAACAACGTAACTTCAAAGCATGAACCACAAGAAAATCATTGTTAGTAAGGATTAAATTAAGATCCACACATAGATGAAAGATAAATTACCAATCATGAATAAGTTCATGATTAATGAGCATATAAAACCATAAGTAAGCACGTAGTCCACAATGATATAATGCAAACAACAATAAAATAGTTTACTAATGTAAGCAAAAGGTAAGCATATCAAATACCATCCAATTTTTGCAAGAGAAATCCCACAACGCAGGAAGGCACATGAAGAGATAGTGCATTGAAGCTCATAGGAAATTTCAATTCATTAAGTTGATAATATCCATGGCACCATTATACAAGATATCCATAAAATCCATAAGTGGAAGTTGACAATTACTTCTTGCATTCACTAGAAGATCCTAAGTTCTAAAAAAACTATGCACCAAAATGAGTCCAAAGCTAAAAGTCCTTTACAATGTGTCATGAGGGTATATTTATAAAAAAGGGATGAATCTTGGTCTACCCATCACTCCTGATATACCTCATGACCTTTCATATTCCTATGATACTCTACTCTACTCTACTCTAATCTCTTTCTTACCATGCACAAGTGAAAGAAATGGCTCTATTATAATAATTTAACAATGAATAATTCTGGAACATCCACATGTAGTTCCTGCATGAGATATGCACACTAGAGCTTGTATTCGACTACCACACTGAATACCTTTTGTTTCTCATCTCCATGTCTATGGAGGAATTCAAAGGTATACGGTATCCAAGTGCTCTTATTAGCCTTGATCTTATTTGATAGAGTTACCAACTTGGTGTATAACCTCACTGCTTCTATCACGTATTGGGTAATGATCTCCTTTGTTGCTTGTAAGTTCTTCATAGTGGAAGCCTATTGGAGAGGATCGAAAAATTCCTGAATTTCATGTAGGACTTCTTCATGTTTCCTCGCTCATCTGACTACCCCGATTGAAGGGACTTTATGTACTTCAATTACATATTCTAACCCTCTTAGAAAATGCTTGTATGAAGCCAGAACCCTTTCCACATCCTTTGCAAGTTTGTCCTGTGATTGGATCTTAATGTGGATCTGAACCTTGTCATTTTGGGTAGTTATCCAATATTTTGTGGGGAGAGTTTTCGGTGGCTTTGGATATTTGAAAATCCAATCATTTGTGTTATTAATATTTGTGGTTGCTTTTTTAAGCCATGGTTGTATTATATTTAGCCCCAGTTTGTATGATTGGGAAGGGTGGGACAGTCTGATGCAGTCTGATGGATGCTTGTAACTCCTCCGTACTTGGTGTTGAGATTTTGTGTATTTGGGGTAGAATCAGGTATGCTCTATCCCTGGAACTTTGTGGAGGGGATAGGAAACACATCTCCTCCAAAACCCAGAAAGCGTTTGGAGAAATTTCATGTGGTGTTGAAGTTATTCAAATAATTAATTTTTTTAATGAGGACCCTAAGTCTAAACTTAGGAAATTAGAAATATTAAAGTGAATTAATTAAACACATGTGCTGAAATGTTCTAAGTGACATGGATCAAGCAGTATTCTAATCTCAGTCGTTGATAAGAGATTTAATCATGGCCATTGATGTTTTCAACGAAAAATTATAAGATAAAGGCTTGAGGATCAGTTGGAGACACACACATAGAGGCAGAGCTGGAATTCTAGGGCGGGTTTGCTAAGAATTTCCAGAAGAGTTTTCTACAGTGAGGGGTAGTATTGGTTGAGGCTATGATCTGATCCCAGAGCTAAGAGTCAGAAAGAGGCAGAGGAGTAGCAATCAAGGTCAGCGTAGAGAAGCAATGGCAGTAGCAGCAGCTGCGTAGCGGAGAGGCTTTAGTCGCTACGCAGGCCCAGGAGGGGCAACGCTGTAGCTTTAGAGGGATTCCAAATTTATGCAAAGGCCCCCAGAGGTAGCATAAGGACTACATCACCCAGACTGGGGTTATGCAGTCCCCTTCTGAGTAGCACAGAGGCACGCAAAGCAGCAATCAAGGTCAGCGCAAAGGAGCAAGGGTAGCAGCAACATCTACGTAGCGCAGAGGCTTCGGTCGCGACACAAGTGCTACGCAGGCCCAGGAGGGGAAATTTTGTAGCTTCATAGGGCTTCCAGAGTTATGTAGAAGCCTCCAGAGGCAGCGTAAGGACTGCATCAACCAGTTTGGGGTTATGCAATCCCCTTCTGAGCAGCACAGAGGCAAGCAGAGCATAGCAGGGTTGACACTGGGGCTTCAGGGGCAGCCCTAGGGTTTCTAGGGCTATAATCTAGCTGATTATTGTAAATCCCATTTCAGGGTGTGGATAAATTAATTATTTGGTCTTATAACTACAGGTATTGCTACAGATCTATTATTCTCTCTGTCGGGTTAACTAGGTGGGTGCCCAGATTTGTTGTACTCTAATTCTACATAATAATAAAAAATCCTCATATATGTTGCATCGATTTTCCCGCATTGGGTTTTTCTAAGGACAATTGTCCAAAAAATCTGTGTGTCACTTTGTTTGAATGAGCGTGTTATTCAGTAAATGATCTACATATGTGTAGGTTTTTAGTAATGTTTACTTCGGTATTTTCTGAATATTTTCTGGAAATAACTTGTATAATTTAATCACAAGTAGGAGAAGTAAGCCATGATGCTATAGTATGATTTCTCCATTAATGTATTCAGAAATTTTCACATGGTATTAGAGTAATAGCAGATCAAGATGAATCTCCAGAAAATTATTTGAAGAATATTTTTCTATAGGGTAGCAGCGGAAGCAACAAAAATCCAGAAAGCGCAGATCAGTAGCAGGAGGACGTAGATCTAGGAAGGTGCAGCGTTGCATCTTCAGAAGGGCTTCAGGATCACACAGAGGCTAACTAGGCCAACGTAAGGATTGCATCACCTAGTCTAGGGTTACGCAGTTCACTTCTTAGCAGCGCATAGACTGCACTGGGCTAGTCTGCTTACGCAGAGGCAAGCTAGAGGGATGCAGTCCAGTATTCTTTTTAGTTTTTCGAGATATGGAAGAAGTGCTTTAGTTTTTCAGTGGTGTGGTGGAGATTGTGCTGGTGCAGAATTGTGCATAGATAAGTCAACAAAGAGCAGAAAGAAGACAGTCACTGAGCAGATATTATCCAAACAAATTTGAGATTCGATCAGGAGAATCACAGAGAATAGTCTAATTTTTTTGGTTGAATATATCCAGGAGGAAATCAGTTTTCATAAGGAGTAGTTTCTAGAGGGTTTCTAGTCACTAAGAAACCCAAATCCAACGTTTTTGTGTTACTACAGAAAGAGGGAGAAGAGTAGTGTTTCCATCAGATTTGAGCTAGATGGCTTCTCATGGGCTGAGAGATTAGGACAAGTTGGATGGTGTTTCCAACTTCATCATCTAGAGGGCCAGAATCCTATCATTCCTAGATGAGTACGACATCAAGAACCATGTAGAGAATGTCCTAGTTGAGCCTCGAGATCCTGATCCTTTGAAGAAATTTAATGAAAATCAAGCACAGGCCAAGCGTTTGATTATGGATGGAGTAAAGGATCATGTTGTACCACATGTTGCAGGAAAGAAGATGACAAATGAGATATGGACCGCTTTAGAATCCATGTATCAAGGAAGCTTTGTTCAATGAAATATGCTTCTAGAGAATCAAATGAGGTTGTTCCAAATGCAGAAGGGTGAGGAGGCAGATTCCTTCCTTTTCCATTTATAGAATATCCGAGATCAACTGATTGTAATGGGTGCACCTCCGGACGAAGGGCTCTTGGTAAGGATTTCCCTGAATGCAGTCACCGAGGAATGGGAAATGTTTGTCCAAAGCATACTAGATAGGGCAGGGTTACCATCCTAGGCATACATGTGGGAAATCCTCCGCCAAGAGGAGATCAAGAGAATCACCAAGAGGTAGAACAACAACAATGGAACTGTCAGAGTGAAGAAAGAAGAAGAATATGATGTAGCCCTTGCATCGAAGGAACGAAGGTAGTAAGGGAAGAAGAAGAGGGACCTATCCAAGGTCCAATGCTTTAACTGTGGCAAACTTAGACACTTTTCCAACACTTTTCCTAAGAAGAAGGACATAGGAGCATCTAATTCCAAGGCTGCAGTAGCATAGGACGATGGGAGTGATGATCACATAGCTATGAGTGCTCATGAGCCACGTAAGTGGGGTGACATGGATCTGTAGAGAAGATAAAGATCAAGGAGGCGGGATCCTTGAGTCAGTTCTACTCTTGGATCACATACGGGCTATGGGAGACTTAATATGACAGCGAGACAAGTAGGAGATGGATGAAAAATTTCACATTGAAGCAGAGGGTAGTGCTGAGATTTTGTGGAGGGATCAACGCAGTGCAGAGGAAATAACAACATAGAGGCATCAACGCAAAGGCTTATGGGACTTTAGCAATGCAGAGAGGCTGTGCTCACATAGTGCAGAGATGTAGCAGTGCAGTGGCTTCAGAAGGATAGCATAAAGCAACAACCAAGAGGTTTCAGTGATGGGATGTAGCCAATTTTTTTGTCAACGATTGGGCAAGAGTAATTCATTTGCTTACTTCTCAGCAACTGAGTTGCAGTGCAACAATTATTAGTGGCAATGCTATGGGCATCATGATGCAGCAAGTTGAGAGGGAGATGCAGTATAGATGTGGCAGTGACATGGGAAGAATTATAGAGAGAACTAGGGTAGTGGATGGAAGGCAGCAAGCCAAGCATCAACATCACAAAGGCCAATGCCAAGATCTTGGGATACATGGTGTGGATGCATTGCTAGATCACACTCCATGCTAATAGGGAGTGTTGAGATTTTGTGTGTTTTGGGTAGCATCGGGTGTGCTCTAGCCCTGAAAATTTGTGGAGGGGCTAAGAAACACATCTCCTCTAAAACCCAGAAAGCATTTGGAGAAACTTCATTTGATGTTGAAGTTATTCAAACAATTAATTTTTTTAATGAGGACCCTGAGTCTAAACTTAGGAAATTATAAAAATTAAAGTGGATTAATTAAATACATGTGTTGAAATGTTCTAAGTGATGCCGATCAAGAAATATTCTAATCTGAGCCGTTGATAAGATATTTAATCATGGCCATTGATGTGTTCAACAAAAAAGTATAAGAGAAAGGCTTCAGGGTCACTTGGAGACACACACACAGAGGCAGAGCTGAGAGACTGAGCTAGAATTCTACGACAGGTTTGCTAAGAATTTCCAAAGAGTTTTCTGCATCGAGGGGTAGTACTTGCTAAGGGGATGATCTAATCCCAGAGCCAAGACTCAACAATAGGCATAGGAGCAGCAATCAAGGTTAGTGCAAAAGAGCAAGGGCAACAGCAGTAGCTACGCATCGTAAAGGCTTTAGTCACTATGAAGGCGCTACGCAAGCCCAGCAGGGGAAACACTACAGATTCAGAGGGCTTCATAAGTTACGCAGAGGCCTCCAGAGGCAGCGTAAGGACTGTGTCACCTAGTCCAAGGTTACGCAGTCCCCTTCTGAGTAGCGCAGAGGCACATTGAACCTAGAAGGGCTAACGCTGGGGCTTCAGGGGTAGCGCTGGGGTTTCTAGGGCCAAAATCTAGATGAGTCTTGTAAATCCTGTTTGATGGTGTGGATCAGTTAGATTTTGGTCTTAGAACTGCAGGTATTGTTGCAAATCTATTATTTTCTCTGTCGGGTTAACCAGTTGGGTCCCCAAATTTTTTGTACTCAGATTCTACATAATAATAATAAACCCTCATATTTGTTGCACTGGTTTTCCCGCATTGGGCTTTTCTGGGGGACTATTGTTCGAAAAAACTGTGTGTCACTTTGTTTGAATGAGTGTATTATTCAGTAAATGATCTGCATATGTGTAGGCTGTTAGTAGTGTTTACTTCGTTATTTTCTGAATATTTTCTGGAAATAACTTGTATAAGTTAATCACAAGTAGGAGAAGTAAACCATGATACTACAGTAGGATTTATGCATTAATGTATTCATAAATTTTCACACTTGGGTGGACTAGGCGTAGAACTTTATTCTCCTCATCAAGCCTCCTCCTATATTCTTTTGCTTTGGTGACTCTTTTCTCTGAAGCTTAGAGCCTACCTTGGAGCTCTGCAATCTATTTATTCATATTTCTTACATTTAGATTGGTCGAAGTCACGAAGGAAGCATAACATTTCCTTCTTTCCTGCATAATATTACAGATGAGTTGGTCAAAATTTAGTTTAGTGAGGTCTAGTACCTCTTCCTTTACCTCATCTGGAATGCCCAATTCTTTGAGTGGTAAGTATCCATTGATAATTTGGATGGATGGAGGAACATCTAATGGATGGAGATCAACCTGCATATCAGACTCTCGATTTTGCTGATATTGCTGGAGATCGAGCTCAACTTTCTTGTTGATCTCTTCTTGTTGTTTCTTCATTTCCTCTTCTTCTTGCCTTCTTTTATCTTCTTTAGATTTACTCTTTTGTTCTTCTTCAATCATTTTTTTTTCTCTCTCTCTCTTCATCTTCCTGTTTTCTTTTGAGCTCTTCTTCTTCTTTTTGTCTTCTATCTAGCTCCTCTTCTTCTTGCATTTTCCTGATTTATTCTTTTTCTTTCCTCTACTTTTGTTCAGCCTCTCGTACCTTTTCTTCTTCTTCTTCGTGCTTTCTCTTCCTTTACTCTTCTTTCTTCCACTGTGAGGGATCCTTAGGATTCTAGTATTCTGACTTATGTGACTATTTCAACTCTTCTTCCCCTTTCCTACTCAACTCTTGCTTCTTTCTAGCAAGGGTTGCATTTCTTTCTTCAATGATTTCATTATCTTCATCTCCCTCTTTCTAATCTAGTGGGTCTTCTGGTTCATCACCTTTATGTTTCCCCCCCCCGTATTTTGTTGCTCTTTCTTCCCTTTGAGCAAGGTTGTCCTACCTTGCAGGATTATGTTTCCTTGGGATTGATCGGTCTTCTCATCCTCCTTTTCTTGCTACTCACTTGGCCCTATTTCTCTGGCAGCATTATACCAATCCCCGAACTTGTGTTCATGGAAATGTTTGTTGTGCATATATGAACAATTGAAGCATGCTTTCATGTAGTGTGTTGCCACAATCCACTTGGGATCAGACTTGCGGTGACTCAAAATCCACAAAGTAGAATTTCTTCATCTCTTCATCTTCTGTTTTAGATTCCTTAAAAATATCAATGGTGCTACGGGAGTTGTGAGTGAAGGGGGCCCTCCCCCACTCACAACTCCTTCAAAGATTAAAGAAGTTGCTCAGGAAAATAAACATAACATAAAAGATTTTATTAATCTGAAATAATAGTCGATTATAGTCTGATTTCGTGCTTTGTAATAGCAGCTTCAAACCAAACCCAAGAACTATGAACTCCCGTATAAGAAAATTACATTTGATTTTATACATTTCTGGCAGCCCATATTTGGCTTTGAACAAAACATATTACTAAAATAAGCCTATAGCCCATAATACAGATACAGATTGACAAAATAAACTGTTGTTGGGTCTAATCCATGACTGAAGGCATGGATTAGACCATTTCTGTTGCGCAGCTGAAACTATCTGTTGATCTCACTGCAGGATTTTGAGGTGGTTGCAGGAAATCAACATATTTATAGGAAATCCGAAATGGCCGCAGGGATCTCGGCTATATGAGTTGTCTGCAGGATTGGAGGAACTGCTTAAATATAACAAGTTTGCACATGATTCCAAGGCTAGTTAGATTAGTAATGAAATAATGACACATCCAGTTCAAAGAATGCTCAAAATTAGATAAAATGACACTTCTAATGTTGTTTCAACATACCTTAGCCTATGATACCCTTTTTAGCCAAAATTGGATGACATAGCCAGAATAGGTATACTTAAAGAGCAAAAAGAGGTCAAAAATAAGGGAAACAAGGTTTAGTATAGGTGGAAAAAATAGGTAAAGTTCAGACTTAACATCTCCCCCACACCAAAACTCTTGCATTTCCCTATGCAAGCAAAACTGAAGCAGTATTCAACATAAAGTTAAATTTTCACCTGGGCCGCAGCCACTGCAGCCAGGTGATCTAACTAAGCTCGACTAGATTCTGCTTGAATTTGTCCTCTATATTCCTCAGTCTTCCTCTTCAGGTGGTCGATTTGGGCCTATTTATTCTTCATGATGTGGGCTGCCTTTTCGTGCCATTCTTCGTGCTCCTACTGCATCTTGCGGTTATTTTCTTTTAGAGACGTGTTCTCTGCTTTCAAGACCCATTATGAAAGGGTAATTTCTCTGATAGTTTCCTCCAACATTTGTTGAGATTATTTATTCAATGGGGTCACCGCTCCCTTATTATGCCCTTATGAGGATTAGGGCACGCTCATATCCTCTTGCGACTTATGGCTTCATTCTGACTTTCTTGTAGCGAGGGGTCTGGAAAGGACACAGTGTCTCTATCACTGACTGTAGCAGGGCTCAACTTTTCTTTTCCTTTGGGCTGGCCGCAAGACTTCTCTATCTTTTTATTTTTAGTTGGTGCCTCCTCTTTTGATGTATCCTTGATGGCTAGCTGGGCGGCCTGGCTTCTGGTATACCATTTTACAGGGGTCTAGGGCCCCTTTTGCCGAGAGATATTCCCAGAAGTTTCACCGGTCACCACAACTTCATCATCCTCGTCATATTTTTCCACCTTAGGTCCACGCATTCACAATTTGTTTTTCGGCTTCTCTATGGGTTTCTCTTCCTGGACCCCTAAAGAGTCAAAATCTCCATCCTCCACAAAATGATTTTCTTGCAGAAAATCCTCCCAGGTCTTCTAATTTTTCCACAGGACCTCCACCAGAATAATCTTTACCAGCTCGTGATGGTAGAGGTTTTCCTTTATGTGGGAAACCCTCTCCTTTGCAGTCGAGGACATCTTAATCAAAAAAAATTTCAAATAATAGGGAAAAATTGAAGGTTTGCCCCGGAATTGTCCAAGGAACCTGATTTGAAACAGAAAATCAAGGCCAAACCTACCTTCACATGTAACATATTTCTGTAGGAAAATTAGTAACTCGTTATGGTACTTACGTCTTAAGAATTCCTGCGGAATCCCCTTACTCCAGTCGGGGTTCGAATGGTCCTTCTGTAGGAAATCCGCCCACATGTCTTTGTTGAAGCAATGGTTTTTAAACCACCGCTCTCCATCTTGCAGAATCCCACACGCCCTTGCCACCAATTCTTCTATCAGCCTGAATTGGATGTTCCCCACCTGTGCTTTGTCCCCGTTTAATTTCAAGGCAAAATTTTTGGTTACTTCATAATTATGCTCATTGAACCTTTGAAAGAAGGGCATCCATCCCACCTTTTCTATGCTCGCCTTCCTGCAACGATCAGATTCTAGTAGCGTGAGGCTCTGAGGCCCGAATCTGATGGGGGCTCGAGTCTTAGTCATGGCAGAGGAGGAAAATGGACAAGTAGGGGGGGGAAAATGGACAAGGAAATTACGGACAAACAAAATAGAGCAAATGTCGGTTGCGGGAATGTAGTCCGAGAATTATGAAATATTTCAATAGCAAGAGGAAGTAAATAGAAAATATGGAGTTTTTTCAATGGTAGGTCGTGATCATGATTGCTATCATGATCCGATCGACACAATAAATCTCGAAAGTACAAACACTACCGGTGAAATGATGACAGGCCATGGGATTAATGTCAAAATGGTCCATGGCTACAAAGGGTTACCATAGCCTTAGATATGCAAAAAATTAAAAATTAAGTTTCATTATACCTTTACCTCGAGAGCCTTATCACCAGCTATACGTTATCGCTTACCTCCAACAGTCCTGTCCTTGATGATGTAGCCTGCTCTTGCAATGATAACCTATTACATTAGACATATAATCCACGACCTTAACCACATAATTACTTGTTAATAGTTTATTACATGATTTTAATCTATGTTTTGTTTAATGATTTCTTTCTTTTCTCTTTTATTTTTAGGAAATCTCGGTGTTGCTGTGTCTAACAATTGTTTTGCAGGAATTAAGAACTGGCTGTCGAATGCTCTGCAGGAATTAAAACTACGACCACTGAGAATTCTGCAGGAATATCTGTTAAATATTCTTCAGAAACTGAATCTACAACTAATGAAAATTCAGCAGGAATTAAAATAACTGTGAACATTCTTCAAGAAGTCAAAACTGCAACTACTGAACATTCTGCAAGAATTGAAGCTGAATCTATAGGAACCACTCTCTCAACCCATTGTGTATAGTCCATTGCACATGAATTAATGTGTCGGTGTCGAATGTGCAATGGGCTCATTGGATTACCATTCATTGAGGTCAACTGCTAACCAATGCGAGGTCCATCACCATTAATGAAAGTGAGGACCAAGTAACCCTATGCATCCTATCAGGTGTGAATATATGAGTTTTTGTTGAACCCCCTGTAGGATCCAATAGTAAAGAAGCCATAATGATTCTCCATTACCACTGGTGAGATAGCATGTCATTGGGGCATACAAGCTTCAAGGCATCACAAGGCTCTAATCCTATACAAAGATAATTTGTTGATGTCGATGGGCCAGAATTGTTGGAAGGAAGGCCTTAAGAAATCCCACATCAGTCCAACATGATCAATCCATATATTAACTAGAAAAATAAATTTATTGAAGGGATCCTAAGGGATCTACTAACCTGTGCTTTTAACGAGCCTAGGGCAGTCCATGCCCGCCATATTTCAATTTTAGAGATTCTGAAATATTGAAAAATAATACTCCAAGGGGTTCCTTTTCCGTAAATAGTCCATTGGGCCCGGAAAAAGGAATAAACCTATAACCAATAGACATTCCTCTCATGGTTTATCGAGCACGAGGAGGAACAGAGTGAGCTCTTTGCATCAGTAGGAAAATCAGGAAGAGATAGTGGAAGGAAGGATCCCTTCCCTTACCATCTCTAACTCTTTCTTCTTCACAATTTCCTTCACAAATTCCTCCTTGGATTGGGTTTCTAGTATAGCTTGAGTTTGTGCCCATTCACCAAGAAGGTAACATTCTCATCATCAATGGTTTTAATCTGAACAGATCCATTATCAAAAGCTTTATCAATTTCATAGGGTCCTAGTCAATGTGTGTTAAGTTTCCCTCTAAAGTTTTTAAATTTAGAATCATACAAAAATGCCCAATCTCCCACCTTGAACTGCTTCTTTTTTATGTATATGTCGTGCCATTTAGCCCTTTGTCATTGGATCAAGTCAGTATGCTGAAAATCATCCTGCCTAATCTCATCTAATTCGTTGAGCTGCAAGATTCTCTGTTGTTCTGCTAATCGAAGTTCATACCCAATTCTGATGCCATTCTAAAGGTTTTGACCTGAAATTCAATGGGCAGAAAAAAAAAATTTCCATACACAAGTTCATATGGAGAAAACCTAGTGGTACCCCTCCATGTGATCCGGTAAGCCCACAAGGCCTCAAAATTTTTTTCAAATCAATCCTTCTTATGTAATTGAACTGTTTTGGTAAGGATTGTTTCCAGCACCTTGTTGGTTGATTCCACCTGCCCAATGGTCTGTGGATGATAAGGGGTGGACTTCCATTGGGTAATCTGATATTTTTGCACAATTTCCTGCATAAGCTTAGACACAAACTGAGCACCCTGATCAGTAACTATTTCCCTAGGTACTCCAAATCTTACAAAAATATCAGAGAAAGGAAATCGTTAGGGGAATTTTGAGGTCTAAAATGGGCCTCCTAAGGAAATTATAAAATAATAGTGGAAAAAATCAAATAAGATTTGATGACATCATCAAATTTTAGAGGGAAAAATAGAAAAACTACTTTTTCAACTCATATTTTCAACTTATCTCCCAAAGTTTTTACTCAGATTTCGAGCGGGAGTACTCGTTGGATGAGAAATTTAATTCCCCATCCAAGGAGCACCCATGTTGCATACTTTCGATGGGTCCTACTACTCGAAAAATGAGAAATACATTTAAAAAACGTGATTACAATCATGTTTTTTATGTATTTCTCATTTTTCGTGTAGTATAGTTCATCAAAAGTATGCAACATGGGTACTCCTTGAATAAGTGGCTCGCATCCGCAGTCTCATCATCTGAAATAAGGACGGAAGATGGATAATCTGGTTGAAAAAGTAGTTTTATTATTTTTTTATTTTTTAATATTTTTACCCTTTTATTTAAAAAATGGTGAATCATCCCCCATGGTTGACATCATCATCTTGAATCCTATTGGTTGTTATAAAGTTTATTTTTGTTGTACATTTTTCTTATGAGGCCCATTTTAGACCTCAAAATTCCCCTAATGTATGCCATTGCTTTTTCTGTTGCTCTAGGTAGTTCTTTTGCCTCCACCCACTTTTTCACATAATCTTTACAAACTAAAATATAATTCTTACCTTTGGATGGGGGGTTGATGGGACCTACAAAGTCAAGAGCCCAGCTCTCGAATGGTTCTATGAGAACATGTAGCTGCAAAGGCATCTCATCTGATTGTACAGGCCGCCCCATTCTTTGGCAGCTATCACACTTTCAAACATACTCCTTTGCATCCTTGAAGAGGTCTGACCAGTAATAACCTGAACGAAGGATATTGTAAGCTATCTGCTTGTCTGCGAAGTGTCCTCCACATAGTTCATCATGGTAGGCTCTTAAGATGTCAAAGATCTCATATTCTCTGACACACTTGCGAATAATCAAATCAGCTCCTGCAAAAAAAATATCTCCCCTAATCCAAAAATAATCAACACTTTTCCTAATGATTCTCTTTTTTTGATTAGATGAAAAGTAAGGTGGAAACTTTCCTGTAGCAAGATAATTGGCCATGTCTATAAACCAAGGTGTTTTAATAGAGATGGAAAATAGGTTTTCATCTCGAAAGTTATCATTAACAGGAACATCCTCACCTACATGATTAAGCCTAGATAAGAAATCAACTACCTGATTTTATTTTCCTGGCCTATCCACTACCGTGATGTCAAATTTCTGCAACAGTAGCAACCACCTAGTAATTATGCCATTTGTGATTGGTTTATTCATGAGATAATGAACAACAAAATGATATGTGTGCACAAAAACTTCATAACCCGTGATGTAATGTCTAAACTTATTAATAACGTAAATTACAACAAGGAGCTCTTTTTCAGTCACTGTATAATTCAGTTTTGCAGGAGTTAAATTTTTACTGACAAAATAGATAGCATGGGTGACAGGATCCTCCTTTTGACCCAATACTGCTCCTATGGCTAAATCAGAGGCATCAGTGGAAATATGATAAGGAAGATTCCAATATGGGCCTTGTAAGATAGGTGCTGAAGAAATTTTTTCCTTGATTTTATCAAATGCAGCTTGACATTCATCATTCCAATGAAATTCAGATTCTTTAGTCAACAATTAAATAATGGAGAGGCTACCTTTGTAAAATTTTCAACAAACCTCCTATAGTAGTCTGCATGTCCAAGAAAACTTCTAACTCCCTTTTGATTAGTTGGTTGGGGTAGTTTTACAATAACCTCAATATTTGTTGGATCAACCTTGATTCCTACAGCAGAAACATGATGATCCAAAACAATAACTTCAGTCATAATCATAAAACAATTTTCATTACTTAACAAAAGATTAGTTTCTTTACATATTTGCAAAACTTTTTTAAGATTAATTAAAGCTTCTTCAAAAGTATCACCCATAACTGTAAAATCATCCATATAAACTTCTACGCAATCATGCAAAAGATTAGAGAAAATACCAAGGACTGCCCACTGAAATGTGGCTGGTGTGTTGCATAGACCAAATGGTAAGACTTTGTATGCATAGGTACCCCAGGGACATGTAAATGTTGTCTTTTCCTGATCCTTTGGAGCTATCCTAATCTGATTATATCCACTTAATCCATCTAGGAAGGAAAATTACTTTTCTCTGCTAAATTATCTAGTACTTGGTCAATAAATGGTAAAGGGAAATGGTCTTTTAATGTAGCTTTATTTAATTCCCCATAATCTACGCACACTCGCCATTTACCATTTTTCTTGGGGACAGTGAATAGTGGGGATACCTATTGGATATCTGAAATAAGATAGATGAATCCTACATTTAACAACTTTTGTAATTCATCTTTTACAATTTCTCTTAAATCAGGGTTCATCCTCCTTTGTGGTTGTCTTACGGGCCTAGCATTTTCTTCTATATAAATGTGATGAATGCATGTGTTTGGGTGAATGCCCCTCATGTCAGTATATTCCCATGCAAATGTGTTTGAAAATTTTCTCAATGTTTGTATTAATTTCTTTTCTTGTTCAGGAGTTAAGGCAAAATTAATGTTTAAAGATTTTTTCAGGAAAAAATTCTACTACCTTACTCCCCCATTCAGACATTGAATATGCAGGAAATGAAGATAAGAAGGCTAAATTTAATTTAGAAGCTCAACTATCTTCATAAAAATCCTGCAAATCAGTAATGATATCTAAATTATGACTATATTGTCCTTCTAACTGCTGTAGGAAATCAAAATTAGAAATACAACAATTTATCAGATCTTCTTCAAAAATTTCCTTAAGACTCATGGCTAAGATATTGCTAAAACTCGTAAGGTACCTTCTGAATCATGTTATTCTTCCTCTTCTTCAACCCATTGTGTGTTTTATGATCTCAATAGGGGTTTAGCAGGGGGGTGCAAGTTAATGTGCTTTGTTTCAACCCCATGAGTGATAGTCATGTTTCTAGATCTACACCCTATGTAGGCATCAGCCGTAGCTAACCACGGTCTCCCCAAGATCAATGGGTGCCCTCCCAAGTTAGTTTTAGGTTGAAGAACATAAAAATCTGCAGGTATTCCCAGGACTCTAATGAGATGAAAATGTCTTCTAAAACACCCTCTGGCTTTACCTTAGACCTATCTACTAATTCTAACATGGTAGGAGTGGGTAACAAGTTAAAGGATCCTATGTGCAACAAAGTTTCCATAGTCATCACATTGATGGTTGCACCTAAATCAATCAAAGTGTTCTTTATGGCATATCCATTGATAGAGGTGGTAACCATGGGGATTCCGGGATCCACATATTTTTCAGTAACAAATCCAGTAAACGTTAAACTTGCAAGCTTTCCACCTTCTTGAATGGTTGAGGGTTCTTTCTTTTGTCTCCCTAGTTTATGGTTACATAGTTCCCTCATTGTTTTAACATATATTGGGATGTCCTTTATTGCTTGCAGCAATGGGATATTAATGCACATGTTTCTTAGTTTGGATACAAGATCAAATTCGGGTTTTTTTGCTTTGATTTCCATTTCCAACCTCTCTAGAAAAGGAGGTTGGACTATAAGAGATGAGGAAGGTTCTTGTGGTCTTGAGGTATATGATTTTGTTGGTTTAGGTGTGATTTCCTCTTCAGGCATCTCTAAGGTATCTTCCTCTATAATCTCCTCAATTCTTTCGGGTTGATTCACCACTCTTCCCGACCTAAGGTTGATTTCTTGCAGCTACACAGGTAATTCCTGCAACTGTGCAGGGAGCTCCTGTAACACAGGAGCATGCATTTCCTGCAGAGACACGGGAAATTCCTATAAAACAGGGACATAAAATTCCTGCAGTGGCGGGGATGCAATACAGTAGGTAGGAAAATTGGGATAAGTGACCAATCCAATGTTGTGAGCGGATCGAACGGTTTTATTGTTGGGGTTAGACACTGGTTGAGCAAGAATTTGTGTGGGACGAGGTTGATTTGGTGGAGCATTCAATTGAAGTTTTTTTGTGGTTGTATCATTTTTTGCGATGTGGGATGTGAATAAAAGTTTTGATGTGGGAAACTCTGTGTAGTTGGATAAGAATAGTTCCCCTGCCAAAGTTGTTGAGGAGGCCAAGGCTGCCAGGGCATTGGAACATTCCACATCTAATTTTGAGCATAAGGAAATTGAAAATTTGACTGTGACATACCTACATGATGTGGCTTCCATGGTCTCTGAGGTGCCATTAAGTGCATTGACAGCTCCTTGATCTGCTATGTATGCTACCTTAATTTCAGGCAAAGAAGGACATTGATCAGTGGAATTCTTAGCCTTACAAATTCGACATACCTCAATAATTTCAATAGGGAATTCCCTTAGAGCATGTTTCTTCCTGCATTTGGAGTAGAACACCGCCAAGGCTTTCTCTAATTCATCTTGTTTCTCTTGTTTCTTCTTAGCCTGCAAAACATCCAATTGCGAAGATAAAGAGCTAAAAATATTAGTTTTAAAATTTTCAAATAAATTACCCATTTCAGCTCTGGTTACTGTAGCTCCGACAACTATTTTGACAAGCTTGGAATAAGGATCTCTTGGTCCACCTCCAACCTTGGAGTTTCCTCTTGAATATCTTTTATAAAGCTCACACACATCATCATAACTCAACTTTGATACATCACCTGCTCCCATTAGATTTAAGACCTTCATATATTCTGGTCTGATGGCCCTAAGAAAAATGGTCCTCTTGGTCTCTTTGTCCAATTGGTTCATCTTAGATCTCTGTAAATTGTATTGGAATCTTTCCACCAAATCCTCTAGGCTCTCCCCTTCCTTCTGGTTCATGCCAAATATTTCTTCCCTGAGATCCCTCGTTTTGTAATAATCCTGGTACTTTTTCAAAAACACCTTCTTCATGTTGTCCCAAGTTGCAATGGAGTTTGATCCCAACCCCATAAACCACGTGAGAGTTGCATATTTCAATGTAGCAAGAAACAATTTTAGCTTTTGATCATTGGAAGAATAGTCATAGCTCCTGTAGAGTACATCGAACTCAAATAAGAAGTCATCAGGGTCTTTATTATAGGCACCATGAAAATTAGGCAAGGCTGAGGGAGGAATGTTTTTTATCTGAGTGGCTCCCCCAGTCTCTTTGATAGGAAATTAAAATGTGACAAGTTTCTCCTCATTCTCATCAGTGCCTTCTAAATGAGCCATGTCAGTCCAAGAAAGAGTAAGAACTTGGAAGGCTACAGATTCTTCAGAGTCAATGGTCTAAAACTCTGGTTCTTTAACAATATTTACAAGGAATTCTTCTTCAGGCTGACCACTGAGAAGAGATTTTGTCTTCCTTGTAAGGGGAAATTCAAGATGGTCAGCAACAAAAGATTCTCCAACAGAGGATTCTGCTGTAGAAAGGTCAACTTGTTCAGAACTACAGACCTCCTGTTCGGATTCCTCCTTCTTTGCTACCTTGTTTCTTACAAATTTAATTCTTCTTGCTAGTGTATTATTAAATGGAGTGGTGCTCACACCACCACGAAAAATATAGAAAATATTGGACCCTATTCATCTAATATTCAAACAAAATAAAAAATAAAAACTTACCAAACAATCAGGACACAGCTTTGGTGAGAGTCTGACCTCTTGGGTGCGTAGGCTTTACCTTGCATATTTGCACTTCAAATCCCCCAGTCCTAAAAATAAAATTAAAAAATAAAAAAAATAAAACTAAAACTCTTTCAGTATCATCCCTTAGCACCTCCCTGGCAACGGTGCCAAAATGTTGAGTCGAATTATACGTGTATAATTTTTCAATATAATTTGTCGACCCAGGAAGGTAAACTGATGAGATGCAGTGCAAAGTATATGTAGGTTGATTACTGCAAGTGTTAATTAATTATGAAAATAACAAATAATGCTTCTTTCCTGTGTCAATACTGTCATAGAAAATGCCATGGAGTGGCATATATCATCCCTCTATAGCACTTAAGATTGCTGATATTGACTTTGAAAAGATAAAGATCAAACAACAATAAACAACTCATGTTGCTTTCCTGTATCAGTACTATTGTAGCAATGGTTATGGAGCGGCATATATCATCCCTCTATAACACTTGTGTTTGTTGATACTGATGCATGAAAGATAAAAGAAATCAATCCCAATCAAGAATCAAACTTAAAATCATGAATCCAAGCATTGGCCAAATGAAAAGAGCTCATCAACATAAAATATTAATTCACTTAACCGATCTATAGTTTGCTTTAGGAAATACAGAAAAGAAAGACTAGCTATTACAGGAAATTATTAATTCATAATTAAAATAGAAATAAACACACGCTCTGCTGTGGGAGTTGTGGTGAGCGAAGGGGGGCCTCCCTCACTCACAACTCCTTCAAAGATTAAAGAAGCTGCTCAGGAAAATAAACAAAACATAAAATATTTTATTAATCTGAAATAATAGTCGATTACAGTCTGATATCATGCTTTGTAATAGCAACTTCCGACCCAACCCAAGAAATCTAAACTCTCGTATAAGCAAATTACATCTGATTTTATACATTTATGGCAGCCCATATTTGGCTTTGAACAAAACAGATTACTAAAATAATCTTACAGCCCATAATACAAATACAGATTGAAAAATTAAACTGTTGTTGGGTCTAATCCATGACCGAAGGCATGGATTAGACCATTTCTGTTGCGAGGCTGAAGCTGTCTGTCGATCTTGCTGTAGGATTTTGAGGTGGTTGCAGGAAATCGACGTATCTACAGGAAATCTAGAACAGCTGCAGGAATATCGGTTGTATGAGTTGTCTGCAGGATTGGCGGAACTTCTTGAATATAACAAGTTTGTGTATGAGTCTAAGGTTAGTTAGACTAGTAATGCAATAATGACATAGCTAGTTCAAAGAATGCTCAAAATTATATAAAATATCACTTCTAATGTTGTTTCAACATACCTTATCCTATGATACCCTTTTTAGCAAAAATTGGATGACATAGTCGAACTAGGTATACTTAAAGAGAAACAAGAGGTCAAAAATAGGGGAAACAAGGTTTAGTATAGGTGGAAAAAATTGGTAAAGTTCATACTTAACAGTGGTAGTGCAAACACATGGAAATATAAATGATTGAAAAGGAAAAGGAATAGACGCCTATCTAGAAAGGAGTCACGCACCTACTCAGTTTCTGAGTTCCTTTGTCATCGATCACTTCGAACAATTGGACAAATGAAACATGGGCGAGGATGAATATATAAGAATTAGTCGCGTGTACAGGGCTTAGAGGGGTCACCAGGTCGCATATCGGTATAGGTCGTAAAAGTGGTTTTTACATGTCTTGCAACCTAGTGACCATGCAAATTTAAGGTTTTTGGTCGTAGGGTTGCAAGGTAAGCTTGGTCGCAGAGTTGGAGGCCAAATCCATAGCTATTATGTGACCTAGCGAGTATGCTTGGTCAATGCAGGTCACAGGTTGTCGGGTCGCAAGGTCACTGATTTGAATATGTATGAGTTATGTGACCTAGTTATTTTTTGACTTGATGACTTAGGAAAATTAGATTATGATTGAAAAGGGGTCGCAGGTTGCAATTTTGAATCCTTAAGCAAAGTTTATCTTTGCGACCTGTGACTTTGAGAGAGTTAAAATTTGGAGCTTTCAACTTGATCTTATCTTGGGTGTCTAAGTAAAAATTGACCCACTTTCGGGATGTTGAGACTCGTTAAGGTGTAGAAAAAGGATAGAAGTCTAATCAAGGGGCTCAAAAATTTTGAAAGGGTCGAATTTTGGGGTTGTTAGGAAAAAAATAAGTTGTTTTTTTACAATAATAATGTTTGGTTGAAGTAATCATTGATTCATTAATCCAATGTATCCTCTTTACATGCATTAGTGTGCTTATGTTAAAGAGGAGAACTAGATCATTTATTTTATTTCATTTTTCAAATGAAAATTTGGCATTTTTATAGTAAATCATGACTATCAATGCATGCTTGTGTTAAAAAATGGTGTCATTTATATATTGATGCACTAGTTCATTTGTAGGATCTATGCACCTCATTTTAAAAACCTTTGGTTACCCACCTTTGCTAGAAACCTCCATTACAATTAGAAAATGGAAACATTTTTCAAGGAAGTTCTATAGAAACCTCTACTATAAGATGCTCTCCTTGTAGCGCAACAATGATTGAAGGCCTAGTGCTATCATATCAACAAATTAAATCCAATCAATGAGGACTAGAGACTTAGTCTCGTTATCTCAACAAATTGATTTATGTTTACGAAAGTAAGTGATCTTCACCTTTAATGCTATAAATGCTAATTTATTAAGTCTTATGGTTATATGCTCACAATCCATTTTAAACTATTCCGATTTTCTTATATTATGAGGTGATTTTTTTGTTATATCCTATGGTCTTGAGAAGTCTTTTTTATTTTATTTTGTAAGATAGCAGTATAATTTAAATCATGTTAGGATAATAAAAGTTGTACATATATTAGGTTTTCTAGTATGCTACTAAGGAAACTAAACCAAAGGAAAATAAAAAGTCCTTTTATCCTCTTATCTTTAAAAAATTGTCTATTAAATATACATACCCAAAGTGATTGCTCAATTAGTTAGAGCTAGAATTATACAAATAACCTAATAAATAATTGTTATTCTAGTGGAAAGAAAAAAAATAGATAATCAATACATTTTGGAAATCATTTGGAAGGTATGTTGATTGGAACACTGAAGATTTGGCTTGGAATATGTTCCAGTTCTACAAACTCCAGTCCATGAGAATTCTTGGCTAAAGTTTTAATATTGGCATAAAATTTTGAATTGAAGCTACACTTCATCTAAATTTTATAGAAATTTCATGTTATGCCTCAATCCTTTCCAACAACGCCTTTCCTATAAATGACTTCATCTCCCAATATATATATCAACTATCCTAAGGTACTTAATTCCCTAGATTTAGTGCTACCAACACCAGGTATCCAATTCTCCATTTCCTCATCTATATATGCATCATGAATGCGTCAACATTCCATCCACATAATTTCCATTGTTGTCTCAAATTCCTCTTGGATGGTTGGTGGAGTTTGTTCCCTGTAAGTCTCTGAGGACTCCATTGTTCCTTATTAAGCTTTAGAGTGTGTTATCCCATCATGCCCTTATCTTCACATACACCCTTGCCTATTGCTAGGCATGGTAAAATTTTAAAAAATTATGATCCATATAAGATAAATGGACCCTAAATTACCTATTTCCATAGTTGGGTTGCTCATTGTCCCCACTAACTCAATGTAGAAATTTTACAAACATGGGTATATCAATGGATTCAATCCGATCTAACAATGTACTAAAGATAGATATTGAATCCTTCTAGAAATCAATTGCGGAAATTAAAGACAATCGCCAATCACATGAAGCAAAGAAAGAATAAAATCAAACCACAACACAAATAATTTCCTGGGGAAAGCTTGCTTCTCAAAACCCCTCTATATTCTATTGTATATTAACCATGGAATCATGAAACCATTACAATGCACTCTTCTACTATTGATGTGATTAATCCGAAAGACATTTCTATCTAAATTACAATGCACTCTTCTCACAAGAGTCTCCTACACTCTCACAACTGTCTCACACTATCCTGGAAAAAACTGGCCAACACTTAGCCAATTATCAACCTCTAAACAACCTTTCTTGCTTCTGCAATTCCTTATGAATGCAATCCCTATTCTTTAGGAATTTTGGGCTTCCTAAGATGCGCAAGGATCATGGGCACTCCAGATGTCTGATTGCATGAAAGCAACCTAATAATCAGACAAATGATAGTTAACTTCCCTTTAACCTTTGTCTCAACTAGGTCTCCACTGGAACTGACATGCATGCAGTTATTAATAGTAAATCATCAGTTGCATGGCAGATCACTGATTGTGAATTGAATAATATTTAATTCATTTGATCTCTCACTAGTGCAAAAAACAGTTACAACTAGTTCAATTGACTCTAACTCACCTAACTGAGTTAACTGATTACACATGCATTAAACTAATGCACCAACTGCAATTCGAACTCCATAACTAATAGAATTACTCTGCATGCCTCACCAACCACCCTCAACTCGAAATACATGAGATAATTTAGTTTATCACACTGAATTAACTGTTACAAGTGATCATGAGATAAGATTACATTTTATTGTCCAATTTAATTAAGGGAAAATTAAATTAGACACTCCACCAAATTAATTAATTAATTTGGCCTTCACACTAATTTATCACTAGGACCTATTGGTCCCACACTAGTGTGTGTGCTGTAATTTCTTGTTGGGCTTAAACATTCTCTCTCAAAAAGAAGGGGATTATCTACCACCCCAATCCTGCCTTTATGGTATTTGAATTTTCTCCTAGTGAGAGCCTTCGTCAGAATATCTACATCCTGATCCTCTGTGGGAATGTACGGAAGTAACATTATGTGCCTCTGAACATAATCTCTGATATGGTGGTACCAGATGTCTATGTGCTTGGACCTATCATGGAATACCAGATTAACCGAGGGTTTAATGCAACTCTTGTCATCACAATGTATCATAGTCGGATCCATCTGAGAACCAGAAAAACCAACTAGGATCTTTCTCATCCAGATGGCCTCACATGCATCTTGACTTGCTGCCATGTACTCTGCCTCAGCTGAAATGAGTACCACAGATCGTTGATTCTTATTGTACCAAGAAACTGTTGTCGATCCTATGTTGAAGATCCCTCTTGATGTGCTCTTTCTGTCTGATGGACTGCCTTCCCAATCTGCATCTGTGAAGCCTTGAAGCTTCACTCCCTCTGTCTGTCTGTACCATAATCCATACTCTATAGTGCCCCTGAGATATCTCATGACATGCTTCCCCACCTTCCAAAAATTATTGGTTAGCTTAACCATATTTTGAATCAACTGGTTAACTGCATAGCAAATGTCTAGTCTAGTGTTCACCAAGTACATCAGTGAACCCACTAACTACCTGTAGACATAGTGTCCACTACTTCTCCAGAATTAGCATCCTCTTTCCTCCAATTTTCTGGAAGAGGAGTGTCCATGTGATTACAGATCTCCATGTGAAACTTACCTAGTATCTCTTTGGCATAATTTCCTTGAGAAACAAAAAGTTCACCATCTCATGCCATATTCCCAAACCAAGGAAATAGTGAAGGAGTCCCATGTCCTTCATTTCGAACTCCCTTGCAAGATCCTCCTTGCATGAGTTTATCAGTTCCTCACCACCTATTAAAATTAGATCATCAACATAAAGTACGATAATAAATAGCTTACCATCAACCACAATCTAGTACAGGTTTGCATCTACTTCACTTTTGGTGAAGCCCAACCCAGTGAAATAGTTGTCAATCTGAATGTACCAAGCACAAGGTGCTTGCTTCAGCCCATACAGTGATCTCTTGAGTTGACACACATGTGACTCAATGTCAAAGATCTCAAAACCTTCTGGTTTCTCTATGTACACTTCCTCCTCAATAACTTCATTGAGAAACGCAGTTTTCACATCCATCTGATGAATGCGCTACCCCATCTACACTGAGAGTGTGAGGATAGATCTAATGGAAGAG
Organism: Pinus albicaulis; assembly: GCA_034641835.2. Taxonomy (NCBI): domain Eukaryota; kingdom Viridiplantae; phylum Streptophyta; class Pinopsida; order Pinales; family Pinaceae; genus Pinus; species Pinus albicaulis. The sequence continues at coordinate 1,447,727,965 of CM076579.1, forward strand.
TACCTCGTGACTGGTGTAAAAGTCTCTTCATATTCAATCCCCTCAACTTGTGAGAATCCCTAGGCCGCAAATCTGGCCTTATACTTCTCCACACTCCCATCCGCTGCTTGCTTCACCTTATAGATCCATCTAGATCCAACCACTGATTTTCCGACCAGTCTTGGGACAACCTCCTATGCATTTTTCTTGATGTTGGAGTCATACTCATCTACCATAGCATTGTTAGATGGAAAAATCCCTCTTGTGGAAAAGAGTGATCTCCCTAGTATCCTAAGGATATCTAGAAACAAACAGACAAATGTAGACCATTTTCTCTAGACCTTTATGCTTAAGAATTATTAATTAACTATGGAGAGATGCTCCTACCTGAATTCCAATGCTTATTCAATCTTCAATCCAATCATTCCAGAATATATCGATTCAACGTATAAGATTTGCAATCAAAGACAAGTGAAAGAGATCAAAAGCATCTGCAAGATATGATAATTCAAAAGCAATAATCTATCTTAGTGATCAACGAATCCAAGAATTAAATTATTAAAAAGATACATGAACAACTTAATGAGAAAATAGAATCCATTTGTATTAACTTTGAATAAAAAGAAGGAACCTTACAACCTTGACGCCTTGATGTTTGCACAGGTTCTTCCGGGGTCTCGAACAATTGTTTTCCTCAGTTTGACAAGACTCCAACTCTCTGAATTATCATGAAACTATGGCCATGAGTATGTAATCTATCTCATGCCAATGATGCCAAATGTGGAGAGTATAATTTCTTCAGCAATTCACCTCAAAAATACCAAGTTCTAAGTACCCTTGAGGCTGAAACATGGTCTCATTTTATAACTGAAGGAAGGTAGTTTCAGTTCCAATAAGGAAGGGATAAAGCCCTCTCATCATGGGATTTTAGCTCCAAAAACCAAGGGATAGCTCCATTTATGAAGGGATAAAGGTTCATGAATGGAATGGGCGAAGCTCGACCAAATAGCGCTTCTAGAAGGCCCTAGTTGGGAGAATATTTGACCAGTTGGGCTTCTAGAACTTACTTTTCTTTTTATTTTACCTTTTACGGGGGTCAACAGTTTCAATGAGCAGAACGTGTGGGATGTGCCGCAGGTTTTATAGCAATAAACCACGGTACCACAGGAAATGACTAGGAAAAGTGTGGAGTTAGGCTTTTTAGGGTTTTAATAAGCTTTTCCCCAATTCCAAGACTTGATTTAGGAACTTTATGATTTTGGACCTCTAAGGGAGCAATAAATAACTAATGATGAACCCATATATACAGCTAAATATCATGGTGACAAATTTTAGTGTAACAAGCATCAACCCAAATTGTTTGTTGCATTGCTTCCTAAAAGGAAGATGGTTTTGTCACAATACTCATGCTCATAAGAGCCATGTATCTGGTAAACCTGTCTAGAGATTGTCTCTATCTGCACAATGAAGTACGAGCTCCTACATTCTCTGTTGCATCAAGTCTCAATCTATCAGCTTCCATGGTGCGCTTTGTACCATTTCTGGTGGATGGATCAGCATGAGTGTTTTCTGCCACTCCATGATCCTCCGCATGTGGTTGCTCCACATCTTGAGGTTCATTCTTTGGAATCAAAAGTTCCTCCTCTGCATGCAAATCCAAATCCTACTCAAGGGACAATCGCATGGCTTTCTCCTCATCAAATTTTATATCTCGTCACACAACAATCATTCTGTTGTTTGGAAAATACACCTGATAGTTGTGGGGAGTTTCAATGTACCCAAAAAATATCCCAATCTTAGATGTTGGTTCAAGCTTCTTCCTGGCGTCTTTTCTCACATGCACATAAAAAGATGAGCCAAAAATCTTAAAATATGAAACATCAGGTTTCTTACTAGTAAAAGCCTCTTCTGGTGTCCTCATGCCAAGTATCCAATGAGGACAATGATTTTTCACAAATACCATTGTGTTGCATGCCTCTGCCCACAGATGCAACAGTAGGCCCTGATCATGCAAAATCGCTCATGCTGCACACCCACAATTGTTATGTTATTTCTTTCTGCGACCCCATTTTACTGTGGGTTATGAGGCACAATCAACTCTCTTTGAATTCCTTCTTTACTATAGAATTTATTGAATTCATTGGATATGTACTCACCACCATTTTCACTCCTAAGATCCTTCACATGCTTCCTCGTGTCTTTCTCCACTAGTGCTTTGAACTCAATAAATTTTGAGAATGTCTGATCTTTCTTATGCATGAAGTAGATCCCGCACTTTCGAGAAAATTCATCAAAAAATATCACATAGTACTTATGCTTTGTTGTCGAAGTAGTAGAGAATGTTCCACACACGTCTGAGTGAACTCTCTCAAGGATCTCCAAGGCTCGTTTCTCCTTCTTGTGAAAAGTGGCCTTTGCATACTTCCCCATAGTACATCCCTTGCATGTGTTTGATTGTGCAAGAGTACCCTTGGGAAGACCTATAGAAATATGTTGCATGCCCTTCAAGGCTCCGTGGTGTAGATGGCCCAATATACCGTGTCATAATTCACCCTTAGCTTGGCTCACCACTTTGTCTGCCTTACCCATCAATGCTACACAACCCTCTACATCAAGTTTATAGAGATTCTTAACTCGAATCCCAATATTCTTGGCCTGTTCTGTTGTTTTGTGTCCCAAGAAAGCTTTTCCTTCACTGAAAACAACATCATAGCTCTATCCTCCAACATTGCGACTGAGACTAAATTTTTCTTCAAGCCTGGTACATGTATTACATATTTTAATTGAAAGGGTTTACCTGACTGTCTCTGGAAGGTACTGTACCAATCCCGGTAGCACTATACTGCTCGTAATCACCCATTTCGATATGCATCTGGAGGTCCTTCTCCTCCAAGTTACTAAAAAGTTATTTGTCTCACGTCATGTGAAAGGATGCACCACTATCCAAGTACCTCACGGATCCCATTGAACTTTACACCATGTATGCAATGAGTGAGAAGTCAAGCTAAAATTGCGAGGCCAAAGCCTCACCAGCTGCAGATCTTGAAGCCTTCTTGTTCTTCTTCTTTTGTGGACAATTAGTGGCATAATGTCCATGCTCCTGGTAGTAAAAACACTTCACTCTGGACATGTCACGCTTCTTGCCATCTTTACCAGACTCAAATTTGAAATGGAATTTCTTTCCTTTCCCCTTCTTCGCCTTGGCAGCCAAAGCACAATCTTCTTCATCATCATTCTTATATGAAGATCCATCCCTGGTATTCCGCATGAATTCTTCTTGCACCAAATCCGACCAAAGTCATTCCCAATCTGGCATCTTTTCATTTCCATTAACAGAGTCCTGATAACTATGCCAACTCTTGGGAAGTCCTAGAAGAGCTAGGATAACCAATTCATCATCCACAAAATTAATGTCGACGCTCCCAAGCTCATCTCGACATTGGACAAACTTTGTTAAATATCTCGACATGGTGTCACCTTTCTCCATTTTGATTTTCCCGAGTTTATCATTCAATGCCAATTTTCTATGATCACTACTGCTCTAAAATAGATCTATCAAATCTTTCCACATTGAATATGGTGTCGCTTTGCCATGGAGACTTGAGACAATGTGGTCTCGTACTCCCTCCAATAAGATCATCCCTTCCTTTGCAACCTTATTTTGCTAGGCATCAATATTTGCAGCATTTGCTACAATGGGTTTGGGAACATGATTGTTAATGAATTCTTCCAACCCATTTTCCTCCAGTACTACCTCCATTTTGTCTTTCCAAGAAATATAGTTAGAGCTACCCTCGAGTGCATACTCCAATCTCAAGCCATTGAAATCCATTTCAATCCTGAATCACCTGTCGCACCAAGAATGTATTTCGCAAATTTGAATTCTATTTAGCCACAAACTCAGCTTCTCCTCCACTATAGTGATTTCTTGTGCTCTTATACCATGTAGAAATTATATAAACATGTGTATATCAATGGATTCAATCCGATCTAACAATGTACTAAAGCTAGATACTAAATCCTTCTACAAATCAATTGCAGAAATTAAACACAATCGCCAATCACATGAAGCAAAGAAAGAATCAAATCAAACCACAACACAAATAATTTCCTAGGGAAAGCTTGCTACTCAAAATCCCTCTATCTTATATTGTATATTAACCATGGAATCATGAAATAATTACAATGCAAGGCTTCTCACAAGAGTCTCCTCCACTCTCACAACTGTCTCACATTGTCCTAGAAAAAACTAGCCAACGCTAAGCCAATTATCAGCCTCTAAACAGCATGTCTTGCTTGCACAATTCTTGATGAATGCAGTCCCTATTCTTTAGGATTTTTGGTCTTCCTAAACTGTGCAAGGATCATGGGCACTCCAATGGATGTCTGGTTTCATGCAAGCAACCTACTAATCACACAAATGATAGTTAACCTCCCTTTAACCTTTGTCTCAATTGGGTCTCCACTGGAACTGACATGCATGCAACTATTAATAGTAAATCATCAGTAGCATGGCAGATCACTGATTGTGAATTAAATAATATTTAATTCACTTTATCTCTCACTAGTGAAACAAACAGTTACAACTAGTTCAACTGACTCTAACTCGCCTAACTGAGTTAATTGATTACACATGCATTAAACTTATGCACCAACTGCAATTCTAACTCCATAACTATTATAATTACTCTGCATGCCTCACCAACCACCCTCAATTCGAAATACATGAGTTAACTGAGTTTATCACACTCAGTTAATTGTTACAAGTGATCATGAGATAATATTACATTTTATTGTAAAATCTAATTAAGGGAAAATTAAATTAGGCACTGCACCAAATTAATTAATTATTTTGGCCTTCACACTAATATATTGCTAGGACCTATTGGTCCCAGACTAGTGTGTGTGCTGCAATTTCTTGTTGGACTTCAACACTCAATATATAACATATAGTAGTGTAAAGTATGGATACTAGCGTGTTTGGGAGCCTAATATATCTTTATCTCCTTCAACCCCAAAATTGATAGACACAAACAAACAAAATTTGCAATAGGAAGACCCATGTTAGTGCTTAACAAACCCTGCCTTCCAAATTTCACTACAATATGCATGCTTGGTGACGAAGACTGCAAACATAGAACCAACATTATCCCCTTATTCCTCATCATCATTACAGAGTCAATTCCTCTCATGCACATCGCCATGAATGTTGAGGACTCTTCACAATTCACACCTCTCACCATAATAATCTACATACGACAAAACAACTACGAACTAGAGATATGTTTCCTTAAACCATAGGTTAGGTGGAAAGCATTAGAACATGGCTATATAGTGGTGCCCCTACTTGAGATTCTCTCACACCTTTATCACCCCATTCGATGGTGCTCTAAGTTAATCTTTACCAATATTAAGATTTCTTTAGCATAATATACTTGAACTTGTATTAGTTAACACTAAAAAAAATCCTTAATGTGTGTGTGCGCGCACACAACACACTATGATTTAAATGAATTATTTAAGAAAAAAATTCAACCAAATTATAGTGAGACTTTGTAATATTCTGTTTTTATGATTAAAGAGAAGGGAAAAAAGTGTTCCTAGATCATTATAGTTTTGTTGACTAAACAAATCAAGAAAGTTGGTAATGTAGCAAATGTTTTGAAAATTAGAAGGGATTTGAGTAAGTATTGGCCTCTTCAAGAGAAAGTGCTTTGCATCAACCATAATTTTAATAGAGATTTGAAATACTCACATTAAATTAATGCATAAGACATAGCTTAAAGAGAAAAAAATTTCAAACAAAATTATAATTTTTTTAATATTTAAAAACAAACTTTTTTTTAGTATATTTATTTTTAAATATTCTATTATTTAGTTGTTTTTAATAATTTTTTTATATTTTATGATTAAAATTTGTAACAATAAAATTATCAATTTTAATAAAAAATTTAAAAATTTTAATTTATTTAATTTTAAAATTTTGGAAAAAATATTAGATAAATAAAATAAAATTTATTAACTTTTAGTTTACTTAAGGTACATAAATAAATAAACAAATAGCTTCACTTTAAAATGAAATTAAAAAGATTATTTTTTAAAAACTCCATTATATATAATTCTATATTCATTTTAATTTTGGATCTACCAAATATTAAGACAAATTAAATTATTTTAATGAAAAAATATATAGTTTTTTTAATACTTTGAATTAAGATAAATCTAAATTTCTTTTATTATTAATAATTAATAATTTTATTATTTTTATTTTATTTTATTTTTCTGTAATTTGATGAGATCAAAATAAATATATATATATATATATATATATATATATAACATAAGATAACAAACATTATAATATCTCTTTCATATTTAAATAAAAATTATTTTTGGGCTCAATTATCTCTATCATTCAAATCAAAACAACTCGAAACATCATAACAATTAATTTGTGAGAGTAAACATCGGAACAACTCAAAGCATATGGTTTGATTCTCCCAACCACTAGAAAAGTATTCATGGAAATTGTTGATATTTCTGGCTCGTGGAAAAGAATTATTGGAAATTATTTGATATGTGGTGACCCCGAATCTTTTCATTCCTTGTTCTGGGCAGAGGTCACATTCCTTGTTCCATGACTTTAATGTAAATTGAATGACTTAATGGGCGTATTTAGAAGACACCGTTGGGTTAATAAATGTTATATTTATATTTGTTGAAAAAACAAAGTGGTTGATGTGCATCTAGTGGATAATTCTCAAAATAAATGGTCAACGCATGTTTGGCAAGAGGTTATTGATTAGTTACTTATGGTTAAAGAAAAGAAAATGATACATTAAACATTAACTTGGTCAACATTTCCACATATGAATTTTTCTTAAGCTTTCACATTCATAGGCGAAGCTTCAGTGCACCACCTTTCTTAGTCATTTAGTCTCTTTAGTGTTGAATTCCCTTAGCACTTAGAAATGGTGTAAAGCCCATGAATATGCGAAAGGATTAATCGCATACTGTAGAAAGGGAAATGGAGGCATCTCACTTAAAAGTCAAGAGGTAATTTAGAGCACTAATTTGAATCTCAATCCTACATGGCTAGTATAGAAGTTTAGAAGTTAAATAAAGAACATGGCTGGGAAAGAAATTGGAGTATGATTAGAACATGCATTAAGAGGTGTTGATCCTATGAGATTATTATAGAAGTTTGTTAAAGAAAAAGAGGATTTTTAAATTAATAGGGAAATTAATTTTGTGTATAAGTTTTGTTGAATTATTGATTAAGAATATTCAAATGTTTGGATATTAATTAATCATTGCAAAATGATGAATCTTTTAAGCGAAAAGTCTTGACTTCACTAATAATTGTGGTTGAGGATAATTGTGGTGGAAGATTTTGCCAGAGAACATGCAAATTTGTCGAAATGCACACAGGAGTGGACCAAAAGAGATGAACCGTTGAAGAAAAACAAACACGGTATGTACAGTACTGGTTCACTTACCTCTCCTTATTGTTTTGCTGTTGCCATGTTATGCAGGCTTTTTGAAAAGCCTGACATAAATATGATCTTGCCTGAATGGCTCCCTTTGTTGAATGCTGCCGTTAATTCTACAATTGTAGACTGGGCCAAAATCTTATCTGATAATTTGACCACTGCTATTTTTCACTACCGGTCCAAACGAAATGTTTCTCAGCGGATTTATCCGCCTTTTTATTTATCTACTTATGTCATGGATGCTATCTGTTTTGTCTCTAAATTCCCTGTGATGGGTTGGCAATGGACTATCCACGATCCTTTGCCTATTCATGTGTACCATAAGGAACTATGGGAGTCTAAATTTGTCCCCCATTTTTACCAAATTTGCCATGGTGTAATGCTGCCATTGTATAGAACATTGCATAATAAGGATGCCCCAAGGTTATCCCCAGAAACAGAGGTCGACATTCTCCCCGTCGCGAGATGGTTTGGAGAAGAATTGTTCACTTATGTTAGGGTTTTTGGAAGTTCTGCTTCCCCCCATGTTTTACCCCTATATGTTCCGGATAGACTTGTAGCTCGGGAGATTGCTTATCAGACCTGTGGCCAAGGAGGTTTAACAAAGGAATTAAAAGAGAAGAAGAAAGGCATTTGGCCACAATTTCCCGTAAACTGTGGAACATTTTCACTGTTTGATGTTGGTCACGCATTCAAAGAAGGAAGCAACATTACATGCTTACAGCTGTTCAAATTTTCGAGAAGGTTATTTGACCCAAATAATATTGTTAAGAATTTTACCAATGCAATCAGAGTAAGGGAATTTTTCGGGGAACGGGATCTTTTTGATGATATGTTCCAAACAAGAAGTTCATTTAAAGAAGTTTTGAGTTCAGCTCAAATGCAGTTATCTCCAGAGGAATTCCAAGAATTCAAACTTTACAGAGAGAGAAGACTAACTGCTATTCCTTTGGAAAATCTACGCTTGGAACCCGCAAGGGAACAAACTCCTAGTGTTAGTCTTAACGACAGTTCGAGTACAGATAAATCTAAGTCAAAATCTAAAAGAGAGACTTCTGAACATTCCAATAAGTCTAATGAAAAGGAAGATCAAATTGAAGAATCAGTGAAAGATTCTACTCAATCGAAAGAACTTCCTCAACAACAAATTTTGACTTCTCAACAGACAAATCCTCCTCCCACCAATGTACATCAACAGTCAGACACCATTGAATTAGATAAAGAATGGGAAAGCTTTAACCAATTGATTAATATAGAAGGACAGAATGTACAGACCCCTATACAAACAACCAAAGTTTTGAGCACAAGAATAAGTAGCACAACCACAGTAACTGAGCACATACCTATAACACCCTCCTCTGAAATTGTACTTAATGTAGAGGACATTCCTCCTCTAGATGTATTCTACAGCCCAAAATACAAAGCCGTAGTGAAGAAACAGAGAAAAAAGAGAAAGTTAGAAGGTGCAATTGCTACTGAAGCAGAACAACTAGATGTCTTGTGGAAGGATCCTTCCACAGAGCCTATTGAGAATATTGCTAAGTTATCTCAAATGACAGGGGCTTATGCTTCTGCAACTATTCATAAGGCATTCGAGATACAACTCTTATTAAATGAAAAAGAAGAATAGATAAAAGTTCTACAACAGCAATTGCAACAGGTACAGGCCAATAATGAAGCACAATTGAAACTTGAATAATTACAACAACAACTTCAAGAAATGCAAATAGGACATCAAAAAAGTTTGGTTGATAAAGAAAAACAAATACAGACTATCCAAGATCAGCACAAAGATGATCCTAAGCTTCCGGAGTTTATTTCAGAAACTATCTCTTTAAACAATCAACTACTGCAACAAGAAGAAGTGTTATGCCAAAAGATCTTGCAATGGAATTCTTTTTGCCAAGAGAGTGATAAAATCACAAATCATGTCGTAGATTTACGAAATGATTATGATTTAATTAATGAAAAGATCAATGATTATTTGGTATGGCAGAAAACAGAAGAAGGAAGAAAAGCTGGTGCACCAATTATTAATGAAAATCATAAAGAAATATTGTTCAATAACTGGGATGCACAAATCAGAAGGGCAGAGAAGGTAGCAGAGGAGGCGGCTACAGTAGCAAACAGTCTTACTGATTGTGTAAATGATAATTTGCACAAAGCTAATTTGATTTCAGAAACTGTTCCAGGATATCTCCCACAGGCACATCAACTGCAAACAGAATGGAGGCAAAAGGCAGAAGAAAGAGAAAAATCAATCCAAGGGCTGACAAGATTAAATTGGGACTCATACTGGACATACTTGGTGAAGCCACACAGTCAGCACAGTGCGCTTAATTGTATCATCAATTCTACAGAGAATATTGCGCCTACACTTGCCGACTCTGTCTTTTCAGGACAGTTGAATTCTGAAGTCGGTCAACCACATCTTCTCAAAACTATGCTAGATGCCTGCAAGTTTAAATATCAAGTTCATAAATAGTTAGTTAATAGTCTTTATTTTTAGATTTAGTTTTAATTTTACTGTATTTTTGCCTAGGAAAAGGACGGTCATTAAACCGAATCCTTAATTTTTGTAATAGACTATTTTTAGATTTAACTAAGTAGTATTTAAACCCTTCTCATGCATTTAGAGAGGGGTCCTGGATTTTAATATTTTTGACTTGGAGATTACATTTCTGTACTCCACTGACTTATATATTTTTTAAAAGGATCACATCTGGTGATTTTATGCGGAATTATCTTTAAAGTGTTGCATTTCTGTACCTTGGATTTGATTTTGCATCAGAATTACTGGATTAGAGTATCAGATTTCATTTGAAAGTCTTCAAGATGAATAAGGTATTTCTATCTGTTCATTGTTGATTTCTTTTGTCGTATGATATTCGCTTTAAAATTTGCTATCCTTTACAGATATTTGTTTTCATAACGTTTCTTTATATATATCATTTTTTAGTTAATTGAAATGTTATCTTTCATAAGTATATGTAGATGATATATTATGATGAATGCAATATGTTAAATACAACTCTGTTTAATTTCTTAAACAGAGTTATCTTTATTTGTTTCTACACATTTTGATTTAAATGATAATACATTTTTATGGTTATTGTTAAATTGGAATAATTTTAAGTTGTATTCACATATGTTTGTCTGGGTTAGTTTTAGAATTCCTTTACCAGTATTTAGTTTAAATTAGATAGTTTTATTTCAGTCAATTTAGTCCCACTTTCACTCATCCAAATCAACCCATCACCAACCCATTAGTTATAAGGAAACTGGTCCTTTAAATCCAGTCGGAGCCACCATACCAAACAGAAAAGGAGTTGTCCTAAGGTCCCGACCGGGTGGTTTTCCCCAATGTTTGAAGCAGAGATTTTCTAGGCTTCAACAGTACCTTGATTTACTGTAATTGTGTGCACCTGTGAATGTATACCTGTCAAACCTGTAATATCTGTGAATCTCTGTCAGAACCATACTTTTATCCCTGTGTTTAATCACCTGTTCACTGTGCTTTTGTGCACCAACTGCATATATAACTGCTTCTCAGGTTTATTCTCAATTACATATACATCTGGACAATATATATTCAGAAAAGAGAGTATAGTGACACTTGATTCAGTAGGGTTACCACAAAGCCCCGGTTCAACATCACAGTCCTGGTTTAGCTCAACTTTTTCATCAGCTGTGTGTACAATTGCATTCAAGTTTCATGCCCAATTATATTCCAACCCGGCAATTTCACTCTGCACTTATTCTACGCTGGCAAACTCAAACAAATAAGTCTGATCATTTTAATGTCTCAATTCACTAAATTTGGACCCCAAGGAGAAGTTGGTTCTACTGTAGCGTGGCTCTGTCAATGTTTCCCTTAGTTCACTTCCGCATGGCTCTTTTATTTTCCTTGTAAATTTTAGTTATCAATTTTGGAGAAATTGATAAATAAATATAATTAGCAGCTTTTGAATGTCATATTGTATTTCCTGGCTTATATAGTCGTCTCAGAACTTTATATATAACTGTTCAACCCTTTATAACTTTATCGCCATCCCGACGGTCCATTATATATATCTATGTGTTAACGGAACCCAATATTTTGGGCTATTGGAACCATATTATTTAATTCTCGGCATATTAACCCACAATCACATATTTCATTATTATACGAAATATATCCATATATTACGGCGTTCAACCGGACCTTGTACTAAGGTTAATCAACCAAATTTGTTACATTTATCTCCGCCCCGGGCCCATAATACAACCAAACGAATGCACCGTACCTGCCTTAACTTCCGGGCTCTTCTATTAAACCTTGGGCAAGTTCAACACGCGATCGCCATTCGATATCGAGCCTTCAGATCAATGACTTGTATTAATTTCGCTTGGCGTCTTGGTTCGATGGTTAATGCGCGAAGGCGAACTTTAACCGGTGGCTTCCAATACCGCTCAGGGACACGCGTCACCAATCCCATGGAATCGCTCGCGACTCTTCCAATACCGCCTTCCGTATAATGGTGGTGCGGAGAATACCACTTCCAGCCTTTACTGTTCACCAAACCACATTTACTGTCCACCGGTCATGGTTCCTCTTCCTCCAGGTTCTGTCTTCGTCCTTTTACTCCGGTTTCTGCTTGTTATATATGAAAAGGTTCTTTTCATTTATTTAATCTGACCCAGGGTTCCAGCCTCGGTTTGAACAGTCTATTCTTCTTCAGAGCACACTCAATCTAGGCACGTATGATTAAACCACAACATCGACCAGAAGTCAATTTCTTCAACTAAATACAGAGCGCAATTTATCCCAAATTGTGGAGTACATATCTACACATTATCACACCCTTTCCTTTCTGAATACACAGGCAGACTTGTAGCTTGATTTACACAGTCCAGCTTCTACAAGAACTTAAGGGAATTTCACACAGGAATTTCACCAATAAATGCACAACTCTTCATAAACAAATATATGTATATATACAGGTGGTAGGTCTCAAACAAATTCTTACAATTTCATAACAGCCAGATATTCAACTCGGTGGAAATTATTCTCCTATTCTGTTACTGAAGAGGTTCTCTGCCTCTCTCCAGCTCTCGGGCTCCCTTTCCAGCCCTCTTCTGCCATTTAAGCAATGTTCCAACTCATCCCCAAGCATATTAAGTCTTTACCATAGGGTTTTAGTCTTCAATCAAAGTCTATGCCATACAAACTCAATTAATGAATAATTGCTCAATAATTCATCTGCAAACTGTATTACACTGCTTTTCAACTCCACTGCTCTGTCTCTAATTCCTTTGTTGCTTCTGCTGCCTCTGCTACCTCTCTGTCTCTTTTGCCTTATGGATAGTTTAGGTGTTGCTCCTATCTTTACCTTTGCCATCTCCTTTGCCATCAATGACAACATTTCCAACATTAAAAAGATACATGAACAACTTAATGAGAAAATAGAATCCATTTGTATTAACTTTGAATAAAAAGAAGGAACCTTACAACCTTGACGCCTTGATGTTTGCACAGGTTCTTCCGAGGTCCCGAACAATTGTTTTCCTCAGTTTGACAAGACTCCAACTCTCTGAATTATCATGAAACTATGGCCATGAGTATGTAATCTATCTCATGCCAATGATGCCAAATGTGGAGAGTATAATTTCTTCAACAATTCACCTCAAAAATACCAAGTTCTAAGTACCCTTGAGGCTGAAACATGGTCTCATTTTATAACTGAAGGAAGGTAGTTTCAGTTCTAATAAGGAAGGGATAAATCCCTCTCATCATGGGATTTTAGCTCCAAAAACCAAGGGATAGCTCCATTTATGAAGGGATAAAGGTTCATGAATGGAATGGGCGAAGCTCGACCAGATAGCGCTTCTAGAAGGCCCTATTTGGGAGAATATTCGACCAGTTGGGCTTCTAGAACTTAATTTTCTTTTTATTTTACCTTTTACTGGGGTCAACAGTTTCAATGAGTAGAACGTGTGGGATGTGCCGCAGGTTTTATAGCAATAAACCACGGTACCACAGGAAATGACTAGGAAAAGTTTGGAGTTAGGCTTTTTAGGGTTTTAATAAGCTTTTTCCCAATTCCAAGACTTGATTTAGGAACTTTATGATTTTGGACCTCTAAGGGAGCAAAAAATAAGTAATGATGAACCCATATATACAACTAAATATCATGGTGACAAATTTTAGTGTAACAAGCATCAACCCAAATTGTTTGTTGCATTTCTTCCTAAAAGGAAGATGGTTTTGTCACAATACACATGCTCATAAGAGCCATGTATCTGGTAAACCTATCTAGAGACTGTCTCTATCTGCACAATGAAGTACGAGTTCCTACATTCTCTGTTGCATCAAGTCTCAATCTATCAGCTTCCATGGTGCGCTTTCTACGATTTCTGGTGGATGGATCTACATGAGTGTTTTCTGCCACTCCATGATCCTCCGCATGTGGTTGCTCCACATATTGAGGTTCATTCTTTGGAATCAAAAGTTCCTCCTCTGCATGCAAATCCAAATCCTACTCAAGGGACAATCACATGGCTTTCTCCTCATCAAATTTTATATCTCGTCGCACAACAATCATTTTGTTGTTTGGAAAATACACCTGATAGTTGTGGGGAGTTTCAGTGTACCCAAAAAATATCCCAATCTCAGATGTTGGTTCAAGCTTCTTCCTGGCGTCTTTTCTCACATGCACATAAACAGATGAGCCAAAAATCTTAAAATATGAAACATCAGGTTTCTTACTAGTAAAAGCCTCTTCTGGTGTCCTCATGCCAAGTATCCAATGAGGACAATGATTTTTCACAAATACCATTGTGTTGCATGCCTCTGCCCATAGATGCAACAGTAGGCCCTGATCATGCAAAATCGCTCGTGCTGCACACCCACAATTGTTATGTTATTTCTTTCTGCGACCCCATTCTACTGTGGGTTATGAGCCACAATCAACTCTCTTTGAATTCCTTCTTTACTATAGAATTTATTGAATTCATTGGATATGTACTCACCACCATTTTCACTCCTAAGATCCTTCACATGCTTCCTCGTGTCTTTCTCCACCAGTGCTTTGAACTCAATAAATTTTGAGAACGTCTGATCTTTCTTATGCATGAAGTAGATCCCGCACTTTCGAGAAAATTCATCAAAAAATATCACATAGTGCTTATGCTTTGTTGTCGAAGTAGTAGAGAATGTTCCACACACGTCTGAGTGAACTCTCTCAAGGATCTCCAAGGCTCGTTTCTCCTTCTTGTGAAAAGTGGCCTTTGCATACTTCCTTATAGTACATCCCTTGCATGTGTTTGATTGCGCAAGAGTACCCTTGGGAAGACCTGTAGAAATCTGTTGCATGACCTTCAAGGCTCCGTGGTGTAGATGGCCCAATATCCCATGTCATAATTCACCCTTAGCTTGGCTCACCACTTTGTCTGCCTTACCCATCAATGCTACACAACCCTCTACATCAAGTTTATAGATATTCTTAACTCGAATCCCAATATTCTTGGCCTGTCCTGTTGTTTTGTGCCCAAGAAAGCTTTTACTTCACTGAAAACAACATCATAGCTCTATCCTCCAACATTGCGACTGAGACTAAATTTTTCTTCAAGCCTGGTACATGTATTACATATTTTAATTGAAAGGGTTTACCTGACTGTCTCTGGAAGGTACTGTACCAATCCCGGTAGCACTATACTGCTCGTAATCACCCATTTCGATATGCATCTGGAGGTCCTTCTCCTCCAAGTTACTAAAAAGTTATTTGTCTCACGTCATGTGAAAGGATGCACCACTATCCAAGTACCTCACCGATCCCATTGAACTTTACACCATGTATGCAATGAGTGAGAAGTCAAGCTAAAATTGTGAGGCCAAAGCCTCACCAGCTGCAGATCTTGAAGCCTTCTTGTTCTTCTTCTTTTGTGGACAATTAGTGGCATAATGTCCATGCTCCTGGTAGTGAAAACACTTCACTCTGGACATGTCACGCTTCTTGCCATCTTTACCGGACTCAAATTTGAAATGGAATTTCTTTCCTTTCCCCTTCTTCGCCTTGGCAGCCAAATCAAAATCTTCTTCATCATCATTCTTATATTAAGATCCATCCCTGGTATTCCGCATGAATTCTTCTTGCACCAAATCCGACCAAAGTCATTCCCAATCTGGCATATTTTCATTTCCATTGACAGAGTCCTGATAACTATGCCAACTCTTGGGAAGTCCTAGAAGAGCTAGGATAACCAAGTCATCATCCACAAAATTAATGTCAACGCTCCCAAGCTCATCTCGACATTGGACAAACTTTGTTAAATATCTCGACATGGTGTCACCTTTCTCCATTTTGATTTTCCCGAGTTTATCATTCAATGCCAATTTTCTATGATCACTACTGCTCTAAAATAGATCTATCAAAGCTTTCCACATTGAATATGGTGTCGCTTTGCCATGGAGACTTGAGACAATGTAGTCTCGTACTCCCTCCAATAAGATCATCCTTGCCTTTGCAACCTTATTTTGCTAGGCATCAATATTTGCAGCATCTACTACAACGGGTTTGGCAACATGATTGTTAATGAATTCTTCCAACCCATTTTCCTCCAGTACTACCTCCATTTTGTCTTTCCAAGAAATATAGTTAGAGCTACCCTCGAGTGCATACTCCAATCTCAAGCCATTGAAATCCATTTCAATCCTGAATCACCTGTCGCACCAAGAATGTATTTCGCAAATTTGAATTCTATTTAGCCACAAACTCAGCTTCTCCTCCACTATAGTGATTTCCTGTGCTATTATACCATGTAGAAATTATATAAACATGTGTATATCAATGGATTCAATCCGATCTAACAATGTACTAAAGCTAGATACTGAATCCTTCTACAAATCAATTGCAGAAATTAAACACAATCGCCAATCACATGAAGCAAAGAAAGAATCAAATCAAACCACAACACAGATAATTTCCTGGGGAAATCTTGCTACTCGAAATCCCTCTATCTTATATTGTATATTAACCATGGAATCATGAAATAATTACAATGCAAGGCTTCTCACAAGAGTCTCCTCCACTCTCACAACTGTCTCACATTGTCCTGGAAAAAACTAGCCAACGCTAAGCCAATTATCAACCTCTAAACAGCCTGTCTTGCTTGCACAATTCTTGATGAATGCAATCCCTATTCTTTAGGATTTTTGGTCTTCCTAAACTGCGCAAGGATCATGGGCACTCCAATGGATGTCTGGTTTCATGCAAGCAACCTACTAATCACACAAATGATAGTTAACCTCCCTTTAACCTTTGTCTCAACTGGGTCTCCACTGGAACTGACATGCATGCAACTATTAATAGTAAATCATCAGTAGCATGGCAGATCACTGATTGTGAATTAAATAATATTTAATTCACTTGATCTCTCACTAGTGAAACAAACAGTTACAACTAGTTCAAATGACTCTAACTCGCCTAACTGAGTTAATTGATTACACATGCATTAAACTTATGCACCAATTGCAATTCTAACTCCATAACTATTATAATTACTCTGCATGCCTCACCAACCACCCTCAATTCGAAATACATGAGTTAACTGAGTTTATCACACTCAGTTAATTGTTACAAGTGATCATGAGATAATATTACATTTTATTGTAAAATCTAATTAAGGGAAAATTAAATTAGGCACTGCACCAAATTAATTAATTATTTTGGCCTTCACACTAATATATTGCTAGGACCTATTGGTCCCAGACTAGTGTGTGTGCTGCAATTTCTTGTTGGACTTCAACACTCAATATATAACATATAGTAGTGTAAAGTATGGATACTAGCGTGTTTGGGAGCCTAATATATCTTTATCTCCTTCAACCCCAAAATTGATAGACACAAACAAACAAAATTTGCAATAGGAAGACCCATGTTAGTGCTTAACAAACCCTGCCTTCCAAATTTCACTACAATATGCATGCTTGGTGACGAAGACTGCAAACATAGAACCAACATTATCCCCTTATTCCTCATCATCATTACAGAGTCAATTCCTCTCATGCACATCGCCATGAATGTTGAGGACTCTTCACAATTCACACCTCTCACCATAATAATCTACATACGACAAAACAACTACGAACTAGAGATATGTTTCCTTAAACCATAGGCTAGGTGGAAAGCATTAGAACATGGCTATATAGTGGTGCCCCTACTTGAGATTCTCTCACACCTTTATCACCCCATTCGATGGTGCTCTAAGTTAATATTAACCAATATTAAGATTTCTTTAGCATAATATACTTGAACTTGTATTAGTTAACACTAAAAAAAATCCTTAATGTGTGTGTGTGCGCACACAACACACTATGATTTAAATGAATTATTTAAGAAAAAAATTCAACCAAATTTTTTTTATTTTTTTGGTAACTTAGAGGAACTTGGCAACTTGCATGACATGGGGCTACCAATAAGGCTCTCAGGGTCTACGACTTGTCCTCCTCTTCATAAACTGGGTTACAACCAAGTGGATTTGAACATTAAATTTCTTAGTTGCCATGAACTCGCATTACTTTGATCACCAATTGAGCTGCCCCATGAGACTGCATCAAAATCTAATTTAAAAATATTAATGATTTTCCTTAAACTCTAAATTAAAAATATTGATAAATTTTCTTAACTAGTGTAATTATGGATATACTAAAATACAAATTAAACTAAAGTATATAATATGAACTTTAGTATTAATAAAATTGGTCAAATATAATTTTAATGTAATTTTATCATTTATATTTATATTAAATTAATATATAAATAAATAGAATAAATAAAAAATGGAAAATTTCAATTTTTATATATATATTTTTAATATCCACATAAAATTTTATCTTTTTTTATAATTTTATTTTTAAATATTTATATAAAATTTTATTTTGAAAATCTTAAATTTTAATATTAATGATGATGATGATTAACGTCTACTGAAACCAATAAGGTTTATTAGACATTAAGAAAGTAAGAGATTAATTGAGACTTTCTAATATTCTGTTTTTATGATTAAAGAGAAGGGAAAAAAGTTTTCCTAGATCACTATAGTTTTGTTGACTAAACAAATCAAGAAAGTTGGTAATGTAGCAAATGTTTTGAAAATTAGAAGGGATTTGAGTAAGTATTGGCCTCTTCAAGAGAAAGTGCTTTGCATCAACCATAATTTTAATAGAGGTTTGAAATACTCACATTAAATTAATGCATAAGACACTAGCTTAAAGAGAAAAAAATTTCAAACAAAATTATAATTTTTTTAATATTTAAAAACAAACTTTTTTTGGTATATTTATTTTTAAATATTCTATTATTTAGTTGTTTTTAATAAATTTTTTATATTTTATGATTAAAATTTGTAACAATAAAATTATCAATTTTAATAAAAATTTAAAAATTTTAATTTATTTAATTTTAAAATTTTGGAAAAAATATTAGATAAATAAAATAAAATTTATTAACTTTTAGTTTACTTAAGGTAAATAAATAAATAAACAAATAGCTCCACAATTTTTTACCGATCTTTAAAATGAAATTAAAAAGATTATTTTTTAAAAACTCCATTATATATAATTCTATATTCATTTTAATTTTGGATCTACCAAATATTAAGACAAATTAAATCACTTTAATGAAAAAATATTTAGTTTTTTTAATGCTTTGAATTAAGATAGATCTAAATTTCTTTTATTATTAATAATTAATAATTTTATTATTTTTATTTTATTTTATTTTTCTGTAATTTGATGAGATCAAAATATATATATATATATATATATATATATATATATATATATATATATATATAATTTTATTAAATTAAAATGTTTATATAACATAACATAACAAACATTATAATATCTCTTTCATATTTAAATAAAAATTATTTTTGGGCTCAATTATCTCTATCATTCAAATCAAAACAACTCGAAACATCAGAACAATTAATTTGTGAGAGTAAACATCAGAACAACTCAAGGCATATGGTTTGATTCTCCCAACCACTAGAAAAGTATTCATGGAAATTGTTGATATTTCTGGCTCGTGGAAATTGTTGGTGACCCCGAATCTTTTCATTCCTTGTTGTGGACAGAGGTCACATTCCTTGTTCCATGACTTTAATGTAAATTGAATGACTTAATGGGCGTATTTAGAAGACACCGTTGGGTTAATAAATGTTATATTTATATTTGTTGAAAAAACAAAGTGGTTGATGTGCATCTGGAAGGGATAATTCTCAAAATAAATGGTCAACGCATGTTTGGCAAGAGGTTATTGATTAGTTACTTATGGTTAAAGAAAAGAAAATGATACATGAACATTAACTTTTTGAAAGGTGGTTAATGGTCAACATTTCCACATATGAATTTTTCTTAAGCTTTCACATTCATAGGCGAAGCTTCAATGCACCACCTTTCTTTGTCATTTAGTCTCTTTAGTGTTGAATTCCCTTAGCACTTAGAAATGGTGTAAAGCTCATGAATATGTGAAAGGATTAATCGCATACTGTAGAAAGGGAAATGGAGGCATCTCACTTAAAAGTCAAGAGGTAATTTAGAGCACTAATTTGAATCTTAATCCTACATGGCTAGTATAGAAGTTTAGAAGCTAAATAAAGAACATTGCTGGGAAAGAAATTGGAGTATGATTAGAACATGCATTAAGAGGTGTTGATCTTATGAGATTATTATAGAAGTTTGTTAAAGAAAAAGAGGATTTTTAAATTAATAGGGAAATTAATTTTGTGTATAAGTTTTGTTGAATTATTGATTAAGAATATTCAAATGTTTGGATATTAATTAATTATTGCAAAATGATGAATCTTTTAAGCGAAAAGTCTTGACTTCACTAATAATTGTGGTTGAGGATAATTATAATGGTCTAACCATCTGCACACATCAAGGAGGAGCCTTCGACTACAAGCCTCCTAAGATGGTAAATGAAATCCCAAGTTAACATGGTTCAAGTGTAATATCCCAAAATGGGAAAGACAGGAATATAGAACATATGCATAATTCCAAATAAGAATAAAACATACAAAATTGGAAAAATGTCGGAATACACCAGAACATCATACATATGAGCAGAAACAGTTGAGCCATATCATTATGTATCAACAATAATGTAAGTACACATTGCTCCAAAAGGAATGCACTCAAGCCATAATATGGTTGAAATACACTAATGAAACTTAGCACTGGAAAGTATAAAATGATGCTACTGGAAACTACTGCTGCAGGGAAGAAGATCTATGTGCGAGAGGTTGTTGGAGTGCTCAAAAAGATCTGGGATTTTAACCACGAAATCTACTCGAAAAACCCAGAAATGGTTTGGTCAGATTTTGAGTTTGGAACTTCAGCCCTTTTTGGGTTGCACACTACACCCTTGTTGGCTAAGTCATGCACTCCCTGTAGAAAACTAATATATGGGGCTGGAAGAATGATCTATCAGCTGCAATAACACCCACTCATCTCACTAACTGAAGGATTGCTCACTTATCCCGATCCCAAGCTCGGAAACTTAGGATCTAGCTCCTCCACTGAATGTGAAGCTGCTGCATGCACAACTGCTAGGTAATATTGTGTTTTCTAGGAGGGTTGATGATGTAACATGATGATAGATAATACAATGTTGATCCTAGGCTGTTGAAGTGATCCCCAGAGTGAAGGATTAATCCCTCACAGGATTCCAAGCTGAGTTTATTGGAACTTCCTCTTCACCTAAAACACTTACAGTAGGATTACACAATTCCTGCAGGAAATGTTGCTACATAGGAGAATTAGATGGATGGACTGATGCCAGATATGTCAATGAAACTCCTGGAATACAACAATGGATCCATAGTTTGAAGGGTTGATCCCTCCACAGGTTTCTCAGCTGAAGTACTAAGAAAAACCTTCAAACTCTCAAGCCCTGGTTCAGGAATTTGTAATTCCTGTAGCTGGAAGTGCAGCTGAGAGTCGCTGAAAGTGGCACTAATTTCCAGATGATGAATGATGCCCAAGAAAACCTTTCCAAAGTAGGCACTTGAAGTCCCCTGTGGGTAAGGGTGGGATTCCCGCTTGGGAACACCCGGTGCTAAACAACACAACAAACTTAGCTAAACAACTTAAGCGTGCAAAGAAATGTCTTACGACACTCAACAATAAAAATCCAGACTCTGTTTCCTTTGCTGCCCTCATCTTCCTTCTATTGATGTGAGTCTTCCCTAGCCTTGACCCACCTCATAATTGCGATGCACATGTGGTCGCTAGCCTCCATAAAGACTGTGTTTCCCTCCATGATCTCCATCACTACTGCAATTACTCTCCACTTCCTCCATCATGTGTGCATTTAATGCACCACTTCCTCCATCACTTCTCATTATTTCTCCATAATCATGCATTAATTCCTCCACTATCTCCATCATCTTCCTCATTATTTCCCTATGACCTCCACTCTTTCTTCATTATTATGCTGCTCCACTACTCCATAATACTACTCCACTATTCAATTAACCCACATTCACACTACAGAAGTGGATTTTATTCATCTACTAGGTTTATGGGTCCCTCCACCCTTTTATTTACTTAGCTAAATAAGAAAATTAATAACTCCAATATTCCAATTAGTTGATTGAAAATTTGGAATATTACAGTTCTCCCCACCAAAATGTTGCTTGTCCTCAAGCAACTGCAAAAGTGGATGTTGGAGAAATCCATCTCCCTCCCAAGTGGCACCCTCATATGGAAGGTTTCCCCATCTACTCCAATGTGTTATGAATGCCTAGCTCCATATATGCCTCTCTAGAATTCCTAGAATGGCCTCCAACTATGTATCTAGATGCCTCTCCTCATCAATGATTCCCCAAGTGGCAACCATCTATTGTCCAAGAGCCCCTTCCCCTACATGAGATATGTGAAGTGTGGGGGTTCCTTCCCCAAGTGGAAAGTCCCAACTCATAAACTCTCTCTCCAACCCATGCTACATGGAGTAGGTTGTGTCTCTCCATGCTCTCATCCTTAGCCCTAGTGGCCTTGCTTGCTCTAAGCATCATATCAACACTATGCAAAGTAGAAAATAGAGACATATGGATTGACATGTGAAATCTCAAACCATGCTCTCCTAATAGCAGCCACCGCAGCAATTCCTCTTGCTTTCATACCACATCATCATCATACCAAGTATGGTAGCCATACTTTCTCAAGAGAAGCCACCACATAAATGCCTCTTGCAGCCACATCACATCATCATCATACCAAGTATGGTAACCATACTCCCTCAAGAGAAGCCAACGCAGCAAGGCCTCCTACTGCCACAACACATCATCATGGCAAGTCCCAGACAATAACATACCCATTGACATGTGATATGTCATGTGATGGCCAAAATCTATAAGGTAACCAACACAACCATTCTTCTTGTTATCCTGTGTCACACATTTGAAAATAGCTTTCCAACCACTTTCTCATCATCTCCATCCATCCATCCAACTGTGGGTGACTCATATCATGCACCAACTCGGTATCCACCCAATGGAGAAGCTCCCACCAAAAAATTATCGTACAATAATTGTCCCCATCACTATATATGGCCTTAGGAAGACCATGAAGCATGAAGACATCCCAGAAAGATAATCTGGTCATAGGTGAAGAAGTGTACTGTGTGAAAATTTCAAAGCAATGTGCATACCTTGACAGCAGATCAATGTTGACAATACCATCCTCCAAAATCTGATGAAAATATTTACACTCCATGATATGTCGAAGTGCATCCTCCTTGAGGTCTCTCCATGAGAACCTCTCACCTATGGCCAAGTAGGACCTATGAGGTTTTGAATATGCTGCATGCAAAAAATTCTCTTTGAGCTGTGATGTACTCGTCAAGAAGGTTTTGTCCTAATAATGGAAGATGTTATCCATTACATGATGTCTACCATCTACCATATGCCCATCTAATGCTTCATAAGTGAAGTGGTCATCGGAATGCTCAAATAATAACTGGGCCCTCGAATCATCACTGCTTCCTCAGTGGCAGTGCTACTGATCTCCATGATAGTGCATCTGCTGTCACATGGCCCTCTCCATACACAATGTTGAACTCATAGTCATGCATTGTATTGATCCACCATTGTTGCCTCTTCTTCAGTTTCTCCTCCTCCTCAAAAAGATGTCGGAGACTATGGTGGTTTGTCTTTACCCGAAATCTACTTCCAATCAAAAACTATCAGAATTTGACCAATGCATGCATAATGGCCAATATCTCTTTGTTGTAAATAGAATGCGACAACTCATGCCACAGTAACTTCTGGTCCTTGAAAGTTATTGTATAGCTTCCTTGCATTAGGGCTATGCTAATCCCATCCTCAGAAACTCCACTCTCCAACACAAAGTGTTGTGTGAAACTCAACAATGTCAAATTGGAATAGATATACATCTTCTCCTTGAACCACTCAAGGGTCCTCTACACGGTGATATTCTGCTACTCCAAATCAACAATGTGCTCTAACCCTTGGTCATGCAATTGCCCTGATGGAATTACCCCACAAATCTCAAGATGATGTGTTGAAACAATCTAGGGTGGAAATGTTTGCATACCTTGGATTAGTTGATGCTTGGGAACATCTTGCAAAGCTACAAGAGTTCCCCCAATCAGTGAAATTGCTTCTCCAACTACTGGTGATGGTGATGGTTGCTCCTCTATTGTTGCACCAGCACTGGTATCTGCTTCCTCTTCCTCATGCACCTCCTAAATCATGTCTGTGACTCTCAATGTCGAATGCTCAGGACCATATTGCAAAGATGAAAGTGCTCCTCCCACTGATGCAAGTACCTCTATTGCAACTGGTGGTGGTGGTACTTTTTCTTCTCCTGGAGTATCAGTGCTGACATCTTCCTTTTGCTCCTCACATACTTCCTTATCAATGTCACAAAATGTCTCAATGGAAATTACCTTCAGTTTTATTCTATCAAACCTCTTTACCAATATTTGAGTGAACTCTACATACGCAATCATTCTTGCATGTTTCAATCTGCCGAACCACCAATCATTTGCTTTGCCCTCAAGGTGCAACACTGTAATCTCAATCGCTTCATTTTCCACTACTGGGTGTAGCTGGAAGAAATCATATGACTTCTCCATCCCAGCCTTTATCATGCTTCTGGATGACCCATCAAATGTAGGTAGAAAGAATCTATTATGCATATGTTGTCTTCTTCTATTGTTGCTGCGGGGTCTCTGGTTCTCTTTAATCTAGAAAAACTGCTGGAAAGTCAGATTCTCTTTGAATGCTCTAGATTGAGATTTTTACTCTACAAGATAATCACTCAGAGTCTCATGCTCCATATATCCTCCATCTCCATGCCATTCATTTCCTTCTGTAAGGAAAGTGGACATAGTAGGGCGTTGTGGAACTTTCTACATCGTTGGTTGCTTATACTACTGATAGGAAGTGCTCAAACCTTCTCCATTTTGAAACTGTCTTGAGGATTCCTTTTTTCTTTCCATTCTCAAATTTTCTTTGATCTTCATGGTGAGATCCTGCATAGATCTAAAGAGAAGTGTGGCAAAACTCAATCCTTCCACCATAGAATACTTCTTCTTTTTTTTGTTTCTTCTTCTTATTCCTCTGATGTCATGAAATTCCCACAAGATGAGCCAAAGATCATGCTCTGATACCACTGTAATATCCCAAAATGGGGAAGACGGGAATATAGAACATATGCATAATTCCAAATAAGAATAAAACATACAAAACTAGAAAAAATGTCGGAATACATTAGAACATCATACATATGAGTAGAAATAGTTGAGCCATATCATTCTGTATCAACAACAATGTAAGTACACAATGATTGAAAAGGAATTCACTCAAGCCACAAGATGGTTGAAAAAAAATAATGAAACTTAGCACTGGAAAGTATAAATTACTGTTGCTGGAAACTACTGGTGCTGGGAAGAACATCTATGTGTGAGAGGATGTTGGAGTGCTTATAAAGATCCAGGATTTTAACCATGTATTCTACTCGAAAAGCCCAGAAAAACCTAGAAAGGGTTTGTACGGATTTTGAGTTTGTAATTTTGGCCCTTTTTGGGTTGCACACTGCACCCCTGTTGGCTGAGTTACGCACTCTCTAGAGTCAACTGTTGATTTGGGTCTGAAACAATGATCTATCAGCTACAATAGCATCCACTCATCTCACTAACTGAGGTTTTGGTCCCTTCTCCCAATCCCAAGCTGAGAAACTTAGGATCTAGCTCCTCCACTGAATATGGAGTTATTGCATGCACAACTGCTGGGTAATACTGCACTGTCTAGGAGCGTTGATGATGTAACTTGCTGATAGATAATACAATGATGATCTCAGGTTGCTGAAGTGATCTCCGAAGTGAAGGATTAATCCCTCACAGGATTCCAAGCTGAGTTTCTTGGAACTTCCACTTCTCCTCAAACCCTCACTGTAGAATTACGCAATTCCTGCAGGAAATGTTACTGCATAGGAGAATTATATGGATGGCCTGATGCCGAATATGTCAATGAAACTGCTCAAAGACTGCAACGGATCCACTGTGTGAAGGGCTGATCCCTCCACAGGCTTCTTAGCTGAAGTACTGAGAACAACCTTCCAACTCTCAAACCCTGGTTCAAGAATGCGTAATTCCTATAGCTAGAAGTGCAGATGAGAGTGGATGAAAGTGGCACAGATTTTCAGATGATGAATGTTTCCCAAGAAAACCTTCCCAGAGTAGGCACTCGAAGTCCCCTGTGGGTAAGGGTGGGATTCCCGCTCGGGAACATCCGGTGCTAAACAACACAACAGACTTAGCTAAACAGCTTATGTCTTACAAAACTCAACAATAAAAATCCAGACTCCCCTTCCTTTGTTTCCCTCGTCTTCATTTTATGGTTGTGAGCCTTCCCAAGCCTTTTCCCACCTTATAACTACGTTGCACATGTGGCCTCTAGCCTCCATAAATACTGTTGTGTCCTCCATGATCTCCATCACTACTGCAACTACTCTCCACTTCCTCCATCATGTGTGCATTCAATGCACCACTTCCTCCATCACTTCATCATTATTTCTCCATGATCTTGCATGTATTCCTCCACTATCTCCATCATCTTCCTCATTATTGCTCTATGACCTCCACTCTTTCTTCATTATTATGCTACTCCACTTCTCCATAATACTACTCCACTACTCAATTAACCCACATTCACACTATAGAAGTGGCTTTTATTCATCTACAGGGTTTATGGGTCCCTCCACCCTTTTATTTGCTTAACTAAATAAGAAAAGTAATAACTCTAATATTCCAATTAGCTAATGGAAAATTTGGAATATTACAACAAACATAATTTAACTCAATTCATTCAATTAGTTCTGAGTGGGTATTTTTCTTTAATTTATTTTCCAATAAATGTGTCAAGTGTATTTTATGTTCTAATGATATTTTTTTCCCTGGAGAAAAAAATCATATTTTTATGAAGAGAAATAAAAATTACAGTATGTAGACAAAGCAAGTGTCTATGAAAATCTAAGTAATTACATAATTGTTACAAAGAGTTTGAGCAAATGTTGAAATGAATCGAGCATTAATACAACACGATAAAACTATAGAAACAAGAACTGGGCATGAAACCCTCGCCACAAAATATGGCAAAACATCGAGGCATAAAACCT
This sequence comes from Pinus albicaulis, assembly GCA_034641835.2. NCBI lineage: Eukaryota > Viridiplantae > Streptophyta > Pinopsida > Pinales > Pinaceae > Pinus > Pinus albicaulis. The sequence continues at coordinate 1,447,755,127 of CM076579.1, forward strand.
AGCAAAAGAAAAACAAAAAAGATCAAGGCGCAAGCCACCCTACAAGCTTCAGATGAAGGCCCAAAATTTGGCCGAAAAGAAAAAAAGGGCATCAAAGCCCAACAAAGAACCACGACGAAATCACAAACAATTGTGAAGACAACCTTTGAGAAATGAAAGAAATGCAACACGAAAAAGAAGGGACATGGCACACCCAAAACAAGAATGCATATCTGATCCAAATAAGACAACAACATTGGTGAAAATGTAGAAGACCACTAATATAGCCACCCAAAAAGGCCCAACCAAATGACAACCAAAACCCTAGAAGCATAAGAAAAAACATGAAATCGGAGAGCCAAGCAGCAAGATTAGCATCCCAGCCCTCCACCCCCTCAACTCTTCCCACCGAGGGTCACAAACAAACAACACGAAAAATTCCCAGACATACGAACACTAGAACAATTTACGAGAGCTGAAAACCCACAGAAATGCTTGACAAATCACTGATAGGGCCTTGAACCAACAACAACATCCACAAGAAAAAATATCCACGATAAAGATATGAAAGAAGGCACAAAACAGGGCTACAGTAGTTAGGGTTATCCACCCAAGCCTGCTCCCTCATATCCAACTCTATTTTGTCACTTACTGATTAGGGATAAATATTTTAGCTAGAAATTCAAAGTGCACAGAAATGATTCAGACCAGGACGACAACGTAGAGCTTGTCACCAGGATTCCGGCGCAACTCATTTCATCAAAATCCAAGTTCGTATGAGTGAGTTATGGTCTGTTGTTCGCTTTCAAAAACAGGTAAAAAATGGGCAGAACAGGTACAGAGATGATGTGGCAACCCAGTCAGCAAAAAGGAATCTTCAGGAATATTATTCAGATTCGTACCAATGAGGCCGTGACAAGTTTCACTTTCTAATGTTTGGTCTATGTGGGGGTAAATTTCCTAATTTTTCTAAGGTGGAATTGTATTTTTATTTATTTAATTATGATATATATATATATATATATATATATATATATATATATATATATATATATTAAACATATTATATATATTACAATATATAATATATATTATATATATTACAATATATAATATATATTATATATATAGTATTATTATATTATAATTAAATATCAATTAAATACAAATATGAAATACGCATTACAAACCATAATTCATCTGTTCAATATCCAAATCCAAGTATTTAATGGTTCGATGGATATTATATTAAAGGCGAAATATCAAAGTTCGATGGATGTTATATTAAAGGTCGTCGGATATGGTGGTAAAAGGTTTAACATATATGCGTTGAACCAAAAGTATGTGTGGAGGGCAAAGGCCGGGGTTTGACCCCGCGACCTCTCCCTCATCACTACGCCTGTCCACCATTGAACCATTCCATTCAAACTTGAAATCCTTTGCAACGCGCCTACATTTAAAACCTATCGCGTCAATCAAAGGGGTTCCAAAGGGGGCCAACCCCCTCCCATGTGGTCACGTGTTGGGAATCGTTGGCTTAACCCTGCAAATCGGTGGAGATTTGAATTGGATTAATTACGTTTAAACGTAATTAAATTACATTAACCATGTATTATGCCAATCAGCGCTAAATGCGCTTAAACCATTAAATGCACTTATCTTCTTATTAAAACATGCTTATCGCTTAGTTAAGCACAGATTATTCTGGCAGAATTTGAGGGGAGCACGTCAAAACTGGCGGAATGGCTATTTTTGGAAATTTAATTGGCAATCCTCCAGAATTAGTGGAGAAATTGGGGGAAATACAGTTTTTTCCATAACAGAGGGAATTTTCGCCCAAACAGAGCTTAGAAAGAGGCATTCTTGGCTAATTGACATGATAGGAACTCTATGAAGCCGGTTGCAGAGGCAGAATAGGTCATCTCCAGGTGTTTTTGTGCATTTGAATATTTTTGAAGACTAGGGCCACTGCTATTTAAAATTATGTTTTTAAGTTTACGAAAACACTAAATTTCACCAAGTAAAATGAATTGACAATCACATGCTCATGGACAAACTCTTGATGAATAAGAAAACCAAAGAAAATAGAATTTTATATCTGGAAATGATACTAGCATAGAAATAACTAGCAATCATTTCAGATCAAGTTGGTATCATATCACAAGGTTGATTTCTTGTTTTTCTTGAAGGGTTTTAATAGTTTCAATTTTTGTGATGCTTACAAGGTTGAGATTGTAGAGAGGAGAAGGGAAGTTATTGGTAGCTATTAATGAGACTAGGACAAGAAGGAATAAGGCTGAGAAAGTGTCATCCTCACCCAAAGGACCACTCAAGGCAGCACTTGAAGCACCTCAAATTTCATCTCCATCAGTTGAGATTGAAGAAGTGAAATTTGTACAAGAGGCTGAAGTGTTTGAAGGGGTACAAGTTGCAAAGGTTGAGCCTGAATCTAAAGCCAAAATGTCAAGCTATGAAGAGACTCATGAACATCCTAAAGAAGAGGATGTTAAGAGATAATTCAAAGAGACGCAAAGAATGGTGAAAGTTATGTATGAAGCTTTCATGGCAAAGGAAGTTGGAGAAGGTTCAAAGCATCCACATGGAGAAGGATCTTCAAACATTTAGAAGGATAAAGAGAAGAGCTCAAAAGGTAGTGGAGGAAAGCCACCTCCATCTCTACCATCCTCATCTTCCTCATCCTCATCAACATCTTCATTTTCCACATCCACCACAAAAACCCACACCCACACTCATTCCAATCCCAAAAGGAAAGACTCCATTACTCAAGTTGGATATCAAGTTTGAACTTCTCACATACAATGGAGAGGTTAATGCTGAGAAGCTAGACAATTGGATTCTTCAATTGGAATTATACTGCAAAATTCAAAATCTACAAGAGGATGATATCAAATTCTAGTTGGCTTCAATAAGGCTAGAAGGAGAAATAGTAGTTTGGTGGGAGGCAAAGACTCAAGAGGAAATGTGAATTCATGGTAAGATTTCCATGACTTGGATTGAATTTATTTATTCCATTAAGAGACAGTTTTATCCATTAGCTTATATGAAAAAAAAAATTATGAGTTGGCAAAACTTTAGGCAGCTCAAAGGCCAAATTGTTCAAGAGTACACACAGGAGTTTAGAAAGAGTGCTTTTTTGCTAGGAGTATACATGAATTCTCAAGATACACTCTTGAAATACATAGGAGGTTTACATTCCTATTTGAAGCATACAGTCCTTATGTTTAACCCAAACAACTTAGATGAAGTTTGTGTACAAGCCACACACTTGGAGGCAAGGGGAAAACAAAACATGGAGGAGAAAGGTGAAAGTGAGAATAAGGGAAAAGAGAAGGGAGGAAAATGGAAGGGATAGAAGAATGCAAGTATCAAGAAAGAGAAGGAAAAACTCATTTGCAAAAAATGTTCAAAGTCTGGCCATGATGAAGACCATTGTTGGCAACTTCATCCAGAATTGAAACCAGATAGATTGAAAGCCAAAGAAAAAGGAAAATTTGTTGTTATAGCTTAACAAGACTTAGGGTCATATTCAGGAGATGAGACAAAAATTACTGCTATGGGTTTGAAAGGGAAACATGTTGAAAGTACTAGTTCCTCAAATAGTCACATAAACACTCCAAATGAAGACATAAGAGAAGAATTGTTCCATATTAGAGTGATTTCTAATCATACAAATATTGACGCATTATTTGATACGGGATCACAAGAAAACTTGATTTTATAATATTTAGTCAAAAAACTTAACCTTGAAACCATAGCACATCATAAACCATACCCTTTGGGTTGGATAGTTAAGAATGATAATTTACAGGTTACAAGGAAATGCATTTTTAGATTTGCTATTACTACAAAATTCGTTGATGAAGTCGAGTTAGATGTAATTCCACTTGACATTTCTGGGATTATCTTGGGAAATCCATATTTGTATGATAGGAAAGAGGTGTTTTATCGCCATGAGAAAAAATATCATTTTCTTAAGGATGGAGTGGAGTATATTGTGAGAGCTCATCGCAAGAAACTGAATGCTTCTTTAGTTAATGTAAGGCAAATGCAGAGGCTAGTCAATGCAATTCAAAACTTGACATTGAGTATGATAAAACAAAGAGATGTTTTGCATCATACTTTTCAAACAAATGTTGATATGTGTAATGAGTCGTTTAAGATTGATGACATGTTGTCTTTGAAAGAAGGTGAAAAACATTTGTAGCAGTCAACATTGGTGTTGAGCGGTGTTGAAAACAAGATATCAGTGCAAGAGGTTGCAAAGGTCAAAGAGAGGACAAAGAAGCTTGGCAAAGAAGGCATAGGTTTCAAAAATGTTCATTGCTAGTTTCCAAAAGGCACATTACAATGGTGAAGAAATTTGGTCAAGAGTCAACACAAGTTCAAGGCAAAAGCAACTAAAAATCGCCATAGAGACAGAGTGCAAGGTGAGAAAGATTCTAAGTTTCCTTTGATTGTTGACCAAGGTAGAAACAAGATTTTTTCTGAAAAATTAGATTGATGTTCTGCAAATTTTGAAATATTGCAGCATGAAGGTGTCAAAGACAACAATAGATGGTCGTCAAAATCAAGGAAAATTTTGACTTTTTATGAAAAGCTCCAAATGATGAAATTAGGAAAATTTTAGTGGATAAAGACTAGAAGAGTGAGGGAACAATCTCCTCATCTTCATAATCAATAATCAAGAGATATTTTGGGGTCCAAAAGGCTTCTAGTTGGGAGGAATGACCAGGGATCAGTATTTTAGTTAAAAAATCAAAGTGCTCAGAAATGATTCAGACCAGGATGAAAATGTAAAGCTCTTCACCAGGATTCCAACGCAACTTGTTTCATCAAAATCCGAGTCGTATGAGTGAGTTATGGTCTGATGTTCGCTTTCGAAAATAGGTAAAAAATGGGTAGAATAGGTACAGGGATGATGTGGTAGCCCATTCAGCAAAAAATATTCTTCGGGAATATTCTTTAGGTTTCTGCCAATGAGGTTGTGACAAGTGGCACTTTTTAATTCACTAATTTGGTCTACGTGGGGGTAAATTTCCTAATGTTTCTAAGGTGGAATTGTATATATATATATATATATATATATGTTTTAAACATATTATATATATAGTATTATTATATTATAATTAAATATCAATTAAATAAAAATACCAAATCTGCATTACAAACCATAATTCATGCGTTCAATATCCAAATCCACGCATTTAATGGTTCGATGGATATTATATTAAAGGTGAAATATCAAAGTTCGACGGATGTTATATTAAAGGCTAGCGGATATGGTGGTAAAAGGTTTAACATATATGCGTTGAACCAAAAGTATACGCAAGGGGAAGAGGCCAAGGTTTGAACCCTCGACCTCGACCTCTCCCTCATCACTACACCCCTTCACCAATGTACCATTCCATTTAGACTTGAAAGCCTTTGTGACGCGTCTATATTTAAAATCTATTGCACTAGTCAACGGGGTTCTGGAGGGGGCCAGGCTCATGGGCGAGCCCCCTCCCATGTGGTCACGCGCTGGGAACCGTCAGCTTAACCTTGCAAATCAACGGAGATTTGAATTGGATTAATTACGTTTAAACATAATTAAATTACGTTAAGCATGTATTATTCCAATTAGTGCTAAATGCGCTTAAACCATTAACTTTAGTTATCTTCTTATTAAAACGTTCTTATTGCTTAGTTAAGCATAGGTTAGTCTGGAGGAGTGACTTATTTTGGAAATTTAACTAGCAGTGCTCTATAAATAGTGGAGAAATTTGGGGAAATACAGGTTTTTCCATAATTGAGGAAATTTTCACCCAAACAGAGCTCAAAAATAGGCCTTCTTAGCTAATTGACATGCTAGGAACTCAATGAAGTAGGTTGCACAGGAAAAAGAGGTCATCTACAGGTGTTTTTGTGCATTTGAATATTTTTGAAGCTTAGGGCCACTAGGTGTTGGAGGCATTGCCAAAGAATCCAGAATCCAAATTGAGCAAACAAACATCCATTTCTGGTAGATTTTTATGTTTTAAACTCATTGGAATAGGTTCCAATAGCATTTCAATCTTGTAACATCAATCTGAGCACACTTGAAGCTAATACAAAGGCCCGCACTATGAAGTTGGACCAAGGAGATGTAGCCCAGGAGGGGTGAACTCCTTCAACAAAATTCTGTGTATTGAGCTATGTTATGTGTGTTTTTTGTGTGTATATTTGCTGTTGTTCAGTAATTTAAAATTATGTTTTTAATTTTATGACAAACACTAAATTTCACCAAGTAAATTGAATTGACAATCACATGCTCATGGACAAACACTTGATGAATAAGCAAACCAAAGCAAAGAGAATTTTATACCTGGAAATGATACTAGCACAACAATAACTAGCAATCATTTGACATCACTTACCTTTAATTTACTCAAAGAGTATTACCCATGTTCTAATGAATAGTGTAGGCACATATAAAACAATTTATCTATGAAAAAAAAGAAAATTATGTATTTTTTAATGCTTATACAATGCAAAAATGTACCCTACCTTTCAACATGTATTAGGTTCAAAATAATTTTTTTATTATTAAAAAAAATCATTAAATTCAATCTTGAAAGCATCATATATCTTGCTTGATCTTGTTTTAACAAAATATAATTTATGATATGATAAATGACTCATAACGTTTTATTTTAATCAATTTCATTTAACGAAAAAAAACATAATTTATATAAGATAAATAATTTATAATTTTGACTTCCCCATAGTGGGTGTCCAATTAGGGGATTTGAGCCCCCATATGAGGATGTATGCAATTGAGTTTATTAAGGGTACCAGACTTTCCCACAAATGGCATCTAACATGCATTCAAGGAATAGTGTGGTTTGTTTGCTTTATGATTTGGCTTGGGAAGTGGGTTATCCTTATAAGACAACCTGATCTTTCACTTGATTATCTAGTTATTCTAAAAATCAGTGTGGAAGGTGGTGAGAAGGAAGGTTCTTAACATGTTGTAGGATAGTGGATATCGACGTTTGCTCACACTTGAAGTTTAAATCGAGATCTTGTTTCTTGGTTTCCTTGGTATGGTTTGTTGCATGGTGCTTTTCTACTGATTTTGCACTTGGTTGAGGTATTTATAGTCCAATTTTGTTGTTCATTTTTAAGTATTTATCTTTTAGAAGACTTTATTTTCAATTCAACTATCTAATATTGCTTTCCCTCTATCAATTATGTTGCAATTATTTTTGTATTTAGTTTATTCTTTGGTCCCAGGTTGAGGCAAAAGTTCTATTGGATTTTGTGTGATCTTAGGTGTTGGGTTGTTTCCTTTTCGATTTGGTTTGACACTCAAGGGGTTATTTCCACCAAATTTGAGTCGTGTTCCTTAAGCAAGTTTATTTTACTTCTATGTTCTAGGAATTGGCTCTTTGGCTAGGTGTCTCCTTTATTGGCCTTAGGATGTTTTCTTATTTTTGGTTTGATACTCCCACTAAATTTTGGTCCTCAATTTGTAAACAAGGGTGCTACTTTCTCACCTTGAAGTTCTAGGTGAGTTTGGTTGTTTTGGATTTCTATCTCATTTGGATCTTTGTCTTGTCTCTATGTTAAAATCGATGGGCTCTGTGATTTCTTTGGTAGGGTTGAAGAAGTTTCATGCTTTCTCATTTTAGTTGGCACTCATTCCTTTATGGAATCTCTTTATATTTTTGGTGTGTTCTATGTCAGCGTGTATCTTTTACTTTTCCTACAGGTGGGACATGTGGTTTTGTAAATTGCTTTTTACTTAATATGGTGTTGTGAAGAGTTTCCTCCAGAAGTTAGGGGACAAGGAGGGGTAGACCAACCTCATAGAAATGAGCCCATATGGAGGCTCGATGATCCATGGAAATATTTAATGATTCCACCCTAGTGGAAATCCATAACATTATTTCAAACATGGAAGAGGAAGTGCATTTTAATTATTGTTTTATCTTGGATTAGCATTTGGATATGGAAAATCTTAGCTAGATTCCTGAAACTGATAATACCAAGCCTCACCAAAATCATTATATGCAAACAATTGAACTATATGGGCATGTTAGAACTCTCTTGGGACAGGATTTGGTGGAGTGATCGAAGACTCAAAGAGAAATATTATTTTGCATTTATGAAGTTCTGCAAAAGGTGCATAAGATAGATAACAGAGTCTCAATTTTGGTTAAAAGGTCAGTTTACCTTTATGCCACTCAACTAGAATCATAAACTGATTTATTTCCTCCGATATAGGTGGAGTCTCCTTCTAGTTCATATGGTCTATAGTTACATGTTTTATTATCGACCACAAGGATGATTTTTCAAGATATGGTAGGGCTCTAAAAATCACAAGGTTACTTGTTTACTATCGTTTAAACTATGTAAAGAGCAATCAATTAATACTCTTTTGGATATACAATCTTAAAACTTCAAATCTTTGCTATTGGTCTAGTTTTCCATGTTACAAACCAGTAACAACTAATGAGATGTGATATACTTCCTTTTGATGATAATATAAACTATTTGAGACCCCCCCAACACATATTTTATTTATATATGTTTATTTCTTTATTTTTTTAATCAAAATAAATTATTATTATTATATTCCTTACTTTAGTTCATATCACTTTCAACTTATTTGTACATATTCTAAACTAAATTTAAATAATGAAAACTACACTTTATCGAAATCGAATAAAATAATTGAATAATTACCTAATTTCCACCACTTACTTTTTCTACATTCTATATTCAAAAGTGCATTGCTTCTATTCCCCTTTAGGAAAAAATTTAGGGTTGAAATATCGCTAATTGGAAAAAAAAAATTAAAAAAAATTGTCAATTTACTTTAAAATAAGTCTATTTTTCACACACACACACACACACATATATATAGTTGTTTGTTTGTTTGTTAGGTAATGTGAGTCTTGAGAAAATTGGCATGCCTAACTTGTGGCTTGAGTAGCCACAACCAAGGGGCATATAAGCCATTAAAATCACTTGGGTATCACACCCAACATGGGCCACACTAGTCCTTAGCATGACTAGATCTTTTCCCACAGATTTTGGAACGAGTGACCTTTTCACCACACAATGCCTTAATAGAGCACTCTATCCCTGTTTATTCTACACCTCGTGGGGTATATATATATATATATATATATATATATATATATATATATATATATATATATATATATTCGCCAAAATTTCACCAATTTTAATATTAAATTACATGTTTTTTTTATCGAATATCCTTCTATATTCTATATGTATGATTTTCAAAACCAAAATAATCACCTATAATACTATACATAGGTATAATATTTGAATCCTTAGGAAATACCCCACTCCCCTCTCATCATTATACTAAACTCATCATTACTCCATGATTGGATATACTTTTTAGTCAATTTAATGTCTTAAATTGCTATAATAAATTATCGACTGAAGTTAGTAATCTTATGAAGTGCAGGTGCACTATATATGCCAGAAGCCTTTTCTTACTTAATTCATTGTGTTGGTTTTATATGTTGTTTTTAGGATTTTGTGTTTATCTGGAATGTCTAAATGAAATTGAGAAACTTAAAATTGATTTGTGAAATAAAATATAAATTCAATTATCAAGGCTATGTTGAGAATTCTACTTTAGCTTATCTAAAAGTGAACAATTGACTTCAAGAAAACTAGAAACAGGAAGAAACTTCAATCTTTTTGTATGTTTTGGAGTTTTTATGTAAATTGAATTGAAAGTAAGAAATCACTAGAAAGTAATCACACCTAAAGAAATATTTTAATGATTGAAAAATAAAACTAAGAAGGAAGAAAAGGAAATGTTTAATGTTTATCTAAGAAAGAAAATTAATCTATGAATCACTCTTAAAGAAAGTATTCTAATGACTGAAAGATAAAACTTGTAAGAAGGAAGAAAAGGAAATGTTTATCTAAGAAAGGAAATTGATCTATGATAAACTTATATTGCATAAAAAGAAATTAATATAAATGATAAATCTTACGCTATATCAAATCAAACTATGCCAGCAACTATGATAAATTATCTCTAAATCTATTCAATCAAATAAAAAACATCTATCTAAACTATCTTTAAGTCTATTAAATTATAAACAAAACATTAATCCAAATTGTTTCTAAATCTAGCAAAGTATATATCTAAAATTTCTCTAAATTTATTTAATTACAAAGCAAAGCATCTATCTAACTTATCTCCATAAAGCAAAGTACCTATCTGAATTAACTCTAAGCCTATTCAATTATGAAAAAAAAGCATATATTATAATCATAATGAAATTTTGCTGTTACACCATTTTTTGGTCATCTAACCTATTATCATTAGATGGACCCAAGTACACCATGTAAGACCAATTTTACCCTAAGTAAAATTGCTTTCACTATGTGAAATAACTTAGTAAAACACCTTTATTAAGTTGTTTATGGTCTAAACAGGAAACCCCAAAATGAAATAATAAACAATCTATATTTGTTTATATTTCCTCAAGGAATAATTAATTAAACATCAATTTAATTATTATTCCTAGTCATATTTAACCCAAAACAAGGAAATCAATTAAATAAATCCTTATTTAAATAATATTCCTAGTTAAAATTGACTAAATCATTTATAAATAATTAAATAAATCATTATTTATATAACTATATTTCCACCATTTCCTTAAAATAATAAATAAATAATTTATTTATTTATTTATTATTTATAAATAAAGGATTTGACCCACGTCAAAAATCCTTTTCCCTCCAATAAATATAATAAAATATTCCTAAAAGGTGGTTCTAGAATTTGGTTAATAATATTTTATTCATGCACCAAGTCCTAGAATACCCTAATATTTTGTTATAAATAGAAGGGTTTTCCCATTCATTTGTCACCTTTCATTGCATGTTAGATCACTCTAGATCTATACTCTTGGTCTGACTTTGAGCCATTATCATTGTCACATTCTCCATTATTTTCTTTGTGAGCTCCCTCTGAGTTCTATGTTTGTCTGGGTTTTCTACACCAACAAGAGAGAGAAATTTTAGATATGAAATGTTGAGGACTTTCAAGAACCCAACCCATTGAGGAGAATTGGAAACACCTTTCTTGTTTTCCTCTCAGGTGCCCCTTTAATATAAAAATTCTTTCAAACATATTGTTCTTGTCTTATCTATTGGATGCATGGAGAAACATTTCATTTTTACTGCTTAATGTCTTTTTATGCATAGATTTGGATTTGTGCAGCTTTATTTGGATCAACTAACTGCAGATTTGAAGATATCGGCAGCCATAATTGATGTTAGGGCTATTTGTTATGCGTAGCTAAAGTGGTCTTTTTCCGACAAAAGATTCATACTAACAATTGGCGACTCCACACGGGTTTTCTTTTGCGACCGTTGTCATTTTATATATTCCTGCATATCCAGCTATTTCATACCCTAGGGTTTCTCTTCAGTTTTTTGTTTTTCATATTTTATGGTGTTTTTCACCTCAAAAACCTTTAAACATTAAAATTTTTAACTTTCGTGTGTTTCTGGCCCTATTATGCAGGTGACAGACATCAGCCGCAACTGAGACGAAAACTTTTTCTGAAATCTGCCGCCGAGAGACCCAGATCCGCAAGTCGCACTTATTGGCCCAAAACCTGCGACCTGGCCTAGAGGACGCACTTTTCTGCCCCAGAACTATGACCAGGACTGAAAACAGGTTAGAACCTGCGACCTGCACTTTTTTCTGCACTTTTCCAGCAATCTTTCTGGGTTTGTCTGAAGCTTCTGTCAGGGTTTTCAAGCCTCTGTCTTCGCCCATTTAGACCTGTTTCTGATCTGTTTTACTCAACTAAGTGGGAATATCGCCCCCTAGGGCTTTAGTACCCTCTACGTTTTGTGGAAGAGTTTTAGTTGTTTCAGACGTCTGAATTTCCAGAGTTTCAACCTTCTTCTTTTCAGATCTGATACCTCATTTTTAGATCCCTTTAGATCAGATCTCCTCCCTTTCAAATCACCTCATATAGTTTTTTTTGCGTTTACCTCTAGGGTCACCTCCTTGTCCCTTCTACCTTTAGCTGATTTCCCCCTTTGTTGCAGCAACCTTGCCTCTGCCTCTTTGCTATTTTCTGCACCTCTTTTCAACAGATTTCTCCTTTAGATCCCTGTCCCTCCCGACCTTAGATCTATTGGACTCTTTTTGTGTGTGTTTTGATTATATTTTTTCCCTCTTTTAGACTATTTTTGAGAGACCCGCCTTCTTGGGTTAGATCGATGCATTATTAACTGTTAATTTTCTGTTATTTCAACCTTATTTACTGTTCTCTGCAAATTTATTTTCAGTTACGCAGCACACTTTTTCTTTTACTCTCAAAACGTCTGGGTTTAAAAATTAAAATTAACACACGCCACACACTGACCCTAAATGAAGAAGAGTCTGGTTAACACCGCCTGTCAAAGACTTTAAAATCAATTGACACTGCACCTCTCTGCCCTTGTTTCGACATTGACCTCACTTGATTCTGCACCTCCCTGCCTTTGTCGGTTTTTCTTCTTCCCGTCATCATTGCGCCTCCAAGGCGTTTATCCCAGAGACTTCTTGGCCTTCACCCTTAGTTTCCGGTTGGTCGACTTACTCCTTCCCGTCGTCGTCAAGTTAGTCCTCCCCCGAGTCCACACTCCGACTCTTGTTCTGATTCTTCGGGTTCTCCCCCTCCTTCTGGTTCTCCCCCTGTTACCTTCACCATGTCCAGTTCAGGGCCTAATGCTAGCGGCAACCCCGGTCCTACTGCTGGGTCCGTTTCTAGCGGAACCACTATGGGAACTGCCTCGACTATCCCTTTGCTCCCTTATATGGTTGGTCTCAGTCTCCCTAATTTCAATCAGTTGATCAATGATCCTATCCGCCACGATGTTAGTTGGCCTGCTATGCCAACCAAGCTTCCCTCCGACATTCCCAAGTTCGAAGGCCTTGCTAGTGAAGATCCCTCCAACCATATCTGATCTTTCCACATGTGGTGTTCCTCCAATTCTATTACTGATGATTCCATCCGTCTTAGATTGTTCCAACGCACGCTTACCGGTGAAGCTTCTAAATGGTATGTTGATCAGATCGCCTCTTCCCATACCACCTTTGCGACCATTGCCCAAGCCTTCTTATCTTATTTCCAGCTCCATCTCCGATACGACACAGGTACCTTGACTTCTTTCCGTCAATCATCTTCGACCCGCCTTTCTGCTCATGTTCAGGAATGGTGGAGAAGAAGGAGATTATGTCGAGCTCCCACCATTGAAGATCGGGTATACATGGACTGGTTCCTTCGATCTCTCTTACCTGCCATCGGAAAAGATGTCGCATCCCAGTTCCCTCAAATCGAAGAAGCCGCCCTCCAAATCGCCTTGAAATATGACCTCATCTATGCTCAATCTGGTTATGTTTATACCGTCCTTCCTGACCTCCCCAGACCTGGTGGTGCTAACGCCCCGAGGGCATCTCACTCTGCTGAAGGTATCGTTGGAGCTCTTTCGCATACCTACGCTCAACCTCCTATGGGCTATGGTTTCCCTCTGGGAGGGGCCAGCACCTCCAGCACTTTTCCCCCTCCAGGTAGCATGTATCCAGGATACAGCATGCCTCCTTCTTTTGCCCAACCTCCTGCTTAACTCAATGTTGCCCATCCTAACCATTATCCTTACCCACAGCCTGGTGTCCCAGCTCCTCTAGAATTTGTACCTCCACCTCCCTTGCCTTCTCAACCCCCACAACAACAACTAATACCCCCTCCAGGGAAAGTATTTGCACAGCAGGGTGCGACTAATCCTCCTTCTTGTCAAAGAAAGAGGAAAGGTAATAAAAATCAATTTTCCCCTGGTAATCGTGGATCCAATCCTTCAGGTATTGACTCCAACACTGCTAACCAGCAACAAGGCTCTCAGCCGAAGCCAGATAGGCCTCTTCGTACAAATAAGCCTTTTTCATGTTACGATGTTTATGGTCATTACACTCACGATTGTGCCTTATTACCACAGATGCGGTAGATGTGGGAGTCTCAGGCTACATTGCGAGGACAACATGCCTCTCATACTGTTCCCCCCAATGCAGCTACTTCTCAACCGGCTGTGTTTACCCCCACTTGGTTGGGTGGTTGATGTAACCCCACTTGGTTGGGTGGTTGATGTAAGGTTATTTTTCAACTGATTCATAGAGTCATGTACTTCATTATAAATATTTCAGAATCTTCAGCATGTGCTCATGGGGAGCATTGTTCTGTCCTTTTCTCTTGATGTCAAAGGGGGAGACTATTTGGTGTTTGGTGTTTGAACTTGGTGACTGATATGTTATTCAGGTATCTACAGGTTATGGTGATCAAACACCAACATGGTTGCCATCAAGTACAAAGGGGGAGATTTTTGGCATTATGATGTATGTGACGTCCTCGATGGCAACCCACTTGTATCAGAACAAATATATGGTAACCATATGTGTTCACATATTAGATCAGAGGTGACAAAGTGATGGACCAGAATGACAGAATGATGAAACAGAGGTTTGCAGGTTAGAAATAGAAGATTTACGAAAGTAAATATTTGAAGAAATATACGCGGGTTATACACATGCAGAGATGACGAAGTAAAGTCACGTACATTTTGGCGCATAATTTTATTAAATACCAAGGGTCTTTACCATGGTATTAGCCCACAATATTGGGCGTAATAAAAAATATTTGATCCCATCAAATATTACCACCAGCACTAGTGTGGTTTTGGCTCGTCGTATTGACTAAGGCTCAAACTATATAAGGAGGTGAATATCAACGTGCTAAGGTGTGCAAGTGAAAGGGTTTTTGATGAATACTTCAATCTGAAGTATATTTTCATTGTATGGGATATAGTTGATAAGTTGATTTGAAATAATTATGCACCTATAAATACAATGATGGATCAGGATCATGAGACCTGAAATGAATTTCCATTGTATGATCTGCTCATGGATTGACTAGATCTATGTTTTTTACGCATGCTTTATCTTGGAATATTATGATCTGGCTCTATCTGAAGTTGTGAAGGGTTGCGCAATTTTAGGTCAAAATTTACAGATCTGTATGCAGGTTGGTCTTGGTGAAATCACGTATACATGCTGGTTT
Organism: Pinus albicaulis; assembly: GCA_034641835.2. Taxonomy (NCBI): domain Eukaryota; kingdom Viridiplantae; phylum Streptophyta; class Pinopsida; order Pinales; family Pinaceae; genus Pinus; species Pinus albicaulis. The sequence continues at coordinate 1,447,770,264 of CM076579.1, forward strand.
TCTTCATAGAAAACGCATGCAGAAAGGAAGGGTTTCTGTTGAAAATATGTCTGATCAATCTGATCAGTGCTGTTGTATTTCTGTTGTCTATCAATGATGTCTTTATGTTGATCGGGTTTTAGTAGCAATGTCTGAATTTTAATTGATTGAATGGTGAATGGTTGGAGAATATCCTTGTTGCAACTAACTATATGAGGTTTAAGAGATCTGTAATCTGACAGAATACTTCAGTTTGTTTGTGATCAATTATGTGTTTTAATTCTGAATAACAATTTTTTAGAGCTTGGCAGGTTAAGATCTGTATGCAGGTTGTTGTGCACAAAAGCGCGTATACACACGGGTTTCCTTAAATGAAGTAGCTTCTATATTTTGTTTTATGGATGATCAGGGCTGCAGTTGATTCAATATGTAGATGTAGTATTTTGGGTTCAGTTCTAATATTTTGGTTACAGTGATCTCATTGTTCTATTTGATTTGAGTTGATGATTGGTTCAATGGTTTTTTCCAGTGATTGATTGGTTGTTGTTAGTTATTAATTGGTTCAGTGGTTGTTTTTAGTGATTGGCTTGGTATAGTGATCAGTTTCAGTTTTTTATGTTGAGATCGGAATGAAATTTTGATGAAAAGTGGCCTACAAATTGTGATGTATTGAAGCAGGTGGATCCAATGTGAAAATTTATGAAACGTGGTCCATGGATGGTGATGAGGATTAGAGCCTTCAGTGAGGAATTCGAGGTTTCCTTCAATAGTAGCTGGTGATAGATCAGGGGGTTAAAGCTCCCTTCTAGTGGGTGTTGGTAAACGAGATCAGGGGGTTGGAGCTCCCTTCTAGGAGGAGCTGGAGAACGAGTGAAGGTTGTTGCCTTCAGCGGGTGTGTGCATGCATGCTTGTATGGTTCTGCACCAGTATAAGAATGTAAGAAGTTTTTCATAATAATAATATTAAAGACTCAAACAACAACAACGGTGGTTTTCTCCCACATTGAGTTTCCACCTTAAATCCCGGTGTTGATGTGTGTTGCTTATGTGTGATAGTTTAATATGTTCTTACTGCACATGTTTACTGCTTATTAAATGTATGATGAATCAATGATGCACTAGTATAAGTCAAGTAATTGAATATTTATCTGAATTATAAGTTTACTAGGTATACACTAGTTTCCTTAATTACAATCGCGTACATACGCTAGTTTGCTTTATTCAAGTCACATACATATTTCAGAAAAGAAAATTAAAAGTTATTATGAGTTTTAAATATTGATTCACCTCCCCTCTCAGTATTTTTCCCAACCAATGCATGCAAACATCTAACCATATGATACTTGCACCAAAACATGCATAACCATGAAAACAATGTGAAATCTTCAACATATCGGCCCACGATCACATCATTCCACCATTTTTTATCATCACCCGTGAAACATCAAGGAGTAAGCTAGGGATATGACCCCTCTAAAATGTTATAATGTTAGGGAGTTCTCAGTAAAGATAAGGAGTGAAATATGTATATTATAAAGGGTTCCTAAGAACATACTAATTAAATCAAGTCACAACACTTTGTGATTGTAATCATGTTGGCCAAAATTTAGTTCAACATTATGTGGGATAATTGATTAAACAAGTTGTAGAGACTTAAATCTAAGCAGACAATTTGAATATTTTGTCTTCAGTGTACTTGAAATAAGGCCTTATTTTCTTACTCCCTTATCTTTAGAGAATTAGTCCTTGGCAATGGCTTAGTTCGCGCTAGCATCCCTAAACCCAAACGTGTTATATGTCATTCTCATAAAAAAATTTAAAATAGTTTTTCTAAATTGTAGTTATGTCAAATTTGAAAGCATTGGGTTACTATATTCCATGGCAAGTTACTCCCTAAATTCATTTTCTAAAAAGGTGCTATCCTTTGCAAAAAAAAAAAGATGTAGTGAACAATAAGATTCCAAGTAACATGTAAACTTTAAAAATATAAAAGATTTATTATAAGAAAGAACGAAAACAATACCATATTTAAAAGGAACAATATTTGTAGATTCTTCTTAATATTAGAATTCTCCAATGTCCATACACTTATATACAAAAATCATCGTGCGGGTCCAAAATGTCAAATTGAATGTGTAGCATCTATATCAATTATTGAAATATTGGAGAAAATCCGCTTCACCATAAACGTGGAGACTACCAAGTGTTCTTCCACTTTGCTTAATCCATAACATTTCAAAGATATAATCAAAGGCCACTGCATAGAGTTCAACAAGTTATTATACTGCAGGGAAATGATGATCAACTCCCCACTATTGCATATTCTCATCGTAACAACAATGATGTTTGGAGGCGTAACAACAACTTGATTTATGTTTATCGAAATAAGTGAGATTGGTGTTAATGTTTCACTTTATTAAGTGCTATTGTAATATGCTCACAACCCATTTTAAACTATTTTGATTTCTTATATTCCCACGTGATAGTTTTGTTAAATCCTATGCTTTTGGGTTAAGTTAACTAGTATTAACGTTTCTTTAACATTATTTTATTTAATTTATTAATTTATTTATTTTCAATTTAGAAATTTTATAGAATATTTTGAATAATATAATTATAAAAATATCTTTCAATTTAGTAAATAAATTAAAATATAGATATCCTCATTTCCATGATGGGTGGGTACTCTCGAGATGGACACAAGCCCAAATGAGAGTCATATGCATTAATGTTGGGTTGTACGCCACCCAAAAGGAGTTATGCATGCAATACACAATGCATCTAGTCGGTGAAGTATAAGGAAACAGAGCGTGTGAACAATTCCATAATTGGTAGTGGTGGGGAGGTTAACTTAGGAGGACAACCAACCATGGAGACTGCATTTGATCATAATCCACACATAATTACACTAAATGCGATGACAAGGAAAAGAAATTATGATAGAAAATGGTGGTTGAAGATGAGATTGTGGGAGAAAAGCTTAAATTGGCATACAGTTTAGTGGAAGTTGCGACATGGAAGGTTGGTAGTGAGCTATTTGGTTTATTTCAATCTACTTAAAAATTATCCTATTCACTACTTATGGTTCTGCAATCGTAATTCATGTTTAGTATGGTTTTGTAGGTTTCTATGTTTGGGAGGGTCTATGCAAGGTATTCTTTGTAGTAATGTCCTTGTTTCTAGAAAAATCCAGTTTAGAGGGTTAAAGGTGGAGATTTCAAGGCTTAATTTGGATGGTTCACAACATGGACCTCATGAGGCTCTGCACGATGGTCCTACAATAATTATGTTCTCAATTGGTTTTCATTTTGTAAGTATCTTTGTTTTTGTTTCAAGTCTCAGGCTCTCCTGGGTAATGGGTTGTATCTCTTGCTTGTCCATCGATCCATCTCTAGCTATTAGTTTGGTTCTCCTATGTTTCTTTATTTTTCCCCTAACTTTTTGATCTTTGGTGACACCCCCCACCTCTGATTTCCCTAAGGGTACTTTTCTTAGGGTTCTCTCCAATCGTGAAAGTTAGTCAGTTTACCCCCTCTAGTTTGGATTCTTTCCTATAAGTGGTGGCTTTTTCTATTGTTATCATACACAACTCCCTATGTTTGTTTTTGGGTTGTTCTCCCACTCCCAAGCATAGACCTCCTCGCCCTCCCCCCTCCTGTGATAGCTAGGCATAGAACTATTACAAGTCGTAGAGAAGGAAGAAGGAGAAAGGTTGCCCCCTCCATTATCTTTGAATTATATGCTCCATCCACTCCTCAAGTTTGTGCTTAATTTGTCGCTCTTTGGGCAATAACTCGTTACTCAAAAGTGATCCTTGATGTAGTTTGTGGAGAAACTGTAGAGGTTGAGGAATAACTGAGACAAGAACATAGATGCATCCTCGACCATCATGAGGAAATTGAGATGCATTAATGGATCCCCAAAATAAGTTCCTCAACTCAATCTCATCAAACAACTTACACACAAGCTATCAATCTTTAACGACATGTCAAAACACTTATGGGAAGAGTCCTCATTGAAAGGTCTAACACTTAGCAAGAGAAATGTGGGCTTCACTGCAGGAGCAATACTATAACACGTGGGTTCATATTGGGGGATATATAATGAGGAAAAAATGACATAATATATTGGGGATATATAGAGGGTAAAGGGTTTTTATGTTGGAAGGTATAAAAAATGGAGCTCAAAGTTAACGAAAAAATATAAAGGGGTATCAAAAATGTTAATGAAAAAATGGATACCTACAATATATAGTGAAAGTATGGGCTTTTTAAATTGGGAAGGTGTATTGGGTTTTATTGGTAGGGGGTTAAATAATGTGATTTTCAGATGTATTTTCCAATATGTACTCAAATTAAGGGTATTGTTTAATATGGTATGATTGCACGTGATATGCTAGAGGTTCATTGAGTGAAGCCCCCGTGGAAAGAGATCATGGTTTGTTTGGTGCAAATGATGGAAAAAAATGAAAATCTAGATAGGAAGTTTTTTTTCTTAGTTAGACATACATTGTGTTGTCTCCCACTAAAGAAGAAAGTGACTCTCCTCCACCAATATAGGTTGACATGGTTAGGCGAGCCAACTACTATGTTAATATTTTCTGTTATGAAAGTTTTAATTTCCAAAGTTGATCTATGGAAATGTATTTCAATGAGTTATATTCATAGTTCAAGTGATAGACATACTGACTATGTAATATATAATGTCGAAATTTTGAACCTTTTCTACCGGTTTGATTTTTCATGTGACAAACTAGTAACTAATGGAAACATCTATGTATTTTTTTTCTAAAATATAATAAAAACAACTTGAACTTACGAACAAACAAAAGATTATAGATATACTTTTGTACTTAAAATGAACGCATAAATTAAATTAAAGAATATAATTTTGATATAATAAATTTATCTTAATGTAAACTCTAATATTAATAAAACTAGTCAAGCCCACAGGGCGTAGAATAGGAGGTGATTGTGTGTTACGTTAAGATATTCTCTGGTGAAAATGTCACCAATTTGAAACTCTATGGGAAAAAATTAAATCATGCTAAGGGTTGGTGTGACCCAGGTTGGGTACGATTCTCAAGTGATTTTTATGGCTTAGATGCCCGTGGGTCACGACTACTCAAGTGCACGAGGGCTTCACTCAATAAACCTATGACATATCACGTGCATTCATGACATACTAAACAATACCCCTAATTTAACTACATATTGGAAAATACCTCTAAAAATCACATTATTTAACCCCCTACCAATATGAACCCCATACCCATTCTCAATTTTAAAAACCCCTACTTTCACTAGATATTTTAGGTATCCATTTCTTCATTAACATTTTTTATACCCCTTTATATTGTTTCATTAACTTTGAGCTCGATTTTTTATACTTCCCATATAAAAACCTTTTACCCTTAATATATGCTCAATATATTTCTCATTTTTTCTTCATTATATATCCATAAAAAATTAATTAATAAAAATGATGAAATTAAATTTTAATAGAATTTTTAATAATTTATATTAAAGCAATGAATTAGAAAAAAAAATGTAAACACACTAAACTTTTTTATTTGTAAATTTATTTCTTTATATTTAAAAACATTTTTCCTTTCTATTTAAATATTTTATATGCAAAATATTATGACAAAACTAAACTCAATTAATCAAATAAAATTGTAGCTTTAAATTTATTTTTTTATATTTAAATACATTTTTCCTCTCTATTTAAATATTTTATATGAGAAATATTATGACAAAATTAAACCCAATTAACCAAATAAAATTTATCTTTATACAAATATACATTATTTAAAAAATTTAAACTCTAACATTTATAAAATTAATCCAATAAAAATTTAATATAGCTTCCAACCATCTATTTTAATTTAATACATTAAAAAACAAAATAAGTTAAAACAGTAAATATTAAAAAACAAACTCAGTTAATACATTAAAAAAACAAAATGAGTTAATACATTAAAAAACAAAATAAAATAAAAAACACAATGAGTTAATACATTAAAAACAAAATGAGTTAATACATTAAAAAACAAAATAATTTAGAGAGTAAATCATCTCACCTTTTAATAAAGCTTTCAACCCTCTATTTTAAATTAATGCGTTAAAAAACAAAATGTGTTAAAAAGAGTAAATCAACTCACTTTTTTTTAAGTATAAATTAAAATTTTATTTTTTAATATATTTTTAGTATTTAAATTGCTAAAGAAAAATATATTTTAATATATTTATTTTTAAAATTTGAATTTTCATTATAATTAAAAAATGAAAAATTTATTTTCCATTAATAAAATTATTATTATTAAACAATTTTTTATTAATTAAATATTTTTTTCGATTAAAGTCTACTTTATATTATTATAGCAAAAATTATATCAGAAAACAATGTTTTTGTATTACATTTAGGTAACTCAGGGGGCAAGAAATGCTAAGACTAATTTGGGTGCTCGCAAAGGCACACGATGCTCTTGGTTATTATCCACCCAAAATGACAAAACATCCAGATCAAATATAATATCATGGGGGCAGGTTCAGAAGACCTGCTAGAGGACCCGCAAAGATGCGCCCTTGGTTATGAAAATGGTAGTTGATGTAGTCCACTTGGGCCTCTAAAGCTCAGAGGTGGTCGTGTGAGCACCTCAGAAGCTGGCACAGACTCTCCAGAGCTTTAAGGGTCTTGTTTTGTAGGTGTTGAATGTCGTTGATATAGGCCACAAGTTCGTTGCAATCCTCATACCTTTGTTCACGCAGAGTGTCCAGGTTGAGTTGGATATGCTAAAGTCGTGTTGAAATCGTTTCAAGGGTGATCAGAGCCTCTACCTGTCTCGGTGACTGAGCCGGAGAGACTGCCATGGCCACCACTGATTGTTGGCTCTCGGTGGATTCCGAGTTTGAACTAGAGTCCTCGGGCAGCCATCGACCCTCCATCCCACATCCAAAGCCTCCTCGTCGTGCATGCCCCCTCTCTCGAGGCATGTGCTTGTCGACCACCTGCCAGCATTTCTCTATGTTGTTGCTCCAATTAACCACGGGCCAAGTAGCCCCTAACGCCACAACATCATCCCAAAAACTGCTTCTATTTGTCCCGCTATACACCTCCTGTGCACCGCAGAAAAGAACCACTACTCCACCATCAATTGCGCCACATCTTTCGATTATCATAGTAATCCGCCACCCTCTACAAATCCTAGTCGTAGGAGAACCAAAAGGGTCGGTGAGCCCAAAGCAATACCACCCCGAGGCCCGCCCGGGGGTTTTCCTTCCCTGCATGTCCCACTTACCAGCTGCCATTGTCCTGGAGGAACACCAGAGCCACCCTTGCGAGGGCTTTTCCTCCGCTGGAGATTCACACTCACCACCTTCCCCCTGCTCTTGCTACAGTGCTCTGTTGCCGCTACTAGGAATCTGTCATTCGTTCAACTGCCATCCACAACATCCTGTTAACAATCACCCCCCTTGTCTCCTGCCAGTGTAGCTCAAGCCAGGGCTTGAGAGCCAGTGTTTTCATATCGAGGAGGACCGTCTCGCCAACTTTCACCATCACCCGCAATTGCCAAAGGCTCACCCGCTCGCCTGCTCCACTCATAACTTCGACGTTGACTACCGTGGGTCCACCGGTCCTGAGGCTCATTACCTCTCAAGTGTGGGAGGTAAATGTGGCCATTGGCGTGTGGCTTCGGGATGGTTCATCCACAACTGTCCTTCGCCCGCCTGGCTCATTGAGTTAACACCCCATCGAAAAGTTTTAATTAAATATTAAAAAATATTATTATTTTTAATTACTCCAAAAACATAATGTTATGTATTTATTTATTTTTAATCCTTCCTTTGATATACAAGCAAATACCTAGAAAATTTACAACATTAACCCAATTTATTAATTAAATATTAAAAAAAACTATATTTTTTATTTTTTATTACTCCGAAAACATAATGTTATGTATTTACTTTTTTTTAAATCCTTCGTGTGATATACCAGCAAATACCTAGGAAATTTTACAACATTAACCCAAGAATTAAGGAATCTTTGAAATGGACTTCAAAAGATTCTCATAACAAACTTCTAAATTATTATATCAGGAATCTTTGAATGCGGTTCAAAAGCTTCTCTTTGAGAAGCTTTGAAATGATTATATATTATCTGAACCGTGTGAATCAAAACAACTCGAAACAATCAATTAAACTAAGTGGAAACTGTTTAGGTTTATTCTTTAAAGAAATTGACCAACCGACTTAGTAATTTGCGAGGTCATTACCTCAAGGTACATGGCATGATTTTTCCACCCCACTAGAAAAGTATGATTGGACATTGTTGATTATACAATAACACAAGGCATATGGTATGATTTTTCCACCCACTAGAAAAGTATGATTGGACATTGTTGATTTTCCTGAGCTCCCTAGAAATGGTATGTTTTCCATCTATGGCACCCCAAATTTAACTAACCCTCTCATCTAGTATTCCATATACAAGTTTGTGATATTCCATGACTTTAATGTAAATTGAATGACTTCTCTCGCTCATATTCATAGGTATATTTTAGAAGAGGAGAATTGGGTTAATAAATACAGAAGAATAATGTTATAGTTATTATTAAGCTTCAAAAGAAGTAGTTGATGTGTATCTAGAAGGTAGAATTCCAAAATAGAAGGGATAATTAAAAAAAAAAAAAAAAGTGGTCAATGTGAGTTTGCAAAGACACTATTAGTTAACATAAAGCACCCATGGTTGATTAGATAGGGTGAATGGTACATCTCTAGATGAAATATGTGTAACATCAACTTTTTAAAAAGTGGTTAGTGTCCAACACTTAGATAAATGAAGCTTTTAAAAAGTGGTTAGTGTCTAACATTTCGATAAATGAAGCTTTCTTAAGATTTTATATTGATAAGTAAAGTTTTAGCTTACCTCCTTTCTTATCCATTTAGTTTCCTCTCTTTTGAATTCTCTTGACACCTAGACATGAAGGAAGGGCTCATGATTCTTACTTGCCCAAAGGTAAACTACAAAATTTAAGGCTATTTAAGACTCAATAATGGTTAGGAAGTTTCTGGAAAAATGTGATTATGAAACAAACTTGAATACCCTAGAAAAAAAAAACTCTATGGGTTGTTGATATTATGAGATTATTGGAAAACTATTTTAAAGAAAGTGATGATCTTTAAAACTCACATAGAAATCGATTGAACCATTTATTAAAAACACACATTTAACACACTCAAATGTTGAGATACTAATTAATCAATCTAATTAATCAATCATTTTGAAATCATCAAGTAAAACTCCTAACTACTCTTACCACATGGAAATCAATTGAACCATTTATTAAAAACACATTCAAATTTTGGGATACTAATTAATCAATCATTTTGAAATCATCAAGTAAAAGTCCTAACTACTCTTACCATTGTGGTTTAGGATAATTGGAATAATCAATCATCCACACACATAAGGAGGAGCATTCCACTACACGCCTCCTAGGATGGTAAATGAAATCCCAAGTCAACATGGCTCAAGCACGATTTAACTGAGTTCATTTAATTGGTTTTTGTTAGTTATTTTTTAAGTAATAAAGGTTTATTTTATTTTTTAAACAATATGATAGGCACATATAAAACCATTTATTTATAGGATTTTTTTAATGTATCAATGGTTATATAATTTTGAATACATATATAGAAATTGTAAAATGTTATTTTTTTCTATATAACTAAATATTTTACTTTCCATATCATCTAACTCATAGGTAAGGGTAAGATATTTGTTGGAATTCAATGTCACTCAATAAATTTTCAAAGTTTAAGGCATTTTTTTTAACAAAACTATAGTTATTTTTATTAGCAAAAACTCGTGCTCATAGTAATTCGATATTTTGAGAGCATATTCTTTTTTTACTAAAAATGACCTAAGTCTATCAACTCTCTTGTGTCAATTTTCATTTACATACATCCACAAAATTATGTATGTATAGAATCTATAGAAAACTCCTAGAATTTTACATCATTTAGAATTCATCCGAAAAAAAAAAAAAAAAATAGAAAAACAGTCTAGTCATCTGAAATTATTATATATTCAAGTATGGTATTGTTAGAGCCATAGAGCAGGTTGAATTGGTTACAAAGGCTATGGGATGATCTCAGTGTGCTCCCTCTTGTTGAGAAAACTTAATTGAATCTAATTGAGAGATAATTTTAAGTATTGCCTCTCCCAAGCTTTGGATTTGGAACTTTTGGGTTAACAAAATTTCCAATATAGGATAAATACTGGCTGGTAGTATGTTGTGAGCAATACCACACATGAAAGGATGCATGTTTTGTTGCGTATGAGAGCTCCCATCACATTTTTTTCTTGTGGCTCTATCTAATTTTGTCTTGGTTTCCATTGAGATTATTTTGCAATGAGAAGTCGGTGAGGTGAGAGGGCAGAGAGGGAAAAGGACGGAACAAAGTGCTTATAAGAGGAGAAAATTGGCATCAAACAAATTGGGGGGAGGAGAGGAAAAGTTGTGTCTTCTTCAAAATTAGTGAAGCAAAGAGTGATAAAACGAGAGTTGAAAGATGGAGTAGTTAAGCAAGAGAGACCTCAATTTGCAATGATTGAACACATCCCCTGGTGTTCATCAACACACAGAAAGACCATTGAGAACTGACTCTACAAAAGGGTTGGGATGACATTGAAGCCATCAAATAAATTGATCACACACACTACCCTTATATGGTTCTCTTTCTTCTACTTCGGCACTTTAAAAATCCATAATGGCAGAATGAGGGGAGAGAGGACAAAGCTTGAGGGAATTTAATGGAGGATTGCACTCCCAATCCTCAGCACGTGGAGCCTCTAATGAGTCAAGATGCATGTGGAGAGGGGGGTTATGAATAAATTTTGTAGGTATGAGATTAGTCATATGATTATATTATGGGATTGGAACCTCACTTATGGTTCCATTGACCATCAAAATTCTGGGTGATAGACCTGTTGTATGTTTGGATAATGAATTTGTTAGGATGTTGAGACCTCTAAGGATGTGCTTGTATTGGATTTCTTGCAAGGTGGATATAAGGATCACAATTCTCTAGAAAATCGATTTAAGTTTGAAATAGTAGGGACCACACCAAGGTTAATGTGCTTGATTGTATTATTAGAGTCTCCCACAATGATGAGTGATTTAATAGATAAAGAGTTTGCCACGGAAAGACCTTGGAGAAGCTCCTAAAGTTAAACTAGGTTACTAGTCAATATGTCAAGTCCCCAAGATAAAGTGGTTTCAATTTGTCCTTCAAGGCCATAAAGACCCCCCTCACACCTGCTACCCCATAGGGCTCAAGGATTTCAACGATAAGGCTCGAAGTCATTACAACAATACATTCGATATAAGCCCAACCTGTAACTTGTGGGAACTAAACTTGAGTAGGAAGATAACAATCATTCCTCTTTAAGATAATATAAATAATTTGCGATTTTTTTAATTTATTTTAATCAAATTTATTTAACAAACATAATTTATAAATGAAAATAAATAATTCATGATTTCAACTTTGCTTTATATATTTTTTAATTATTTACTTTTTAAATCAAAGTAATATCTTTTTTTCAGAAAGAAAAAAACGCTGGTTATATTGATGTATATAAACAGTACATAGTCCAATAATCTTAGCTGTAAAGAGACACACAACGAGAAATCCACCATCTATTGCCCCAGTGAAATCTGCTCATAACAGGTCAGAGCAATAAAATGAATGGGCATCCACATAAACAGGTCAAGATCCAACCCGTGTACATAATTACAATAATCAAAATGAGTATCAGAAGATAATAGAAAATCTCCAATTACAACTCCATTAGCCAGATATGATTTCAAAAAGAAAGCAAACTCAAGAAACATCAAAATTGATTTGGCAGTAGAAAAGAATGATTCTCTTGAGTATGCGGTTAGAGATGAAAATTATAGTATATAGCAAGCCTGTTCATAATAGATTTGAGCAGCAGGAACGACTGTTCAGCTGCATGTAGAATATATTTGCTGACAGGCTGCCACATTGATGTTATAACCCGCTCGCTTGATATGCCACGCTCGCTTGCTACATATTATACACGCTCGCTTGCCGTGGAATATAAACAGTGATCCGATAACACAGGTTTTGTCAAAAAAACATGCACGGTAGATAATATAACCCGCTCGCTTGATGATAGAAACACGCTCGCCTGATAGATATCACGCTCGCTTGATGAAACTGTGAGAAAACCCTATAGAGCCGTCCTCGAGAAAAGCATAACCAGCATCGCCTGTGTACAAAAAGTGTGCAATGTCCCGTGTCTAAGATAGCAGGGTGGATGATCTGATTTTGAACATAATAGAACCTGCTGATCCCAAAAAAATTCTTTGTCATATGAGCATTTGAAACAGGAAAACAACATAAACATAGATAGAAATTTTAAGGTAGAGGAATGTGAGACACGTCAATCTGTTGTCCATTTGAGTAATGGGCAATCATCATAGAGCCAAACTCCGCCTGAAGTCCCTTCTTGGATAGCCTGTCAGCCCTTGTGTTGTTCTCACGGTAAATATGATTAATTGGGGGGCAATTTAATCTATTCCATAGATTCTGGGTCATATCGATCCATCCTTGAAATTGCGGAGTATCCATAAAATCAAAGTAATATCTAAAAAAATCTAAATATATTTTTACATTACTTTACACAATTTTAATAACAGTAATGGTTAAAAACATATACTTTATTGTAAAAGTTTATAAATTCAAATCTAAAAGAGGATAGTCTATATACAACTCCATAAACTTTAATAATAAAAATAGAAACTAAATTCCAATTACATTTTATAAAAATAAAATAAAATCATTCACTAATTTCGTAACTTCCGTAACTTTTATCATTTGTCGTCGTCAGTGAGTGACCAATGAATGATCGGAGAGAATATTCATAGTTTTAAGTTTGCTTTCTTGTGAGCTTTTTTATTCCAATGACGTACAAACCCATGACTTATAATGACTTCGCAGAAATTTCAAGAAATTGGGTTTGGTTTAACAAAATGTCATAGGTTAATAGAAACTAATGGCTCCCATAATGTAGAATAAAATATGTTAATGCTTTAAGAATTTTGTTAATAGATTTCTTTTGAGGATTAAAGAGCAAACTCTTCTTCTAATCGGATGGCGAATTTAATAAATATTTGAAGTGTACAAGCAACCCACCCTAGTGGGATGGTGAATTAATTAATTAATTCATCACCCTAGGAAGATTTCAGTGTTCTTGTGTCTAATTGTTTTTTCTAATAGTTAATAAAAACATGGGGCATGTTACCATGTCCTTGGGCTGCTTGGTTAGGTGGGATGGTAGCGGCATCCCGCCCCTTTACAACATAGGCATCCCATTCGGTGACATAATATGCTGTTTTTTTTTTGTAAGGTGAATAAATTGAAATACATCATATATAATCATTACTTTGTTTTTAGCATATTTTGTCATATATTGATAAGAACATCGCAAAAATGTATGGGACTAAGTATATTATAGGAGACATTATGGAATAGAAGAAACAATTATAAAAGAGAATCACTCAAATTGGGGAAGGTTTTCAAAGTGACCTTTTTTTCTTTTCTTTTTTTAAAACCTTGACCTAATCTTCTGAACTGGGTTTATCAACACAATATCGAGATTATTATTGCATGATGAAGGAGAATCCTTGTTAGAATCTGAATAAGTTGACTCATGAGCTCACTTTAATGCACTCGAAAAAGCATTATTATTCACTATCTTTGTGCTTATCAAGGGAGCATTGTTCACAACATGATTCCTAGGAGAATTTTGAGGAGTTGAAGTCTGAACGTTGTCCACCATATGCATTTCATCATCAAATCCTTCATCATCCATGTATGAACCAAAGAAGCCTCGTCCTCCATAGGAGGCAAATCGCAAGGATTCCAACTTTTTTCTTTGGAATTTCAAATGTTTCACTTTTGGTGAGATTTGAACAGAGGAAAATATTTATGTAAATTTTCTGTTTGGTGACAAAAGAAACAACGAAAGGTAGTGTTCTCATAATCGAGAGCCTGTGTCCAATGAAATCACCTATTTTTAAATTGATTTTGTATGGTAGCCCTTCATTGATGTTAATTTCGGCATAGATTCTACCATAAGTGTAAATGCCAAACTTCCCATGAGAAGTGGTCTAAATATGGGCAAACTATTTTTGTTGTGCTAGCTCCCTCATAAGTTTAAAATAAACGTGTTTAGGATCATCTCAAATTAGCCAATTATGTGAGGGTTTATGTGTCAAGTTTTGTGTTTTTTATTGGGAAATTCATGAGTTAATTAGTTTTCAAAAACACATGTACAACAAGTAAATTGCAGAGAAATAAAACACAACAAACACATTACACAATAGTTGATAACGGAGTTCACCCCTCCTGGGCTACATCTCCATGGACCTGCTTCAACTGGCTAGGCCCTCTTTGGATTAATGGTAAATTCTCTAATTACATGCACCTACATTGCTCCAATGGTTGCTTGAACCTGTTCCATTTGCTTCAGAAGACCCAAAAACCTCACAATATACTCTTCAAACTCTGAAAATGGTCTTCAAGTGGACTAGGCATGACCCCCTCTCCTGGTGGCCCTAGGCTTCTTTAATCTTCAAAGTTGCAAAATCACTTACAGAAGTGCTCCAACACCTCTGCAACCCACACCATCATGCTCAGAACATCCAAATCATCTAGGAATGACTCTTTTTGAGCCAAATTTGGTCAAAATATGCCAAAGTTATGGCTTCCTCAATATTTCCTAGAAAAACTCCACCAAAATTGGAGAAACTCCAATTAGCACTGCCAAAACTGGAGGTGGCGCCAAAAATAGTGGACCCGCCAACTTCTCCACCAAGTTAATCTCGGGTTTAATTAATTTAAGTGTGGTTTAACTGGTGCTTAGGAATGTTAAGCGCATTTTAATTAATACAAATAAAAAAAATCGAATTAGCGCTTAATCCATTGGTTTAAAGTTAATTAAAACCTATTTAGACATAACTCTGTGCCATTACAATAAATCTTCGCCACGGTTATAGCGTATGGTCCTATGGCAAGGGGGATGGCCCGCGGGGTTGGCCCCCTCTTAGAAACCATCCACAAATTGACACTTGGCATAGTGTCATTGGGCGAAATGAAGGAAGATTCCCAAAATATTATTTTTTGCTGACTAGGTTGCCATGTCACCTCTCTGTCCTTTTCTTCAATTTTTTACTTATTTAGGAAAACGAACAACAGGCTCTATCTTCCTCATACAGACTTCGTTTTGAGTGAAACGAAGTGCGCCAGATTCCTGGAAATGAGACCTATCCGGTCGTTCTAGTTTTGAGCGATTCCGAATAATTTGATTTTTTATCAAATTTTTGCCCCCAATCCAGATTCTGATCAAGAAGTATCAGTTGCAAGGAAATGAACCAAGGAGTTTCCAATGCCGTAAAAAATTGAGTGGTGCCACAAGTGAGCAGGAATATTAGGAAGTCAAACCTATATTGGAAGCTTGGTAATAACTATTGTAGAAGGGTCAAAATCTAAAAACCAAGGGGTTAGGAATGATCCAACATTTACCTAGAACCAAGCTCCTTTAGATAAAAAAAATTGTTAGTCTTATGATTCAAGAAACCCCACAATAAATAAGCCTTTGGAGAATAAAATAACCTTGCAACTCTTAGCTCATGAATAATGAATCCATTGGTAAAGATCGGACGAGTGGGGCCATAAACCATTAAAGGGAAAGATGAGGGATGACTATGCATATATCTGATGGAGATTCTCAAGATCAAGGTGAGAGATTTATAAGGGAATTTCCTCAAATATTGAAACGAAAATTGATATAGGAGTCACCTAATATTTCACTGCCTTTGAGGAGGGATGGCCATGGACATCATCTTTATAAGAAAAAATTTGAGAGGATGAAGGCTTGCCCACATCCCCCCCTCATAAATGAAGGGACATAAAAAAGTAGCATCTTTACCAATATTATAGACTGAAAGAATGAAAGAATCATCCAATTGCTTACCTTCAAAAAGTAGGAATTGCATGACAAATGGAATGCCCACCCAAAGCTCCAGGGAAAGCTTGAGGTCCCATACCAAATCAGTAGAGAAGGTGTTGAGATTTTGAGGTAGCATCGAGTGTGCTCTAGTCCTAAAATTTTGTGGAAAGGCTAAGACACATGAGACCTCCAAAACCCAGAAAGATTTTGGAGAAATTTCAAATGGTGTTGAAGTTATTCTAATAATTAATTTTTTTAATGAGGACCCTAAGTCTAACTTATGGAGTTAGAAAAATAAAGTGAATTAATTAAACACATGTGATGAAATGTTATAAGTGACGTGGATCAAGCAGTATTTTAATATGAGCCATTGATTAAATATTATATCACGGTCGTTGGTTTTACAAGGACAAAAGTATAAGAGAAAGGCTTGGGCTCAGTTGGAGATACACACACACTGGAAGAGCATTGAAGCTAAGTCGATTTTTTTGGGCGAGGTTTGGAGAGAAATTCAAAACGATTTTGCAGTACAGTGAGGGGAAGAGATCGACAAGGGTTGATCTGATCCAAGGCCAAGAATACAACATGCAGAGGGGCAATGAGTACCAGTCAGCGCAGAGCCAGCCAAGAGGACGCAGTTCATCCAACACCACACAGAGACTACGTAAAGGTTGTGTAAGCCTAGCCATGGTGATGTAGACCCATCAATTGCAGCATAGGGGCAGCGCAACGCCAACAAAGGTGACACAGGCCCAACCAGGGTAGTGCAGAGGCAACGCAACACCAGTCAGGGTGACATAGTGGGGATGCTGGCCAGTGAGGGATGACGCAGAGGCTGCAACGGCAGCGCTGAGGATTCCAGTGGGCTAAAAGGGGCTCGTGATTTGTAAGTCACGTTTGAGGGTGTGATACATCCATATCTTTTGTCTCTGAGTGATAGGTACAAACTTCCATGTAATTTCTCTGTAGGGCCAACCATTTCTAGTTCCCAGAATATTGTATTCAGATTTTGTATAATAATAAAACCCTCTAGAACTACTGCACTGGTTTTCTGGATGTTATGAAGAATTATAATCTACGAATAAACTAGTCTTCCTTGAGTGTGGTGTTCCTTCACTCATAATAATAGAGGAAAGTTAAATTCTTTTCTCTCTATAATAAACATATATGTTGGAATCAGGATTGTCGTTTGACCAAAACCCGCAGGCTTTAGTCTTTGCTAAAATCGTCAGAGTTAGGATCCATGAGAGACAATTAGTCCATGTCACGAAAACACACGGGTTGCGTTGAACCCAATGTCCAAAAATCTCCCCCCCCAACGCGAGTTGGGTGAGTTTGGAACTCGAGACGTGTCGCTCTGACACCACTTGCTGGAATCATGATTGCCATTAGACCAAAACCCGCAAGCTTTAGTCTCCGCTACAATCGTCAGGGTTAGGATCCATGAGAGGCAGTTAGTCCATGTCGTGAAAACACAGGGGGAGCATTGACCCCCAATGTCCAAAAAGATAAACATAAGATGAAGAGACTTACTTGTGAACCTTCACTCTTGTTCTTCTTCTTTCGTCGCTTTTGTCGCTTTCGATCCAACTGAACTCGCCAGATCAATACCTGCAATTAGAACCAGAAGACAACACACGAAAATACAAATACACAATATCTATTTATCATAACCAGATTGAAATGATGATCCAAGTGGATATTGGTGGCCACCCACCTATTCCATTTGGACCCGCACCATCAGTTCTTTCATTTTTTCACTTTCAGCGCAACTTACTATTTTTAGCAGGTTATCGGTTCCTCAACTTTAGGAGCCGTTTGGAGGCCCTAATTATCCAGTGGATATTGGTGGCCACCCACCTATTCCATTTGAACGCCCACCATCGGTTCTTTCAGCTTTTCAGTTTCGGAAAAACTTACTATTTTTAGCAATTTTTCAGGACCCAAAACTTCTGGAGTAGTTTTGAGGCCCTAAATGATGTTTTTTGGGAAAATCGAGAGCAACATGGGACCATGAATTGATGTTGCTCACACCAAAATTTGTACTCCTCAGATAGATCTTTCTAACAAGGTATGATGCGCATCAAACGGAGATCGTATACCAAAGTTATGTCCCCGAGAAGTTGAAACACCAATTTACCCAAACAGGGTCCATATTTTTGGCGCTTCATCTCCTAAAGTTATAATTTTGGATGTTTATGGTTTTGCATTGTTTCTAAACAATAAATAGGCCTTCGAGCCTCATTTTAACACAGCTCAAAGGAATTTAGTTACCACATATCTTCTCAGAGATAAGCCTACCAACGCCCTATATGTTTATTTCCATTATGTCTGTAAGCATATTTCTGTTATATGATATTAATGAAATGAAGTTTTATTTCCGTTGTATCTCTGTGTTTATGTTTATTTCTGCATATTATTATGTTCCTGCATAAATTTGGATCAGTGGTATCAGAGCGGTCTGTTATTTCTTTGTTTTTCTTTTCATGTACCCAACGCGGTCAGGGTATAAGGAGTTAGGGCTCGATCTGGTTGAACCCTTGTAAGATCAGCCTCACAAACCCTGACAACCTCCTATGGTGGAAGAAAAGAAAGATGAGGGAGCAGGAGATCCTATTAAAATAATGCTCGAGGAGGCCCTTGAGAAACAAAGGAATGGGATGATGGATAACTTTGCTCAGATCCTTCAACGGTTGCCCACCTACGACGCATCAGCATCCAACAGCCACTCTGGAGCTGTCACGCCCTTCAAGGTACAGGTAAAATTTGACATTCTTGTATTTGAAGGCCAGATAGATGCAAATGCCGTAGATAGATGGTTGAATTTTCTAGAAGGGTATTTCTCGGTCCACAATTTCTCCAACCGAAAAAAGATTATTTTTGCACTCCTTAAAGTTGCCCCCCATGTCAAAGATTGGTGGGAAACCTACTATGATCAAAAGGATGAGGGGGAAACCTCTCTGTTCTCGGTCGTGCCCACTTGGAATTCGTTCTAAGATGGCATCAAGGAACAATATTACCCCGTGGGGAGATACGAGGACAAGTACATCAAATGGACCACAGTGCAGCAGCAAAGGGATCAAGATGTGCACGAACTAACGAATTTGTTCCATACCCTGCACGCAAAGTTGGGTATTAAAGATTCAGAGAGACAGTTGGTGATCAAGTACCGCAGTTGTTTGCACAAACACATTCAAGAGGAAATGGAGCTCCTTGACATTACCTCGCTTGGCACGGATTATCGCTATGCTGCCAAGATTGAGCAGAAATTTAAGCAGAAGAAGCGAGACTTTAGATCCGCGAATCTGAAGCCAGGGAAAGGTGCCCCCGAACCACAGAACAAGGGGCAGAGCCAAAGTAGGGCGACTCAGAACACCACTGAAAATCCAAAGAAGGACATGTGGAAGTGGTGTTAATTTCATAATAGCTCCACTCAAAGCACAAACGAGTGTCGGGCCAAACAGTCGCTGGTGGCTGAACTGAAGGCACTCGAATCATAGGCATGTTCTAATCCTATGCCAAAACCAGACAAGGGAGATGAAAAAGGGAAGCATATCATTGATGTGGACCCCAGTTCCATTGTTTCCAATGCCAAGCTCCAAAGGCAGGATCTCGAGGATCTAGAGGAGGGGGAGCGCCTCTTCCATTTGCAGATGTGGGTGAAGGGTTCTCCACTTCAATTTCTTGTTGATATCGGAAGCCAAAAGAATCTCATTTCAGCAGAGGTAATGAAGCAACTCAGCCTACCAACCATAGCACACCCACAACCATATACCATCGGGTGACTTCACCCAGGGAGAGATATCCGTGTCCACCAGTTGTGCCACATTTCGTACAGCATCAAGCCATTCATGGATGAGGTATTGTGTGATGTTTCTCCTCTTGATGTCTTTGATGTATTATTGGGCCAACCATACTTGTAGAGGTGACATGTTGTGTATGAATCTAGGCCTCATGCTATCATTGTTACTTTGGGAAATAACTTGTACAGGATACTGGAGGTAGTACCACCTTTTGCCATCTCTTTGAATACTGCAAAACAACGCAGTAATATTGTTTCCCAAACAAGGAAATTTATTTTCATTACCATTCGCTCACAAGGAAAGAAGAATATTGTGGCCACAACCTCAAAAAAGGCCCCCCTTCATAGCAACAATAGATGGACAAAGTTGTGGAAGAATACGAAGACATTTTCTCCTCACCCACAGAGGTTCCTCTACACTGTTCGAACAAGCACTCCATTGATTTGAAACTCGACACACTGCCACTTGATATTTCCATAACTCGTGTGATTACACAGACATAATCCACACATTTACTTTCTGAGGAAACCAAATTTATTGAACGCATCCAACACATCTGCCAGCACATCCGCTAGCGAGTCGACGACATCCTGGACAAATCCAATACCAAGTTTAGCAGAATTTTCCTCTCATGGAGAAACTTAACGCAATGGGGAACATTTCTTCCTAAGGAGGGAGGAATGATATAGGTGGATATTGGTGGCCACCCACTTAATACAAAAACAATTTCTGACATCCTCTCAATTCCACCTGGAGAAAATGTCCCATGGATGTCGCTCCGTGCTACTGCTACCTCAATTGACTTGCATGATTTCTACTTCCTTGCATGCCCACTTACCATTCATGGTATGCAATGCATGAAAAAGGGTATACAACAAGATGATGCCACGTGGCGTTGCTCAAAGTGTGAAGGGTCGTTCACCAAGTGTGACTACTGCTACATTCTCTGCCTCCAGCTGCACGATCACACTGGCCACCTTGAGAATGTTGTCGCTTTTGACGATGCCGCAAATGGCCTCCTAGGCATCTCTGCAGAGGACCTTTTCCTCCTCTCAACAGATCCTCAAGCTGTCCTTGACATATATAGCAAAATCAAAGGGCGACAATTCCTCTTCACACTATCTTTAAAGAGGGACACCTTCAACGACATTGAATGACTACGACCAATTGTTATGCACGCAGAAGATCTGCCTTTTGCTGATGTGTCAAAAATCCTCCTTCAACTCTTGCAACCTCCAACTTCCCCCGCGAACAAAGCTTGTTGCCGCCTTTAGCCATACATTTCTTGCCTCTTCCCATTGTTCAACTTTCAACGCTTTTTTCCCTCACTTGCCATGCATCGTCGATTTTTCATGTATGTTTTGTAATCGTTACTATATCTTTACAACCCCTTTCCCTTTCTAATAGTCCTCCTAAATGTATAGGTATCAACTCGTTTCTTCATTACATCTTGTTTACATGTTATTCCGCTATGTTGTAATGGACCTTCTTAATATATGAACATCTACACATGTCATTTTCCCTTTCCTCCTTCATGCCTTCATCTTGTTTGCAAAACACACATTTTATAAATGCAAATGTCAACATGCTATGCTTAGTATGGAATATAATACAAAATTTGCTTCTTCTTCTTTGCAAAAAATACAGTATATGCCTTTCATTTCCTCTGGCCAACAAATGCAACATGTTCTTGCTTTCAAAACACATATTCTCCTATTTCAAATATGAAACACTCATTTTTATGCAAACCATATTCAATACATTTCCGCTTCAAAATTCACTCGCACCATTTCCATACGACTATTTCTATGATGAAATACATAACACAACAAAAATTCTCGCAAAAAATAATAAATAATAAAACATAAAAATATGAAATAGAGTGTTGCATCTTCGTGCTTCCCTCTTCTTTCATTATACTTCATGCATTTGACATGCCTTTCCTTTTTTGCAACAGCTATGCCAACCACACCAGACAACAGTTTGCAAAGGGAACAACGTCGCCGCCACTACGCACTTAACAAAGAAAGAATTACTGCACGTCGTCGTCTCCTCTTTGCAACTCGCCGGGACAACCTTCTCTCTCAATCCACCACACACCAAACTCCCATTCCTTCACAAAGTACCCTCCTTCCACTACATCCCACCCAAAATTTTCCATTTACCCTTACAACTCCCCTCCCTAGCCAGCCCTTTCCATACCCTGAAATTCCTTTGCCTCTTGCCTACCCTTTCCATGTCCCGCACCATCTTCCTCCTTCTCCATCTGCGCAACAATTCCTCCCCATCCAACTCCAACATGCACATCTTCACTTCCGTGAAAAAATTGATGCACTTAGTCCCATCCAAGTTTGCTCAATTTGTTATGAAGCTTACCCATCCATGAAAACAAAAACAAATAACGGAAACATTTGTTGTACCCGTTGTGTTGGCGAACGAACAACCCACCGTTTTTCCTTCGCAAACAACATGGACCCAGGTATCCAACCCCATGTGCTCTCTTGCCTGACTCAAGTTGAAGAGATGTTGATTGCTCGTGTAAACCCCATTATTCAAGTCACCCATGCACGTGGTGGCCAACTAAAATATTCTGGCCACACTATTAGCTTTCCTCAAGATATTACTAATATTGTGACCTCTCTTCCTCGCATGCTATCAGAACTAGACATCCTTGTTGTAAACAAAACTAGTTCTGACGAAAATTCATACGACTTTTTTGTCAGTAGATCACGTGTTCATGCAGCATTGCAATTCAAACTACAAAATGATCCGTATTACAAAGATGTCCACACTAACCAAAATTCCCTGAATGCTTTGCCTATTGTGCCCACCAACATTTCCAACATGCTACGCCATGCCAACACATCTTCCATCCCACTCCAACAAGCCATTCTTGAAAATTGTGATTCTGAACTTCCCCAACCATGCCCATCTGACCTCCACCCATCCTCCTTTGTTGCAAATCTGCCAAACTCTCATTCAGAAATAGATGAAATACTTGCCTACATAGAATCCCCCAATCACTCGCCCATCCATTCACTTCAATGGCCCATCATTGGCCTCTCCCCAATAAATGAATACAACACAGAAGGCCTCTTCTCCATGGCCTTCCCCGCCCTCTTCCCCACCGGCTCTGCAATGATTAATCAACCAAGAATTGCAAAAGTAGATATGCAAGAATATGCTTTGCATCTAATACGCTACCATGACAACCGTTTTGCACAACATCCTCGCTTCCGCTACTACTTGTACAACCTCATCATGCACCATCGCAGCCAAGCAACTGCCTTTGTCTTCATGAAAAGAGACCTTTCAAACACCCTTCCAACAACGATCGCTGACCTTCGCCACCACCTTCAACAAATTCCCCCTTCCACCATCCCAGACCAGATTGTGCGCTTCGGATCATCCTTGCGCGGCAGTCGCTCATTCTGGACTAGAGCTAAACATGAGCTTCACGACATAATCATTCAACAAGGTACCCCTACCATATTCTTCACACTCAGTGCAGCTGATACCAAATGGCCTGACTTGCATAGAACCATGCCTTCCAACCCTCCATCCAATTCACATGAGCAAACTCGATGGAGAATCCAAAATGTTGTTGCAAACCCTCACCGTACATCTCAATACATCCATTGCAGATTCACAATATTCCTCGAAGAAGTGCTACTTAAAGGACTCCTTGTAAAGGATTACTGGTGCAGGTATGCATACTATTCCTTCCATCTCTTACCTTTCATTAACTTCACTTCCACGCATCCATCTTATTTATTTTCCCCTTCTTTTTTTTAAGGTATGAATGGAAAAATGGCGGCTCCGCACATATCCATGGTTTCTTATGGCTTCCAAATGCACCTACTATGGACACTTTGGATTGGACCAATGCTTCTGCTGTCCGTGCAGCTAAATATTTCTTCAATGCATACATCACTGCTTGGAACCCTCGTCCCATTAAAAACCAGGCTGTTGGGATAAATTATTCATCTCTGCAAGACCCATGCCTCCTCCAGACACATGAAATTCTTACAGCCAATCAGTTGCAAGACTATGAGCAACTTGTCAATTCTTTTCAAAGACACACAACTTGCCACTCTAGTACATGTTTGCGCAAAAGAAATAACAAAACAAATTGCCGCTATGGAGCCCCATGGGAAGTTTGCGACGCATCATCTCTTCACATTGATAATACTGGCCGTAAATTGTATGCCCCTGCTAGAAATGATGACAAGCTATATGTGCACAACGCTCATCTTCTTGCAATTTGGAGGGCAAACATGGACTTCCAACCAATTCTATCACGCCATGCTGTGTTGAACTACATTTCAAAGTATGCAGTAAAAGCAGAGGCAAAGTCTGAAAGCTACTACCAAATGCTTTCCCGTCTCTCCCAATGTTCCCCACCCGATGCTCCTACTATTACTGTCGTCCGCAAAGTTCTGACCGAAATTGTCGGTGACCGAGACATTGGTGCACAGGAAACATGCCACATGCTGCAAAAACTCCCACTAGTAAAGTGCAGTCGTTCTTTTGTATCCCTTAATGTGAAAAAACAAATATTCAAACGTGTTTCACAACAATTGGATGGTGATCCTCCATCGACACCTTTCATTGTCTCATACATGCATAGACCACCTGCACTCGAGGATTTGCCTCTTATTGAAGTTGCATGCTCTTGGACCTTCTCCTCCCGCCGCAAAAAAACACCTTGGAAACAGATCTTCCCTCCTATGGTTGTATGTGTCCTTCCTCGTTTCACCTCCATCCCATTGAAAGACTCATCATCCTATGTGGACTTTTGTTGGAGTGAACTCCTTCTATACTGCCCTTTCCGTACCCTCCCTGACGACATCGGCACATCTGACGCGCCCATTGTGGCACATTGGGAACAAACTAGACATACATATCAAGCTTGGCATGTCCACCGCACCCCAATCGACCCTACCGATGCCGAATCTTGTTGTTCATCTCCTGATGCCCCTCCCCATGCCCCCACGCTCGACATGCCTAAATGGAAATTTCTCTCTCAACTCCACCCAAGCAACAACATCCTCCTCAATGAACTTGAAATGCTTGGCCATCGTGACTTTGATGCAAATTATAATTGGGCCAACTCCATTATCCCTTCACAATTACAAGAAACAGCCATTCGCTTCATCAACTTCAACCGCTCCTCCACAAAAATCCACCAAACCCAAACTCCATTCCCACATTTGCTTTCCTCCTTGTCCCCAAGCCAAACCATTGCATTCAATATCATTTTTTCCCACTTCCACACACACGCTATAGGATCAATTTTAAAAATGATAATCCAAGGCACTGCTGGTACTGGAAAGTCATTCCTAATTGAATGCCTAAAAAATGCCTTCCTTGAAAACTCCACCAATGGACCAAGCCCCCTCCTCTTGCTTGCTCCGATCGGTGTTGCAGCATTCCACATCAATGCATTGACAATCCACTCTGCTCTTCGCATCCCTATATCCTCTATGCAAACTTTAGAGGGTCAAGCCCTCCTAAACCTTCAAGAACAGCTTCGAGATGTGAAATACATTCTAATTGATGAAATGAGCTTCATTGGTCCTAAATTTCTTTCTCAAATCGATGACCGCTTGCAGGAGGCATTCCCATCAAATAAAAGCAGCCCTTTTGGTGGACGCTCTATAATTCTCGTGGGGGACCTTGCCTAACTTCCACCTGTCAAAGACACACCGATGTATGTAGGCACTTCTCGTGGCACTGCACTATGGCAAAGCTTTGATACCGTGGTTACACTTTCAACAGTTTTTCGGCAACAAGGAACTAGCCCTGCTCATATTTCCTTCCGCGAACTCCTCTCCAACCTTCACAATGCAACACCCACTATTGATGATTGGAAGCTTCTTATGACACGCTAAAAAACAAACCTTCTTGAAGCCGAGGTCCAGTCATTCTCAAGTTCAATGCATCTATACGCCACAAATGAGGCTGTTGACATGCACAATAAAACCATGTTGAAAACACTCAACCAACCAATCGCACGTTGCTAC
Source organism: Pinus albicaulis (assembly GCA_034641835.2). NCBI lineage: Eukaryota > Viridiplantae > Streptophyta > Pinopsida > Pinales > Pinaceae > Pinus > Pinus albicaulis. The sequence goes on from CM076579.1 coordinate 1,447,796,119, forward strand.
GCTACCCAAAGGAAGGAATTTAGAGGCAACAACGTGGAAGATGAACAACTAGCTGCAAAAATTCTCCTTTGCATTGGACAATGAGTTATTCTAACAAGAAACTTGTGGATTGAGGCTGGCCTTGTCAATGGTGCCCTCGGCACCGTCCGCGCGCTCGTATATGCACCAACAACTAAGCCGCCCGAACTGCCATTATTTGTCGTAGTCGACTTTCTTCACTACAAAGGTCCACCATGGGATCCTTAAAATCCTAAATTTGTGCTGATACCCCCCATAACAAGGGGCTCACGCACACAAATTCCGCTTCGCATGGCATGGGCTTTAACAATCCACAAATCACAAGGCATGACACTAGATAAGGCAACAATCGACATCGAAAACATTGATCGACAGGGTCTCACTTTCACAGCAGTATCAAGAGTCCGGTCATTAAATGACCTGTGCATCTCCCCTGCTTTCTCCTTCTCTCGCTATTCTCGGATGAAGGAGAACCCTTTCGTCATACGCAGAAAAAAAGAAGAAGCTCTGCTCACCTCAAAATCTATTGCTCAAGCTCCTTCAAACCCCTCTACTATTGGTACCTTACCATCCCACTAGCTATTTACTATTCTGCTTTCCCATTTCACTATATCTTCTATACATCAGTCACTAGCATGCTTTCAATTTCTGTGCAAGAACATAATGGATCATAAATATATCTCACAGCTCCAACAATTTTGCAAAGAAATCAATGAACAAGAAGCTGCGCTTCTCAATGTACAGGAGCGATTCCTACGTCCACCTAGGCTGCCTCTTTACCAATTGTGCCCCACAATACAACTACTGCAACGGATAAGAAATTGGATGAATCTCCTCATCCATATTCATGAAATGGATGCACACAGAGAACTCCAATCATACTATCTTGACCGTGTACATTCTCTGGACGTGAAATGGTGCTGTCGTTGTCGAGCAACACCTTGTCTATATGACTAGTATTTCCTCTACTGCAAAACCATCTAACCACTATGCTACACATGATGCAATTTTGTCAATACATCTTATTTTGTCTTTGAAAAATATACAGCACATCTTACTTTCCAAACTCTTCCTACTCAGAAATTTCTGTATATACAAAAAAAAAAGTTTGAAGGTTCCTATGGGTTCTCTTGATTAAAGTTTGTGTTATAGCCATGGGATCTAGTGCTATTATGGGTTATCGTTGAGTTTAGTTTGTTCATAGTGAGAAAACTATCAAATTTCAGTGTATAAAAAATTCATTGCACAAAGAATTGTGATCAGTACTCATGAGTTTGATGCCAGATGACAACTATCAATCAGTAGTTCTATGTTTAGTGCTCAGCACTTTTCAATCAATATTCATAGTTATGCTGTAGCATGGGTTATGTTATATAAAGCTGTTATTGGTACTCGTTGATTTTAAATTTTTTCTCCGTAAACAATTGTCTATGGGCAATCAAAAGTTCAATATGCAGACAAGTGTGGATCATAGTGCAAAGAGCTGTGTGAATGGATTGTTTTCTTTTTAGAAATTTCCATTTAGCATTCATTGGTTTGATTTCTGTGTATTATGTAATCAATTCAATTTTACACCTAACTTGAGCCCTAATGTTGCTATGGGTTATGGGTTATAATGGATTCCCATTGTGATGCTTAGTGGAAGGCAATTGCACATACGAGCTCAATTCTTGTTGTCTTGGTATTCCCACTGTGATGCTTAGTGGAAGGAAATTGCACATAGGAGCTCAATTCTTGCTGTCTTGGGCTGCTGTGAATTGATTCCAGTGGTTCATAATAAATTTCAACGATAGATTTTACATGGCTTCCTGCATTGCATTCGGTTCTTGTAAATAGTAAATTACTAAAGTCTTAGTGGACGACGATGTGCAATTGGCAACAATTAGTCAAGACTTATGAGTCAGTTTACATGGGAACCAAGTACATGTATAGTTTCTCCTAGATTTTAGTCTGATGTTTTGTGGAAGGTGATATTAAGTCAGTTGAGATAAGTTCAATCCCTGAGCTATGTCAGTCAGTAGTTTTGAGTTTGAGTTCATTGGAAATTGCACATGTATCATAATGCTTTCAGGGGATGGCTTAATGGAGTCATATTCAGCACAACACCTTAATGATGAGCTCAGTTCCTGTACGGTCAGAACAATGGTGCACATAAACATGGGCTGTAATTTTGCCTGGCTATCTGATGGTTTTTAGTTTGATGTTCAATGGAAGGAAAATAATCAGCATTACGAGTTCTTATGTTAGTATGATGCTTAGTCAATGGAAAATATTTATATGCTATCATGAGTTTATTTCATATAGAAGGGTGATGTTAATTTAACACATATCATGGGTTTTAATGCCTATAGGGTGTTTCTGAGTCTCAGCAACATTAGATTGTTGCTTCGCGTGGAAGGTAATTATTGATCATGTCAGGAATTGGATTTGTTGGAAACTATTAATTAGTAGCGATGAATTCAAATTTTTGTGGAGTTGAGTTCGCTGCTATATATTATAACGGAGGTGTATTGATTGTGAATCCTGGTAATGAGTTCAATATGTGGATGGAAAATATATATTTTGTTGGTAGGAGTTCTATTCTATTAACAAAAATTCACTCTGTTACACTAATGGTATATGCAAGATAGTCTACTCTCCTTCCAACTGCACATATTAACTGTGTAAAGAAGCCTATCCTGAATAGAGAATTTCTTGAAAGAAATCAATTCAAAAAGACTAAATGAAATTTGAAAACCTGTCCATAGGGAATCAGGTGGGGCAAAACTTGAGAAAGTGACTGACTAACATATAAATATTGTGATAATGGTTGGTTTTGCCAAAATGCAACCAAAACTGCTTGAATATTGAATCTAGCAGACTCATTAAAGCTGATAAAAGAAAAAAATTGTAAGACGCGGATAACATCCTTCCTATCAGCAATTCTTTATTGCAAAATAAAACTGAAAATCAGGTACTATTAATTACACATGAGTGTTAGCAACATCCAGCATCAAATATATCAGCCTATCATGTTCATATTCACATCACATTTCTAAAACATCTTTGTTTAAGATCAAGTAGAGAAACTTTACCCCCGTTTTCGAACCCCATGAAATGCATTTTTAAACAATGTGATTAACAAAAACAAAAAAACATAACAACTGATAACTAATCAGCATTTCTGTTAGTGTTAATAAAGACACAGAGAATAAAGCTATGTTTCACGTAGTCCTCAAACAAAAAATGAACATGCATACACCAATATTTTTGCCTACTTCTTCCCTGACTGACCAGCACACCCATGCTCCTCTACAAATCTGTCAACATGAAATATCTCACAATGCCCCACCTTTGGTGCAGCAAGGTTGTCAAGAGAAGGAACAATTTCTGCACCAGTACACCGACCTATACACTCTAGAAGCTTCTTCTTCACATTCAGTACCAACGATATTTCCTTGGTCAGCAGGTATTCTTGTGCATGATGAGAAACAGTTTTCTCTACCAGCAGCACGTTAGGACAATGTGCTTCTATCCTTGCCACAATCATCTTCAGATGATCCATCTCCTGCATGAAAAACTAATAAGGGATCAAAAGGTTTGATGCTTACATGCTCACAAACACACTCAACTGAAAGATGAAGTAACAGCATGGCCAATATTAATATTACCTGCTGCAGCAGAGTCTCAAAAGATGACAGCTAATTTGAGACACGTTGATATTCAAGTGCCCCTCCCAAGAGCAGCATCCTTGGATTTTTGTGCCTTTGTGTCATACGCTTATGTTTTACGTTCTTTGAGCAGACAATTCCCTTAAAAACCTTGCTGTGAACAATATCGTTCTTTGTTAATGCATATGCTCATTAATCAATACCAGCAGCAGCAACACACAATGTATCTATGTAGTAAACAAAATATAAGACATCGAAAACAAGACAGAGATTCCAACTAAAGCACATCAACAACATATGAGATACCTGAGGCCACTTGTTACAATACAAACAATTGAGAGGAAACATTACCTGTCACTTCGAAGCCCTGAAGCTATGCACTTGACCTTAACATAACCCCCGGGATCCATTCCTCCTCCTTTGCTTGTGTCTGGCTTTACAAAAGTCGTTGCTTGCCATGACAATCAACTCACTATTTCAAGCCAGCTTTCATTATAATTCTCCTCACCCACAGATACATCTGCTCCCTTTAGTAGCTATACTACAAGAGCTCTGAAATGTCCATCCAAAACCGTTCTCATAGCTTCTCTATGATCTTCACTTGACCTTTCCTTGCTTTTAAATTCATTGCTGCTAAAACTTCCTGATCAGTGTGCCAAACCCCAACTCCCATCTTCATCATCGTCATCTTCATCAATCATGCTAGTCTCTATTTCATCCTCAACATCTTCAGGCTCAGGTGATACCCAAATAGCACCATTGTTCTCAAAGTCAAAAGGTTGCTCTCGCTCTGAGTTTCGGCTTTCAAACATGACTGAATCATCATTGCAGTCATTAAAATTTTCTGTATCCTCTGTCTCTTCTGCTGACCTTTCTGATCTACATGACATTTGCTGCTCCACAAGTATATCATTTTGAAAGCTTGGACTCTTGCTCAGAACATCTTCAGAAATGTTTTCCACACTTCTCAAACCATGTAGCTCAACAGCCTGATTCATGGAATTTTGAGAGTTCGAATAATTGACACAAATATTTTGTAAAATGTATCCAGAATGTAGATCTACATTGGCATGTTCTCTAAAGTATTCTTGCAAGTGTCGCAAAAGCCCTTCTTTAGCATCCTCTACGTCTTTACCATATTCATCCCCTTCATCGTCACTCCTACATAATGTGAACAACTGAAGTGAGTCTACGCATCAACATTCAGATACACAGGTAACTAATTTCTGCGTTCTATCTAACGGACATTCTCAAGGTCATTTGAACAAATAAGCACAACGAAAAACATGTCTGTCGTGGACAGAGTAATTTCTCTACTGAGTCAAATGTGAAATTGGCATCCCATATGCATCAAATGCCAATATGCATCTAACAAAAACAAGTATCAAGCATATCAGAATCACTGACTTCATTAAAACATTTAATTCCCTTTCATCAACAACTACTACTGCTAGAATCATTGCTTTCCATTTAAAATATTACATCAGAGGTTTGTACAATGTTCTTATGCTCAATGACATTTGAACAACTAGTAACTATAAAAAATACAACAATAAACAGGACAACCACAGATTAAAAATACAACTGCATGCACAACTTATACATGCCAATTGAATGACTCCCAAAGTCTGCCACCAAATTGAATGTTTAAAACCTAAAAGTTTAATACACCAAGTCCCAAAATGCTTTCAACATTATATTTCGACAATGACTAATACCAACAGCGATTTCCTCTGTCTCTAATCCCACTGTAGTTCCTTCTATTTCTCCCCATCTGATAAATGCAGACTCGTCCAATCCACCAACAGGTGTCTCTCCATGTTTGATGATTGTGTTAAGATAACAAAACATTGCGTTGAATCGGATCTCCCATATCTATGCTAAGGAGATTTCTTTCCTTTTCTCGTCGTTTATTTATTTTCTTTCATTTACATTTGGATTGAGCACATTTGCATTCATAATCTGCTCATGTTTTGTTCTGACAGTTCATTTTTTTTCCTATAATTTTCTTTCAAATCATTTTCCGTTTTAATATTGTTGTGGGTTAAACAAATGCACAGATATCTCATTAATAGTTAACTCCTTCACCAGATCCATTTCAAAACTGACATATAATCTAATTCAACTCCCCTTTGACAGATCTGTATACTTATGACACATACTGCCCCCGCAAAAAGGTTTCGGTGAAACCGAAGATACACCATTCCTCTCCTTTCGGCGTTCCTTTGCACCACAGGTGCAATTGCTAGTTGTAGATTCTTCTTAATATTAGAATTCTCCAATGTCCATACACTTATATACAAAAAATCATCGCGCGGGACCAAAATGTCAAATTGAATGTGTAGCATCTATATCAATTATTGAAATATTGGAGAAAATCCGCTTAACCATAAACGTGGAGACTACTAATGGTTCTTCCACTTTGCTTAATCCATAACATTTCAAAGATATAATCAAAGGCCACTGCATAGAGTTCAACAAGTTATTAATCCTGCAGGGAAATGATGATCAACTCCCCACTATTGCATATTCTCATCGTAACAACAATGATGTTTGGAGGCGTAACAACAACTTGATTTATGTTTATCGAAATAAGTGAGATTGGTGTTAATGTTTCACTTTATTAAGTGCTATTGTAATATGCTCACAACCCATTTTAAACTATTTTGATTTCTTATATTCCCACGTGATAGTTTTGTTAAATCCTATGCTTTTGGGTTAAGTTAACTAGTATTAACGTTTCTTTAACATTATTTTATTTAATTTATTAATTTATTTATTTTCAATTTAGAAATTTTATAGAATATTTTGAATAATATAATTATAAAAATATCTTTCAATTTAGCAAATAAATTAAAATATAAATATCCTCATTTCCATGATGGGTGGGAACTCTCGAGATGGACACAAGCCCAAATGAGAGTCATATTCATTAATGTCGGGTTGTATGCCACCCAAAAGGAGTTATGCATGCAATACACAATGCATCTAGTTGGTGAAGCATAAGGCAATAGAGCGTGTGAACAGTTCCATAATTGGTAGTGGTGGGGAGGTTAACTTAGGAGGACAACCAACCATGGAGACTGCATTTGATCATAATCCACACATAATTACACTAAATGCGATGACAAGGCAAAGAAATTATGATAGAAAATGGTGGTTTGAAGATGAGATCGTGGGAGAAAAGCTTAAATTGGCATACAGTTTAGTGGAAGTTGCGGCATGGAAGGTTGGTAGTGAGCTATTTGGTTTATTTCAATCTACTTAAAAATTATCTTATTCACTACTTATGGTTCTGCAATCGTAATTCATGTTTAGTATGGTTTTGGAGGTTTCTATGTTTGGGAGGGTCTATGCAAGGTATTCTTTGTAGTAATGTCCTTGTTTCTAGAAAAATCCAGTTTAGAGGGTTAAAGGTGGAGATTTCAAGGCTTAATTTGGATGGTTCACAACATGGACCTCATGAGGCTCTACACGATGGTCCTACAATAATTATGTTCTCAATTGGTTTTCATTTTGTAAGTATCTTTGTTTTTGTTTCAAGTCTGAGGCTTTCTTAGGTAATGGGTTGGATCTCTTGCTTGTCCATCGATCCATCTCTAGCTATTAGTTTGGTTCTCCTATGTCTCTTTATTTTTCCCCTAACTTTTTGATCTTTGGTGACACCCCCCACCTTTGATTTCCCTAAGGGTACTTTTCTTAAGGTTCTCTCCAATCGTGAAAGTTAGCCAGTTTACCCCCTCTAGTTTGGATTCTTTCCTATAAGGGGTGGATTTTTCTACTGTTATCATACACAACTCCCTATGTTTGTTTTTGGGTTATTCTCCCACTCCCGAGCATAGACCTCCTCGCCCTCCCCCCTCCTGTGATAGCTAGGCATAGAATTATTACAAGTCATAGAGGAGGAAGAAGGAGAAAGGTTGCCCCCTCCATTATCTTTGAATTCCATGCTCCATCCACTCCTCAAGCTTGTGCTTAATTTGTCGCTCTTTGGGCAATAGCTCGTTACTCAAAAGTGATCCTTGATGTAGTTTGTGGAGCAATTGTAGAGGTTGAGGAATATGTGAGACAAGAACATAGATGCATCCTCGACCATCATGAGGAAATTGAGATGCATTAATGGATCCCAAAAATAAGTTCCTCAACTCAATCTCGTCAAACAACTTACATGCAAGCTATCAATCTTTAACGACATGTCAAAACACTTATGGGAAGAGTCCTCATTGAAAGGTCTAACACTTAGCAAGAGAAATGTGGGCTTCACTACAGGAGCAATACTATAACACGTGGGTTCATATTGGGGGATATATAATGAGGAAAAAATGACATAATATATTGGGGATATATAGAGGGTAAAGGGTTTTTATGTTAGAAGGTATAAAAAATGGAGCTCAAAGTTAATGAAAAAATATAAAGGGGTATAAAAAATGGATACCTACAATATATAGTGACAGTATGGGCTTTTTAAATTGGGAAGGTGTATTGGGTTTTATTGGTAGAGGGTTAAATAATGTGATTTTTAGATGTATTTTCCAATATGTACTCAAATTAAGGGTATTGTTTAATATGGTATGATTGCACGTGATATGCTAGAGGTTCATTGAGTGAAGTCCCCGTGGAAAGAGATCATGGTTTGTTTGGTGGAAATGATGGAAAAAAATGAAAATCTAGATAGGAAGTTTTTTTTCTTAGTTAGACATACATTGTGTTGTCTCCCACTAAAGAAGAAAGTGACTCTCCTCCACCAATACAGGTGGACTCACACTCAGGTTGACATGGTTAGGCGAGCCAACTACTATGTTAATATTTTCTGTTATGAAAGTTTTAATTTCAAAAGTTGATCTATGGAAATGTATTTCAATGAGTTAATTCGTAGTTCAAGTGATAGACCTACTGACTATGTAATATATAATGTCGAAATTTTGAACCTTTGCTACCGGTTTGATTTTTTGTGTGACAAACTAGTAACTAATGGAAAAATCTATGTATTTTTTTTCTAAAATATAATAAAAACAACTTGAACTTACGAACAAACAAAAGATTATAGATATACTTTTGTATTTAAAATTAACGCATAAATTAAATTAAAGAATATATTTTTGATATAATAAATTTATGTAAAAAACACTAAACTTTTTTATTTGTAAATTTATTTCTTTATATTTAAAAACATTTTTCCTTTCTATTTAAATATTTTATATGCAAAATATTATGACAAAACTAAACTCAACTAATCAAATAAAATTGTATCTTTAAATTTATTTTTTTATATTTAAATACATTTTTCCTCTCTATTTAAATATTTTATATGAGAAATATTATGACAAAATTAAACCCAATTAACCAAATAAAATTTATCTTTATACAAATATACATTATTTAAAAAATTTAAACTCTAACGTTTATAAAATTAATCCAATAAAAATTTAATATAGCTTCCAACCATCTATTTTAATTTAATACATTAAAAAACGAAATAAGTTAAAACAGTAAATATTAAAAAACAAACTGAGTTAATACATTAAAAAAACAAAATGAGTTAATACATTAAAAAACAAAATAAAATAAAAAACACAACGAGTTAATACATTAAAAAACAAAATGAGTTAATACATTAAAAATAATTTAGAGAGTAAATCATCTCACCTTTTAATAAAGCTTTCAACCCTCTATTTTAAATTAATGCGTTAAAAAACAAAATGTGTTAAAAAGAGTAAATCAACTCACTTTTTTTTAAAGTATAAATTAAAATTTTATTTTAATATATTTATTTTTAGAATTTAAATTGCTAAAGAAAAATATATTTTAATATATTTATTTTTAAAATTTGAATTTTCATTATAATTAAAAAATGAAAATTTTAGTTTTCATTAATAAAATTATTATTGTTAAACAATTTTTTATTAATTAAATATATTTTTTTTCGATTAAAGTCTACTTTATATTATTATAGTAAAAATTATATCAAAAAACAATGTTTTTGTATTACATTTAGGTAACTAAGGGGGCAAGAAGTGCCAAGACTGATTTGGGTGCTCGCCAAGGCACACGATGCTCTTGGTTATTATCCACCCAAAATGACAAAACATCCAGATCAAATATAATATCATGGGGGCGGGTTCAGAAGACCTACTAGAGGACCCGCAAAGATGCGCCCTTCGTTATGAAAATGGTAGTCGATGTAGTCCACTTGGGCCTCTAAAGCTCGGAGGTGGTCGTGTGAGCACCTCAGAAGTTGGCGCAGACTCTCTAGAGCTTTAAGGGTCTTGTTTTGTAGGTTTTGAATGTCGCTGATATAGGCCACAAGTTCGTTGCGATCCTCATACCTTTGTTCACGCAGAGTGTCCAGGTTGAGTTGGATATGCTGGAGTTGTGTTGAAATCGTTTCAAGGGTGATCAGAGCCTCTACCTGTCTCGGTGACTGAGCTGTAGAGACTGCCATGGCCACCACCGATTTTTAGCTCTCGGTGGATTCCGAGTTTGAACTAGAGTCCTCGGGCAGCCATCAACCCTCCATCCCACGTCCAAAGCCTCCTCGTCGTGCATGCCCCCTCTCTCGAGGCATGCGCTTGCCGACCACCTGCGATCCTTTCTCTGTGTTGTTGCTCCAATTAACCATGGGCCAAGTAGCCCCTAACGCCACAACATCATCCCAGAAACTACTTCTATTTGTCCCGCTATACACCTCCCTTGCACCGCAGAAAAGAACCACTACTCCACCATCAATTGCGCCACAGCTTTCGATTGTCACAGTAATTTGCCACCCTCTACAAATCCTAGTCGTAAGAGAACCAAAAGGGTCGGTGAGCCCAAAGCAATACCACCTCGAGGCCCGCCCAGGGGTCTGCCTTCCCTGCATGTCCCACTTACCAGCTGCCATTGTCCTAGAGGAACACCAAAGCCACCCTTGCGAGGGCGTTTCCTCCACTGGAGTTTCACACTCACCACCTTCCCCTTGCTCTTGTTGCAACGCTCTGTTGCCGCTACTAGGAGTCTGCCACTCGTTCAAATGCCATCCACAGCATCCTGTTAGCAATCACCCCCCTTGTCTCTTGCCAGTGTAGCTCAAGCCAGAGCTTGAGAGCCAGTGTTTTCATATCGAGGAGGACCGTCTCGCCAACTTTCACCATCACCCGCAATTGCCAAATGCTCACCCGCTCGCCTGCTCCACTCATAACTTCGACGTTGACTGCCGTGGGTCCACCGGTCCTGAGGCTCATTACCTCTCAAGCGTGGGAGGTAAATGTGGCCGTTGGCGTGTGGCTTCGGGATGGTTCATCCACAACTATCCTTCGCCCGCCTGGCTCATTGAGTTAACACCCCATCGAAAAATTTTAATTAAATATTAAAAAAAAATTATTATTTTTAATTACTCTGAAAACATAATGTTATGTATTTATTTTTTTTAAATCCTTCCTTTGATATCCAAGCAAATACCTAGAAAATTTACAACATTAACCCAATTTATTAATTAAATGTTAAAAAAAACTAAATTATTATTTTTAATTACTCCAGAAACATAATGTTATGTATTTACTTTTTTTTAAATCCTTCGTGTGATATACCAGCAAATACCTAGGAAATTTTACAACATTAACCCAAGAATAAAGGAATCTTTGAAATGGACTTCAAAAGATTCTCATAACAAACTTCTAAATTATTATATCAGGAATCTTTGAATGCGGTTCAAAAGCTTCTCTTTGAGAAGCTTTGAAATGATTATATATTATCTGAACCGTGTGAATCAAAACAACTCGAAACAATCAATTAAACTAAGTGGAAACTGTTTAGGTTTATTCTTTAAAGAAATTGACCAACCGACTTAGTAATTTGCGAGGTCATTACCTCAAGGCACATGGCATGATTTTTCCACCTCACTAGAAAAGTATGATTGGACATTGTTGATTATACAATAACACAAGGCATATGGTATGATTTTTCCACCCACTAGAAAAGTATGATTGGACATTGTTGATTTTCCCGAGCTCCCTGGAAATGGTATGTTTTCCATCTATGGCACCCCAAATTTAACTAACCGTCTCATTTAGTATTCCATATACAAGTTTGTGATATACCATGACTTTAATGTAAATTGAATGACTTCTCTCACTCATATTCATAGGTGCATTTTAGAAGAGGAGAATTGGGTTAATAAATACAGAAGAATAATGTTATAGTTATTATTAAGCTTCAAAAGAAGTAGTTGATGTATCTAGAAGGTAGAATTCCAAAATAGAAGGGATAATTCTTTTAAAAAAAAGGTGGTCAATGTGAGTTTGCAAAGAGATTATTAGTTAACATAAAGCACCCATGGTTGATTAGATAGGGTGAATAGTACATCCCTAGATGAAATATGTGTAACATCAACTTTTTTAAAAGTGGTTAGTGTCCAACACTTCGATAAATGAACCATGGTTCACAACATGGTTAGACTTGTGAAGCTTGTCAAGGGAGCATGGTTCACAACATGATTCTCAGGAGAATTTTGAGGAGTTGAAGTTTGAACCTTGTCCACCATATGCATTTCATCATCAAATCCTTCACCATCCATGTATGAACCAAAGAAGCCTCGTCCTCCATAGGAGGCAAATCGCAAGGATTCCAACTTTTTTCTTTGGAATTTCAAATGTTCTTCTTTTGGTGAGATTTGAACAGAGGAAAATATTTATGTAAATAGTCTGTTTGGTGACAAAAGAAACAACGAAAGGTAGTGTTCTCATAATCGAGAGCCTGTGTCCAATGAAATCACCTATTTTTGAATTGATTTTGTATGGTATCCCTTCATTGATGTCAATTTCAGCATAGATTCTACCATAAGTGTAAATGCCAAACTTCCCATGAGAAGTGATCTAAATATGGGCAAATTATTTTTGTTGTGCTAGCTCCCTCATAAGTTTAAAATAAATGTGTTTAGGATCATCTCAAATTAGCCAGTTATGTGAGGGTTTATGTGTCAATTTTTGTGTTTTTTATTGAGCAATTCATGAGTTAATTAGCTGTCAAAAACACATGTACAACAAGTAAATTGCAGAGAAATAAAACACAATAAACACATTACACAATAGTTGATAACGGAGTTCACCCCTCCTAGGCTACATCTCCATGGACCTGCTTCAACTGGCTAGGCCCTCTTTGGATTAATGGTAAATTCTCTGATTACATGAACCTACATTGCTCCAATGGTTGCAACCTATTCCATTTGCTTCAGAAGACCCAAAAACCTCAAAATATACTCTTCAAACTCTGAAAATGGTCTTTAAGTGGACTAGGCATGACCCCCTCTCCTGGTGGCCCTAGGCTTCTTTAATCTTCAAAGTTGCAAAATCACTTACAGAAGTGCTCCAACACCTCTGCAACCCACACCATCATGCTCAGAACATCCAAATCATCTAGGAATGACTCTTTTTGAGCCAAATTTGGTCCAAATATGTCAAAGTTATGGCTTCCTCAATATTTCCTAGAAAAACTCCACCAAAATTGGAGAAACTCTAGTTAGCACTGCCAAAACTGGAGGTGGCGCTGAAAATAGTGGACCCGCCAACTTCTTCTCCAAGTTAATTTCGAGTTTAATTAATTTAAGTGCAGCTTAACTAGTGCTTAGGCGTGTTAAGCGCGTTTTAATTAATCCAAATAAAAAAAATCGAACTAGCGCTTATTCCATTGGTTTAAAGTTAATTAAAACCTGTTTAGACGTAACTCTACACCATTACAATAAATATTCGCCACGGTTATAGCGTATGGTCCTATGGTAAGGGGGATGGCCCGCGGGGTTGGCCCCCTCTTAGAAACCGTCCACAAAATGACACTTGGCGTTGTGTCATTGGGCGAAATGAAGGAAGATTTCCAGAATATTATTTTTTGCTGACTAGGTTGCCATGTCACCTTTCTATCCTTTTCTGCAATTTTTTACTTGTTTAGGAAAACAAACAACAAGCTCTATCTTCCTCATACAGACTCTCTTTTGAGTGAAACGAAGTGCACCAGATTCCTGGCAACGAGACCTATCCGGTCGTTCTAGTTTTGACAGATTATGAGCAATTTGAATTTTTATCAAATTTTTGCCCCCAGTCCAGATTCTGATCAAGAAGTATCAGTTGCAAGGAAATGAACCAAGGAGTTTCCAATGCCGTAAAAAATTGAGTGATGCCACAAGTGAGCAGGAATATTAGGAAGTCAAACCTATATTGGAAGCTTTGTAATAGCTATTGTAGAAGGGTCAAAATCTAAAAACCAAGGGGTTAGGAACGATCCAACATTTACCTAGAACCAAGCTCCTTTAGATAAAATAATTTGTTAGTCTTATGATTCAAGAAACCCCACAATAAAGAAGCCTTTGGAGCATAAAATAACCTTGCAACTCTTAGCTCATGAATAATGAATCCATTGGTAAAGATCGGACGAGTGGGGCCATAAACCATTAAAGGGAAAGATGAGGGATGACTATGCATATAGCTGATGGAGATTCTCAAGATCAGGGTGAGAGATTTATGAGGGAATTTCCTCAAATATTTAAACCAAAATTGATATAGGAGTCACCTAAGATTTCACTGCCTTTGAGGAGGGATGGCCATGGACATCATCTTTATAAGAAAAAATTTGAGAGGATGAAGGCTTGCCCACATCCCCCCCTCATAAATGAAGGGGACATAAAAAAAGTAGCATCTTTACCAATATTATAGACTGAAAGAATGAAAGAATCATCCAATTGCTTACCTTCAAAAAGTAGGCATTGCATGACAAATGGAATGCCCACCCAAAGCTCTAGGGAAAGCTTGAGGTCCCATACCAAATCAGTGGAGAAGGTGTTGAGATTTTGAGGTAGCATCGGGTGTGCCCTAGTCCTAAAATTTTGTGGAAGGGCTAAGACACACGAGACCTCCAAAACCCAGAAAGATTTTGGAGAAATTTCAAATGGTGTTGAAGTTATTCTAATAATTAATTTTTTTAATGAGGACCCTAAGTCTAACTTATGGAATTAGAAAAATAAAGTGAATTAATTAAACACATGTGATGAAATGTTCTGAGTGACATGGATCAAGCAATATTTTAATCTGAGCCATCGATTAGAGATTATATCACGGTCGTTGTTTTTCCAATGACAAAAGTATAAGAGAAAGGCTTGGGCTTAGTTGGAGATACACACACACTGGAAGAGCATTGAAGCTAAGTTGAATTTTTTGGGCCGGGGTTTGGAGAGAAATTTGAAATGATTTTGCAATACAGTGAGGGGAAGAGATCGACAAGGGATGATCTGATCCAAGGCCGAGAATACAACATGTAGAGGGGCAATCAGTACCAGTCAGCGCAGAGCCAGCCAAGAGGACGCAGTTCATCCAACACCACACAGAGACTGCGTAAAGGTTGTGTAAGCCTAGCCATGGTGATGCAGACCCATCAATCGCAGCGTAGGGGCAGCACAACACCAACAGAGGTGACGCAATCCCAACCAGGGTAGCACAGAGGCAGCGCAACACCAGTCAGGGTGACACAGTGGGGACACTGTTCAGTGAGGGATGACGTAGAGGCTGCAACGGCAACGCTGAAGGTTCCAGTGGGCCAGAAGGGGCTCGTGATTTGTAAGTCACGTTTGAGGGTGTGATACATCCATATCTTCTGTCTCTGAGCGATAGGTACAAAATTCCATGTAATTTCTCTGTAGGGCCAACCATTTCTAGTTCCCAGAATGTTGTATTTAGATTCTGCATAATAATAAAACCCTCTAGAACTACTGCACTGGTTTTCTGGATGTTATGAGGAATTATAATCTACGGATAAACTAGTATTCCTTGAGTGTGGTGTTCCTTCACTCATAATAATAGAGGAAAGTTAAATTATTTTCTCTCTATAATAAACATATATGTTGGAATCACGATTGTCGTTATACCAAAACTTGCAGGCTTTAGTCTCTGCTACAATCGTCAGAGTTAGGATCCACGAGAGGCGGTTAGTCCATGTCGCGAAAACACACGGGGAGCGTTGAACCCAATGTCCAACAATCTCTCCCCCAACGCGAGTTGGGTGAGTTTGGAACTCGAGACGTGTCGCTCTAACACCACTTGTTGGAATCACGATTGTCGTTAGACCAAAACCCGCAAGCTTTAGTCTCCGCTACAATCGTCAGAGTTAGGATCCACGAGAGGCGGTTAGTCCATGTCGCGAAAACACACGGGGAGCGTTGACCCCCAATGTCCAAAAAGATAAACAGAAGATGAAGAGACTTACTTGTGATCCTTCGCTCTTGTTCTTCTTCTTTCATCGCTTTTGTCGCTTTCGATCCAACTGAACTCTCTAGATCAATACCTGCAATTATAACCAGAAGACAACACACGAAAATAAAAATATACAATATCTATTTATCATAACTAGATTGAACTGATGATACAGGTGGATATTGGTGGCCACCCACCTATTCCATTTAGACCCGCACCATCAGTTCTTTCAGTTTTTCACTTTCAGCACAACTTACTATTTTTAGCAAGTTATCGGTTCCTCAAATTTCGGAGCCGTTTGGAGGCCCTAATGATCCACGTGGATGTTTGTGGCCACCCACCTATTCCATTTGAATTCCCACCATCAGTTCTTTCAGTTTTTCAGTTTCGGAAAAAACTTACTATTTTTAGCAGTTTTTCAGGTCCTGAACTTCTGGAGCTGTTTTGAGGCCCTAAACGACATTTTTTGGGAAAATCGGGAGCAACATGGGACCATGAACTGATGTTGCTCACACCAAAATTTGTACTCCTCAGATAGATCTTTCTAACGAGGTATGATGCGCATCAAACGGAGGTCGTATGCCAAAGTTACATCCCCGAGAAGTTGAAACACCAATTTACCCAAACAGGGTCCATATTTTTGGCGCTTCATCTCCTACAGTTAGATTTTTGGATGTTTATGGTTTTTCATTGTTTCTCAACAATAAATAAGCCTTCAAGCCTCATTTTAACACAGTTCAGAGGCATGTAGTTGCCACATATCTTCTCAGAGATAAGCCTACCAGCGCCCTAGATGTTTATTTCCATTATGTCTGTAAGCATATTTCTGTTATATGATATTAATGTAATGAAGTTTTATTTTCGTTGCATCTCTATGTTTATGTTTATTTCTGCATATTATTACGTTCCTGCATAAATTTGGATCAGTGGTATCAGAGCGGTCTGCTCTTTCTTTGTTTTTCTTTTCATGTACCCAACGTGGTCAGGGTATAAGGAGTTAGGGCTCAATCTGGTTGAACCCTTGTAAGATCAGCCTTGCAAACCTCGACGACCTCCCATGGTGGAAGAAAAGAAAGATGAGGGAGCAAGAGATCCTATCAAAATAATGCTCAAGGAGGCCCTCGAGAAACAAAGGAACGAGATGATGGATAACTTTGCTCAGATCCTTCAACAGTTGCCCACCTACAGCGCATTAGCATCCAACAGCCACTCTGGAGCCACCACGCCCTTCAAGGTACAGGTAAAATTTGGCATTCTTGTATTTGAAGGCTAGATAGATGCATACACCGTAGATAGATGGTTGAATTTTCTAGAAGGGTATTTCTCGGTCCACAATTTCTCTGACCGAAAAAAGATTATTTTTGCACTCCTCAAAGCTGCCCCCCATGTCAAAGATTGGTGGGAAACCTACTGTGATCAAAAGAATGAGGGGGAACCCTCTCTGTTCTCGGTCGTGCCCACTTGGAATTCGTTCTAAGATAGAATCAAGGAATAATATTACCCTGTGGGGAGCTATGAGGACAAGTACATCCAATGGACCACGTTGCGGAAGCAAAGGGATCAAGATGTGCACGAATTGACGAATTTGTTCCATACCTTGCGCGCAGAGTTGGGTATTAAAGATTCAGAGAGACAGTTGGTGCTTAAGTACCATAGTTGTCTGCACAGACACATTCAGGAGGAAATGGAGCTCCTTGACATTACCTTGCTTGGCACAGATTATCGCTATGTCGCCAAGATTGAGCAGAAATTTAAGCAAAAGAAGCAAGACTTTGGATCTGCGAATCTGAAGCCAGGGAAAGGTGCCCCCGAACCAAAAAACAAGGGGCAGATCCAAAGTAGGGCGACTCAAAACACCACCGCAAATCCAAAGGAGGACATGGGGAAGTGGTGTGAATTTCATAACAGCTCCACTCACAGCACAAATGAGTGTCGAGCCAAATAGTTGCTGGTGGCTGAACTGAAGGCACTCGAATCATAGGCATGTTCTAATCCTATGCCAGAACCAGACAAGGGAGATGAAAAAGGGAAGCAGATGATTGATGCGGACCCCAGTGCCATTGTTTCCAATGCCAAGCTCCAGAGGGAGGATATCGAGGATCCAGAGGAGGGGGGGTGCCTCTTCCATTTGCAGATGTGGGTGAAGGGTTCTCCACTTCAATTTATTGTCGATAGCAGAAGCCAAAAGAACCTCATTTCAGCAGAGGTCATGAAGCAACTCAGCCTACCAACCATAGCACACCCACAGCCATATACCATCAGGTGACTTCACCCAGGGAGAGATATCCGCGTTCGCCAGTTGTGCCACCTTCCGTACAACATCAAGCCATTCACGGATGAGGTATTGTGTGATGTTGCTCCTCTTGATGTCGTTGATGTATTATTGGGCCAACCATACTTGTAGAGGCAACATGTTGTGTATGAATCTAGGCCTTATGCTATCATTATTACTTTGGGAAATAACTTTTACAGGATACCGGAGGTAGTACCACCTCCTGCCATCTCTTTGACTACTGCAAAACAACGCAGTAATATTGTTTCCCAAACAAGGAAATTTATTTGCATTACCATTCGCTCACAAGGAGAGAAGAATATTGTGGCCACAACCTCAAAAAAGGGCCCCCCTGCACAACAGCTTCAGATGGACAAAGGTGTGGAAGAATACGAAGACATTTTCTCCTCACCCACAGAGGTTCCTCTACACTGTCCGAACAAGCACTCCATAGATTTGACACCCGACGCATTACCACCTGATATTGCCATAAATCATGTGATTACATAGACAGAATCCACAAATGTACTTTCTGAGGAAACCAAATTTATTGAACGCATCTAGCACATCTGCCAGCACATCCACCAGCAAGTCGACGACATCCTGGACAAATCCAATACCAAGTTTAGCAGAATTTTCCTCTCATGGAGGAACTTAACGCAATAGGGAATATTGCTTCCTAAGGAGGGAGGAATGATATAGGTGGATATTGGTGGCCACCCGCCTATTCCATTTGGACTCGCACCATCAGTTATTTCAGCACAACTTACTATTTTTAGCAGGTTGTTGGTTCTTGAACTTTCGGAGCCGTTTGGAGGCCCTAATGAGCCACGTGGATATTGGTGGCCACCCACCTATTCCCTTTGAATGCCCACCATCGGTTATTTCAGTTTTTCAGTTTTGGCACAACTTACTATTTTAGCAATTTTTCGGGTCCTGAAATTCCGGAGCCATTTTGAGGCCCTAAACGATGTTTTTTGGGAAAACCAAAAGTTGTACTCAGATAGATATTTCTAACGAGGTATGATGCACATCAAACGGAGATCCTATGCCAAAGTTACATCCCCGGGAAGTTGAAACACCAATTTACCCAAACGGGGCCCATAGTTTTGGCGCTTCATCTCCTACGGTTAGGTTTTTGGATGTTTAGTGTTTTGCATTGTTTCTCAACAATAAAAATTCCTTCGAGCCTCATTGTAACACAGTTCAGAGGCATGTAGTCGCCACATCTCTTCTCAGAGATAAGCCTACCAGCGCCCTAGCTGCTTATTTCCATTATGTCTGTAAGCATATTTCTGTTATATGATATTAATGAAATGAAGTTTTATTTCCGCTACATCTCTGTGTTTATGTTTATTTCTGTATATTATTGTGTTCCTGCATAAATCTGGATCAACTGAGTAAATCTGAGAATATATGCACATATTGAAAATTCATTCACAGGATACAAATGCATATATGGGAGAAAGAACAAATATATTTATTGCAGTAGTAGGAGGGACAGATTACAACTAGTCGATCAGTTTGTTGTCAACCTGCTCCAACTTCATCCCCTGCTCATCACACCAAGCATCAATCCAATAGAATCATAATACTTCAGCTCTCCAAGAATTGAGAATCCAACATCATAACACTACATAAATTTCTTCCTCCCTTGCGCTTAGATGAGTGCTCAATTTATAGGAAAATTGTAGGTAGTTTCTCAATAAATGATATTGAATGGCTTTCTAATAATATATGAGACATGTTTCCAGGTCAAATGGTGATGGATGAACACATGTATTTGAAGTATGACACTTATGAGCTCTTCTAGAAGGCATTGGACATGTGGAGATTCCCGGAACAATGATGATTTTTCTCCCAGGATACCAACACACCCTTAAGTGTCGGGAAGTGCTTTGCAGAGCACCCTTGCATGGGGTTAATTAATTTGCAATGAACTTAGGCCCATTCAGAGGAGCGTTGATGAGTCAATGGGTCATTTTAACTATACTTCAAACATTGAAACTCTCATGAATTAAAGCCATCAGTGGAATGACTTCTATAGGGCATGTAGCAACTAAATTAGGGGATGATAGACCCTGTTTGTATTGAATTAGGGGATGATAGACCCTGTTCATACTAGTCTTAGGGATGATGCCCAAATTGACCTATAATAGCTGCCCCCTAAAGCATGAAGGAAAAATAATGATAATATTTGGATAAGATGCTTTACGATGTGAAGAGTAGGATCTAAAGCGGACGGTGACCTGCATCAATTTGAAATACATTACATCATCATATCTTGTACATATTGGACATGAATTACTGAGGGAGGCATACCCATGCTCAACACATAAACTATCATAACACGTATATAAATCAGAAAGTCATCTACAGAGATAGACATGCCTACAGATATAGGCCCATGATAGGATGACCATCTGTATGTAAAACCATCATATGGATGATGTAGTACAATCCTTGAAATCGCAGCCCGGATGGATGAAACTAGATCTGGGGTCTTCTATCTCGTTTATTCGATCGTTCAAGTACAAGTCTAACCATGTGAATATGTGATCTGAAGTTGAACATCGGAAGACATCGTCTAGTTACCAGCCAATGATGTAAGTCGTTAACATACGCGAGAGAAACCACCATTGATGTTAATGGTTCTCAAGGTATTGCAGTAAAATTTGCACGGCATGAATAGATGATTTGATGTCGAACACTAAACAAAATATTTCGGTCGAAGGTCTGTGATGTCAACCTATCACCGGAAGTGAGAAACCTACCATTGATGTAAGCAAGTTCCAAGGCACTGGAAAGATGTTTCTAAGTCAACTTCTTGGATGATGAGTTGATGTCAACATGAAGCGACTCATCATAGATACGACATGAAACGGGAGTAATTATTTTGGAGACAAATTGTGACTTGATGAAGCAATGTTCA
The DNA here is from genome assembly GCA_034641835.2 of Pinus albicaulis. Lineage (NCBI taxonomy): Eukaryota > Viridiplantae > Streptophyta > Pinopsida > Pinales > Pinaceae > Pinus > Pinus albicaulis. Next base: position 1,447,817,200 of record CM076579.1, read on the forward strand.
GGGATGGTGGTCATGAAAATGAAGGTTTATGAGTATTGCAGAAGATGAGGAATTATTGGATGACTTCTCTTGAACATATCGGTGACACTGAATGGATCAGAATCATTGACCCAAAATCGAAGTGATGGATGGCATGATAGACCATAGGTATGATAAACCATCAAGAATATTACCCAACCCAAATCCACAAAGATGAAGTGAAAGTGTCATGTTCAAGGGCAACCTGCTACCATAAAGTGTTTTGTTATTTTACCCAAATTTTCCCCAGTCATTGCTGACCAGTACCTCTTTATTTTTAACAAGCTTGAGGAGGGTAACATATGCTTGATCTATAATTTGACCCTTCAGTTGAATCCATCGCTATTTGATGATTTAACGAGTCTAGCGATAGTGAAACTTGATCTTGTCATGATTGAACAAGTCTGTCACTATTTGATGTTTTAACGAGTCTAACGACAGTGAAAATCGATCCTTTTTCATGTTTAGAGAGTTTGAAAAAGGGACGAAAAGAAAACTCCGTAAGTCCTTTTTCGTAAAAAAATTCCTCAGGACCAAAAAGTGTAAAATAATACCTGAGAAAAACTCCTAGCCATGTTTGACTAAGGTGTTCATTTTTCGTAAATTCTCTGTCTTAGTCCGAAAAAGGGTTAAAATTATACTGAGTAGATTTCGTTTCATTTCCTTTTATGAGCTTGAAAAGACAAGTGCTCAACAATCTTTTCATATTAACGGAGTCTAAAAAGAGATAAAAGAAGAATCCAGGGGGGTTCCTTTTTCGATGTTTAACAGAGCTCAAAAAAGAGATAAAAGTATGCTCTGTTTTTCTTTCAATTTAATTTACAAGCAGGAAAATACGGAAATAACTCGAAATTTTCATGTGTTTTACGAGAATGAAAAGATAGCAAAAGAGGCTCAGGATTTTCATGAGTTTAACGAGTCTTGAAAATAATAATCGAAATGAACTCAAGATAGGTTTCATTTTTACCCACGCTTGAAACAGAGAAAATTTGTACTTGAAAGTGGTTTCATCTCTACACAAGCTTGAAACAGAGAAAATTGTGCTTGAAAGTGGTTTCATTTTTACCCAAGCTTGAAACAGAGAAAACTATGCTTGAAAGTGGTTTCATTTTTACACAAGCTTGAAACAGAGAAAATTGTGCTCGAAAGTGGTTTCATTTTTACACAGTCTTGAAACATAGTAAAATTGTGCTTGAGATAAGTTCCAATGCCCCCAAGTGTAACCTGCAAGAGCACATGCCTCCCAATCCTCATTTCATTCAGTTAAGTAGACTACTAGTTACTAATAGCTGGATAGCATGAAGATTCATCATAGGGGAGGATTTGTTTCATTTTTTAATGAGTTTGACACATGGAAAGAACTAAGCTCATAATAATCTGTTTCATTTTTTAACGAGGTTGACATAGTAAATGAACTATCCTCATAGTCACCTGTTTCATTTTTTAACGAGGTTGACACAGTAAAAGAACCATCCTCAAAAAGACATTCTTCATTTTTTAACGAGTTTGACACAGTGAAAGGAACTATCCTCAAAGGCACATGTTTCATTTTTTAATGAGGTTGACACAGGAAAAGGAACTATCCTCAAAACCTGTTTCATTTTTTAACGAGGATGACATAGTAAAAGAACTATCCTCAAAATCATGCAGCCAGACCAATGAGCGTGCGCTGGAAAGGAAAGTCTAACGGAATCATCATTCAAGGAGTTAGATGAACACAACAAATGATAAGTCATAACATGTGTAGATGGGTCTTCTCCAGGGTTTCCATTGAATTTTGGAATGCCAGAGGGTAATTACGTGGAATCATCGGCCACCAAGGAGAATTACTTATGGGACCAGCTTGATGTTGAACTGAAGATATGAATAAAGGATCAAGTCATTCATTACTCATTATATATGAACCAAATACAATTCCAAATGATGACATGGGTGAATTCCATGGACTAGAGGAGGCATCAGAGTAGGTTCCAGATAAGGATTGGTAACCCGGTGGGACGGAGAAACCAACATAAAGATATGACTCAGGTGATTCGTTAAACATTGAAGATGAATCAACAATAGATGTTGTCGCAACTGTAACATATGGTACAGTCTGGGATGTTATCTCATACATGGTCAAATGACCCAACATATACCCTACATGATCTACGTCAACTTGAATTGAAATAGGATCAATAGAAGCAGTGTAAGTCAAGCGAGGAAAATACTTGTAAATATAAATCCCCGACCAAAAATGAGTTGGAGTTTAGGGTGTTTCTTCTTGAGGTTCTTCCTCAATTGAAATCAAACCAGGTGGAAGAATTTCATCGTCAGACCCGAGATATATTTCAGGCGGTTGACTGTGCGATAGAATGGAAGACTCAATGGCTACAAATGACTGAGGAGTGACCAATATAGGAACAACTTCTTGTCGTTCGACTTCGGGATCTAGATGTTCTAGTAAAAGAACAATGGGATCTAGATCAACTTCTAGTTGAACAACATCGGGTTCTGGATGTATGGTCTCACTGATTGGAACTTCAGTGTCCACAGGTAGTGATGAGGAATCAGTTTCGACGACAATAGATAAACCAAAGTGTGTGGAAACGACTCGAGACAACTCTAGTAGATGTGATGAAGATGATGCACCAGAGGTATTGATGGTACTGGATTTGGTAGAACGGGGTCGCCTTCGCCAGCCGAAAATGGCTTCTAATGGTAAAGGTGGTTTAAGCGCTATTCTACGTGAATGAAGGGGAAAGGGTTTTTCTTCTTCCACGATGACTGATTGATTTTATTACAAAAACAAATAAACAAATAAAAGGGTGATACTAGGCAAAATTATTACCAAGTAATTTTGAACTGCAGAATACCTCTTTGCGAACCAAGAAGTACAGACAGGAAATCTCCCCGAATGCTATTTTTGGTGTATCACAAGTTACAAGGGGGTCGGCCCGGTTACCTATGGATGGTAAGAAACCTAAATTTTTCCTCCCAAATATACCCGAAGTTACGCGGAGGCCCAAGTTTGTAACAGCGCTATCTAATGCGAAACCACATAGTGAGAGCACCCCCTTATACTTTTTGTCCTAGAACATCGCCCTATATACCCGAAGGTATGTGGACGAGCTTCGATATACTTACGTACGTGGAGTGGGATTTCACACTCGGAATGTATCGTAGACAAGTTAGTGACATTTGCTATGCTTAACGACGCCAGAACACGTCTCTAGCCTAGACCTTCTAAGTGTTATCGTTAATGTTACAATGCTTTCTTAGGTTGATTGAGGTGAATTTTATGTTGATCTTGCTTAACAGTTTATCTTTCAGGTTCACCACGAGATGTAATGGGAAATTCATAAAATGAAAACTAAATGAGAAGCAATATTTTCAATTCAGTTTTTGAATGAAACCCTTAGCTACTCAAGGGATAGAGCAATCATATTTTTTAGCATAGATCAAAGAGCACAAACTAAATGCATATTTCCCTATTCTATTCCTATGCAACACTCACAATCTCTAAATGCATATGCATGTTTTTCTTTTTGCTTTCCTTCAATGTGAATGATTAAAAATAAACTAAATGCACAAATCAATCAAACAATGTTTTTGTTTACGAGAAATGAGGATTGAAACAACAATTTTCTCTTAGGAAATGAAGACTGAAACTAAAATTTTCCTTTTGAAAACAGAGAATTGATCTAATGAAAAATTTACAACTTTGGATTTAATTTGACAATGATAAAGAAAATAGCTAAAACATTGAACAAACAACTATCCAAAGGGAGGAAGAATAGGAAATTATTTCTAGACTCTAAGAGCAATCAATCATATGAGAATGCAACAAACAACCAGCTGAAACTGAATGCAAAGATAAATTATGATAGAATTTGGTTGGATGAGGGGAAACACACCCCTTAAGGGCATAGATTGTGTTGCAGTCACCTCTGAATGGGAGACAGTGTTATGCAGAGCATTGTACCCTGACCAACAGTGTGTTGGGCGTAGTGAAGCTTGAAGATCAAGCAGACTAAACACACTTCTAAGGCAAAAAGTACATTCAAATGACTAAATAGATGAAGTAAAGTCTACTGATGATGGTTAAAAAGGAAAAAAAACACTAGGAATGATGGATTTCTCCCCAGTAGAGTCGCCAATTTGTTATGAGGAATTCTAATCTATGGATAAACTAGTCTCCTTGTGTGTGGTGTTCCTTCACTCAGAACAATAGAGGAAAGGTAATTTCTTTTCTCTCTATAATAAACATATAAATAGGAGATGAGGATACTTACTTGTGATCCTTCACTCTCGCTCTTCTTCTTTCTTCGCTTTTATCGCTTTCGATCCAACTGAACTCGCTAGATCAATACCTACAGTTAAAACCAGAAGACAACACACGATGATACAAATATACAATATCTATTTATCATAACCAGATTGAACTGACTAAATCTGAGAATATATGCACATATTGAAAATTCATTCACAAGATACAAATTCATATATGGGAGAAAGAACAAATATCTTTATTTAAGTAATAGGAGGGACAAATTACAACCAGTCGATCAGTTCGTTGTCAACTTGCTTCAACTTCATCCCGTCCTCATCACACCAAGCATCAATCCAACAACATCACAATACTTCATCTCTCCAATAATTGAGAATCCAACAGCATAAAACTACATAAATTTCTTCCTCCCTTGCACTCAGATGAGTGCTCAATTTATAGGGAAATTGTAGGTAGTTTCTCAATAAATGATATCGAATGGCTTTCTAATAATATATGAGACATGTTTCCAGGTTCAATGGTGATGGATGAACACATGTATTCGAAGTATGACACCTATGTGCTCTTTTAGAATTCACTGGACATGTGGAGATTCCTAGAACAATGATAATTTTTCTCCCAGGAGACCAACACACCCTTAAGTGTTGGGAAGTGCTTTGCAGAGCACCCTTGCATGGGGGTAAGTTCTTTGCAACACACTTAGGCCCATTCAGAGGATCATTGATGAGTCAATGGGTCATTTTAACTATACTTCAAACATTGAAACTCTCATGAATTCAATTCATGAGTGGAATGACTTCTCTAGGGCATGTAGCAACTGAATTAGGGGATGATAGACCATGTTTGTATTGAATTATGGGATGATAGACCATTTTCATACTAGTCTTAGGGATGATGCCAAAATTGACATTTAAAACCCTCATTGGGTTTTTCCAGGGACATTTTTCCGAAAAATCGTGTGTAATCTTGTCACATGTGTGTATTGTTCAGTAAATGATCTGTAGATGTGTAGGTTGCAGTTAGTGTCTACCTTAACGTTTTTATGAATAATTCAGTAAAATAACTTGTTAATGTTAATTAAACAAGTAGGTGAAGTAGATCTAGATAATGCAGTAGGGTTTCTATTTTGAAACTTTCACATGGTATCAGAGCATTGCAAATCAAGTTGATCCACCAACAGAGCAGCTGAAGAAATTGATGCAGAAGCAACAGAGTTCCAGGAGCGGGCAGTGCAACACCAGAAGGGATTTAGCCCAGCCAAGCTGACGCAGACACCATGTAGAAGCTGATGCAGAGCCAACTGAGTGACGCAGAGGCCACGTAGAAGCTGACACAGAGCCACTTGAGTGACGCAGAGGCAATGTCGAACCTTCCACAGTGACGCGGGAGTAGCCTATGTTGCACAGAGGCTGCGTTGAGCTAGTATGCTCACCCAGAGGCTAGTGAGAGGGACATAGTCCGTGTTTTGATGTTGTTGTGCAGATTTTCCAAAGTTTGGAAGCAGAGCTTCTGAGCTTCAAAGGTTTTTGGTGTGGCAGAGGTTATGTCGGTGCAGAACCATGCCTAAAAAAGGTGACAAGAGCGGGAGGATAACAATTGCTTAACAGCTCTGCGCCAAACAGATCTGAGATTCAATCGGGAGGGTGATCGTAGAGAACTGCTCAGTTGTTTTTGGCATAGGATTTCTAAGAGGGAAATTAGTTTTCAGAGGGAGCAGCTACTATAGATGGTTTCTAATTTCTAAGAAACCCAGATCTAGTTTTTGGTTGAGTGTTGCAACAGGAAGAGGGAGAGGAGTATATGTTCCGACATATTTGAGCAGAGATGGTTTCTCATGGACTGAGAGATCAGGACAGGTTGGATAGCATGCCCAACTTCGTTATCTAGAGGGCCAGGATCGTGACAGTCCTAGATGAGTATGGCATCAAGGACCATGTTGAAAATATCCTAGTTGTGCCTACTGATGTATATCCTCTGAAGAAATTCAAGGAGACTCAAGCGTGGGCAAAGACCTTGATCATGGACGGAGTCAAAGATCACGTGGTTCCACATATTGCCGAGAATAACATTGAAAATGAAATGTGGAAATCTTCGGACATGATGTATTAGGGAGGTTCTTTCCAAAGGAATATTCTTCTAGAGAATCAAATGAGATTGTTCAAGATGCAGAAGGGTGAGGAAATCGATCTCTTTCTCTTTAGACTTCAGACTATCCGGGATCAACTAATTGCCATGGGTACGACTCTGGATGAAGGGCTCTTAGTGAGGACTGCCCTGAATGTAGTCACCAAGGAATGGGAAACATTTTCCAAAGCATCTTGGGCAGTGCAGCGATAACATCCTGGGTGGATATGTGGGCAATCCTCTGTCAGGAGGAGATGAGGAGATTTACCAAGAGGCAAAGTAGCAAAAACGGTACATTCAAAGTAAAGAAAGAGGAGTAGGAGTATGCAGCCCTTGCATTAAAGGGACAAAGGAAGCAAGGGAAGAAGAAGAGGGACCTATCCAAGTTCCAGTGCTTTAATTGTGGAGAACTTGGAAACTTCACCAGTAATTGTACTAAGAAGAAGGACAAGGGATTTTGTGAATCCAAGGTTGCAGTAGAAAAAGGGGACGATGGTGGTGACGATGGCGTAGCCATGAGTGCTCATGAGCCACGTAAGTGAGGCGATATTGATCTGTAGAGAAGCTACATATGGATAGAGGCAGGATCCTTGAGGTGCCCAAACTCTTGGATCACATAGGAGCTACGGGAGCCTGAAGACAGTAGCGGGAAAAGCAGAGCAATGGGGGTAGTAGATCACAGTGAAGCGGAGGGCAGAGTTGGGCCGCTATAGATGGGATTAGCACAGTGCAAAGGATGATGGGACTTTAGCAATGCAAAGGGGGCAGTGCTTACGCAGTGCATAGCTACAACAGGATAGTGGCTTCAGGGAGACAGTGCAGCACAACAGCCAAGGGAGCTCAGTGATGAGTTGTAGCCCAACTGACTTGTCTGTCAGTGATTAGGTAGGGTTCCTTCAGTTTCTTACTTCTCAGCAGCTGAGTTGTAGTGCAGCAGCTAGTAGTGGCAGTGCTATGGGAAAAACGATGCAGAAAATTGAGAGGGAGTTGCAGTACAGATGTAGCAGTGTCAGTGGAAGTGACATGGGCAGCAGTACAGAAAGAAGAAGCACAATGGATGGAGGGCAGCAGGCCAAGCATCAACAGCGCAAATACCGATGTCGAGATCTAGAAATACTTGGTTTGGATGTATTGCTAGAGCACACTCCTCACTAAGAGGGAGTGTCGATATTTTGAGGTAGCATTGAGTGTGCTCTAGCCATTTTGTGGAAGGGCTAAGACACACGAGACCTCAAAAACTTAGAAAGCGTTGGGAGAAATTTCATCTGGTGTTGAGTTTATATTAATTTTTTTAATGAGAACCCTAAGTCTAACTTAGGGAATTAGAAAAATTTAAGTGAATTAATTAAGCACATGCGATGAAATGTTCTAAGTGATGTGGATCAAGTAGTATTTTAATTTGATTCGTCTATTAGAGATTAGATCATGGTCGTTGAGAGAAAGGCTTGCGGTTAGTTGGAGATACACACACATTGGCAGAGCACTAAAGCTAAATCTTATTTCTGGGGCGGTGTTTGCTAAGAAATTCGAAGCGAGTTTGCAGTGCAGCAAGGGGAAGAGATAGGCAAGGGATCATTTGATCCAAGGTTGAGAATGAAACAAGCAGAGTGTCCGTGAGTACCAATCAACGTAGAGCCAGCTAGGAGGATGTCGTTCATTCAGTACCATGTAGAGACAGCGCAGAGGCTACGTAAGCCCAATGAGGGTGACGCAAACCTAGCTTGCACAGCGCAAGGGCATCGCAACACCAGCAGAGTTGACGCAAGCCCAACCAGGGCATCACAGCACCAGTCAGGGTGACGCAATGGGAACGCTGGCCAGTGAGGGCTGACGTAGAGGTTGCGTAGGCAGCGCTGAGGGTTCCAGTGGGCCAGAAGGGGCTCACGATATGTAAATCTCATTTGAGGGTGTGATACAGCCATATCTTCTATCTCCGAGTGAAAGGTACAAACTGCCGTGTAATTTCTCTGTAAGGCCAACCATTTCTGGTGCCCAAAATGTTGTATTCAGATTCTACATAATAATAGAACTCTCTAGAGCCACTGCACCAGTTTTCCTGCATTGGGTTTTTCTGGGGGAATTTGTCCGAAAAAATGTGTGTAATCTTCTCACATGTGTGTATTGTTTAGTAAATGATATGTAGATGTGTAGGCTGTAGTTAGTGTCTACTTTAATGTTTTTATGAACAATTCAGTAAAATAACTTGTTAATGTTAATTAAACAAGTAGGTGAAGTAGATCTAGATACTGCAGTAGGGTTTTTGTTTTGAAACTGTCACAGAAGGCCCCAAGGAGAAGTGAATGCATACAGAGAAGTTTGACAAGGATTTAAAAAGAAATTTGTGAAATTGGGGGTTCAGGGCCTAGAATCAGGACAAAGAAGGGTAGTGATCTTCTAACACCATTTTCGTGAAAACCTTCATGTAGAAATAACTCAAAATTTGGAGTTTCTAAAGAATTCAGACTTAAAACAATAGACACAATTTTTTTCTACTCAATCTGTGGGAGGGAAAAAATACAATAGAAATACATGCAATCATTCAATCACAATGAACACAATTTTTTACTAGGGAATCAAAGTGGGAAAAACCCCTCCTCTATTTTTATTAAATCACATGAGAACAATGATCTATTATAATGACAACTTAAATCCTTGAAGCTCAACCTGCACTGCAACACTGATCTCCTCGTCTTGAGTCTTCTTTGCCCAATACTTGGGCAAAATAGGCCTCTTGCTTCCTCCTATTTCCTTTTGTAATTCATGATCCTAAAGAATAAGAAGAACCCCTATTTTATTGAGAAATCCCAAGAGAATTCCTCACCTGCTACATGCAAACTCTTCTTATATAATAATAAATATAATTATTCCTTTTCCCTCCACTCAACTAGGCAATTCGAATTGCATACAAGAATAGGGTTATTTTTAGTAAATTGACTAGTTAACTGAGAGATCAATGAGTTAACAACAGTTAAAAATACTCAACTGAACACATACTAACTCTATTCATGACTAGAGCTCGGATAATTGGGTTTCACTAACTATAACTTCACTAGTTTTCTAGATCTTAGAAATCGAATCATGCACAACTCTACTTCCTTCCCACAAACTTGAATTGACGGACTTAACTAAGTGACTTAGCCATGTCCCTCATGCTAATTGCAGCTCAAGTCATCCTGCTAATTTGGAAATTTAAATTTCTCCATTTGACTAAGGCACAAGACAAATGAAGCCTTTTCTTGCTACAATTTAACACTCCCTCTTAGCAAGAAAAGGGTTTTGCACAACCCCAATCCCGCTCCTTTGGAACTTGAACTTGTCTCTTGAAAAATCCTTTTTAAATATGTTTGCATCATGCTCCTATATAGAAATGTATTGTAACACAACACACACTCTATCTCACTGTTTCTATTGCTACTGCAGCAACTAAAACTTAGAAGCATCCAAAATATTGAATCAACTATGTCTTTGTGTTGCAACTATCTCCCAAGATCTCACTACATCAAATGACACTGATCCTTTTGCTACTAAATATTGTGGGCCCCTGTAGCAAGGGTAATGAACCATGAGAAGAGTATACAACAAGTGTTTCTCCTCTCCTATGGACACTACCCAAATATTTGCAACTCCATGACTAAAACTCTACATCGCTACACCTCACTCTTGGAGGTATGGTTGCATACATATTTTAGTATCTATTATATTCATAGGGAAATTAGATATTGTTGGGTGTTAGGCTATCCAAAGGAGAGTTTATTACTTATATACCTATACCTATATATATATATATATATATATATATATATATATTTCTTTTATATCTTTTTGTAAACTTGCTTGACTATGTATAAGCCTATCGAACAGACCTATACTATATTATAAACCAAATTGATATTGTTGTTTTTAATTATAAACATATGTCTAAATAGGCTATAACCTATTCAATTTGCAGAATGAGGGAGAGATCAATGCACCATAAAGTATGTAGTTTGGGGGTCAATCCTCTTACTCTAATTCCACTGCAATAAGAGTTCCTATGGTGCCTCTTGAATCCTTATTTTTTTTCTTAGCTTTTGGCTCTAGTTCATTAGATTCCTTGCCCTTATATGTTACTCTTGATTCATCAACTTAGGTCTATCCATCTCCCAGCTTAATGTCTCAAATCTCTTTATTTAATTATCATACTTCGAGTCCATTTAGTGTAGTCTTTTTAGGACTACAGATTGTTGATACCCTCATTTTGGCCAACTTTCAATTCACATGTCATAAGGTTCATTGAACTTCAACCTTGAGTTTCAAAATTTGCTGAACCTAAAAAAAAATTGACGTTTGGCAAACCTCATTGAACCTCATGGCTATTAACCAAGTCCAAAACTCGCATTCATAACATCATGTCACAAATCAAGCTTGTAATCTATCTTTCCAGTTTCCAACTCCATGATAACATCGTTTATGTTTGTTGATGTTGATTTCTTACCATTTTTTGTTATATTTCATTTTAAAGTGGCGAGAGAGAGAGAGAGAGAGAGCCTAATGGTGAACCTCATTCGAACCTCATCAAAAAATTCAAACTCAAGCTAAACCTAATCATTTATGAATGGAACTCAAACACAAACCATGTGGCTTAGCTTAATTCCACATGCAACTGGTGTATTTATTTGCCAAAAAAGATCAAGTGTCAATATACATAGATTCGTTATTTTACAAAAAGTGGTGCCATGTATGAGTTACTTAATTCTTGCATGGACCTCATCACTTGAGGTTTTATCTCTCTTCCACTTGACCCTATTTCCCATAGCCTCCTTTTTCTTGATAACTGCAAATTAATTATATTGGTAGGTCATAGTTGTGGCTGCCATATCCTTGGTCCTCTTTTGTGAGGAGGAGGTTGTTTCATTACTTGTAGTCTCCCTCTACATGATTTACCCATCCTCTTTTCCCACTGAGTTGGCCTTAAATTATCTTTAAATTATGCTTATAATAGTTGTTGTATGAGCCCTTCATGTCAATTTTCTAGATGAATCTTTATTGCGTGGAAAGACACCCAATTCAATTGTCTAAATGAATCTTTATTGGGTGGAAAGACACCCAACCTAATATAGTGGACATGTGTAGGCGTTAGATGTTACAAGTTCAATGTATACATTTTTTAAATTCATTTTTTCAAATAAAAGAAAATCATAATATACATCACATTAAAAGATATAACATTTAAATAATAGTTACAAATTAAGATCTATTTTACAATATAAATTAAAATAATGGTTCCATAACCATGTTTAAATTTAATTAATAAGCACATAAACATGTAATACTTACAATATAACGAGATTCTATATTCACCCTCATTTTACCGTGGATATTATTAACTTCTAAATAGGATTTGTTGCAATAGCATGAACCACTACCATGGCTTATCAATACCACATGCCCAAAAACCATAACTCATTTCATAATCAAAATATTTTATAAATATTTTATTTAAATTTAATTTTATAACATTTTATAAATTAAAACTTAATACTTACAATATAACAAGATCTTAAACATGGATATTCACCTCCATTTTACCAGAGATATTATTAACTAGTAAATAAACTTTGTTATAATACCATGAGCTAGTACCATGGATTATCAATATCACTTGCCCAAAAACTATAACTCATTTCAAAATCAAAATATTTTATAAATAATTTTATCATAGATATTATTAACTTGTAAATAGATTTTGTTACAATACCATGGGCCAATATCATGACATATCAATTCCACTTACCCAAAAACCATAACTCATTTCAATATCTATTTTTTAATATTTTAATTTAATTAATAATGTTAATAACACTCGATTTAACAAATTAAAAATTGTTTTTTAATAACACCCTATTATCTAGATTAGATTTCCTTATTCGTTTCCTTTTTAATATATTTATCTCCTCTAAACAAATTTATGATTCTCTTTTATATTGGCCTTATTGCTTTATATGTTTAAATCTATATTATGAATTACCCCACTTTATATGTTTAGATATATATTATATATTATCAAGTGTACATACTAAATAGTTAATTTGCTATCATATCCTTCATATAGCTATATTATATTATTTAACTATGCGAGTGTTTGTTTTTCACTTTAGAAAAATAACTTATTTATTATAAGTTGTCCCTCATTACTCATAGAGCTATATTATATTATTTAACTTTGACAATGTTTGCTTTTAACTTTGACAATGTTTGCTTTTGGCTGTGGAAAAATAAATTAATTATTGAAATTCGCCCAGCCTAAGTCAAAAATTCGAGAAGGTCTAAAACATCAAATGATAAAACTCCCAGCTAGGAAGGAGATGGATCTTGGCATCTTAAAGTCAACCAAATTTTAAGATTTTTTTGTAACACGTTGTTGAATTCCAACTAAATATTCCCATGAATTTTGTGTAACACGTTGTTGAACTTTCCTTACGCACACCCATAATAAAATTTGAAACTCAAATGATTCAATGTTCATAGCCATAATTTTCTTAAATTTGAAGTTGTATATATTTTATTAGATATTGGCAGTCTCTAGTTTAGAGGATAGTTTAGTTTAATATAAGATTGTGTAATTGTTTAATTTATGGTCGTGAATATTGATAAGTGATGGTAGCAAGTTGGCAGGTGGGAGAAAAGTGTAGAGGTAACAATGGAAGGTGATGAAGAGGTTGTAGGAGTGACAACAACGGAAGGTGATGATGAAGTTGTACTTAGAAGTTTATTTTTTTTTGATTTATTGGTGTTTGTGGAAGGTATCTAGAAGTTATAGTGATAGCGGTTGGAATCGATCCCATGTCACAGGAGTATGAGGCCAACTCAATTACCAATTTTTATAGATACAATTAATTATTTATCTATAATTTATTATAGTTATTATTATAATATTCATTTATTTGTATTTTTAAATAATATATTTTTAAAAAACTTTAGAAGCCTTTCTTTTTATTTTTTGGAATGGTAGTTAGCACAAACCTTAAATTTTTAAAAATATAAAATTAAGTTAATAATCTATATATGAATTATATATAACTTATAATTATTAAAAGGTGATGATTAACATTGCCTAAAATGGGAAGTATGGAGAGATTACTCAAAATTCTTTAGCATTTTATTTCTATGCTAAAAAAACATTCCAAAATCACCATAGTTTTGTTGACTTGAAAGGTCAAGAATGTTGGTAGTGTTGTAACGATTTTGAAAATAAATCGAATGAGAGTATATGACGAACAATCTAAGAGAATTTTGTTTTCATCTTCAACCCTCTTAGTGTCACATTTATGTGAAAAACTCTTTCATCCCATAGTGTTTTGGAAATTTACCAATTCCGAGTTTCATTGTGAAACTCATGAGAATTTGTTCTTACTTTAGAAATGTTCATTTTCTTTTTAACATTAATCAAGGCATAAAGATGTTTTTTATTTTCAAGATTGGAGTTGATTACCTCCTTATAATATCTTTCTTTTTTCCCTCTGTCTTTATCACCTAATTTCTGGCAAATTTTTGAAATAATACTATTTTTAACATTATCCTTTTTCTGTAAAATGATCTCATGCTTCATCCTCAATAGTCAACCCAAAATTGGTGTAATGACCCACCTTGAGTTATAATGAATATAAAAATATTATCATGCATACGAAACATGCATATGATAGCTGCATATGCATGTATCACATGAATTGCACTAATATATGTGCTAACCAATTATAAAAAGTACAATAAATGAATTATCAACATACTAAGTAAATATCTAAACTGGCCATAATATAATGAACACATTGAGGTGGATTAATTGATATATATACTACCATGATAATATATAAGTAAATATTATTCAGAATAAAAGTAAATACAAGGTGTTATTTGCTATAAAATAAAAGGGAAATTATAATATTATTAAGTATGCCAACTAAATAAGAACTATAACATAATATTGTATTAATTATTATTAATTAATAATTATATTATTGAAATTATATTTTATATTAAATAAAATACAAAGGAATTAAAAGAAATAAATATTAAATAAAAGGTACATATGTTATATTATTTAAAAGAACAACATAACAATGACCAATGTATGTATAGATTAAATTTAAATAAACTTGTGACAAGGACATAGTCGACTCTATGAATTCAATTGACTGCCTCTAAAAGAAAATTAACATTTCTAGATTACACCTGCCAAAGAGCGGATAATACGAATCTGATGACTAGGAGACAATGGTATGAGGAATATAAGGAGAAGGAATACGAGACAGAAAGGGGGGGGGGGAGATTTCGAGAGTATTACATAAACAAAGGAGGAATTTCAAATTGAGCTAGAATCACAGACAGAGAGGAAGATTAGGCCCTTATTATTCTTGGAGCTTTGGGCACTGGGCCAGAAGACTTCCATTTGAAGCCTTTTGGATCTGGGAACTGTATAGGTTGATCCCGGATAGGTTGGGAGGAAAGGGACGGTTTGGTAAATACAACAGGAGTAACAACAGGCAAAAACGCCTTCAAACTAATGATCGGGGTATTCTTCTGCATCCCAATTGTTCAATTCTGTCTTAAATAAATGTAGGAATAAGTGGAAAGTTTAGGCACATTCCCTGTAATTATTGATTTAATTCCTTAATTTAGGGCACAATATTTGTATTTCTGGTTATTAGGTAAAAATAGGTACTACATTCTAACTATGTATCGCATATGGCAAGAATAGTTATGTGGACGGTTCTTATGTTACAAAAAGGAAATTATCCTCGCCTCCCATAACTACTACTAAATTAATGCCCATAGCCTGATACTATCAAAGGTCTGTAGAGGGGTTCTCAAAAATTGCAAAGCCTATCACAACCCTCTAGCATAAAGGAGTTAAGTATGAATGGACAAAGGAATGTCATTGAGAATTCTTTGAATTTAAATATTGTTGACTAGTGCACCAATATTACAAGTACCTGATATGGGAAAACATTTTATTGTATGTATTTTTGCATCCAAGCAAGGATTAGGTGCAATATCGAAGCCCGTCTCTTCAAAATGAAATAAATCAAGTCAAATTAATTTAATCGAATAACGTTATTTAATGAAAGTTGGCCACCTCCAAAAAATTAAAATCCTTTAGGTTCCATGTAACAAGACATGTGCAGGAAAAACAAAGAGGCGGAAAATGTTGAGACGGTGGGGTTTTGGAGATATAATGAGAAGCAAAGGAGGTATAAGGGAGGAAGAAAAATGAACAGAGGTAGTAAGAAATTCTAAGTGTTTGATAGAAACTATTTTAAGTTCATGTTTGAGAGAAACTATTGTGAGTTTTGAATTGTTCTGAAATTTGGGCACGGGGGCCAAAGTATCTAAATCTGAAGTACTTTGGAACTGAGTATAGAAATTGTACTCAGTCTGGTTGGGTGGTTTTTGGTCGTTTGGTAACGAGAACAGTAGCAGATTGAAGCCACATCAGCACAGGATCAACTTCAAACACAGTAATCAGGTATGTATTGTGAATTTATTTGATAAATTCCTATTTAAATTGTAATGGTTGAATTTTGGTAAGATTTAAAGGCTTTAATTCTGGTTAGGTTATGTATCTGTGTATAGTTTTTTTGCTAAATTTGCTTTTAAACCTCGTTGTCTAAATTATGGGTTTTGATGTTGTTATAACCAGGGTTTAATTAATAAGAGTATCACAATTGGTCATTGTTATACCATCCTTGCTTGATCCAAAGATGGGGGTTTTGGTTAGAGTTAGAAGTAATTTTAGGAAACCTTTTGGCTTCCATGTTGTTTAATTTGTTCGTATACATAAGATACCTAGTCATAGCCATGCTTTCAATGGGGGAAAAATTTGCTTGAATCAAGAGGATAAGATAAGGACGGTTTCTTTTAATCTTGATATTTTAGGTTATAATTTTTTTTTTTATATCAGTCATATATTCCTCCATGACTCTCCAAATACACTGCAACTTTAAACCTCGCATCCATATAAAATCATAGCAGAGGCAAGAGTCTTAAAGAGGAGTTTGTTTTTTCTCCCCATATCCAAAGATTGTTGACTTGCAATCTTTTTCAAGCCCATAGTAAGATTCCAATCCTTCATTTATACTTTTCTCAATGCTATAATTCCAAATGAGCTTGTGGTGGATATCAATTCCAAGACATTTGTATGAAGGAACTTCCTCCAAGTAGTTGTAGTCATATATGAAGTAGCATATGTGATATTTTTGTATCTAATTATCATGGCTTCATTTTTTCCACTATTAACAATCATATCCATCTTGGAGGATTCTTAGGTGTTTGCCAAGATTTTAATATCTCCTCGTCAAGAGAACAATATTATCGACATAAATGATAATATTTATGACTATACTAATGAGAGTGGGCCCAACACAACTTGCATATTCCAAACACTCATCTAGCCTATCAATATATATTCCAGAAAGGGTAGGGAATAAGAGACACCCTTTTCTGACTTCGACATTGCATTTAATGTCTTCCGACCAACCCTCAATAGTCCTCAAATTGGCAATAACATTCTCATATAGTCTTGTCACAACAACCCTCAACTCGAGAGGAACCATTATCTCTTCCAGCTGCTTCCACATATTTGTCCTAAGAATTGTGTCAAATTTTTTTCTAAATTTAATGAAACAATATAAGAGATCAGTGTTATTAGTATGACATTCCTTTGCAATGATCGAGAGAGTAGCAACGTGGTCCACATTGAATGATATCTACTAATTGTAGTTTGTCCTTTAACTCTTTTACCGTGGATTTCTAGCCATACACCAATCTTATTTTCCAAAATAATCCCATACAACTTGGATAAAGTGTGGCTAATCATAATGGTCCTATAATTAGAGGGAATTTTTTGTCTCCACTTGTAAATAAACACAAAGAGGCTCTTCATCCAAGGCTTAGGGAAGCCTTGTTTCACTGCCAAATTAAAGAACTTGTGTATGTGAGGGATGAGGATAGGTCCTCCTATTTTAAAAATTTTAGCTTGGCATCCTTCGATATCCTTATCTTTCTCATCAACGAGATACTTATCCCCAAACTTAACATCTTCCAAAGAAAAGTTGTCATCCTCTATGTGGGAATTCAAAATGGTTTCCATGGCATTAGAAAATTCATAAAGGTTCTTAAGGTAAGAATTATAGTACTTCAAGGGAACCAAAATACCTTTTTTTTAGTTTTATGAATTAAAATTTTCCTCCAAAACTTCTTAGGATTAGATTTAGATAGGTGCACTAGTTTCTCTTTCTTTCTATTTATAAAATAAATTTTATTTCTTTTATAAGAGGTTTGTATGTATTTCTCTTATCAAGCTTTAAAGATGCATTAGGAGCATCCCTAATCACTTTTGTAGCAATTTTACAATCCTTAGCATACCAAGGGTTGGTAGTTCTCTTATTATTTTTATTGGACACCTCGATTGAAAACTTGCTAATGGAAGCAGAGAGGCTTGTAGTAAAAGTATGATAGATACCTTCAATGTTATCCTTATAAGTTAAGAGGTATAAATCCCTATTTAAATCCTTTAAGAAGACATCGATTTTACTTTTAATGAAAAGCAGGTACCTTTGATTCTCACAATTCTTTTGCATGTGTCTTTTGTGCATGGAAAATTTCAGATTGAAGGTTAAAGGCCTATGATCAAAGTTAGGGTCAAGGTCATTTAAGAGGTCAAATTTACAATTTGGTAGGAAATGGGGATATTGATCATCATGTAATCCACAACATTATTACCAAGCCAATGACTACAAGTCATTTGGTTGGAATTTGACCACTTGATTACGTCATTGCAAATTATAAGGTTTTGAGAACTAAAAAGGTTAACTAACTTGGTACCAAATAAATTCTTGATCAACTCTTTCGAGTTTCTTTTGTATTTAATAGCTAAAATAAGGATTGGAATCATTGCTTAGAAATATAGTTTGGAACAAATTCAATAAACACAAATATAATTTCAATTTATATATCTTGTAAATATCTATATATTTCATATGAGGAATATACATGTTGTGGTTTTCTAGGGATTACTTAGATCAATAACAAGGTTCCAAGTTATTATAATTAGGTCCATCATGTCACTTATGGGAATTGAATTTATGTTGGAAGGATAACAATCACTTCTCCCAACTACTTGAGATAAACTCAATTAACATTATTTTTATGTTACTTTAAAATTTCCAAAATAATAAAACTGAAAAGGATAAAATATTATCCAACTCTAGAATCACACCCACCCTTGGAAACACCAACCCTTAACATGGTTGAATTTGTGTCCACAAGGTTTCAAACTAGAGACCCTAACACAAGGAGTGCCTTAACAACACACATTCACCAAATGTTCTATGTCCTATGGGCTCATTATAAATAGAGTCAATAGACATTAAGTGTGTGTGTGTGTGTGTGCGTATAAAGTAGTGGTACTAATGATTATATATAATCCTAGGGTCTAATATAAATCCCTTGGGTTTATAAGTATAAGGTTTAATATAAATAATTTGGGTTTATATTATTTATCTTAGGGTTTATATACCTTTAGTTTATAATATTTATCCCTAGGGTTTAATAGTATTCCCTTGGGTTTAATAGTATTCCATTGGGTTTATAATATTAATCCCTTGGGTTCATCTCTCTAAGGTTTCATATTCCTAAGGTATACTATTAATAATATAATATAGTATTAATTATTTAATGAATATAATATAAATTGTTTAATAATATAATATTAATTATTGCAGTTGTATTTAATGTGACTTTTTGAAAAAAAAATTGATTTCCTTTTCAATCTAATTTGTCTAAAATCTGGTAGGAATTCATTAAAATCACAAGTTTGATGGGTAAACTCTGCATAATCGAAGTGCCCTGAGGGTTTTTCAGGGTGTTGAATCCATATTCGCAGTCAAAAAACCAGTTTAAATAACACAAATCAAGATTTCACCTCAAACATTTTCGTCAGGTTCTGGCCAGAAAATCCACAGGAAACTCCAAAAAGTTGCACTAAATACAACTCCTTAATTATTTAATGGATATTAATAATATTAACAATAATAATAATATTAATAATGTGGCAGTCTAACTTATAGATGAAATGACCTTTTTCACGACATTTTTTCTGGTTAATTGTAACCAAAATCTGCCAAATATTTTTAAAAACTCGAGTTTAAATTGTTTAATATGTATATTTTTAGTTCCTGTGGGGTTTTTCATGGTGCGAAATCCATTTATGTTTCAAAAATGCATTTTAAATCACATTCCTTCTTGAAATTGTTTTACCGAATTCCGATAAAAAAGTCTATTTCGTCTATAATTTAGACTACACCATTAATAATAGTTATAATATTAACAATAAAAATGTTAATAATATTAAAAATAACAATATTAATAATATTCCCAATAATATTATGAGCTTGAAAAAAAATGTAAGTCGGTTGATCTTTGCATTTGAAGTAAAAAAAAGGTTCCTCTTTGAGACTCTCGTCACCCCTGTTGTCTTATACGGATGAGAAGTTTGAGGTTGCAATATATCCAGAGAGTCATGGAGAAAGATTGATATGTTTCAAAAGCAATTCATAACCTACAACTTCAATATCAAGGGAAATAATCTCTACCCTATCCTCTTGATCGAAGTTGGCCTCTCCCCCTTTGAAAGTATGACTATGCTTAGATATTTGATGTATAAGAAGAAGATTTACCACATGGAATTCAAGAGGCTCCCAAAAATTGCTTCTAACTTTAGTCAAAACCCCCACCTTCACCTAAAGCGCGGGTGGCATAAGGATGCCCAGTCTTGGCTCAACCATTGGGGGATTAAGAAGGAGATCACCATGGGAAGCAATGATAGTGTTAAACTTATACTATTACCTCCAATTTTAAGGACAAGTTGTGGGATGATAAGGAGCTGGAGGGTAAAAGGAAGCTAAGATATTATAAGGAGGTGATCAATCCCACCCTTGATAACCAAAATTATCTCTTTGTTCTTACCAACACTAAGAAAAAAATGAACATCGCTGGGATAAGAACTAATTCTCATGAGCTTCGAAGTGAAATTGGGTGGTGGTCTACTCCCAAGACTCCCTGGGACGATAGAATATATCAAATTTTCAATACTAAGAGGGTGGAAGATGAAAAACACTTCCTTTTAGACTTCCTAACTCTTACTCACATTCGCTCTCAATTCCATAATATCTTCCACGCTTTCAATTTTCTTGACTTATTAAGTTAGTCCAACTATAGCGATTTTGGAGCGCTTATTTCCCTTCTTTTTTATCATAGAAACAAGATTTCGAAGAATCACAATTAGATTCTTTTTCTTTTCTTGAGGTCCGATAGACCGCATTGGTCTTAGAGGACGTTAATAATCATCATCATTAATAATATTAACCATATTTATATTAATAAAATAATAACAATATATAATAATAATAATTAGTTGATTATTGTTATTATTTATTAATAAATTATGAATGAATTGATAATTAATAATGAATTAATTAATTATTCAATAAATTAATTAATATTGAATGAAATAAAAATGAACTAATTGATTATTTAATTAATTATTTTGTTTGTAAGTTTGGCAGGACTACATCTTCATCATGTCCAATATATCATTCTGATTAGGGAAGAGAATTGAACAAATGACTTCACATCAAGGAGTGCCTTAACAGAGCACTCGGTCACCGTCTATCCAAGACCCTATGGACAAATTTAATTAATTGTTAATTAATAATAATAATATTATTAATTAATAATATTAATAATAATAATAATAATATTATTATTATTATTATTATTAATTAATAATAATCATCATATATATATATATATATATATATAATTTTTGTATAAGATTTAAACCTACTTCTAATTGATTAAAAATTCGTGTTTTTCATATGTAAAGAAGTTGGGAAATGATCCAAGAACAAAAATATTTGGTAGTAATGAAAGTTTGTATCTTCATGGATTTCTAATCATTTTTATTTGTGAGGTAATTATTTTTAGTTCATGATATTAGAGATTTACATTCTAAGTAGAGGAAGTTTGTGTTAGCCTACCACTAAGGAAACCAAACCAAACACAAAACTTTAATTGTTACAATATTAAAAGGAAAAAAAGAGTTTTTGACTCCAAAATACAAAACAACTTAATTATCAGTTCATAGTGGTCCTCTTCTGCATAGTGCTAAAATAACAGAACATAAAAGAAAAAGAAAAGTAAAGAGGAAGATATGCATGCATGCCTATTTTTCAGAATTTTTAGCTTCAGCATGGATGGGCTCCTTGTTGCTACTTAGGGAGTAGATAAGATCTGGAGGAGGACCCATTTTTCATTCAATTATTGTAATCCTATTGTCCATTTCCATTAGAAGTTATTGAATTTTATTCAAATACATGATGACATCATCCTTGAGCTCATTATGATTTATAATCACTCTACCCAAGAGGACCTTGAGGTGTTAGTAGATATACAATGTGTACATACATTGATTGTGTCTTTCCCTTGTGTGACCAACATTAGGAACCCAATCTGCAACCTCAGTTGAAACCTTAGTTTTTTTTAGATTGTGTCACTTGTGGAATATCTCTCATTCCACCTATGAGATTTCTTCATGAATTAGCTAAGGGGTTGGCCCCCGATAATTAGCAGTTGAGCTCTCAACCCAATTTTGAGCTTTGGAGCATCCTCACTCATGATAGTAGGCATCTCCTCTCTAAACTTTGTCCCATTGTTTGGGCATGGAGGCCAAGGAAAGGGATGAGAGGTTGGATATAGGCACAATTATAACAATGAAAGTAGTGATTCCTGAGAGATTCGTGTTTCCCTGATCGAGCCTCCTAGTGGTTGAAAAAATGTGTTGTTGGAACCATCTATGTAATAGTAGCTATAACCAAGACAAGTATTAGAATTAAAACTGCAAACCCAAGGAGTCCAAACATACCTAAGCCCAAAAAAATCATTGAGATTGAGAGGGGTCTCACCTTAAGGGTGTCACTATGTTGTTGTCTTGGCCTAATTATGGGATTATTGTTCTACGTATATGGGAAAAGGAATGAACTCCTATAAAATCAGAGTGCCATGCAAAGAAGTGTCATCCTTGGTCTGGGAAGAGGACCAACATGGATGGGCCAACCTTTCCCTCCTGGACGTGGGGCTAGCAACAAAGCTAAGCCAATGAAAAATCCATGAGACTTGACATTCGGTATGTCGTTTGCAACAAGTTGCAACCGATCGAGCAAGTGGGGATGGTTGGCCAAAGAAGTTGGAATATGAATTGCTAAGGTGACTCATTGATAATGTTCTTCATACCCATGCCAACAATGAAAATCCATGTGTGATGCGTATAATCCCAATGAGATTGCCATTAATGGCCAATCACTAATTATTCGATGATTGACAAGATTGCACTAATCAAGACAACTCATGAGAATTGTATTGTCATCCATGGAAAAAAATTTCAAATCTCATGAAATTCATTTTTGCATAGATAACAAAACACGATAATGAATATAGCCTAGGCCGGTTGGGTGGTGCATTGTAGCACCCATCGAAAAACAATATTTAAATGTTCTTTGGGAAGGGTGTGTTGCCACATCTCCCCGACTTGTGGGTTTGGGGTGGTGGAAACATGTTGTTCATTTTTCTAGTGCAATTAGGGTTAGCACAATTTTTTTGAAATTTTGATAATTACTTTTGATGCGGATCTTCTTCTATCTTGTTTCAATATATCATTATATATACCTTAGAAATTCAACAGTAGAATAATATAGATCACAATACACAAAATATAGACAAGTTTACTGTAGGAAAACCTAATACAGTGAAAAACCAAACAACCCTTTCAATAGAGAAATTATTTATGTTCAATAAGAGAAACACCTAGACCTATGGTCAAACCTAGTCTTATCCTCGAAGTCAAGTCACCCAAATTGATCTTGTACCTTATTTTTCCTAACTAGTCCAAAAATTACGGCCTCCCAATAATTTTCCAATAGCCCATAATTTGGGCCCCTTGAATCTTCCCAGTAACCTAGAATATTTCAGCCCTCCATGCAGCAGAATGCCCAGAAACAATGTGAATCACAGAGAGAGACTTCTATCCACAAGTGCAAATTGATGAGAGAGGAGAGAGAGAAATTTGGCCTTGTTTATTTTTATGTCTTCGTCCTTCTTTCCCTCCTTCGCTTGACCAGAATTTGTCATGAGATATGAATGTGAATCTTCCAAATGAGGAACTCAAGATGTAGAAAATCTAACAACAATATTTAAACTGATTTTTTAATGTACTAAAACAAGATATCAAATCCTTCTACAATTTGCATAAACAAAACATGATAGCACAATCGCATAACAAATAAGAGAAAAAGATAATAAATCACACAATACAAGATGTATATGGGGAAAGCACACTTCCTAAAACCCTGCTATTTGTATATTGTATAAATTCAAGATCATGAAACAATACAATGTTTTTATCTCTCAGAGAAACTCCTACACCCTCTCAATTGTCTCACTATGATCTAGGAAAAATCAATCAGTTACTGGACCAATCCTCAACCTCTTCTCAGCCTTCCTTTCTCACGCATTCTTGGAGGAATGGTTGCAGGATTAAATGGGAAATTCCCTTGAATTGATTGCGCGATGCATCCTTTTCCTCCACATGACTCTATAACTATCCTATACAATTTTCTAATTATACGACTGATAGTTATCATCCCTTTAACCTCAGTCTCAACTGGGCCTTCCTTAGAACTGACATGCAACAAATATTTATAGTGAATTATCAGTTAACTAATTGATCACTACTTGTGAATTAAATCATATTTAATTCAATGGACCTCTCACTAGCTCATATCTCTAAGAGATCTAGTTAAACTGATTTTAAGTCAATTAATTGAGTTAACTAATTACAACTCACAAATAACTGTAACTAGACCCCCTTAAATCATGGTAGAACTCTACATTCCTCCTCTCTGACCCTCAACTTGAATTTCCTAAGCTAACTCAATCATTCTAACTTAATTAACTAAAACAAGTTGTCATGAGATGAAATTACATTTTCTCTTCCAATTTAATTAAGGGAAAATTCATCAGGAACCCCCTTTAGGTGCCATTTTGACACTCCATCTCAACAAAGAAAGAGATTATTTGCTACCCATCCTATCTGTGGAATTCGAATTTTCTTCTTTCCGGCACCTTCATCGAGATGCGCCTCCTTTGCTCCTGTTTGTGGGAATGTACTCTAATGACATAATCCACCTCTAAACACAATATACGAGATGGTCATCTTAGGATATCAATATGCTTGGACATTCATTAGAGAGGGTTATGAGGTGAAATCAATTCATACCGGAATATGAATATTTCAACCCTCCCTATGGGGGTTATTAGGTGCTATCACTTATTTTTGAATTCCTTCATAGGCACAAAATTTATTGAATTCATTAGAAATGCATTCTCCACCATTGTCACTCCTTAAAGCCTTCACCCTATTCCCTGTATCTTTCTTGAAAATTTATTTGAACTCATAAGACATCAAGAACATCTGATATCTCTTCTGCATGAAGAAAACCCAACAATTTTCTGAAAAATCCTCAACCAAAATCACATGTTACTTGTGTTTTGTTTTGAAAGTTGTTGAGAACGGTCCACACATGTCTCATTAAACTCTCTCAAGTATCACCTTGGCTCAATTTTCCCTATTGTGAAAGGTGGCTTTGGTATACTTCCCCAATGTACACCCTTTGCATGTGTCTCTCTGCGCAAGTGCACCCTTTGGAAGTCCTACATAAATCTATTGCATGATCTTCAAAGCATTGTGGTGTAGATGGCCAAACCTCCTATGCCATAACTCATCGATGTCTCGGCTCTCCACCTTCTCTGCTTTAGTGGTCAATGTTGTGGAGTGTTCCACATCTAGTTTGTAGATATTATTTACTCAAACCCCAATCTTTTTCACCTGTCCCGTGGATTTGTGATGAAGGAACACCTTTCCTTCACTGAAAATCACATCATAGCCACGATCTCCCAACATAGCAACATAAACCAAATTGTTCTTTAAACCAGGAACATACATGACATCTTTTAATGTGAGTGGATTACATGACTCCCTCTTAAAAGTAACTATACCTACACCGATAGTGTTATACCTCCCGTCATCACCCATCTAAATGTGCATCTGGAGATCCTTATCCTCCAAGTTACTGAAGAATTCTCTATTACCTGTCATATGGAATGAAGCTCCACTATACAAGTACTACACTGAACCCATCATCGATGACATAATTCATGCAATGAGAGTCAAATCTAACTCGAACTCTGAAGCAATTGCTTTATCTACTGCTCCTCATGAGGCCTTCTTGCTGGTCTTCTTTTGTGGACAATTTTTGGCATAGTGTCCATGCTCATTACAGTTGAAACATTTTACCTTTGACAAGTCTCGCTTATTGCATGCCTTGCTGGACTCAGATTTGGAATGGGACACCTTCCCTTTTCCTTTCTTCGCCTTTCCAGCCAAGTTATAGTTCTCCTCATCATCAATCTTTGATGAGGATCCATCTTTGGTGGTCCATCAAATTTATTCTTATGCCAGATCGGACCATAGTCGCTCCCAATCTAGTAGCTTCTCCCTCCCATTCACAGATTCCTGGTAATTATGCCAGCTCTTGGGAAGGCCTGGAAGAGCTAGGCTCACAAATCATCTGAGGCAACATTTATCCCAATACTTCCAAGCTCATCTCGAGATTGAGTGAACTTCGTCAAATATTTTTGGATCGTGTTGCCCTTCTCCATTTTGATCTTTGTGACCTTGTCTTTCAGTGCCAGCTTCCTATGGTCGTTTTTATTCGGATACAGATCTGTCAAGGTCTTCCACATATCATATGGAGAAGCCTTCCCATGGAGACTCGAAACAATATTATCCTAAACTCCCTATAACAAGATCCTTCTCGCCTTTGCTACATTCTTCTTCCATGCATCGAAGTTGAGCATTTGTTGTTTGCAGGCTACGGGACATCGATATCTATGAAAGCCTTGTTATGTTGTCACGAAGAACCGTCCATCATGTCCTTCCATGCAATGTAATTTGGATTTCCCTCGAGTGCATATTTGAGTCTCAATCCATTGAAATGCATCTTGATCTGTTGTTGGATCCTGAATGAATCTGAAAATTTCAACCTGATCAAAACAAACTTTGTTCTTCTCTTCTTATTGTGATTCCTAGCATTTTGATACCATGTAGAAAATATAACAACGGGATTTAAACTGATCTTGTAATGTACTAAAACAATATATTGAATCCTTCTACAATTTGCAGAAACAAAACACGATCGCACAATCACATAACAAGTAAGAGAAAGAGACATTCAATTGCACAACACAATTTTTATATGGGGAAATCACAACTGCACTTTAAAACCAGGTATCTATATATAGTATAAAGTCAATATCATGAAACAATACAATGATTTAATCTACCGAGGAGAAACTCATGCACTCTTCCAACTATCTCACCATGATCTAGGAAAAATCGATTGATTACTTAACCAATTCTTAGCCTCTGTGTTCGACTTGCCTTTCTCATGCATTCGTGGAGGAATTATTGCCCTATTAAATAGGAAATTCCTTCCAATTAATTGCGCAATGCATCCTTGGCCTCCACATGACTCTATAACTGACTTGTACAATTTTCTAATTATACCACTAATAGTTATCATCCCTTTAACCTCAATCTCAATTAGGCCTTCCTTAGAACTAACACGCAACAACTATTTATAGTAAATTATCATTTAACTGATTGATCACTACGTGTGAATTAAATCATATTTAATTCACTAGACCTATCACTAGCTCATCTCTCAATTAGAAATAGTTAAACTGACTTTAACTCAAATAATTGAGTTAACTAATTACAACTCATACATAACTATAACTGGACCCCTAAAATCATGGGAGAACTCTACATGCATCTTCTCTGACCCTCAACTTGAATTTCCTAAGCTAACTCAATCATTCTAACTTAATTAACTAAAACAAGTTGTCATGAGATGAAATTACATTTTCTCTTCCAATTTAATTAAGGGAAAATTAAATCAAAAGCCCCCTTTGGGTGCCATTTCAACACGAGATGCCTTTATATAGTAGTTTGTCTAGGGTGAATAGACGTGTCTCTTGGCCAGGGCCAACTTGACTTGGAGGGAAGTTGACTTGTCACTATTTGGAGCCAAAAATTACATTTCAAAAATTCAAATTTATAAATATGATTTGCAATGATAAATATAATCACATCAAGTGACCAAAAGTACAATATGAACACTAACCATAGTTACAAATTCAACACTTCCTCTTAACTAGGAAGATATTTATAATCAATATTATATATGTTCTCGTATTTGAACAAATTTCTCTAAAGAAGAATGTTATCCATTAGTACTAGCATCATAATTATTACCAACATCCGCTAGTGGAAATTTTTGGGGTTGTACCAAACCCATGGAAATTTCATTAGCATATCAAAACTCACTCCTCTAGAGTGATTGATCCTCGAATCCCATGGCCATCACCTAGGCAAAAATGTTGAGACCCTAATCTAGGTGGATATTGGTGGCCACCCACCTATTCCACTCGAACCACCACCATTTTTTCTTTCATTTTCTTTAATTGTATCACACTTTACTATTGTTTGGCAGTTTTTTGGGTCATGAACTTCAAAAGCTATTTTGAGGCCCTAAAATACGTTTTGTTGGAAAACAGGAAAACCCATTGCCAGCGACATGGGTTTTCTATCAAAATTTGTATTCCTCATATAGATATTTCTAACGAGGTATCGTATCCATCAAACAAATATCGCATTGAGTTATGACGTTGGGAAGTTGATGTACCAATTTACCCAAAGAGTGCCCATGGACTTTTGGTTTTTCATCTCCTAGGGTTAGGTTTTTGGATGCTTAGGGTTTTCCATTATTTATCAATAATAAATAGGCTTTTGAGCCTCATTCTAACATAGTTCTAAAAGCATGTAGCCGCCACATTTCTTCGCAGAGATAAGCTACCATCATCTGAAATAATTTATTTACATTATGCATGTAACAATTTTCAGTACTTTGTTATTAATGAACTAAATTTAGGTTTTCGTTGTAGCTTTGTGTTTTTGTTTATGTATGTATTTCATTTCGCTCCTGCATAAATCCATATTAGACGCTCAACTAACAAGCACTCATTCACCCTTCCTAGTGAGCACTCTAGGCCAAGACCTCACTCAACCCCTTCCTGGTTGGTGATCATGTCTAGATGTTGAATTATACCTCACTCCACCCTACTCGATGTGTGATCAGTGTCCAGGACCTCACTCCACGCTTTTGGTGTGTGATTTGTTATCGTTCTATAATTTTAAGACTGGCAAGAATAATTATATAGGACAACATCAAAACCACTTTGAAGCCTAGGATCTAGCCCTCCTAGACTTAGAGAGGGATCTCTCTTTTAGATTTAGCTTTGTTTTATGATTATGATATTAGGCTAGTTATAATGATTGTAGGGATTGCTTTTTGACTGATTGTTTGGTTGGATTAGTAGATCTATTTAGACTAATTCCATTGGGCCATGGAGTCATAAAAGGTTGGGTTGTTGCATCAAATTTCAAGCTAACTACCTTTACTGGATCTTAAAACATAATGAATTATGAAATGAAAGAAGTAGTGGAATCAGTAATGGTTAAAAATAAATTAAGAATTTCTTAACCAAACTTCAAAAGAAAAAAATTCATATTGTAAACACAACCAGAAATAAGGTGCTCTAACCGCAATTCTTAATCTTTAGATTTCTGCTTTACAATCAGATTTAAATGATGCACTGAGAGAAATAACAATGGAAAAAATTAAACATAGAAAAGAAATGACATCACCAGATAAAAATAGCTCAAGTATCTTGAAAAAGGTCTTTTACTTTTGATGCTCGAACTCCAAAAATACAATGCTCCAATAGAAAAGTTTTACAATCTAGGGTCCAACCCCTGATACTCAGAAAGTATGAAGTATTTAACTCATTTCTACAATGATTGTCATATCTACATAGGAAATATATTATTAATTACAATAATAATCAAAATTTGACTAGTGTGACCACGAAGTGGACACGATGAAATAATTTTATATCTAGCCCTATTCTTTAGAAGACTATTGCTACATGATTTCATCTGTTGTTGTGCTTGAAGATTTGGGTGATCTGATTTTGTGTTGATATGGCTGATACGTTGATATGTTGATTTCGCTGGTGCGCTGGCCTTTACCCTTCATGGTAGTCACACAATTTTTCCCAATTTTGCTCATTTGGAATCTTGATCCTGATCATATTTCGATATATCTCATCTGTCTCTGTGAATTTCACAAAAGTTGGCCTAAAAAAAAAATGTGTTTAATTTCATGCTGGATGAATATATTGTTGCCCATGGCTTCAAGTTAAGCTCTTCCAGTCATTGATCCTTTAAGCCCTGCAAACTTGGTTGTGTCCTTAGCAATATCTTTCAGCTTCTTTACATAGTCTTGTATGGCCATAAGTTTATCATTTATTACAAATAATGAGGGTAACCCTCTTTTGGTCAGTGGCTTGATTCTGTTAAAGAATATACTGACACCAATTTCTAAATTGTGGTACTTTTCCTCTAACTATGTGACAAAGATTTTCTTATTGAGCACATTCTTGAATTCTAGAATTGTTGATGTTCTCTCCTCCACTCCAAGTGCCTCCAATTCGAACCTGTTCTTGGAATTTAGAAATTGGATGATGTTATTATTTGTCTGAGGCATGTCTCCAAGTTCCTTGTTTGCTTTAGCTATGGCATCATTTACCTGTTCAATCATTTCTTTTTGTTCAAATATGATTTGAATAGAAGACCACATTTCATTCATAGAATCAATTAAGCTTGTCCAAATAATCTCCTTTTCCTGGCCAATGGTCTGACCAATGGAAGCTTTGCTCTCTGCCTTTATCAATCTTTCAATATTCTTTTGGGATCTTTGTATTTCTATTTCATGTGCATTGTCAAACGTTACCTTTAGATCCTTCAAGGTATTGATCTGTGCTTCCAACTTTTTAATCTCCTCTGTTTGGATGGGCATATTCTCCATGGCTTTGGCCAACTGTTCTGTACCACCTGATGTACCTGAAGTTTCTGGTGTAGTTGCAGGGATGACTGCAATAGGAACATCATTCAAAGGAACAATGGCCATTTCTGCTGCTTTTTCCTTTTCCTTGACCAATTTCTCCATTTCTATCTCCATCTACTTCAGCTGTGTTGACTGCTCCATTATTAGCTTCATCATATCTGCTTTTTGTGCTTCATTCTCTTCTATGTATTTTGTTAGAGGGTATTTTGTAGCTAATATTTTAAGTTGTTTTCTCAAGGCTGCTATGTCTACGTTTTTCTTCTTCAATATCTCCTCTACTGCTTCTACATTTTTTGGATCATACCCAATCTTCACAACTAAATCATCCAAAGATATAATTATGGTATCCTTTTCCAGAGAAAATATCTTCTCCATCTTGAGTTGTGACTGAATATTGGCCAATGATACCTGCAATTTAGACAGACTCATTGCAGTGCTTGTCAGTGTGGATGAAATCATTTCTCCAGTTTGTTTGTGCATTTCCATCTAATCTATTGGGTGAATGTCCTTGACATTAAACTCAAAAGATGTATGCTTGAAATCAGCAAGTGATTTTGGCTGAGAAATCTGGGCTTCTAAGAAAGCCATACACATATTTCCTTTCTCTAAATCAAAGGCTGATAAAAGTTTGCTTTGTGAACTACTGATCAGCTTCCAAAACTGGTTGTAGGTGCTGGTCTTCAATATCTCATTTTTCCTTTTAATTTCCTTGAAGGTATCATATATAGTTTTCTCCCTTTCCCCTGTAGCAGCAGTAGATGTAGGTGTTTGAAGTATTTGATGCTGAAATGGAATTGTAGTTGAAGTTGTAGAAAATATAGTTTGGCCACCTGGTGGAGATGAAATAGGAGAATCTCTGATAGTTATGACTGTTTGCTGCTCTGTTTCTTTGCTTTGATCTATGTCCATATGAATTCTTGCTCTCTTTTTGTATTTAATTTTAACTCTCTAATAGATGTATCAGTCTCCAAAGTATACTAATCATCTCTTGGCCTATTTCATGCTACCTATTTCTCCTTTTCCTCTATCTTCCTTGTCCACTGTATTCTGATTTCTTGTGGAGTAGGGGTATGTATGCTTGAGGATGAAATAACCTACTCTTCAGCCTCTTGCAATGTGTTTGCTGTCCACTCTGTTTGGTTCATGAATTTTTCAATTTGAGGCCTATGGGTGTGGATATATGGAGTTGATTTATTTTCCACCCTTTTCTTAGAGATGATGCCCAATGGGTCATAAGACCAAGTGAAACTATGTGTGAAATTCATCTCTTTTAACATCCTGTCAGCCTGCTCTCTTGCTGCTCTACTATTGAAAATGAAAGGACCAATTTGGGATTTAATCCTAAAATGAGATGTTTTCTTGGCTGATACAAAATGTACCTCATTTGCATTTATCATCTGCCTAATGTACTCCAGGGCAAAGATCCTCATAGGGAGGAATTTTGGCAGCTTGTAAGGGGGTAACTCACACCCATAAATTCTAAGTTCTGTGTAGTTCTTGTACAAATACCAGTTTCCAGTTTTGACTTGGTCTGATAGCTGCATGATCTTCCTAATCTCTTCATTGATCCTTGGTTCCATTGTGCTGTTGAGCATGCCCATTGCTTGATGCAAAAACATTTCAACAAATATTTTTTAGGTGTAATCCTTTTGTTCCTTCATTATCATGGTTTTCAAGAAGATGACTGATTGAGGTTGGGAGTCTTCATTCATTTTTCTCATTTTGAACTGGAACCTGTTTTCTTGAAAATATACAAACATATAGACAAGGACTGAAGTGTATTTAAACATTTCCTCTGTGTGAAATTTGAAAAATTGGTCGTGAATGGCTTCTGGCAAGAATTGACTGAAATTGAACATAATGGAGGGTTTAGACTCTCATGAATGTATGGACTAGAAACCTATAATTTCTTCATCAATCCACTGATCTGAATGGTATCCTAACAGGTAAGAAAGGACAGAGACTATATGTTGAGTCCTAAAAGGGAATGTAGAAGAAGGATATGCAGGATTCTTCTTAGGAAATGGAGTGTCTATAGCCATGCATAACTCAAGTGTTTTGGCTCTGTTGGAAAAATCAAATTTTTGGTATAATTCTCTCAGGGCTTCATAGGAAAAAGGTATGGCTTCTTCAACAACAGGAGCTTGCATCATTTGCATGATGGAATGGACACTAATGGTAAAGAGAACTTCTCTTGTGGGGGAAACAACAACTCTTTGGTTTATATCATAATAGGCATGCCATCTTCTAATAAACTCAGGGAAATTGTGGGTTTTTGGGAATATATAATAAGGTAATTTTGTGTCCCACGGCCCTATATCATCGACCTCATTAATAAGATTATCTTCCAAACAATAGTAAACATCAAATAGATCAAACTCTAAAAGAGTTTCATGTATCTTGAAATCTCTGTCAGCTAGGGCCACATGGTCAAGGTCCACATGACGGTGAACCATTGGATTAAATGTTTCTTGTTCTTTCTTCTTTGGAGGCATTAATTCTCTCTAAAAAGACACTAACAATACTTTTGTAGGTGCACAGAAGGAGATTAGAATAAAAGGGAAGAAAGAAAAGGGAGTTTTGTTGATCAGAATGGGAATTGGGAGAAAAGGAGACTGAAGAAGGGGGATTTCTGCTTAATATTCAGGCAATTGCAATCTTTTGCGTGTGTTCTTTTGATCTGTAAAGCCCTGAAATCCAATCACCTGTTATCATAAGAAACTAGAACACTGTAACCTTGAATCAGGAGAGGAAGAATGGTTTTGTAGGGTGGCAGGGTTACCGTTGACATGGTGTGAGATTGTTGGGTAACTACTTAAGCAATTAAATGTTTAACGGGCCTTTAGGCGAGAGAAAAGGTGATTTGGCAGATGTGACAGGAGTGGTCGTTGCGGTGCAATGGATATGGTGGGTAATTAACGGTCATTGTCATGGTTTTGTCACGGTGGAAACCTCTTTTCGCAGGGGGTGTAGGCCGGTGAGCAGAATGGAGTGGGGGGGGGGGTACGAAAAGATCAACGCCCGACACGTAGCGGATGGGACGGTTTGGGAAACCGCCCATTTCGAACCCCCCCCCCCCGGTTACATGTGATTTTGTCACCATGACATTTGACTTTCCATATAGGTCTATCACTACCTATATGGTGCTCCCTTAGAAGTCAAAAAATCCTAATGTTCCTAAACCAAGTCTTTGAATTGGAGAAAATCTCTTTAAAACCCTTAAAAGTCTACCTCCGCACTTTTTCTAGCCTTTTCCTGCGGGTTCGCAGATACTTGGTCTATAAACTACAACAACCCCTACAGGTTCTGCTACTAAAACCTACACACCCCTGTAAAAAGTCAAATAAAGAAAATTTAAATTCTAGAAACATAGCTGGTCAAATATTCTCCCAACTGGAAGCTTCTAGAGGCGCGATTAGTTCGAGCTTTATCCCTCCACTCATGGAGCTTATCCCTTGGTCCATGGAGATCAAATCCCTTCATGAGAGGAATCCATCCCCCTCTTCATGGAACTGAAACTACCTCCATTTCCCTATAAATTGAGCTCAAGTTTCAATCTCAAGGGTACATTGTAGATGCTAAGCTTGTACATGGTAGTTGCTAAAAAAATTCCCAAGAGTGCATACTTTCTGCACTAGTAAAATGTTGTTGGCATAAGAATGATCACACCCTTGTGTCCATAACTCTATGCTGGTATTCAGAGAGGAAGGCTTGTCAAACTGAAGGAGGAATGATTGTTTAGGACCCTGGGAGAAATATGTACAACATCAAGGCATCAGGTTGTAAGATTACTCTTTTTTCAAGATAATACATATGGATCTCTTTTTCTCATTGAGTTTTTCTTATGCTTATTGAATGACATCAATACTTAGACTCCTTGATAACTAATTTGGATTAGCTCTTCTTAAATTATTATATGTTGCATATGCTTTTATTCTTTTGTCTTGTCTTTGATTGCAGGTTCTACTTATTGGAGAAGCCCCTTTGGAGGCACTGGATAAAAGACTGCATCGAACGTTGGATTTCAAGGTAGGGGCATGTCCTCTCTCTTTTCTTATAAAAATTCTGAATTGCAATTAATCTAGAGAAAAAGGTTTCCAAATGGATGTTTGTTTCTATCTATTCGTTGAATACTAGGGAGATCGCTCTTTTCCGCAAGAGGGATTAATCCGTATAAAAAAATGGCGACTCCACTGGGGAATGAACTTAGTTTTCTTTCTTTATTTTTAGTTTGAATTTTAGATTTTTCTAATTTTGACTTATCTGAGATTGGGTTGGGTAGATAAATTTTAAGAATCCCTAAAAAATAAAAGTTGATTATTTATTTTTTTTGGATTTTTCCTTGCCTCTGTAGTTTTCAGCAGAAAACAGTGTGGAAACCTTTGCAGGTTTTAGTTCAAAACAATGCGGTACCGCTCTGTTTTCCATTAGAAACTAAGGACCCCTGGAAAATTTTTGAAAATTTTAAAATTCTCTTTTTTAGAGCTAGATCACTTGCTTCTTTTTGTTTTCCCCAGTCTATCTTAGCTGTCAAATCTTGTGTGTGAATTTCTTTTCAGCGACTTTTGCATTTGTGTGATTTATCGTCCTATTTGCATCATATAAGTGAGTTTTTGCCCTATTTTATTGCTACTCCATACAAGATACCTTAATTTACCTCAACTTATTACTATGATGGTATTGCCTTTCTGAGCCATTAAGATCATTGCAAACTTTACTTTTATGAAAATTGATTCCTTTTTCATTCGCAAATTTGGAAGAGCTTTTAGCTTACCGAAGCCTGATATCACACCAAATCATTTTTGGATGTTTTCATTTCTGCTGAGATAAGTAGAAATTTTTCTTAGTCTGATCACAAACTAGGAGAAAATGCCCCCAAACATTCTAGATAGACTTCAAAATTAGATTTTTCTTTGATTTTGAATTTTATGTTTTTAGAGTTTTTAGATATTGTTTTCTTTTGGAAATGGTTTGTTTATTGATTTGTAATTTTTAATCTAATTGTTAAAGGAATTTTATTTCAAAAGAGTAATTGATCATTTTTTCAAATTGACTTCTCTACGAAACGTCTTCTTTTCAAATATTTTGTTTATGAATGAAAGAATTGGTGCTTTGAAAATTGTTAAATATCTCAATATTTCCCTTAAATAAGATTCATTGAAAAGAAAAGAGTTTCACTTCTCATTTAGATGCATTTAGTGTATTTTTGAGTAAGGTCACAAAATCATTGAAGTTTCAACTCCATACCTTTTGTCTTAAGCAACAGCCAAATTGAAAACAATGCATTAATAAAATCAATCTAGATATTTTACATTTTCTAGGGCTCATTCCACCAACATAGCTTAGGCTAGTGTTTTGGAACAGGTTGTAATAAACATTCCAAAACTGTTTAAACAAACAAGTAGCATCTTGCGGTAGGAAAATTCAATTGTAGCATTTGTGCTCTGGGAAGCTCTTCTTAAAAGAGTCAAGCACGAGATCATGTCCGATGCAGTGAGGTAATCGTACCTATCTCATTTGGAAAGATAGCAGATGTGTACGTAATACAAACAGTAAACCTCAGATAGACCATTGTCGAGGAGCCTGGGGTCACTTGTTGGCAAACCTTGGATTTACCATATCAAGGAGCCTTCAAGGGGATTGAGATTATTAATCTGCCCTTGCGTGTATATCAGATCATAGACTGTTCCCCCAGGTACGCTTGTTTTCGTTGGTGACCTTAGTGACCATAATCTTCAGGATTTTTCCCAAGGTGACAGTGGAGGGAAGGTCCCACTGTACCTGGAACAGACGTCGGCTAGACTCACTTGGACTTTCTGGAGGGTACTCTTCACTTCGAGATGGTATAAGTGGAGAGACTTGCAATGGATTGTTTCATTAAGCAGTTTGTCGAGGTAATTGTTCCAATCGCCAAGTTTTCCACATTAGAATTCTACGACGTTGGATTTCATCACCAACTAGTGTTTTTAATGTGGAAACATACTGTTTGTGTGTGGATTTTCTCTTAGATTTTGTAGGCGTGTGTTTGATTTGATTGTTTCTTTAGTGACTTTAGGTATATTTAAAAAAAAAAAAAATTGATTTCGTGTGTTAAAATTTTAACCGTGGCTGAATTACCGAGACACTCCCGTAGAATGCAGGGGAAACCCCCTGAGTACACACCAAGTTAGTTAGAAAATATGAAATCTAAAAAAGGCCAAACATCAGGGACCGGATCAACTGAACAAGAGGAAACATCAGTAATAATACATCCTGATTACGAAGTAGATCAACCTCAAATAATAAAATGTTCTCAAAGAAAACTAACAATTTCTGAACTAGTTGAACTTGATTCCACAACTAGTGAATTATCAACAACTGAGCCTGAAATTTCTTAACCAGAAACTGAACCTGCTACATCTGAGCCTGCTTCGGAGTTCATAACCCGAACCCTTGGTCGTCCTCATTCACCACGAGTGAAGTTTCGCATCACTGAGAACCTTCCTCCGGGCCTCATTAGTATCGAAGATATTATTGACACAGAAGAAAAAGTTCTACTTCCTTCACGTCAAGAATTTTTAGATCTAAGGCCAAGTGAAATGATTTACTATTATAGCCCTTTCAAATAAGATCCTTGGTATTCTCAGTTAACCAACTTTCTACATAATTCTGGTCTCAACTATTCACCACCCCGCATTCCTTTTGACACCATACCAAGAGGTAATTACAGGCCTTCATTAAACATGTCTAGTGAGTCATCCATGTTTTTTGCATCGCCAGAAACTTATTTGTATGGTGGTCCATCTGTTCCTTTAGGATACCAGTCGCTTTCTGGTACTTTCTCAGGAGCATCTCCCTTTCCCGAAAAACTAGTACAATCACCTGGTCCAAATGAATCTGATACTGAAAATTTGAACACGGAACAAGTCTACATGATGTCTAGATATATTCCTAACCCTGACCCTCAAAGTAGTAATTTACCACCTAGGGGCATCCTCAAGGTAGTAATTTACCACCTGGGGGGAAACCTCAAGGGCAGTGCATACCTCAAGGGCAGTACATACCTCCAGGACAATATCAACCTCAAGGGAAGTACTCTATTCAGGGTCCACAACCTCTTCAAGGACAGTACCCTATGCCAGGGCAACAGTCTTTCCAAGGACAACAGCCTCCTTTGGGGCTACAGTTTTATCAAGAACAAGAATTATTTCAAGGAGGTCAATCTTTTAGTGGAAATTATCCAGCAAACTATCAAACTTATGTTCCAAATTATCAACCTGGTTATGGTCCATTTTACACATCACAACCTTCAATGGGAACTTCTTATCTTGGGGTAAATACAGTGTGGAATACATTGTTAAATCAAAAAAATTTGCAACCTAATGTGCAAGTACCTTATAATCATCCCGGTCATCCAATTTCTTACGCTCAAATCCAGCAAGCTGTCCAACCTACACTTCAATTTATACCTCAAGTATCTGCACCTAGTAGTATTCAGTAACCTAGTTCGAGTACACCTAGAACTCCACCAAAAAATGTTGCATCAACTTCTGTTCAACAGCCTACCACACCTATCCCTGAAATTTTTGCAACACCTATTTCTACAGCCCCTCAAGTATCACAACTGATCCCTCAATTCACTGCTCATCAACTTGGACCCACAGTTCAGGCTACTATTCAGACATCTACGAGACAACATGGTACAAGTACAATTGTAACAATCCAACCTTATACAGGTCAGTTTGTTTATCAACCATATCAAGGGTAGTATCAATATGGACCTGTATCACAAAACCCAGTATACCAACATCAACCGTACCCTGGTTACACATATCGGATACCAGCTCAATCTCAATATGGTACGGCTAATCCTGGTTATCCCGGAGGCATTCCAATCCCAACTACATAGGCTATTTGAGGTTACCCTGGATATCCTCCTCCTGGTACTGGTATAGTTCCTCAAGGTTATCAATTCTCTCAACAGGACCCTAACCGTCGGTTACCATTCATTGCAACTTTGGATTTACCATATTTGCCGCAACTTACAAATGATCTGATTTATTATCTTCCATTTTGGACGCCAATGCCGAATAAGTTACCCAGTGATATTCCTAAGTTCGAAGGTAAATCAGTTGAAGACCCCTCAAACCATGCCATGAATTACCACCTCTGGTGCACATCCAACTCTTTAATCGATGATTCCATTCGATTAAGATTGTTTCAAAGAACACTGATAGGTTTAACTGCAAAGTGGTATATTGAACTACCATGTGGCTCATTCAACAATTTCAACGCGTTAGCAACATCTTTCTTAACAGACTTTCATTTTTCAGTCCGATACGACAATGGAACAGAACTCTTGACTTCATTAAAACAATCAACGTCTACATACATTTCAGATCACATACATGAATGGAGACGTAGACGGCGTTTATTGAAATTTTTTATTCTAGATCAGATCTTGGCAGAATGGTTTATCAAATCATTACTTCCAAAGATCGTTGAATATGTGGCTAAGGGAGGTGTTGTTACGGAATAACGGATCAATTATCAAGCACAGTACTTAGACCTTGTATATACACAGTCTGGTACTTTATACAAAAAAATTCCTGACTTACCGCATCCAGGTCAAATAACTGCAACTCCTTCAGGTTCTCATGCTGCAGACGATGTAATTTGTTTAGTTAGCACTAATAAGAGTAAGAATAATTCCTCCAAAACTACTTCTCCCATCATAACTTTACCAGATTCACCGAAAGGAGATTCTTCCCTTGAAAATTCTGGCGACATCCATGTTGTAGACTCATCTACAGCTAAATCTAAAACTGGTAATAAGAAGAAAGGATAGAATAAAAACAAACAAACTACATCTCCCAAAGAAAAAACCGAAAATAATGAACCAACTAATGAAAAACGGAAACCTCGTTATCCTTGTCTTATCTGTGATGAGGATCACTATACCAAAGAGTGCCCGCATCAGTTTGAGGTCTCTAATTTTGTCAAATTTTCACCCACACCCGTTGTCTTGAAGGATCCTTTTCCTACTCAAGATAGAAAAATGATAGGAT
This sequence comes from Pinus albicaulis, assembly GCA_034641835.2. Lineage (NCBI taxonomy): Eukaryota > Viridiplantae > Streptophyta > Pinopsida > Pinales > Pinaceae > Pinus > Pinus albicaulis. The sequence continues at coordinate 1,447,856,838 of CM076579.1, forward strand.
CTTCTTCAAACTCATCGGAAGATATTTTAATGATGTCTGAGGTTATGGTTGCGACACGATCTCAAGACTATGGAACTCAAAATCCTGTAACTGGTAAAGAGACAGAAAATTCTAGTCAAACACCAGATGTATTTCCTTCAGTTTTTGAAAAACTTCATATTAAGAAACCTAATCTTGATCTAGTGATTAAACTACTTGCTAAAGGTATACTTCGAAAGTCAACTTGCAATCCACATGCGTGAGCTGCTCATAATTACAACATTGTTGAAGATTTGGCGATATCCCCTTCAACAATGTCGGCCTTAGAAGTGCTACAATCATGTCTAGCATAAAGGAAATTACTATTATCTGCTATTGGAGCTATTAATCCTCAGGATTCTAACCTTGTGGTCTTTAATCTAGAAAATTTTACACCAAGACTCCCTCATCAGATGGCTTTTCAGATACTAATATTAGTCAAATCCAGACGAGTCTTTCGTACTGTAATTGATGATGGGGCATCTACATGCATAATGTCGTTAAATTTTTGGAAAATTCTCAGTTCTCCAATACTCAACCAATCACTGAAAATCCTTAAAGCCTTTGATGGAAGAGGATTTCATCCATACAAAATACTCCAGGATCTACCTATAGAAATAGAAGGCAAAACCATTAATATAGATGTGGAATTTTTTGATGCCCCTCTGGATTACAACCTTCTTCTGGGTCGTAGTTGGTCTTATTCTATTACTGTTGTTTTTTCATCAGTATTTCGCTTAATCATGTTTCCTCATAAAGGAAATATTGTGAAAATCGATCAGTTGACATATTATTCGTCTGATCCTGCTTCTACAGACAGTATCCAACATGTTGGAAAAATGACTATCCCATATGAAGATGTTGGTGTAGGTTTAGTAAAGGACTCCGCTCTGATGGGAAATTTTTCTATTCATCCACCCAGCGTATCGCGTACCATTTCCAACATCAATATGAACTCATCAAGCACTATACCATTTGATGACACTTGGGTAGTTCATTCATAATCAGAACTAGACTCTTTCAATGGCGAGATGCCTTTGAGTCCTATTGAAATGACATATGTGGTAGTACAGTCATATTCTGACACACTTTCAACTACTCCTGATAAAATAAATGTGATCATCGAAGAATCCTCTTCTCTGTGAAGCTCGGCCTTAAAATCACTTTCCGATCCCTTTCAACATGTGTTTCACACTGATGAAAGTATTCGAGAATTTTTGTCATTGGATGAATTACCCTGGGATGATCTACATCATAGATCTTTGTTTTTACCTGACCTTGATAAGTTTGAAAATGATTTTTTGTCTATTTTTACAATTGATTATGTTGAGGAACCACAAAATTCCATATCGATTACAGATTCGGATTCTGAGACTAATTTGGGAAATATTTCTACAACTATTCCTATCGACATATCAATTAAACTTGGAATTATTGAAAACATTCATTTAGGTGCTTCTTGTACAATTGAAGAGATTAACACATACAAAGCCATATTTCAAGAATTCTGAGACATATTTTCCTGGTCTTACGAAGAGATGCCAGGAATCGATCCTAATATTGTCATTCATGAAATTAAGATGTACCTGGATGCTAAACCTATTAGACAAAGATTACGTCCAATACATCCATGAAAAGCTACAACTATTAAAGCTAAAGTTGAAAAGATATTACGAGAAGGATTTATTTATCCAATTCCATTGACAGATTGGGTATATAATATAGTTCTCGTTACAAAGAAACAAGGGACTATATGAGTATGCGTCGATTATAGGGATATTAATAAACTATGTCCAAAAGACAATTATCCTACCCCCTATATCGACCAAATTATTTATGATTGTGCCCAAAATGAAATTTTCTCATTTATGGATGGATTTTCTGGGTATAATCAAATCAACATACTCCCTATTGATCAACCCAAAACATCTTTTATATGTTCTTGGGGAACATTTTCTTATTGAAAATTACCTTTCAAAGTAAAAAATGTTGGTGCAAATTTTCAAAGGGTTATGTCTTATGCTTTTCATGATATCAAACATATTGTACAGCCTTATCTGGATGACTTACCTTCTCACTTTTTACGCAGGATGATCATCCTACACACTTACGAGCTATTTTCATGAGATGTAGGCATTACAAGATTTGTTTGAACCCACACAAATGTGTTTTTTTTGTGCAAGCAGGTTGATTACTAGGATTCATCATTTCAAAAGATGGCATTCGTGTCAACCCCTCTAAGGTTGAGGCCATCATCGACTTACCTCCTTCCACGCTTCGCCAACTCCAAAGTTTGCAAGGGAAAGAAAATTTTTTACGTAGGTTTATCCCGAAATATGTTGAGTTAACAAAAGGTTTTACCTGGTTGTTGAAACAAAGTGGTCCTTTTATTTGGGATGAGATTGCTGATAAATATTTTGATGCACTAAAACATGCATTGACCCATGCACCGTTATTGCATCCACCCAATTACCACCAGGACTACTTTTTATACTTAGATGCATTTGATTCCACCATTGCAATGGTTTTGGTTCAAGAGGATGAATCTCACTATGAGCATGTGATCTATTATCTAAGTCAGAATCTTAACTCGATGGAAATCAATATTCGCATGTGGAGAAATTGGCCTTGGCAGCAGTTCAAGTTGTCTAACGATTCCATCACTACATACTGTTACTTAAAACAACTGTGATATATAATTTCAACCCAATGATGTATATCTTGACAAAAAAATTACTCGGGGGAAAATACTCTAAATGGATTTTCATCCTACAAGAGTTTGATTTGGAATTCGAGAAATCTAAATCAAATAAATCACTGGTGTTTGCAGAGCTTATGTGTGACTTTCCCAATATTGAGACAGAAACCATGGTAGAGAATCCCATCGTACATGAATCTCTATTTCTTATCAGTACATTAGATCCATGGTATGGAGATATCATTATATATCTTCAAACCAAAACCTTTCGCCCAGATCTTTCATGTTCAAATCGAAGGAGAATCCGATATCAATCCCAACAATACAATATCATTGGAGACACTCTTTACCGTCATGGTGCGGATTTTGTTTTTCGACGTTGTATAACTCACGAAGAGGCTGAAAGGATTTTGAATGATTGCCACTCTGGAGCATGTGGTGGTCATATGTATGGGTTTGCCACAGCCCAAAAGATATTGCACGCTGGTTATTTTTGGCCGTCATTATTCAAAGATTGTATTATTGCGGTCCGAAAATGCCACAACTGCCAAATTTTTGATCGAAAGATGTGTGCACCTCCAGCTCCTCTTCAACCAATCATTGTTGTTGGTCCTTTTGCGAAATGGGGCATTGATTTCATTACCTGTAACCCTCACTCGGCCGGGGGGCATGTGTATATTATTATCATTGTAGATTACTTTACCAAATGGGTCGAGGCGATGCCTAGATTCGCGACAGATGGAAAAACTACAGCTACTTTCGTATTCAATCAAGTGATTGCTCATTTCGGTGTGCCTGAAGCTATTATCATAGACCATGGATTCAGTTTCGAAATATTATGATGAACGAACTTTCCGATCAACTTGGCCTGTGCCATGATAATTCTACTCCATATTACCCCCAGGCTAATGGTCAAGTTGAAGTCGTCAACAAGGTTTTAACCACCATGATTAAATGGATTATCAGAACTCACAAATCAAATTGGCATACCATACTTTTTTTGGCACTATGGGCATATCGAACCTCTACAAAAACTGCTACATGGCTCACTCCTTTTCAACTTGTCTATGGTTTAGAATTTGTGTTACCCATTGAATGTGAAATTTCGTCACTCCAATTAGCCATTGAGTTGTTACTAGATACCTCTGAAGAGGAAAAATGCTTTTTATACTTAACACAATTATATGAGACTCGGCGCACCGTTCCATTGGCTATCGAAGCTCATAAGAAACGTGTGAAAGCTCTGTATGATCAAAGTGTTAACTCTCATGTTTTTTCAGAAGGTGACCTAGTCTTAGTTTACGATCAAGCTAACAATAAGCTAGGCGCTGGAAAATTCGAACCAATGTGGCACAGTCACTACATTTTCAAGCATGTGATTGCAAAAGGAGCCTATGAATTGAATGATTATGATGGGGTCTCTTTAGATAAGCCCATAAATGGTCTTTATCTTAAGATATATTATGCTTGACTTTCGTGTGAAGATATTTCTTGTACAATAGTTACTTTTTAGTGTGCCTTAGATTAGAAAAGTGTGCCTAGATTATTTTTGTTGTTACTACTATCGTTTCTTATCTTGATTACTCTTGATATTTGTCGATATTGACACCCCTTCAAATATACATTCGTTTTGCTGATGGTGCCTTTCGTAGTACATGGAATATCTCTTCTACGGCTTGGGTTATCTATTCACCCACCGATGAGTTAGATTATATTAATGGGGTATGCCTTGGTCAAACAACGAACAATATTACAGAATATAGTGCATTCATTGAGTTATTATATGACGCCATTTCATTGGTATTCAACGTTTGATCATTAGGTTGGATTTAGAACTCATTGTATTACATTTAAATAGAGTATATGCCATTAGAAATCCAGTTTTATTGAGATTATTTTTGAAGGTTCGTCTCTTGGAACGAAAATTTGATTACAATGAATATCAACATATTTCAAGAAATTTAGACACATTGGCCGATGCATTACCTAATCGTGTTCTAAATATACATTTGAAAAATTAACATAGTAAATCAAAACAAATTCAATCCATGTTGAACAAGATACTCAGAGAAAGTATATTTTCATTAATATAGATAGGTTTGTTTTCAAAAAAGATTACATCGTCTATGGTCTTAGGTTCAAACACCTTATGATCTAATAGATACTGATACAAAAAAAAAATATGTCAATCCACAATGATCATCCACTATCCGTGATGATGATCATGGTAATAGACTATGGCACGCGTCACCTTGCATAGGAATCTCCTAAACGGTCCTGGAACACCTTTCACATGTCTTTGAAGCCTGAGAGGAATATCATATGTTCCTGTCTCAAGAATTTCTATGGTTAACCTCTCCAAATTGTGTTCCATATATGTTAGGATCTCTGTTTCCTGATCCTGTGGAGGTGTTATATGTTGTGCTTTCCGCCTATCAAAGTGGCGAAGTATAGCTGGTCTTCGTGGACCGACATCTGCATTTAAAATATTTTTCAGTATTGGACGATAAAAAACAAATAAAAATTAGATTAAATACATCAAAAAATTTCTCTTACCTGACTCGTCCCACTATGCCCCTCGAGGTAAAGACATCTCAGGATCACCTCTGTAATCCATTCCTGCATAGGGGAAGTCTTCGATGGTGAAGACTTGATTCCTGAGACACATAAAGTATGCCGGAGTGAACCGAACCACTGAAATCCCATCGCCACCATGGTGAGCCATCAATGCCACCCACCGTACCATCTGATGTTCCCCACGATCTACTGGAATCAGCTAAGGAGTGAGAAGCGGGATCCTCTCTAAAGAAAATGAAATGAGAATGGCACCATAACCAAAGTTTTTCAACTTTGCATTCTTTTCTCTAGTTAATTGGCCTTTCATATTGCCCAATACTCCTTCACACCAGTTAAATATGGTCCCTCCAAAACACTCTACTGCGGTCTGCATTTGGGATTTAGTGGCCACATGCAGAGCTGCACTCCCGCACAATCTGGTTACAGTAAATGCTATCACTTTGAGATCCAATCGCAAGATGGTTTTAATATCTATGAGGCTATCCTTTAAGTCTGCCTCATCATTGCAATATTGTTCTTTGTAACTAGCGACGGGAAGACCTCCCTGTCTGGCCCTAAACAAGGATATGATTCCTCCTCTCTGGGAAAATTCAGTGAGGAAATAAATGTCTTCTAGCTCGATTTAGAGCTGGTGGTCACCAATGATGAAACATTGGTCTTGAAATTCCCATGCATTTACGAGCCATGTCATCAACTCTACTTGTGTTTTCATACCTTGGATAGCCCAAAACTTATATAAACCACAATTTTGCAGTGCACGTATTGTTGCAGGATCTTCCATGGCTTCATTTCCTATAGCCTCATGTTCACGTTCTCCTCACTCCAACATGGTGGAAAACCTACAAATAAACACTTTTGAAAGTTAAAAACCATTTGGATGCAAAAATTGAATCATTTTTAAGAGAATTTTTTAATTTTAAAACGTTCACGGCGCCCCCGCAGTTTTTGTGAGGAGAAAATGTGGACATCCGCACGTGCCCCACACAAAAACTGTGGTAGCTCGATAGTTTTTTCATTAAAAAATTATCGGGGTCCGCAATTACCGCATGCATGACCTGGAGACCCCCGAGAGTGCATTTTTAAAAACAAAATCCTCCCAAAAAATGAAATTAAGACTTAAAAAGAAAAATGAAATGAATAGAAATGAAGATTAAGATGATGTGGATTACTTGGTTCTGACGATTCAAGGAATGGACGGTCGGTTCTCCCGATAATTTCTCTGGAAATTTTTAGCCAAAAGTTCTCAATACACTGCTCTGAACACAAAAAGTGAAAATGATTTTGTTTTAATTCCTATTTATAGTTTTTGAATGAATAAAATATTATACTTTATTTATTTTTCACTTTAAAAGGCTATTTTTAAATATTTTAACTTCTTGGAATAGGTATGTTTAATCTTTTGAATTTTTGTGCAGGATACAAGATTTTTTGGTGAAAAGAATTATTTTGACGCTGAGTATACTTTTATCACTTTTTCGGGCTCTTTAAAATTACGAAAAAGCGAAACCCTGGAGTTCTCTTTTAAGCCCTTTTTAGAATCTCGAAATATGAAAATATCGCCTAGTACTTGACTATTCGAACTCGTTAAATAAATGAACAGTCGTCCCTTCAATATAAGTTTACCCCATTTCCGGAATGAAATGGACTAATTACATAAAGGTATACATTGACTAATCATGGTCAATAGAGTTCTCTCCTGCATTACTTTATCCTTTTTTGGGAATGAGAGACTAAATTTATGAAAAAATAACAATCACGGAGTTTACTTATGTTTTTCTTCTGACTCCCTAAAACTGGAAAACGTCGAGTTTCTCCTATAATGGACTCGTTAAAATTTAACAGTAAAGGACCTGTCGATTACAAATAGGACTGGACCACTCCTTATTAGGGTTCGATTTTAATACTAAGATGAACTCATCTGAAGGATGAGCTTATACAAACAAGCAAATGTTATCCTCCTTAAGCTTGTAAAAAATAAAGAGGTAATTTCCAGTAATGGTGGGGAAAAAAGAGAGAAAAAGAATCTAGTTGTCACCCTTGTTTAGAAAGCAACATGCCACTCTTGAACACGACACTCTGTCACACATGTATTTGGGTTAGGCAATCCTTTGTCTAACAGTTAATCAAACCACATTGAAAGTCTTCAGTTGATTTCTGGGTATTATCTTTAGGTCAAATGCTACCAAGCCATCTATAGTGTCGCTATGTGTTCAAGAGATAGTTCAAATAAACCATTCATTGCAAACATTTGTCTCCATTCACGTTGACCATCCCTGAGTTAGTCCTTGCAAATATTTCTTCAATACTTGATCTAATGGTTTCGTGTCATGGGCTTTCCTATGATGGATCACTTTCTATCGACGTCAACTCATCATCTAGAAATTTGATCTAGAATCCTATCAGTACCTTGGGATCTGCATGCCCTAATGGCAAGTTTCTCATCTTTGACGACAGGTTACATAATTGACCTTCGATCGGGTGATTCTATGAGTGTTCGAATACAAATCATTTATTCACACTTCATAGATTGTACTAGATTATTTTGAGATCCATTTTCATTATTGGTGGTTTCTCTCACACTTGTTAACAGTTCACATCATTGACTGGTAATCAAGTGGTTTCTACCATGTTCTACTTCGACACAATAAATCACATGGATAGATTCGTACTAGTTCGGGAAGTAGAAATCAAGACCCTGAATCTAGTTTCCACCATCCAGGCTGTGAGGATTTTTATTATTCATGATACAGTAGACTACTTATGATAGATGGTTGCACCCATAATGTATCTACTTTTGATGTAATATTGAAACCATGTATGTAGCAGAACATTTATTTAGTTTTGATCTGAGTATGGGAATGCCGTCTCACACATATATATATATATATATATATATATATATATATATATATATATATATATATATATATATATATATATATATAGATAGATAGATAGATAGATAGATAGATATATGTTTTCATTGAATTTTTTTATAGGTTTTCGACCGGTGTCCCCAATCCAATCCTCAGAATGATAAAGCACTTCACTCTTCAGAACAACCTCAGACTTCGCACTTTAGGGGGGAATCTGTTACATGTTATTTTTTCACCATGACATTTGACTATCCATATACGTCTATCACTACCTATATGGTGCTCCCTTAGAAGTAAAAAAACCCTAGTGTTCCTAAACCAAGTCTTGGAATTGGAGAAAATCTCTTTAAAACCCTTAAAAGTCTACCTTTGCATTTTTTCTAGCCTTTTTCTGTGGGTTCGCAGATACTTGGTCTATAAACTGTGGAAACCCTTGCACGTTCTGCTACTAAAACCTGTGGACCCCTGTAAAAAGTCAAATAAAAGAAAAAGTAAATTCTAGAAGCATAGTTAGTCGAATATTCTCCCAACTGGAAGTTTCTAGAGGCACGATCAGTTCGAGCTTTATCCCTCCACTCATGGATCTTATCCCTTGGTCCATGGAGCTCAAATCCCTTCATGAGAGGAATCCATCCCCCTCTTCATGGAACTGAAACTACCTCCATTTCCCTATAAATTTAGCTCAAGTTTCAGTCTCAAGGGTAGATTGTAGATGCTAAGCTTGTACATGGTAGTTGTTGAAGAAATTCCCAAGAGTGCATACTTTCTGCACTAGTAAACTGTTATTGGCAAAAGAATGATCACACCCTTGTGTCCATAAATTTATGCTGGTATTCAGAGAGGAAGGCTTGTCAAACTGAATGAGGAACGATTGTTCAAGACCCCAAGAGAAATCTATACGACATCAAAGCATCAAGTTGTAATATTACTCTTTTTTCAAGATAATACATATGAATCTCTTTTTCTCATTGAGTTGTTCTTATGCTTATTGAATGACATCAATAATTAGACCCCTTGATCACTAAGTTGGATTAGCTCTTCTTAAATTATTATATGTTGCAGATTCTTTGATTCTTTTGTCTTGTCTTTGATTACAAGTTCTACTTATTGGATAAGCCTCTTTGGAGCGACTAGATAAAAGACTGCATCAAACGTTGGATTTCAAGGTAGGGGCATGTCCTCTCTCTTTTCTTACAATAATTATCAATTGCAATTAATCTAGAGAAAAAGGTTTCCAAATGGATGTTTCTTTCTAGTTATTCGTTGAATACTAGGGATATCGCTCTTGTCCACAAGAGGGATTAATCCGTATAAAAAAATGGTGACTCCACTGGGAAATAGAACTTAGTTTTCTTTCTTTATTTTCAATTTGAATTTTAGAGTTTTCTGATTTTGACATATCTGAGATTGGGTTGGGTAGATAACTTTTAAGAATCCCTAAAAAAAAAAAGTTGATTATTTATTTTTTCTGGATTTTTCCTTGCCTCCGCAATTTTCAACAGAAAACAGTGCGACAACCTCCGCCAGTTTCAGTTCAAAACAGTGCAGTACCACTCTGTTTTCCATTAGAAACTGTGGACCCCTGGAAAATTTTTGAAAAAATTAAAATTATCTTTTTTAGAGCCAGATCACCTTATTCTTTGTGTTTTCCCCAGTTTATCTTAGTTGTCTATCTTAATTCGTATAACAACCCCCCGTCCCCTACCACCCCCCCCCCTCGACGTTAACTTTCAGAGGATGAGGGGGGGCTGGAAAAGGATGTGAACCGTTGGATGAGATGGAGGGGGTGGAGATGAGATGGAAGGTGAAAAGATTTTAACACTAATAGGATGTGAGTGGATGGTGGGGTCGGGTGAGTAAATGTTGAGCGGGGGGCATAGTTCGGGTCTTTAGGATATGACATAATATGTCAAATGAATTTATAAAGAATTAATCCTGAAACTTGGATAAGCCCTTTATTTTTTATTTTTCTCCATAACATGAGAATACACGAAATCCTTTGAATTTTACTTTGGGAGAAATTTCATGTTTCTGCATATTTATTTCTCCTTCATTCTACCTACCCATTTTACTAATCTAACATTTTTTATAATTCTTTTGCAGGGTGCATTTAGGCTTGCAAACCCAAATCTCTCTTTTTTATAAAACTCTAACTTACTATATCGCTTATTCCTTCCATTGACTCAGATTAAACTATTGAGTCAATTTTATTTTCTACCTAGCTATTGATCTGCCAAATTTAAAATATTTGGCAAATCCTTATTTTCTAACCTATATAACAAAAAATTAAAAGTGTTCAATCATGCTTAGACTGTATGATTGAAAAAAATAATCTAAACAACATTGGCATTTTGATTTGCAACATTTTCAGTATTATTCTTTTTGGGGTTTTCTTTCTTTTTCTTTTCTCTTTTTTTTCTTATATTTTTTTCAATATACCCTCTTTTCTTTTATTTTTCATATTTTTTGTTTTGGAAATCATTTGAATATTGAAAATCATACACAATATGAAATTGAAACTTATGAAATACTCAATACCCTTGAGATCCTATAATTTATAGGACCCTAACAGTGGCTCCAACTGGGGATGGCACTTCTCCAAGTGAAGTGTCAAGAACACAAGACCAGTATCCTTGAGTGCTCCATTTTCTGCAAAAACTTCATCTGGTTTATTTTTTTGTTTTATGATAGCTCATCAAACCAGGCTTAGGGCCTTCTCCACGAGATTCAACCTTTGTTAATGAATTATTCAAATCATAAACTATAAAATTGTGGTATTTACAATGATGAAAGAATAAACTGCATTCTTAAGAAAAGTAGTGTTTCATCATCCTGCCATTGACAGGACCTCTAGGTATCTCTGTTCCATCTAGATCTTTAAGGAAATATGCATTTTTTCCTCTGAATGCATCAATAATGTATGGCCCTTCCCAAAGGTTGTCAAATTTTCCATGTTTACCTTTGTCTTCTCTTCTGGAATCCCATTTCAAAACTTTGTCTCCTAGATTAAAATCATCAGCCTTTGTCCTTTTATAAAAAATCTTCTTGATGTTTTCTTGAATCACTTGAGTTATGTTATATACTTCTTCCCTAGACTGTTGTAACTGAATAGTTTGATTGATCCTTCTTTGTATATCATTTGGTTTAGCTTGAATTTCCTGAATGATCTTCATGACTGGAACTCCTAAAGAGGAAGGAAAAATTGCATCCATTCCATAGACCAATTGGTATGGAGACATGCCAATTGATTTTTTGGTAGTAATTATATCAGCCCAAAGTGCATTGACCAGCTTGTTATGCCATGATTTCTTGTTGTCTTCCAAGAGCTTTTTTATGATATTCACCAAATTATTTTTTGAAGATTCAACCAATCTATTACCCTGAGGGTAATAAGTTGTTGAATGTCCCAAATTTTTATGATACCTATGGAAAAAATCAACCATTTTCTTGGACTTGAAAGCTGTGGCATTATCAGTGATGAGTTTTCTAGGAAAACCAAATCTAGAAAGGATGTTTTTTTAAAGGAATCAAATAATGATAGAATTAGTGGCATTGGAAGGAGTGGCTTCTATCCATTTGGTAAAGTAGTATGGCAAAGAAGAACTAATTTCACGCTAGGCGTAGGAGGGAGAATGAATTTCACCAATGAAATCCAATCCTATTATTGGAAAAGAGCTTCAACAAAAATGGGCTTTATGAAAAGGGAAACAATTTTTTTCTTTCTTAAAAAATTGCTATTTCAGGATAGGCAAAGTACCATCTTGTGAATGTTAGAAAAAATGGTAGGCCAGTAGAAACCATATCTCAGGATCTTATTAGCATTGGTTTTCCAATAAAGATGGCCACCACAGTCACCTTCATGGAATTCCTGCTTAACTTTATCTACATCATCTTTTAGCAAACATTTGAGTAAAAAACATCCAACATCTTTCGAGTATAAGAAATTTTCTAGAATGCAGAATTTGACAGCGTTACAACTTTATAAATCTTGCTTTAGTTTTGGAAAAACCAGGAGGATCATTCAAATTAAACAAAACATATAATATATATGCATACTAGGGAGAATTTAGGAATGCTTCATCAATTTGTGGAGTCACCATTTCCTCTTGATCATCCAATGAATAAACCATGTTGATATCTAGTGCATGAAAATTAGATTTAGCCATCAATTTGGCTAATCTTTGCCCTTTAATCAATTTGGTAGGTTTGATTTCCAAATCATATTTTAGAATAACATCCATCCATTTGCCTCTCTTTCCATTAGGACCATTCTGCGTTAAAATGTCTTTGACTACTGCATTAGGTACATAAGAAATAATATGTGAATGTATAATGTAAACTCTGAAATCCTTTAAAGCTTTAACCAGAGCAAAAGCTTTCTTTTCCATGATGTTGTATTTTAAAGATGCATCTCTCAAGGCTTTTCTAAAAAATACAATTGGTTGTTCATGTCATTCACTATTTTTCTGCAATAATACAACAGCAATAGTATGTTCAGATGCAAAAGAAAAAATTATGAAGTCTTTGGTAAAATCTGGACTGATTAGAACTGGAATTTTTTTTAATGTTTTCTTGACTAGATCAAAATATTTTTTAGCTTCAATGTTCCACTTAATTTTTGAATCTTTTCTAAGCATGTTGGTTATATTTCTCAAAATTTTGCAAGATTGGGTATGAATCTCCTTAAAATTTTGATTTTCCCAATGAAAGATTTAAGTTCTTTGAGATTCCTAGGATGACTAGTTTTGAGTATTCCTTCAATCCTGTTAGGATCAATTCTGATTCCATAATTAGAAATAATGTGACCAAGCAGTTTTCCTTCTTCAAGGCCAAACAATGTTTTCTTGGGATTTAGGGAAATGCCAAACTTTCTACATTTCTCAAAAACTCTTCTTAGATGTGCCAAGTTCTCTTCATCAGTTTTTGAATATACAGTAATGTCATCAAAATATATCACAATAAAATGGACAATTTCATCTGCAAAAGCAATGTCCATGGCTCTTTGAAAAGTAGCACCAGCATTCATTAATCCAAAGGGAATTTTCACATACATGAAAGTCCCCCAAGGAGTAGTAAAAGTTGTTTTATCTTAATCATAAGTATGTACTAATACTTGATTATAACCTGAAAATCCATCTAACAAAGAGATCCTACTGGAGCCTACTACCCTCTGTAATATATGATCCATTTTTTGTAAGGGGTAATTGTCTTTAAGGGATACTTTGTTCAAATTCCTAAAGTCAATGCAAAATCTAATTTCACTTGTTTTCTTTCTTGTAGGCACAATGTTGGATACTCATTTAGGATATCTAAGTGGAACTATGATCTTAGCCTCATACATTTTCTTAATTTCTTTCTCAACAAAAGGTATTAAGATAAAATTTATCCTACGCAACTTTTGTTTAATTCGTATAACAACCTCTTCTCACTACCCCCTCCCCCCCCTCGACGTTAACTTTCGTAGGACGAGGGGGGCTGAAAAGGATGTTTACCATTGGATGAGATGGAGGCGGGGTGAGATGAGATGGAAGGTGAGAAGATTTTAACACTAATAGATGTGGAGGATGGTGGGCTCAAAAGAATGAATATTGAGCGGGGGCATAGTTCGGTTCCTTAGGA